>JBBMKD010000216.1:33595390-33732653 GCA_037834095.1 Argya squamiceps
ACTTCACTTCTGCAAAGTACAGTACATCCTTCTTGAAAATAGGGTAAGGAGGGGTTAAAACAATCTCGTGTTTAACAGGGGCTCTCAACCCACTTTCTGTGGATTGGCAGCCCGAACTCCTTGCTCATATGTGATCCGTTGTGTAATTAAATACTGTGCGGCCTGGGTTGCAGCTGGTGTTCCAGTAATGGTTACCTTGCGATTTCTTGTGCCAGGTACGAATTCTCCCTTTTTAGAGATCTGTATCCTTGCACCAGTCAACTCCTGGTATTCGACTAATGTTTTGCCTCCTTTTCCAAGTATTGCACCAACTAAGTTTTCTGGCACTGCTATTTCAACTACATCCTTTGATCCATCTGTGGATTTTTCTGTTCCTAGGATGGCACTGGCAGCTAGGGGAGAAGCAGCTCCAAAATATCCATTGGTTGCAGCAGTAGCAGCAGCCAGGCTACCTAATGCAAATGTCCCCGCCGTACCACCAGCAGTGCTGCCACTGGCTGAGGCTTCACTCGCATAGGTGGCCAACAAATTGGCTGCTGCTGCTGCTGGGTTGGCACTGGCAGCTGCTGCAGCCAAAGCCCCTGTAGCTGCTGCCTGACTTAGGCCTAAACCTAATGTATTGAGATTATATCCATAGCTGGCTAACGTATTAAGTGCAGAGGTGATGGCCACCAGGTCATTGCCTGTAAAGCCAGATAAAACTGCTGGAAAGGCTGCCACTCCAGCAAGGTTAGCATGTCCTAATAGCCCTGCAGCAGCTGCAGCAGTTGGTAACACTTCAGCAGTGTTTGCATAAGGAGATCCGGTTGGATTGGAATTGGCCACTGGACCTGTGACATTGGCATAACTGATATTGAGACAGCTGCCACTCTGTGGATCCTCTTGTATCTTCTGGATGATAAGTTCAACAGCTTTTCGGTTTTGTTCAGGTTCTCCACTCACAGTGACAACCCTCTCTTGCAAGTTGATCCCATCAGGTTTCTGGGAAAGCTGCACCCAAGCCCCTGACTGCTCCATTATAGCCTTCACTGTAGCACCTCCCTTCCCTATTATCAGACCTGCTGTGCTGTTGGGAACTATAATCTTTACCTGTAATTGAAAAAAATATATATAAATAATACTTCTGCTTTGTGCATAAACACTATAATATTTTTGCTACCCTATAAAAGGAAGGAAAAGAATGAAGCAAGTTAGTTACTATGTTTTTAAAATAAGGGGTTAAAAAATTAAAAAGAAACACAGCTCATCATGCTTTTTAATGCTCTGCACGTTTCAAATGTAAAATAGGAAGAATTAAAGGTAAAATAACAGGAAAATATTTTTTATCATTCTCCCACAGAAAATACTGCTTTCAGCATAGTACAGTTCAGACCAAAAGATTAAGCAAATGCAGCTATTATATTCATATGGAGAGCTTATCTTAGATTGTATCAAACTGAGTATTTTCATGATTCCTCTCTTTCCAGGCTAATGTAGCAAAACAACTTCTTTGGCAAAATTTGTCTGAAATTCTTTACCTTTCTTTAAAACACCTATAGTAGCAATAATTAAAAAAAAAAAAAGAAAAAAAAAAAAAAGAAAGAAACAGAACAAACCAAAACCAAAACAAACAAAAAACCACAACCAAAACAATGTTTGGCTAAACCATAGACAGATGAAATAGCTGGTCTTGAACAGGACATGACCTTGATTCTTTAACCTGTGACCCACATCACTGTATGGAAATTCATTATCTGATACAGTGTATTATTATTATTATTATTATCCAGCCTATGGAAATTAAATTCAACAGGAAAGAGTATTTAAGAACTGAGATTTTGAGAGAATAAAACGTGGCATTTGTACATTTAAAAAGTTTAACAAATGCGTTCAAACAAAGGTTATTTACCTATAAATCCTACTTTTCCTTCTGATTAAACAAGTTTGAAACAGACACAACATAATTTGTGTCAATGAATGTATTACCTATTGATTTACTGCTATAAGTGAAGAATGATGCCCAGGATAAAAATTCAATATTTTTACATATTTTTCACACCTTTTTTTTTTTGGATATACATTTTACAAATGTGTCTCAAAGTTTTAATGTATTGTCTATTTTAGGACATGAATTAATATGATGTTTTCTTTTAAAAAAGTTTTGGTTTTAGTAGCTTTGTGTTCAGATATCCATTCATTCCAATTTTGTGGAATACGTGTAGGGGCAACACTTTTCAGTACTTTCACCAATATACTATCTAAAGTCTTAGCAAAAAATCAATATAAAATACAATTAAATGTTATTAGTAACATTCTCTTTTTACTGCCACATTATAAAGTCAAACTAATTGCAAACAAAAATACATGCCCTACAAATAAGTTTTTTAAGGCTAGAGAAAGCTTAGATATTTCCAATGGTTATGTTAGCATGAAAATCATATCTTTGAGAATCCAGCATACTAGAAACTTGAGAAACTTTTATATTTTCCACTTACACAATATGTACATTAAAAATAACAATATACCATACTGTATTTTGCACTGAATTGTTTTAAATTATATACATAAATTTTAATTTCTTCAGAATTTCATTGACATCAAAACAGAACATGTTCTATAGAATGAATAAAAAATTATCAGGTGCTGACTTATTTTAAAGGTAACGTGAAAGTAGGGCATTGAAAAAGAATTTAGTCCACCCATACATTAAATAATCCCATAAAAACAAACATCACAATATATATACTTAAATACATTATGAAATGTTTTCTATATATTTGTAGGTAGGCACAGTTTTAAGTCAGGACACCTCCTAGTAATTTGAAATATAGTTCAAGGTATTTGGTAATTTTAAGGTAATGTTTTTCAGTTTTCCTATCATCAAAAAAAGAAAGAACTCTTAGTTTTGATTAGATATTTCAGTTCTAGATACAGAATACATTAACTGATTGCTAAATAGAAAAACTGTCCAGATTTTTGCTGATTTTATTTTTTTTGGGGGTGGGGAGGGTGTTGTGTTTGTTTCTTTTTGATTTTGGGTTTGTTTTGTTTTTGGTTGTTTTGTTTTATTTTGCTTTTTTTTTTTGTTAACACTCCAAAAATGCAACACTGCACAGCTTTCATTACTACAGTTTTGTGCTGCATACTGTAGAAAACATTTACTTGCCTCCACTGGTTTAAGACATACTAACAGATTCTGTGGGAGATTTCAAAAAGCAATGTGCATAGTTCTGATCAGGTCAGGTGTAAGTGCGTATGTAAATTTAAGTGAAAAACCTAAAAACATAAGAAGGTACAAAAATACACTCTTATAACCATACACATGATTTCAGAAGTAAATAGAATATTTAAAGCCAGGGCAGTATTGTTGCACCTGTAATATCATAGTTACATATGCAGCATCCAGGTTACTGTTATACAGCTGGGATTATTTTAAAGGATGGGTAAAATAAAACAATGGCTTAATTCAGCCACAAAATTAAAAAGGATCTCTTCTATACGCAACAACAAAAAATTTCTCAACAAGAAACTGGTACTTTTCTCACTTGACACCCAAAAGTTTATTAGGTTCACCACTAACAGCTCTAGTTATTCAGCAAAATTATCTGTCTAAACAGAGGAAAGATAAAGAATGATCTCCTCCTTACTCATCCATTCTTGCCTTGTCCAAACAAGTTTTTATATTTAGCTTTATAAATAACATAAAAATTATGATGCATTTTGAAAAAATCCAAAACCTTTAGTGTGCTAGATTAATATAAGTTTGTCTGCTTCAGAAATAAAGATATCCTTTTCTAAACATCTGATTTAGAAATAGACTATTGTTTATTTCACTGGCAACTCTCTTAAATGGTATTAGTTTAAGAATGTATTAATAACGCCCTTTCAAATACAACCCCAGCCACGGTGAATTTTTCACATATTTACATACAGGATATATTTAAAAAATATATGTGTATTAAATAGGTAGACACTATGCCTCTATTTTATATTAGGATAAAAAAAATTACATTCCAATGAAAATTCAGTTGGAAAACATAAATGCATCTGTACTCATTTTACTTAAAATGTAAGCAATCCTGGTCTTCTTGAAATAAAGAGCAACATTTGTATTATTTTGAGATATTCAGCTGTAACATTCTTGTATTTGTGACAGCAAATTTAAAATTTTATTTAAAAATTGAGATAATTCTTTTTAAAAACAAAACATATTTAGGATTTTTAAAATTTATTTATGACTATTAATCTGGCTACCAGTTTGTAATTCTCCAATTCTCTCACACAGTATCTAACATATTAGATAGATCATAGCAGTCTAGGTGCTGGTAGAAAAAAAATACTGCAAATAATTTTTTTTTTTCTGTTGAAGCCTAAAATCCATACAGCCACTAAGTTAAAAGGTATAAAATGATAGAAAAAAAATCAAAAATGGAAAAATAAAATATTATTTACTTGGTTTTGTTGCCTGCATGGCCACCATTTTAAAAAAAGTGCTTAACTACTTGTCAGGGAAATTGGACAGTACATTTATTTTCCTTTCACAGAATACAGGTTCGGAAACTGATTTGAATGCAGAAGTGAGAAACAAAACTGCTACCCAAAATAAGTACTCTGAGCTACCTGATAAAGGTATCTTTCACTATGCAGGAAGATTACGTTTCCAGGTTTGTGTGCATGCTCCTGGCTATATCCAAATTTGTGCTGCAAGAAGGAGAGTATCTAAAGCAACTATGAACATACACTTACATATGCATAAGCACACATGTAATTTGTTTTGTTCAAATGCTATAGGAAGAAAAAAAGGAAAAAAACTTAACCTTTATTTCATGTAAAACAGATTTTTTAAAAATTAAGGACTGCAATTATTTGCTTACTCACAAAGCAAATTAATTACTTCCACAGGCATCACTCTCATCCTATTTGCATTAGCATAAGCAAATTCAAAATCAGTCTCAAAAAGTGTAATACCTCCCCCAAAAGTCACCCAACTATAACAAATATAACAGAAGTAAAGCAATTTCTCTGTGGACATTTTTAGTGAAACATGACTGTGTCTTTAAAAGCCTTGACAAAAGTCAAAGAAACCTGGGCCATAAGAAGGGCTCAAACTGGAGAGCAGTTTGCTGCCCTCAGTTCCCAATGAAATCTGTAGAGATTTGATGCAACCCTGCCCTTCAGAGGAAGAGGACTGGTACTTGAGGGATCTCCACCACTGTGTCCAGAGACAATTCAAACTGCTTTTAACTTTCACCATATGGGTAGCTCATACAAATCCTAGACTCCTAAACCCTGTATCAGTTAATTCCCTAAAGATTTTCCATTTATTGACAGCCCACTTGCGTAAGCCCATGCTGCATTCATGTATCACGTTAGAATTTCCAAAAAGTCCTCTGATTTACCAAACTGAAAGTCCTGGCTCAGTTAAGTGAGCAGAATCTACTGTAGAATGCCAGATGTTCAGTGATTATGCTCTGCCACTTCTCATCCTCCCCAGTGCTGCACAGAGATAATCTGCACTGAACAGCTATGAATGCATATGAATACATGCTAAATATTTTCATGGGAAGAACCATGACCTAATCTGCACTACTACCCATGTCCTGTCTTCCCAATTCTCATTCATGTAAAGACCTCCAACTACGCACAGCGCAGTTCCCACCCTTTCACTTCTCTTCTGCTTTATTTCTTTGCCCTCCTTCTCTCTGACAATATTTGGTTTATACTATCACTTCTCACAGTCTCTAGAATTAGGGGTATGGCAATCACAAACTCATACCATACATAACACTCAGCTAATACAAAGTCTACGCTGATAAATGCAGTGAAAGGAAGAAAAGCAGGCTAGCTGGCAAGAATTAGCACTTGACATGGCTGTTATACCAATTAGAGTAACTGTGTGTTGAGAAGGTTGAAAAAAATAGTTTTAGGTTTCAAGTTTCCCATGGTGGCATGACACATGCCTGCACTAAATTACACCAGAAGAGAAGTATTACTGATTATACAAAATAGCATCAAAACTTGGAAAAAAACAAACCCAACAGTTCACGAGTGGAAATATTTAAATGCATCAGCTTCTGTTTATTCCACCTCACATAAATGGTTCTAAGAGATTGTACAGAGATTAATGAACCAAGGATCTTTTTTATCTATTATTCAGGTTTCCTTTTGCCTCTTATTTTCAACAGTGTAATTATAATTCATTCCATGAATTTTCTGTAACTGTTGTTCTTTTTCCTTCCACTAAATCTTTCATCTACTTGTCTAATGTCAGATTATTTTTTCTTAACAGAAAAGCACTTTACAGAAAAGATTCCATCTAATCTAACAAATTAATCCTAATTTGGCACAATTCTACATTTTAGTCTCTGAAGGAAATAACTGCATTTCCTTAAAACTGTAAATTGCTTCATTCTATTTCATATATTTTTCTTTTCTTTCCTTTTTTTTTTTTCGCGTCTTCTCACTCATTGATTGTTTTAAAAACTCCCTCTGGCCTCTGGATTCTATGTTTGAAAATTTCATTCTATTTTAGCTGCTCATATGACTACAGGCTTGGACTTGGTGAGAAGTTGTTCTGAACACACTCCTGTAGGGAGCAGTCAGTGAGTGTTGGGAAAGATGGGCCCACAGATGCACCTACAAGTGAGAAGTAAGATCACTAGGATTATTTTTGTATGGCAGGATAAACACACTGCTACATTAAGCTTGTGAGTACCCCCATACCATCCATCCTAAACTAAACTGGCACTATAACAAAAATCTGGGAGAAAAATTAGGGTCAACTAAAGAGTTGAGAGAAATTGTACTGAAATGAAGCTGAAAGACAACTAAATTCATTATAGGCAAGGTGATGCCTGCATGCACTTAGAATTCACAGCCATGCTCTGTAGTATTAGGCAACTCCTGGACAGCCCCTGGCTACACAGCCACTGAGAACCACAAGTTCAAGGCAGCACAAGCTGATGAAAGGTCATGAGTCACCCCGTATACACAGCAGGCAGCCACACTAGGCTGCCTTGGACAGATGTTTGTTCATATCAGACTCGGGCTCAGCCTCCAACAGTAGCCTTACACAGCAAATCTCTACTCATTGCACATGCATAGCCTCAAGGGAGCTACTGGAATGTCTCTCAATATTTTCAGTATCTTTGGATTGGATTTTGTATTGGATTCATGCATATGCTGAAACATGAATTTACTTTTTCAGAGGTGTATTGAACAAATTCCTGATTGCTCAATTCCAGATTATACATTTTGGCTTCAGAAAAAATTCTTAGAAGGAATAGAGATATCTTTTAGAGACATTTTTCTAATAGTCCACTTGATACTTATTTACAAAATAGGCGCATATCCATAAAAAGCAAATTTGTAAATTTAGCTAGATCATCATGTAAATAAACCTAGACCATAAGTTTTCATCTTCCCTGATTATGTTTGAATTCTGTAAATGTCATTCCAATTCAGTTTCTCTCTTTCTACAAAAGCCATGTCTAGAACTGAAATACTGTGTGAACAAGTGCAATGGATTATTGGAAGAGATTAGCTGCTACTTTGGTCCTCAACATAATGCACTTTTTCTTTTTCAAGTCATGTTTGTGTTAATACGATTTTCTTCTCATCACAAGCAGTACATATACTTGCAGTATTCCCTTCATAAATGTTGCCTGCAATTATTCCAAGATGAATATAATTTAGCTACTTCCCTATCTGGCCTCTTTGTGGTATTTCTGACCTCATAATTACAGTTTCTTTCAAGACAATTCCAAATTAACTTAATCCATTGAAAAAATATTGCAACTGACTTTGTCTCAAATCACACTAGATTATTACAAATATAATACACTGACAGAGCAAATAGATATTCTGAGATGTTTGGTTTTCTCTGCTGGTACACTGCAGGAGGATTTTGGTCTGATACTGACATTACTGTTTATCACAAGTGTTTATATTTCTCCAGTTCTTAGATCTCCTCTCTCAGCTGAGGTTACATTTAATTTCAGTCATGAAAACTGCTATAGAAACTTAACTTCCACTTAAATACTCGGGAACAATTTACATCTGAAATCACCAGTCTTAGAAAGTCGGAACTAAGCAGGAGAAATATTTACTAGAGATAAGACAGTGTAAGGATGTTTTGCACAAATTGCTCTTTTGGCTTAAATCAATACTATTTTTCAATTAGCATTTGATATTAAACCTTGACTCTTTGAGGCACTTAAAAAAGTCACTCCCACTTCTTTTAGTAACTACCTAATTACAACTCTGCCCACTTTAAAGTATGAACATTAAGATTTTTCTTTCATGATTTTAACTAAAGATGTAATTTGGAATGCAAATTTTTCACAGCAAGGAACTAGCAAATCATGATTAAAGAAACAAGAAAAATATTCTCTGGTGGCTGCTTTAGTTACCCTTCTGCCACCAGTGTGTGTAGGCTCTAACTCATAAATAGAAGGGCTGCTTCTCTCAAAAGCACAATGTGTGCACAGCCAAGTTGTGTACACAGAAAAAATAATAGCTAAAACAATGTTGGTTATACAGGTGGGTGATTTTATAAGATTATCTAGTCCTGAAGAACGTATTATTAAAATTTTACACTCACATATGCACACATAAAAATCTGAGTAGTTTCATAAGTATTCCTCAAGAAAACATGATTCAAAACTGTGGGAATGGAGTAAACTAACTCCTCCATGAATTCTCTATGATACATAGCTTTAATAACATAGAGAAGAAACTTAACTTTTCTAATTTTTTTCTCAGTAGCATAAAAACAACATTCCATATTTAATGCATTAATGTTTCATGAGCTTCAAATTACATTTGCAAAGAAGTGTAATGTATTTTGAGAAGCTTCATTTATACTTTTCACTTTTTTATAATTAAAAAAAGAAAAAATGAGCTGGTTACCCACTAAATTACACAAGAGAGAAAATTAATAGATTTTCACTCAGTTGCAGAGAATTCAGTATACATAGAAAATTAGACATCCATATTGGCTGTGCCATTGTTCAGATGAAACATCTTTAAAAAGACAGAAAGCATGAATACTAACAGCTCTGTCCAGTATTGACTAAATCTTCAGTGATGGTAGAATGTTAACCCTATTCTCTATTTAAAATCACCATAGTTTTCCCTCCCCATATCTAAAATTTCCCTTTTTTTTCCTCTTTCTTATATAACTTTCTGCATGGTGTTCTATGAACACCTGCCAACACTCCACAGAGTCAAGGATGGGTTTCAAAAATGCATGAATATTTACAAAACTATTAAGTATAGCAATTTGTAATACTTTTAACTGAAATAAACCATATAATGTAATTTCATTACTGGAATTGCTGAAAAAAACCACTTCTCAATACAAAATAATTGACATAAAATGTAGATAATGTACATTATTTTAAAACCAAATATGCCTCCCTGATGGTATCACTAAAACTCCCACTGTTTTACATGAGACAGGATCTAACTTATGAACTCATAAAACCCACTCCAGTTTCAAAAGTTAATTGATCTTCTTGACAGACAGAGAGGCAAAGTGGGTGCAACCCTTTTTTTTTTATGCTTTCCCAGTCACAGGTGGGTAGATGTTACTTTGGCTCCTCATAGCTATTAACTCATTGTCCAAAGAAGCACTGCACTGGTTGCTTTCCTGACCAAGCTTCAGAAGGTAAATACATAAATTAATAGGACATTCCTGCACTCCTCAAGAGAATCCTTACAAGATTGTGTACATGGACTTGACAGGTACTCCCCAGTAGCAGATCAGCCATAAACTTGCTCTGAATGAAGTGCTGTATTTTAACTAGAAAACTTGCACTTGATTAGAAGTAATCATTGGAGGAAATCCTATGGCTAACACATACAAGAGATTTGCTAAGAAATTTTCAGCCTGAAATTTTCAGGCTCCAGAGTTCCAATATCTAATAACCAATCTTGGACAGGCTATAAGCAGGCACCTAAGAACCAATTTTCCATTGACTTCTGGGAGACTGATGCTTCCTTTATTTTTTAATAGCCATGGACCTGCAAGTCTAAGAGAAAACTAACAGTATTTTTAAATAACCCTTTGACTGGAGTACAAGTTTTCAAGATGAAGATACACTGTTAACATTACAAAGCATCACAGCTATCAACAGTGCACAGTTTCCAGTGCAAACTTGGATAAATATGGCTAGAATACACAATTACGTTCTTCCAAAAGAATCAATGCAGAAAATTATATGCATTAGTTATGTCATTTAATTAAATTCAGAGGAAAGAATAGCCAATAGAAATGGTCTAAGGAACTTGGCATTCCTCTGCCAATGACACTTTTCCTTGAAACTGACTAAAACTTGAAACTTGAAATCAGTCTCTGGAAACTGCATTTTAAAATTAATCTAGCTGTAGGACTGACAGGACAAAAGGCTAAGAGTTTTATTTTGTTTTCAGAGGAACTTTGCCACAGTTGATTTCCACAAGATATGTAGCACGATAATTCAGGAACCATTTGGCAATTCAGAACAAAATTTAAGTTATCAACTGTATATCATCTGCAGGAGACCTCTCTTTTAAAAGATGTGGAATTAAGGTGAATCTGCAAAACCATTTCAGTTCTATGGCATGGAAAATTAGGATCCATTATGACCATTAAAAAAGGGATATTTCTTTCTTGCTCAAAGCTCTTTGAGATCATTTTGTGGGAGGCCAAAAGAGTTTGATCATCAGCAGGAGGAACTTAATGGTTACTCATATCAACAGGTTTGCGATTCCCAAAGGAAGCAAGTAAAGTGCTCAGAAAATATGACAGTCATTAGTCCCTTTCTTAAAATACACTGTCTATTTCTATATTTATTTTTTGCATGCAAAAATAGTCCCCAATTTTGCTATCATAGTTATCATATTCTGACCTTTTGAAATTTGAAGTGAGAATCTATGGTACTGAAAAAATGGTAGATATTAAAAGAAGGAGGTAAAAGAAAGCATAACTAGCTGAATGTGTTTTGTCTAAATGAACACCTTTGAGTTTTCATGACCATAAAATAAAATAATGATATTAACCCTAACATCCCCTCCTACACTATTTGTAATTAAAATTCTGGGCTGATTATCCTGTTACCCATAAAAAGGAAGAGGAGGCACACATTCATTAAAACCGCTGTGGTAACCCTATTAATGTCTCAAGTCCACAAAAATAAATGCATATCTATTCGTGTTTTCCCCTACAGACAGTTTTTTATAGCTTCATGGTGTTTTTCACAATGAAAAAATTAAAAAGGAAAAATGATACAAAGCTAATGACCAAATGTTTTCCTAAAAACTATACAAATCAATTTTTCTTATGAGTTTTTTCTCTGAAAACATCCATTTTGCTTTAGATATAAACACATGATAAGATGGCAAAGCCAAATAGCTTTTAAAAGGAGAAATATTTTAACCATATTACCTAACTAAACATAACAATCAAAAAACCCAAAAAACCATCGCAAAACAAAACAACAAAAGACCTCACCATTGTATGTAACCAGACATACAATTTAATAGAAAAAACTTACAGAAAAGTAAATAAGTGAAGTAAATCCAAACCCATCTGAATACATATCACTACAACAGATACTTTTATATGCACAGGCAGTACTGTACTATAAATATATACTGCTGTATAAGAATGCCTATATACTTGATTTACTTGTAAGTAGAAGCAGTCCTCTTGCACTGAGTATCTAGGGAAGAGCTTCAGCTTAGGTGGAGTAGAGAAGCTACTTATTCAGCAGTGCCTCAAATCATATTTTTGCAATTCAGCTGATTTTAAAAACAATAACAAAAAAAAACAAACCAACAAATGAGTCCATATGAAAGACACACACATATTTTTACTCTCTACAGACACAATGAGTGGATCCCCAATTCCTCCCAGGTCCATCATGTCTTAGAATCTCCCAGCTGCAATCATGTCAAAAATAAGTCTGATGCACAGACCAAATGAAAGATGTCTTCATTTCAAAATCTAGGAATAAAACCCACAGTCTGTTACAAAATCATTTCAAGGGACTCTCCAACATTTCTTGGAAACCAGATTTCTGGTCTTAACAATATTAGGTGATCTAAATAATATAACTTTGGTCTGAGAAGTGTCTTCCATATCCAGTCTAAATTTAGTTACACATACAGACATAAGAAGACTGAACAGGGCATTTTTAATGGTGCATCTTGGCATAACCTGGCACCAGTTTTGCATACGCAGTTTTTTTCACAGATCGCAAAATTAGGGTAAAATGAAAGATAAAACTTATACTATCATCAACCAATACACACAAAATAAATATGGTGGGATAAAGATGATGGAGTGGGAAATCTGGCTTCTGCAAAATGCACCTGGTCTATCGAGATGGACTAACAAGATTAACAGCACCAAGGGTTAAGGTTACTTTGAACCCCTGGCTTTGCAATAGACGACCAGCAACAAAGCTTGATCATTTCTGTATTAAGTAATCCTTAACTAATGAAATAGAATTTTGTGTAGCAGGAACTACTCAATGAAATTCTGTGGGACACTCATAGATGTAATTTGAAAATTGTTGTCAAGTGAGAAAGGGAGGACAGTAAAACAGACAACATTTTAAATAACCATGTTTCTTTAGGTCATGAAAAATAGTAATTATTATAAATTTTCATTACAGAAAGGACACAGTTTCCTTAGTGTGGTTTTCCTAATGTCTGGATGGATAGGTGGCCACACACAAGTATTGTCCTCAGTTCTGGGCCCCTCACTTCAAGAAAAAGCATGTCCAGACAAGGGCAACAAAGCCGGTGAAGTGTCTGAAAATTAAGTTCTATGCAGAGCAGCTGAGGGAGACCAGAGAAATGGAGGCTCAGGGGAGACCTTATTGCCCTCTACAACTTCCTGAAAGAGGGTTGTAGTGAGGTGGGAGGTCAGCCCCTTCTCCCAGACAGCTGGAGAGGACAAGAGGAAACGGCCTCAAGCTTTGCCAGGGGTGGTTCAGGTTGGGCATGAGAAGGAATTTCTTCACAGAAAGGGTAATTAAACATTGGAATGAACAGTCCAGGGAGGTGGTAGAGTCACCATCCCTGGAGATGTTCAAGTATGCCAATGACTGGAGGTGGCATTTAGTGTCAAGGTCTGGTTGACAAGGTGGCGTTACATCATTGGTTGGACTTGATGATGTTAGAAATCTTTTCCAACCTAATTGATTTTGAGATTTTGTGGTGTCTCCAAACTTAATAAGCAATGCCACAGGACCCCACAGCTCTCTAATGCTAATAGAGTCTTCTGACAATTCAATTCAAAACCTTCCTCTCAGAGCCTGACATATCTCTAAGAAGGATTAGAGAACAGAATAAGGAAAAATCAAGCTACAGGTCTCAGGAAATATAACATTAACTGCAACTAAGCTGTAGTTGGCTGGCTTAGAATTTAACATTCACCCCAGCTGATTCATATATTTAGTTCATAAGTATATCTACTTCTTGGTTAACTCTTGTAAATTTGTAGTTATATGTGTTTAGCCAAGATAGCCACAAGGAAGACAGAAGTAACTACTGCTGTAACAAAAAAATCCAAAAAACCAAAAAAACAAAAACAAAACCAAAAAAACCCAAAAACCACCAAAAAACCAAACAAAAACCAACCAAACAAAAAACAAACAAACAAAAAAACCCGCCAAAAATCCAACAAAAAACCTGGAATAAGTGGAGACAAGACAGAAGTTACCAATTATTTTCCTTAGCAGAAGCAAAAAGTTTCATAGGTGCTAACTTAGGTCAGTTATCAAAGTCAACATAGCTTATAAAAAAATCCCTACAATTACAAAAGACAGATGAAGGTACAATTGCATCTTCCTTGTTAAAAGTGAAGATCCTGGTTTAGATCATGCATACATATCTCAGTAGGAAAACTGTACCTATTTATTGTTAAATCACGGATTTGTTTCCATACTTCTGTGCTCTGAGTTATATTTCTCATACAATGGGAGACAAATTTCTTTAAGGCAAACTATCTATAGACAAGCACTAGGCACAGGTGATACTTGAATATAGATAGCTTGCACCTATTAATAATTTTGTGTAGATAATAAGCTCATATAAATGTTCATGTGGGAAAAGAAATTACTCCCTATGCAAACTAAGGTGGGGCACAAATATGTCTGTATTTACACATTTACATTACACGTTTTTATACCTATATTACGAATGTGTAATACTAGGTGTGCATTAACATGGAAAATACCTTACACAGAGTAAATCTGAAGGAAGCATATGAGTAAATTTGATTTAAATATCGCTTTTTAAAGACACATTGCAAAATAATTTGCATCTAACTCTTGCCCTGATCTCAACTCCTATGCACACTATATACACATTCTTCTGCTTCAACAGCTGACAATTTATTTTTATTTTTAGAGAAATGACACTGAAAAATATGAAAAGGAAAGAAAAAAATTGGAAGATCTGTCTCAAAAATGAGCTGGAGGTGAGGAATTCAATAGATTTATTAACTTTTTTTGATCTCACAATATATTTGTACCTTTTTTTTATTTAACAAATATTCACTGTGATTTTTCTTACAATAAAGATTCTTTTTAGATAGAATTCAATAAACGCATTATAAATTATTCTAATCTCACTTAAATTCAGATTTCAAAACATAACTTTCATCCCATCAAAGTTGCAGCCTCCTCCTTTTCTTACCCTGATTCACCTGTATTCCTATTAATGTAAGGTAGGCATAACTTTCAGTTTACTTCGAATATGGATGCAGTAAAGACAACCATCAGACAGTACACACACATACACGTTGTATACAGCCAATCAGTCTTTTCTGTGACTGCTAATGTAATGCGTATCATTTATTATCTAATTACTTATGACATAAATAAAGCAGAATTTTCTATAAGACAGCCTCTTAATTGCTGGCATATAATGGCACACAACCTGTGAAATGTCTTTAACAAACAATTGTTATTTCCTTCTGTTTCTAAAACAATGTGATACTGGTTCTAGACTATATTTATTTTTTAAATAAAATTTTATTAAAATTATTTTTATTAAAATAATGTTCTGAAATTGAAAATTTATTAGAAAATTATTAAAAAATAAATTTATTCTTACAAATAAATTTCCTGCAAGGAAGTGATTATCTTTTGATTTCTTTCAATTTCTCTTTTTTTTTGCATCACTTAATTATACATGTGCACAGGTCTGCAGATCTTAAAGTATTGTATTTTGGTTCAGTACTTCTTACTATAAAATGCCATTAATCATAGTCTAATCTATTTCATAAACCAGTTTAATTCCATAACTAACACTTTAAAAGGGCCCACTTGGAGACTGCATTTCAGCATCTCGTGGATAGGGGGCAGCTGTTAATTTATTATCACAATTACTACAATTACTATTAAGAGAATAAAGTCAATCAATTCTCATTGCATTTAAAATAAAGACAGTAAAGATAATCATTAAAAGCTGAGAAAATTGAGATCATGTGCTATGCTACTTAGAAACACGGAAAAAGAATTTACACTGCAGTGAAAGTGCAGGCTTCCAGAAACTTTAAAGAAAAAAAATGTTTCAACTTTTCTAACCCCATACAAATCACATGTAGTAAGTTCACTTGAATGAGTAATTTACCATGTAGAAGTGTATTATTGTTCAATAATGCAACTGGAAAAAAATAGTCCAGCAAGACTTTGATCTGTAAGGCTGCATTCAGTGAGGTGCCATTTGAGAAGCAAGGGAAAACAGAAGATGAAACAGGCAGCAGACCTTCTGTACCCTCAGACTGATACTCTTCAACCCTGCAAAGATTCAAATGTAAACCACTGGCAGGTAACAGACCAGTGAACCTTTAGAGTCTACAGTGACAATAGTCCCATTGATCCAATACTTGCAACTATGCCTCTTAATATCCACTATTACTTGCAGGAGGTCTAATTTGCTTTCAGTGAAAAAAAACCAACTAACTAACCAACCCAACCAACCAAACCCAAAATCAACAAATGTGAAAATATCTACAAGCACAAAACTAGAGAATAATACTACTGAACAAGATACAGTTACATGCTGTTTTGATATAGACTATCTGAAATCTAGGGTGCCATGCTTCAGGCAAAGGTCTCAACAGATACAGCTATAACCTCCGGAAAAGGAAAAACCTCCTACCTCTTATTCCCTAGAGTGCAGTACGTCAACCTGCTTCTATGATTTGTATACAAAGAACACTCCTTTTTCACACAAATCAGGCAGAGACCTACTACAATTGGTGGGTTTGCCTCACATCTATCTATGACTTCTCACCACTAATGAATTCTCAAAGCATGCAGAAGGCAGACAATGCATCTAGCATTCCACCTATAGCAAAGTGTAGTGCTGCACTATACCCACAAACAGCCTGTGAAAATGAAAACATTTCAAGTTGCATAAAAAACCCCAATTATCTAACAAGCAGGATCTTCTAGGGCTAGGCCTGATCATGCTTCACTCAACACCTGACAGAAAAACATGGTATTGCCTTTTCTACATTACAGTCTGCTGTACAGGATTTGTCCTGGAGTGACAGTAAGCTCTACAGGCTCAACGTTTCTTTCCACATTCTCATACAATCCTTGATCATATAAATTCTGAACTCTCTAAAAGCCACTAAATTAAATTCCAAATAATTGAAAACTTGGGGTCAAACATTTATGTCACTGATCACGCAGCGGAGAAACAACAATAAAGTCATCCAGATTTGCATTCTGGAAATTGCTCTGCTCTTCTGTTTTCTCTAGGTCGTTCAAACAGCAAAGAAGGCACTAAGTGACTCTTTGCCTGTATACCTGAGAATACGGTTGGATTGTTCACCCAATTGTAGTTTTGAATGAAACAGAACATCTACCATACCAAATCTGAGTATTAAGAACTCAAAGACACAGCTAACACCTCGGTTAGATCACAGTGTAACATGTGCAAACTTTCACCCTAGCTTCTTTGGGAAGGAACATGAACATGGATACATCTGGAATTTTATAACACATTATTTATTTTAATTTTGTATTGATAAAGGAATTATACTTAAAATAGAACAAAAAACATGAAGAAATTAAATGCTCTTTGACAAAGCATATTTGAAAACCTTTATCATATTTTAGCAAAGAGAAAAATATGTATTCTCCAAATTTTATATATTTAAAAATCCTTTTTCCTAAGCAGATAGGACCTTTTCTTAGTATGGGGATATGGAAAAATGCCAAAACGTATATATCATATCTACAAATATCCTTAAATGAAAGAACATCTTAAATTACAGTGAGAGACTTTTTGAACTCTTAAACAACTCAAATAAGACAAGATGATGATAACCCTACAAGTTTAAACAGAATGCATTCAATCCATAAAAGCATTATCTTTTTTTCATATTCACTACGAAATATTTTAAAGTGAAGAAATCTCATGAAAGGCATAAGTGTACTTTAAACAGTAAGGATCTCAGCATCTTAACTGAAGTGACAACGATTTAAAAATAAATTATTTGCATGAAAAGTAGGCTTCATAAAGTCACACTACAGTAAGATTTTTATGTTTTCTAAATCTAAGTCTTTATAAACACAGTTTCTTTTTTTTTTAGCTTTACGTATATATGTGGGGGTTTTGATTCAGTTTTTTTTAACTCCTGATTTTTATCTAGGTAGGGAAAACAACAAAAAAAATCTAACAACCAGGTAGAGTTTAAAACATGAGGAGATATTGATTTAAGTCATTTATCCACTTTAATAGAAGGGAATAGGAATTCTGCCCATTACACTGAGAACATGTGTTTTTTTGAAGGGGAGATGAAATAGGAAACTAAATTATCCTAATTATTATCAAGCATAAAATCCAGACAAGATACATGAACATGGAATCGCATTTTTACTTACAAGACTGCAACTTGCAGGTCATTTGTGACATCTTATGAATGACATGCCAGTAATATTCACAGACTTAGCAGTGAGAATCTACATTTTTCCCCATTTCTCAGCAATGTTCCTGACATTTCTCCTACATTTAAGACAGGAACAGTAAACAGTGACCCCTATAATTGTTGTGCAGAGGGAGAGAAAAAAGGAAACTACTATGGAATATGAATCCAAATTATTACCTACATACTTGTCCCAAGGGAAAAATTGAAACAGACACTAACAAGAGTAAAATCCCCAAACTGTTTTGCATATAGGATTTTTCCTAAAAAAATATTTAAATGTCTGTATATAATTTAAATATCTATTTTAAGGAAACAATGCAAACAAGCACTGAGCTCAGATACTGCAAAATACTGGAAAAAATGGTTAAAGGACAAAAATATCTTACAAGTAATGTATTAACATGAGGACCAGAAGAAAGTGTACAGTTAGTCCATGGAGGATAGGTTAATTCTGCCTAGAGTTTAGACATTAAATGAAGGATTCCAGCTGAAAAGAAGCAGGAAGGACTACATTTAAACCACAGGAACCTCTACTGGAATCCTCTCACATGGACTGGAGAATAAGTCTTCCTAGCCCTATTTAGATTTACTGTCTCAGACATTATTTATTATGTGTTATCCACAGTGTGCCATAGGCAACTTTTAATCAAAAAAGGAACGCTAGTATTAAACTAAAACAAGCTGGTTCACTATATACTTTAGTCATGGTCCATATAAAACACTGTCTATTAGACAGTGTATCTTTCTAACAGAATATTAGGTTTGTATTGTAGACCAACAACAGCATCATCTGGAAGTAAATAAAATGGTCGTATTTATCAGTGACAAATCAGATAGGTTGACAAAAGGTCAAATTGTTACCTCAGAGAATTACCATAGCAAATATTCTTTGTAATCAAATTAAAATTATATCACTTTTTAAATTATATAGCACATTTTATAAGAATGCTAAATATTTTTATATTGACTTTGACTTTTTAATGCACAATACTGAGATTTGGAAAGATCAAGTGATCCATCCAGCATTAGTCAATATGTGAAAGACCTCAAAAGAAAACAGATTTTCTCAACACTACTGTAACAACTGACATTAAAATCAGGGGGAAAAACAGATTAATATCACAGTTAAAATATCCAAGACACAATATGTAAATTAAGCCTCACATCAAATTTCAAAGGCAAATTGAGATAACTCACTGGCCTACAATGACTACTGACCATCCTGGGATCATCATTAAAACTCAGTATTTGTGTATTAAGATTAAATTACTGATAAGAAATTATAATTTGAAGCTGTTTATTATACATATTTTAAAAATGCATGTCCTAATGATAACAGACAACTGAAACAAAGCTTTCTTTCATATTTATTCCTCTCCCACAAGAAGCTATATATCACATATGAGTTCAATAACCCTTTAAAAGCTGTCAGTCTGCTTTACAGACTGCCTTTATTTTCAGATCCTACCTTTTTGTGAGGAATGAAAAGATGATATTTCTACAAGAAATTTTACAAAAAGGGATAGGGTGGTTCTTTAAAGTCAGAGAGCGAGATTGGGTGCATCGATCATTACAACTTAGAGACATCAATTAATCTCCCAATCTCTAGTTACGTGTGTACTATTATATCACATTGCAAGCTATAGTCTTTGCATAAAATAGAGTTCATATGGGTCAAAAATAGAAATTTCAAATACCAAGATTTTAATAGCCATATGCTTGTGCTGTACCTGCTGAGTACAGGCAGTACCAAGAACACTGGCTCAGTCCCATCATGTGAAAACGTTAAAAAGTATTATTTATTACAGGTATTGCAGCAACAAGATAAGATAGATATGCTCAAACAAGCAAACAAAAAAGAAACCTGAGGACTGAATGAACAAAATCTACACCTATCTGCACTCCACAAAATTTATATTACATTATACTAAATTATAAAATAGGACTTTCAGGTGCAATAACAAAGCAGCAAAATAGTAGGTATAATTGTAAAAAATACAAATGCCATGGGAGGGAAAAACAGAGCTTTTAAAAAAGTAAAAATAAAAGGTTTATATAGTAAGTTATTTGACTCAAAGTTTGCTGTGATAAATCCTATTTTATTGCTAAGCTTAAGCCTATCTAAATTGTAAGGCAGAGCAAAAAGGACTCCTATCCATCACTCTCCTGACTCATTAATAAGCGTGAATGTGTGTTTTGGCTTTTTATTCTCTTAAGCCAGTAGCAAAGGTCAGCAGTGGTACCAATTTCATGGAAAAAGGGAGGACTGGAGAAGGAGACATACAAGTGTCTTTTGCAGGTATACATCAAATCAGAGAAAAAAGAGAAATAAAAACTTAGTTTCATGTGTTTCTTCCTCTAAAATTAGAGTAACATCAGTAAAGCAGGAAGATAAGAAGCAAATAAAATCTTGCAGATGAATAAAAATATGTAAACAGTTTAATTATAGAAATACTGGTCTATCTAAAGTCACTTAACTGTTAAAATAATAATTAAAACTTGTACCTTTACAAGGTTCTACAGAGGAAAAGCAAGCATGTGCTCTATGAGGTTTAGTGCATTATTTATCACTTTAGAGATGAAATTACCTCTTGAAGTGTACTTTGGAGAAGTCAAATTGATTTCATCCTCCTGGTAAATAAAAGTAAAGCTATATTCTGCCACCTTCATGGGCATCAGCAGAACAGTTTCACCACTGTAGCTATATGTCTGTTAGTGTTTGGCTATAAATAAAGCTGACAAAGTTTGTGAGGGTCTAACACAGAAGCTTGTAGTCTGAAAGTATAGAAAGATTGAGTTTGTTTCAGCAATAGGGAGACAGGAGGGGGAAAAAACAGTTATTGGAAATTCCATTGCCTCTTTGGTTCTTTCTTCCTTGGGAAGTTTACATTGTATGGATTTTTAATGTGAATAAAGGTCCAAGGAAGTTCCACTGAAAAAATAAACAAGACATTTACAAGAATAATATTGACAGTTGCATAACTTCCTAGAACAAAGAACTAAAGTGTAAAACACTTCCAGTAAAGAGGTTTCTGTTGCATCCAAGGCAACCCAGTATAATACAAAATATGATAATTCTAAAGAAACTTTTCTTCCACTAGGTAAGGCATTTTCAGAGACTATCCTATTCTTGAGAATCATAAAACAAGTAGTTCACAAATACTGGATTTTTCCAAAAACAATTTGTCAAAAGCTGAAACTACCATACAAAGGAGTTATGACCTCATCTGAATGGAGGCAAAGTGAGTCATTAAAAGGAAGATCTAATACAAGCCAGATTTCCTGCCTAGCTTCCTCTGACCTCTGTTGGCAGAGCTATTCTCTTCTTGTATTAAAAAGTGTGTCTAGAAATTGTTCAAACTCTGTCAGGGAAACACAACTGACATGCTTGTACAGCACAAGGCTCACATCAGCTGTTCTCATCAAAGCACAGACTCAACAGTTCTCTAATTGCAATGACTTATGGGGGAGTCCCCCTACCCAGCTTAAAAATCTCACCCGAACAGCAACCCAGCACTAAGTATTGCTTAAAGCTTGCTTAATCACCTTTCTAATCTTTAATAGAAAAGATCATCTTCTCATGATTAAAATCTTATAGAAAACTGAATGATCCTAAGCCTAATATGCTAACTTATCCACACAACAGATTTTGCTGTGAATTTATCTTAGACCTTTAACACTGAATTTCCTGACATTCATCCAGTTAACTAAGCTGTCTCATGTTATCATTATATAGCATCTTGTGAGAAACCCCATACCTGAATGGTTATTTTCTATTGAGAGTCATCATACACAGCCATATATCAAAACAAACATTTATTGTTGTTCTCTAATGCTCTCCTGTTGGGTGTTTACGTGGCTACTGACAGGTTTGAGATTATTGTGTTGGAACTTATTTCCATGTGACAGCCGCAGTGCAGATACTTGTCGATACACTAGTGTTGAATGCTAATCACCACTACAGTCTGGGAACAATTGCCAGTGATGTCACTTGCCACTAGAATGAACAGAAAGGCCTTAATTGCCTTATCATGTGCTTTGTGCTTCCTGCTGGAATGGCTAGAAATCACTAGAAAATACAAGAATGGATAAAATAATCTTAAACCTGTATGAGTTTCAATAGTTAATAATAACAGCAGTTCCAAAAGTCAATTAAGGAACTCCTTACTCTTCTTCATAAGTACAGTTCTGATGCTGTTCACAAAAGGTCTTGATTACTTGTATGAAAACTGAATTGAACACAGGTTATGAATAAAATGCATTAAAATATGTAATTTGGGATATAGACAGGACACAAAGCATACATGTCACTTAGCTTGTGAATTTAGCTGTATTACTTGACAATATTCTCACCAAACAACTTTCTATAAACATAAGTATTTTTTAGCTATTGGAAAGTCATTTAAAATATATACACTACACTATAATTCTGATAAAATAAAATTCATAGAACAGATACAAAACAGGTGCTTCTCTTATGCTAATTAGCATGTTCAAATTGTTCATCCTGTAAATAAAAGCACTTCTTCCTTTTTCTCTAAATAATGATCATCAGGATATACTTATAATAAAAAAAAAATCTGAAAGAAAAGAAAAATAGTAAGAACCCTTTAAAAAACAATCTCTGCACTCATTTGCAAAACCTTCTAATTAAAATAAATAAAATACTAAAATTAAGAGAGTGAGAATAAAAGCTGAACAGAGCTCATAAAAAATCCCTATCTGTCGGCAAAGATTTTATCTTTGTCATTTAATGATGATGAAGCCAAGTAACTGTTGCTGGAATGGAAGCAGACTGATGAAGAAGGCTTTCAAATTGAAGTCAAGGATATCACAATCTATATTTTTCTTAGTAGTTCCTCTATCTGTACGATTTCTTTCTAAATTCCATTACTTTCTGTATTTGACACCTCCTTCAATAAATGTCATGTGTTGATCAAAGGTATAATGCTTTAATATGCTTCTGTTCATGTGAAATTGTTTGTCCATACACCAGCAAGTTCTAAGCTGTTCAAAAATATTGGAAAATCAGTAATTAATAACAGTGTTAACTTCGAGGGGAAATTAGCTTGTGAAGGAAACTTCTCACATCTGATGTTATTTATGCAAGATCTGATAGCAACATTCAGCTAACTGAAAGAGACTGTGGAAACTCTTAGCATATACTAAATACTTACATTATTTGAACATAAAACACATTAAGTTTGTCAGCACATTAAAAATAAATAAGGTATTTTTTAAGCATGAATAAGATCTAAAAAGCATGGTATGTAGCAATTTTTGCAATTTTCATAGGGAAGACAACGATAATGTGATAAGTTGTGGACACAATCAACTGGACATTAACTTTTCCAATTAAAATAAAAAAATGAGTATAATTAACAAGCTGCTAAAAGGACAATATATGCATTTAAAAATATGGTATTAATTAAACTTACTTAGATGCGTTTAGCATGTTTTTAGAGAGATTTAATTTTACTTCATTCTTCATCAATAAATCTTCATTTTAAATACTTTTTTATTTAAATAATACCCCTATGTTACTGTCCACAAACACATTTCAAAATTCTGCAATGAAGAAGTTTGTTTCAACCATTCCTGGGCTGAATTTCAGCTATTTAAGCATGGGTTTAGGGGTAATTCTACTATAATTTAAAAGTGATCCAGGAAGTAAATACGTGTGTGCATATATACACAAACATATACAAACCAAGAGTTACTCTGTCTACAAACACACCATTTTTGTATCCTTGCAATTTATCAAATGGAAAAAAACCCAAACAAACTATATTAAAAGATACTTTGCTTTCACCAGGGATTTTAACTAAGCCCACCAAAATAAATTAAAAGAAGCAAAATATTTTCCATTTACTTTGCCAATTTCTAGCAAGAGTTAGATATCTATGGTTATGGGTGTATATATGTGAATGAACGAGTAAATCCTTAACCCACCATATCTTTTTCTCCAGTTTGCAAGCTGTCACCCGTGAAAAGTATGGTGTAGATGGTAGGATGATACTGTACCTGATTGGCTCTGGAGGTGGTCATGGGATCAGATGGAGAGGACTTGGTGGTAGTTGGGGAAGATGGCAATGTCTGGGAACAAAGCAGTTCAGGAGCAAATCAACCTTTACAAGCCTTAGACTGAACAGTTAAAAAAATAAATAAACCAACAAAATAACATAACTAGAAAATTAAAATAAATAAAAAATGCCTAAGACAAAAATCTTTCTCCTACTCATTGGAACTTAATGGAATTTAAAGTCAATTGGATAAATAATGCATGTAAATATGCATGCTTGTGCATGTAAAAACAAATTCATGACTTGAAATCAAGATGGTGAACTCACATAAATACTCAAAAATATGCTGATCACATGAGGAATATATTCTTTCCTCTCTCCTCCTCTTGGGGAAAATGAAGACTATAAGTAAACAAAAATTCCAGCAAGTTCAATGAGCATACTAGAAACAGTTATAAGCCTATGAACAAACAGGGCCAATGTCTGAAAGAAGTTCAAAGACATTTACTCTGGCACTTTATAAAGCACCATTCTACAGCAAGGACTTATAGCCAGCAAACTGTGTTCCATACCTTACAATAGTTACGCTGAAGCTACTGAGCTTTTGGAAATATTCTAACTGCTAAAATATTCATTGATCTCTTTTAATCTAGAAGCAGGTGAAAAAATGTAAGCATCAATCTCATGATGGATGAACATGCAACTAATACCCTCATAATAAATAACTACAAAATATTTATGATTCGTGTTAAAAACGTTCATTTAGCTGAGCAAAGGTCAATATCTTGTTATAGTTCTGTGTTCAAAATAAACACAAAAAAGAATTAAGAGTCATATTTATTGATCATCTTTTCTAAATAATATACATGTGCTTAACATTAATTCTTGAACATTAAAAAAGCACTGCTCTGTTTAAAAATTTTATATACACATTTCTCCTTTAAAAGTATTAGATTGTGACAGAAAAACTCTTTTCTTTTTATAAAAGTAGTAAAAAAGTAAAATTCCAATTTTCAAAACATAACATACAATACTTATTCAAAGCATGTTTTTGACATCTTTGCAATATATAAATATTATAAAATATCAAAAATTACACTATTCTTATGTCAAGAAGTAAGTGTTAAAGTGCTATACAATGGAATTTATCATATGCTCATATAATTACTAACCAAACTATTTAGAAAGAAATAAAGCAAAATTTCACACTTTCAGCAGTTCTGTTACTTACAATCATTGACAGCCCCTCATAAAATAGGTATACATACTTTTGCACTAAAACTCTTAATGCATATGAGAAAGCTGGGACACTGTGAATGCATAAAGTTGTGTATTAGCAAAATATGGGTTTGTACATATGCACACACAAATATTTTAGATGTACGTTAAACAGTATGAAGATCCATTTTTCATAGTTTGTACATAAACAGGCAGTCAAAGCATGAAAAATCAAACCTTAAGAAACAGATTCCTATTCTGTGCTTCCAACTTGAAACTCATTGTAGAACAATAAAAACAAACAAAAAATTTAAACATTAACTGGGACTCTTTCACGATGGTTGTGTAGAAAATACTATGTATAGGACATTATAAAAATATGTAGCTTGGCAAACTGCTATTGGTCAGCAGGCACTACACATTGTAAAAATCAAGGTGATTATAAAGGATTCTCCCATGTTTTTATATACCAAACATGGGACCATCACGAGGGGGTCCATTTGTGAGGGGATGGAATTATTTAGCAAAAGATGTGTCTGATTCCCCAATAGTACATGGCTAAGCTTCTTCAGCTATAGAATTATACTTCTGGTTTTAGGGAGATGATGCAGTACTTTTCTTATCAAAGTCTCAAATTGCAATGAACTGATTTTTATTATTTAAGGCTAAACAGAAAAAAAAAAAACCAAAAAAACCCCCAAAACAAAACAAACAAACAACAAAAAAAAAGGCAACCAAAAAGAATGAAGAATTGTTTATTGTCTCAATAGGTTTTCTTTATTATAGCTAGGTATTAAATTTCTCTCCTGAAATCCCCAAAAGAAAAAAAAAAATGCTAATATATTTTGACTAAAAAAATTTCAGAAAACTGATACTTTGTGTTATCAACACCACTGCTAACTAGGGTATATGGTACTGTATTGTCATTTTGGTATGCTAGATTGCTTATAAAAAGAAAAATAGTTTGTTCTTCACAGTCATTATCAAACCTAACTAGTGGGTTTATAGGGAAATATGCAGAACACTTCAACATTGGATAACGACAATCACTGATACCACAGATGATTTAAGAAACTGGAAACATCTCATATTTCAACTCATATGAATCTCTCTAAAGCACAGAAATATACAGCTGTGATTAAAAAAGGAGTGACAATCATTTCAGGTGACTGTTGAACTATAACACCTATTAAGTAGAAGCATTTCATTATTGATTTTAGCAAAAGCCTGTTTAAATACAACAGAAAAAGATATTAATAAATTTAAAAGCAAAGACTATATTAATGAACAAGAAGCAACTATGAAAAACACCTTTTATTCCAAAATAAGTGGCTAAATACTGAAAATAATAGTTTTTTGTCTTGTTTTTTTGCTGTTTTTTTTCTTTGTGTATCAAGTTGTTTGTATTTGAGGCTTGATCTCTCTTACATTGTTTACTGACATAACTACTTTTATTTTTTCACTTATATATGTATACATACATACATATATATATATAAAATAATTAACAGTGTTTTGTAAAAATTGACCTCTTTTCATCTAAGCCATGATGAAATTAAACTTCTGTTTTCTTAAATACTATTACCTTTCCTACTACTTATGAGACAATTAAT
The DNA here is from genome assembly GCA_037834095.1 of Argya squamiceps. NCBI lineage: Eukaryota > Metazoa > Chordata > Aves > Passeriformes > Leiothrichidae > Argya > Argya squamiceps. The sequence continues at coordinate 33,622,165 of JBBMKD010000216.1, forward strand.
GAGTTACAGGTTGCTTGTTCCAACTTCATATTTCTAGAACACATATTTGAGAAAAAAGATTTTAAGTATTTAAAAAGGAGCCAAATTTTAGAAATAAAATTCTATTTTAGTCATATTTGAGTTCTAGTAGCTTCTGAAAGTCCAAGAAAATACTACTACTTTTCTGTGCGCAAACATTGACTATACTGTGAGACTTCTCTCAGGGAGCACAACACACTAAAGAGTGTGTAGAAATATGGTCAAAATCATCACACTTCCATTCTTGATATTTTTTAAGAGAGTGAAGTTATAGCCATACCACAGTGGTATAGATTACATACAGTCCATCTGCATGGTGTTTCAAAAGGTCTCAGAGCCCTCTTTTGATTACAATGACACCCTTACTTACATATTTACACTAAAGAAATTTCAATATTTACACCATGGATAATAAATAAAAAAAACTGTACTGAGACAACTAAATTAATTCTCAGTACTTACTAGTATATATTAATATTCAGGACTAGAAAGAAAAGGCAGAAAGTGAAATATTGTTTGAAACAAGGTTACAGATGTGAAAGCATAGAAAAAACGTTATTTAAATGTGAAAGTGAGACTGTATTTACAGCTTACCAATTTCTAGTTTCTCACTACAGAGCTTGCCAAACAAAGGAGGTCTTGGTAATAACGTTACCTGCAATAAATAACTATTAAGACTAACCTAATACTGATTTTCAATCCTGCATATATTAATATTGGTGCTTTTAATCAGTGAAATTAGTGTGATAAAACTAATTTAAGTCAATATTTTAATGCACTTTAAGAAGAGGTGCTATCTTTGAAAAAAATTGTATTAAACAGTTTAATACCTTCTGCAGTTAAAATGAGAAATAGAGAGCACTGCAAGGCCCCACTGCTCTGAACAACCTTAAAGACTGACTTACTAGATTTTCAACACTATCAGAGATAAGCCTTTCTTAACAGACTGCTTGCTTTGCTAAACAGAGAGTCTTCTTCACATCTGCTGTGATCTCCTTTAATCTTTAACTCTGGATGAAGATTCTTATCTTGGAGATGACTGTATAAATATAGAACAAAATATATTTCAAAAAATAGAATTTAGATAAAGAAATAATCAAGGATTAATAATTTGCTTACAATTTGACTGTAAAAAGGCTACTTTGATGACTTCAGTAATTATTTTTTCTTTCTACCTTTTCATTTCTGTAAAGAGCAAACAAATTTTGATTATATTTCAGTCTCTTTGCATTTGATTTTGCTTTTGCATGGAAGAGGAGATAGAGCATAGGGAAACACAAAAAGACTAAAAGATAACTCATCTTTTTTTATGAACTCTTGGGAACCTGACTTGGAGAAGGGAAATAACTATGGTTATGGTTATGATCATGAAGAAAGATTATCTCATGTTTTTTCGAAGACAAGAAGGGATAAGAAGCTTGAAGCAAACCACCAGGTGCGATCTGGATCACCAGAGCAACTCTGGATGAAAGGAATAATTTAGAATTAATATTACAGTAAAAGGGACAAAAAAGAATCAGGACCTCCTCTTTCTTCAAAACTCGTCACAGTAATGCAGAACTACTACAAGATCTGGTGCTGTTACATAGAAATAACAGTAAACTGAAGTATGTAACTAGGCACAACCATGAGAAATCTCATAATATATGGGTTTAAGATTGATTCTAGAAGAGATGGTTACTTTTTCATTCTGGGATACTTTGGGATTCAGAAAGATACACCAAAACAACAAAGCCATCAGAAGGTACAAGAGAACTTAAAAATTTTCTTAAGGACCAAAACACTACTGAAAATTCATGGGAAGTTGAACGCTGCTGTTCATCCCCCAACCAAATATTCTATTCTCATTCCACTTTTGAAGCACAGAAGAGTTAATAAACAGCTACAAAGTTGACTGCATTTATAAACAAAGTTTTGCATAAATATTGAGATTATATTCAACACTGCTGAAAAGAATCAAAAAATAAAACTAGTGATCTGCCAGCAGAATTAAGCACATGAGGGACAGGACAAAGTATACATATTTTTATGGAATACTAAATTTTTGCCACTGGATTCAATGTACAGAACTAAATAGCTTTTGTAGTTTTGTTCTGGCTACTTGTGAAGACCCCTGCATATCTTACTATACATTGCAGAATGATAACTGGTGTAATTTTTCGCCTATGTTCACAAGTGAAACAAGTTTATGAGAAGTTTTTAACTAGATGAAAAGACACTGTGATCTATGAAGCTACTTATTTTTTGTTTAAATGAAAACTGTAATTTTCTCATATTCTACAGTTTAGTAAGATTTATCTAGGTGACCAACTTTTGCCTTCAATGGATGATCAAGAAAAGAAAGGCTTCTCAGTAGGGGTGGAAATTTTACAAAACCAATGAAAGTTACTTAAAGAAGGAAGAATCTGAGAGGTGTTGGTGGATTAAAAACTGAATACAATCCCGGAATGTGCGCACATGAGGACCAGAAAGCAAACTGTGCCCTAGGCTGCGCCAGAAGTGTGTCTAGGAGGATGAGAAGTGGTTCTGCCCCTCTGCTCTAGGTGAGACTCCACCTGCAGTGCTCCATCCACCTCTGTGGCTCCTAGGATCGGAGAGACATAGATCTGCTGGAGAAGATTCAGAATAGGGCCACAAAGACCATCAGTGACTGGAGCACCTCTCCTATGAAGACAGGCTGAGAGAATGGGCATTGTTTATCCTAGAGACAGGAAAGCTTGGAAACCTTATAGAAGAGTTTCATCACTTAAAGGGGCCTATAAAATAGATTGGGGCAGACTTTTACTCAGGTAGTGACTTGACAAGGGATGAGGTTTTTAAACTGAAATGTGTAGATTTAGATTGGATGTATTAGGGGGAAACCTTACTGTGATGGTGGTGAGGCACTAGAAGAGGTTGACCAGGGAAGCTGTGGATGATCCATATTTGGCCAGGTTGGATGAGGCACCCTGGTCTAGTGAGAGGTTTTCCTGGCATAGGGGTTGGATCTAGATGATATTTAATTTGCCTTCCAACTCAAACCATTCCATGATTCTATGAAGTCTACTGAGCCCTTATAGTCTAGAGAACTCATAATCCAAACCAACAACTTCCACCTCCATTTAAGCCAGTATTTTCAACTGTGAATTCTTAAACTCAGGTTCTATATAGGCATTTGAAAGCAAAAGTTTTATTTTTAAATATCATTAAGTTTTCTTTTTTGTTGTTGATCAATATTTCTAGAGTAAAAGCACTTGTTTTCAATAGAGGAACATGAAATTACGAATCTGAATTCAGACGTTAACTTTAGTAGATTTTGAATAAAATAACTGGGACCATGATAAACAGGAGTTCAACTCATGGGACATTAATTATCTACTGAAAAAGCTAAAGTGAAACTGGTTCCAATGAAAGCTTTAATTGGAAGTTCTATATGTGAAAGTTTTACTCTAGATTTACAAGGAGAAAATTCTAAATCCTTTGCTATGTTTTAAAAGACCTAAACATTTCATAGAATCAAAGAATCATTCAGGTAGGAAGGGATCTCAGAAGGCCAAACAGTGTAAACTCCTGCTTGAAGCACAGTTATCTCTAAGGTAGGTCCTCTCTCCTTCCATAAAATGCACATTTCAGCAATGGCCATCTCTGTTTCCATGTGCTTCCTGGACACGCTGCTACAACATTTGCTACCTGCTACAAATGAAAGCTAGAAGGAAAATTCAACTAGCCTACAGAAAAGTTGGATTAATTTCTGAAGTAGGTGATAAAACCTATTAAAGCAGCCTTTTCCATTGTTCATAAGAGTTGCTATTAATTTAGAGGTGAAATTTAAAGCTTTGGATGTCACTCACAAAGACTAAACAACTCAGGCTCATGATCTCTTATGAAAACGTTTTTACAGTTTGAAAGAGTTTGTATGACACTCTAATTAAGAGAAAAAAAGGAGGCTAAATGCTCACAGCAGTTTCTGGAAAGAAAAAAGGCAGAAGAACCAGTTGGTTATTGTTCAGTGATACTTAGAAATAGCAGATGGTTGACATCCATGGAGGTTGTCTGTGTTGTATAGATATAAAAGATACAAACATTTGTCAATTAAACATCTTTTAGACCTACTTGAAGGAGAGAACTCCCTGGTATCTACTGATAAGTCCAAAGGATTAGGAGAGACAAAAAAACGCTCAAAAGGAAGCACATGGGTTTGCTTTTAGATATTCTGCAGCCAAAAAAGCTCAAGTTAAAGGGACAGACTGTTCACACAGTGATTCCATTAGTAAGGAGAAGCACCAGGCCAGAGTCAGTCTCTCTGTGTCCCATGCCTTTCCTGAAGACGGAAAGTGCTGAAATTCAGGTAGTCAGCAAAGGCTTTACCTACTGCCTTTCTCATTGAATCTATAACCAGAAATTCTCTTTCTTAGCTCCCTTCCATAGGGTGAGTGCTGATAAAGCAGCCTAAGACAGGGAAATTCTGATAGAGAAACAAGCTGCAAGCTCACAGGCATGAGTGGCTTTGCAAGACTTCAGCTACTGGTATCTTTATTAATGGAGAGAAAACTACATCTTCTTTTTGACTGAAACATTTTCAGAGTTCCTAAATGAAGGTAAAATTTATTATTTCAAATCAACTTTAAATTTTCTTCAATCTACAATGCAATACTTTGTGTGCCAGTGTTGCTGGGCAACACTCTAAGACAAGAAGAGCCATGTAAAATTGTGTGTAAAAAGTTACAAATATTAAGGCTTATTTTAAAAAAATCAAAAATTACCAGAATTAAACATTTTACTAATAATTGTAATAAAAGTGTGATATTTGTGCTCTCAAGAAAATAACAACACTGGAGTTCTAAATCATGGCAACCTGTTATAAAATATTATTCTCTTAAATTTTTAAATCAAGGCATTATATCTTTCATTAAAGTACAGTATACTCTGACACTGAATGACAGATTAATTCACTTCTAATTCACTTCTAATTTCACTTAAGAACTAAGCTAATAATTTCATGTCTTGGTAAAAATCATGGATTTTAGGTATGAGTCAATTTTAGATTGAGTCAATATTTACAGTGTATTAGTTTATCATGAACAGATACTGCCTTATTAAAAGAGAATTGAAACAATTCATTGTGGTTAAAATTATTTAACATGTGCACATGCATATCCCCAAATATTTGAAGTTATACTATGCACCTGCATGTATACAAGTAATGTATTTATATTTTATGATGTAGAGCTAGTACACATTGTACTTTAGTCTTAACTTCATTAGCAGTGACTGCATTCACTAATCCATCCCTCCAGAATTTAATTGAACTTAACATTTCAAACCAACAAAACCCAAACCAAACAAACTTTCAAAAAAAGAGGAAAAAAATTAAAAATTAAAAAATAAATACAAACCAGCAACAAATAAACCAACCAACCAATCAAAAAACAAACCCCCAAAATAAAAGCAACCTCAACAACTTTGCAAATATATTTTCTGAAGAAATAGTGTGGACAACAAGATATATCCAGACACAGGAGAGTTATTTAGGCATTTCACTAAAGAGCTCTGTAATGTACTTTCTCAGGATCTTACTGACTTACTTAAAAAACTAGCTTCATTTCATTTCAAAAGGGGAAAAACACTTTTTATTGTAATAGAGAACACTCATTTCCCACTGAATTAAGAAATATTGGCATAAAATCCAATATTTTATCAGCAGAAAAGCCACTTAAAATATAGCTCAATTTCAGATTTTTCTCTCTTTCACCATAATAATTTTCATGTCTAATAACTGAGAAACTAATCCTATAAAATAAGGGGCTTTCTTTTTAGTATTTTCTTATAAATTATCAAAAGTAATTTTTATGTAAAATAATTGCATACAGAAAAATAAATAGTAGTAAATATTAGAATCTTATAAATGCTTTATGCAGCGTTTCATCCATCTAAGGCAATCTGTTGCAAACTCATCCTGTTCAAAAACATCTTTATATGAGCATTCTGTGTACGTCACTGTATAAAAAGTAAAATAATTGCACACAGTTACCAAATTATAGGAAACTGAACCTTGCTAGTGTAGAAGGACAAAACAATCTTTTCCCACATAGGATAGGTGAGAAACTAAAATCTATCCTCTATAGGATAGAGAGAAAAGACAACATTTTACTAATGTTCTCTCATTTCTTTCTTCATTCTTTTCTTATTCAATACGATGGAAAATAACTTTAAATCCTGTATGATGCATATTTCCCATTCTCCTTAGAGAGCAAATTTTTTAAAATTAAAATTTGTATGAAAAATTAAAGAATAAAGAACTAGGGCAATAATAGCTTGCAAGTAGTTTTTGCAGTACTCAAAGATTTTCAATGAAGCCAGCAAAAAATAGGCAAAAAGATGCCAAAAATAACATAAAATGAAATTGTAAAAAACTTCCCAAGCAAATTAGCCTTATGTTTTCAAGTTCTTATAGGTGAGATTTTAAATTATTTAATTTAGAGTCTAAAAGGAAGTTACTCTTTTTCTTTTATTTATATACATAAACGTAGAGAACATTCAGTTAATCTGTGGTTTTTAGTAACACTTAAGATTTACATAGGGTTCACCATTTAAGATTAAAATTCAGCAATCTTTAACTAAGACCTAGAGATCTATTATTGCCTTATACAGTAAAGAAAAGTTTATGAAAGAAACACATTAGAGCATGGCTTTGGAACTCATAAAACACTGTCTAAAAGAACTGCTGAGAAACATGGAACATGTAAGTACAAGAGTACCAGCAAGTTAATAAAGTCTAAAATAACATTTTTTAAAAGAACATGTTATGTTTACCCCTTCCAGCACTAAAGTTTTAAGACTTCTAAGGAGCTGCTGTGACTCTCTATTCCCAACCAAAAACTCACTTGTTTGATGCGGTCTGGGTTAACAGTGGTCTGAGGCTGTAAGATGCTGACAGGCTCTGTCTTGGCCACATTCTGAGGCATTTCTCGAATCTTCTCTGCAATGAAGCCATGAACTGCATTTAGTGCTTCCACTGTTCCCTGGATCAGACACACCCGCTCTGTAGTACCTGCAAACAGCAAAAGTCCATCTGAATGATGGGGATTCTTCAAGATCCCACAAACTGCTTCAATTAGGGCACAAAGATGACACTCAAATGCAATATTGCAAAATCAATGAGCAATACCTCCCTGAAAGGACAGATGAGAGATTTCCTAAAGATAACATACCAATGATGTGAAGGTATTTTAAACAACTCCTATCGGTGTAGAACCCACAATCACTAACTTTCCAAGTCACCCTGGATATCATCAGTCAGAATACCCAAAAATTTCTTCCAAAATGAAATTGTTCTGTTTGTGCTAAAAAAAAATTAACACCAGTTCTTATCTACTTATTTCTTATTTAAAAACATCTACAGGATGGCTGAAGAGGGACACAGAACGGTGGAAAAATAGACCCTTGATTTTTTTTTTTTTTTTTTGTGATGAGACTGGTTTTAGATTATTAAACGGCTTTACTGTATAGCAAAAAATGACTATTTTATATATTGGGTTACAGTTTAATACATCCTCACTGAACAGATAATATAAAACCCCCCAGTATCAATCCTAAGGATAAGAGTATGACACTTCACTGAAACAATCCATATTCTGTACTCTGCATATCAAACCACTTAAATAGGTTCCAGAAAATCAGTTTTGACTTGAAAAACAGGATCTGACAGGAGTTGGAAACAAACTCCCCAAAACCTAAAAGCAACTGAAAAATGAATATTGCAATTTCCAATTTTGTTCTGCAGGAATACCAACATAAGACAACATACATGCTCAAGTAAAACTGCTTTAAAATTTCACATACTACATACTTTCAAAAACACATTCTTTATACTTCCAACATATACTCGTTTTTGATATTCATTACCTCGCTGTTGTCTTCAAATACCAGTAGAACAGTTCTACTAACAGAAGAATAGTATAACATGAACTATTCAAGATATTAGGGTATTCTTAAAAATAATACCATATCAACTGATTATTGTTGCAAAGGTAAGCCAGATACATATCTTTATTCAATGTCAGTGTATAATTTGCTTCAAGACTATGGAGAGTGGGAGCAAAATAACAAATCTGAGCCATGGAATTAGCACAAAAATAAATTTTTTTTTTCACTGATATACTCCTCCAAGTAAATACTATTGATAGGTCACAAACTAATTTTTTCTCACATAAAATTCATTCACTCTACCTAAGAAAATGAAAATTACAATGCAATGATGTGGCAAACATTAACAAGTTTGCAACAATTTCTGAAGTTCACCACATGTTGGTTGGCCTCATTTCCACTGTACAATCTGCATGAAATTGCACAGATTAATGTACCAGAGTGGTAAGCAACCTTTTCCATAGAATTCCCTTTCTATCAATTTTATGTTTATATAATCAGCTTTTATAATCTTAAATTATGCTGCTCACAAGAGTGCAACATAGACTTTAACAGAGAATAGTATGGTAACTATTTCCAAGAATTTCCAAGAAAAAAATTGCATTATATTAGTTAATGCTCTACACCTGCTTCTGTGGATAATCTCAAATATCAAATATTTTATTGCCTAAAGATGAAGGAGCACACTTAGAGCTTTGCATGCTCTTAAGATAACATATTCACAAAAATCTGATTTCTATCTTAATTATTAGGCAATACTGAAATTCAACAGTGGTAGAAGCACTGCAGCAAAAAAGGCAGAATAAGAAACACACTATTTTTTTCTCTATCAAAATACGTTATTTAAAAGTAATTAAAATTTGGATTAAAACATGTCAACCAAAATTTCAAAATATGTCAGATTATTAATCCTTGACCTAAAATATAAAATTAGAATGTTTACACTCTTAACGGCAAGTTATAAAAATCTCCCAATCAAATGCATATTTCTCAAGAGGAAGATTTTTAAAAATATTTTTGACCTCTTACAGCATCTTTTTAACAAATCCACTTCAAAATACAGCTAATTTTTTTTTTCCAAACACTCTATCAGAAAAGGGAGTTTGACTGACGTGAGTGAAAGTCACCACAGCAAGTGCAACTTCATTCCTAGACAAAGCTTTCTCAATGCCTTTTTCCTTTTCCTACTTGGCTCCCTCCCCTTTTGCAAACATCGCCTGTGGTTTCTGTGTAAAGCAACCGAGCTCAAAAAAAATGCTCTGGGGAGTCTTTACAAGGTAGTATTAATTGTCTCCTAAATGATGAGATGTGAGGTGGACTGATCAATGCAGCTAATGCAAGTGTTCTCTAGGTCAGCAGACAACACACTGAAACAAAACAGATCGAGTTACGGCCAGCTACGGGAGCCTCATTCAGAAAGCACTTAACAGGGATGACTTCTGTCAAAACACTTGAATGGAAAACAGTCGATGCTAAATGGGAATTTCGTTAGACTTGACACTAAGTGACTAAAGGGTATTTTGCAATCTGTGTTATTTTAGAAGGTGCAGCATAATAAAAATACGTGCAGCATGTCATACTGCAGACCAAACATGCTACATTTCAGTATGCATAAACTGGGATGTAGCAGCAGCAATCACTGTTCCATGGAAAAATAAAATTGTGCAAAAACACACCTCACACTGAGTTAAAGTTTTAAATTGCACATTTGCTTTGATAGTCACGTGCACAAAAAACCCCACCATCATTTAAAAGGTGTAGAAATTGTACACCTATACAGTTTTGAATTGTCTTAATCTTTTTGAAGCAATGTTGTCATATGCCTTCACAAGTGTAATAGCTTTTCACTCAGATACAAGAGTACAATAATTTACAAGAATGATGCAAAAGAAAAATTGCCAGCTCCATAATCAAACTGTATAGCAAAAATAAACCTACGAATCACTAACACTGGTGAAATTTCTGCCATTTTAAGAGCTTTTGGACTCCATTAGTGTATGAATTAAAGTGTCAGATTGCTTATAATTTTCCGTTAACAGTTTTATGCAATCCTTTTTTCACATTTCTGTGAACAAAAGCTCAGCCATCTATATATATACTTTTTGGTCATATGATTTTCAAAATAGGTACTTAAAATGTAGATCTAATTTTTGAAATAGCTGACAAAGAAAATCAAATTACCAAAAATCCTTGTCCTTAATTATGTTGTGTAAGCACAACCAATATACAAATATTGTCTTTTTGAAAATTATTTGCAATTCAATTAGGTGCTAGGGTCATGTATTGTACACTGCCTTTTATATAGGAAGATATAAAACATATACAAGAGAAGATTAATTTTGACATAGATAATGGCCAAATGTAGAATAGGTGATCATCATCCCTGTACATTAAATAAACACAAAAAAAATGATTTTATGTATGTTCAATGATAACAAACTCCATGGTAGAAATTTGCATATGTCTATAAATTGGAAAAAGAATCTAAAAACATGCTGCTGGTATTTCTACAATTATTGAATATTTATTCTTCTAAGGAACACAAATACTTTTCAGTAAGTGCAATGCCATTTCTTTCCCCTTATATTAGATTCCAAATTCAATTTGCATGTGCAGGTTTTAACTTTTTCTCATCAAATAAGAGGCAGAATCTAATTGCACAAAAAAAAAGTCTGTACACTCACCAAAAATTTATTTGTAAAACCATCAGAGAAAAAAGGAAACCCTTATCTGGTTTTTTTAGTTTATTTTGTTTTGTTTGCAGGGGGGCAATTTTGGGCCCTTTTTTTTTACATGGCATTAGATAGAATTTTTTTTTTCTCTACAGTTCCATGGGAGAGGGAAAAGTGAAACCACTACCAGGCATCACACAATTTACAGGAAACTAAGCAAAAACTCTTTTGATATCTAATAAATTAAGACTGAAACAAACAGGCTTGCAATAACTTTAAGAACTAATTTTTCCTCCTACCCCACGTAACTATCTAAAATTTTACTTCTGGCACAAAGCCTTGGACACTACACTAATTTTTTCAAGAACTTCCAAACAACAATCCAAGATTTTTCTCTGAGAATGTTATGTACTTATTGGACAACTGATACAGCTTTTAAAGCAACCATTAATTAGAATAAATGGCAGAAATGCAACAGGATAAATGATCCTGATGCTTTTGATGTTTGTATTTCTGTACTTAACTGGCATGTATCTATACATGGTTGCCACTAAAATTTAAAATGCTTACTTAAAGACTCTGATTCAATGTGTAGGAGTTCTTCTGTACTCACAGAAATGCTCACTAAATGTTAAATGTGCTTCTGTATTTTTGGAAAATAAGAAGCATTTCTCAGCTGAAATGTTTTGGGGAATGCATGATACCTTTCAGACATCTCTGGCATTTATATGACTCTGTAAAATTTACACTGGGCTTTTATGTCAATCTTAAAGAGAATTTGGAAACCTAAAAAGCACAATGCAATAGCAGCCCAGTGCAATCCCAATACATCCACAAATTAAATCTCTTTGTATTTTCTCCATGTACCATGTCAATTTCTTTGATACTAAAATGGAGAACCTTTTAGTGAGAAAAGCCAAAGCTAAAACTTTAACTAAGTGAAAGCTGCACTACAGTCTCTCATCTGCTCATTTACATTAAACTTTTCCTTTGACGTCTTCCAGTACATCACTCTACTAAACCCAAGGTCCCATACATGTATTTTTGTAACTCATGATCAATTGGCTGTTAGAGTAGAATTCTATAGAACACCACACAGACTAATTCAGCCAAAAACTGGTCCTGCAAACCCCTTGGTAAAATAGCACTGTGCTTTGACACTATTCCCAAGCAAACTAAAAATTGTCAGTAACTTGCTTAACATGGAATTCTGATAAACCCTATCTTGGATATAATTTTTCCACTGCACATTTGCATAAAGCCTTAGAAAATGAAACTGTATCATAAAAGCCTTAGAAAATGGAAGTCATAAAATAAAAATGTTTTTTTATTTAAATGCATTGGAATATCTCACAAGGTCTTCAACAGATATAAAAACCCTTTGCCATACAAATGATAAAATGTACGGTCTTAAATGCAACACGTTAAGAACATCCCACAGATGTGTGAAGTGTTACAGAAATCTTAACTGGACAGTTTTCTCCTTCAATTCTTATCTCTCTTCTATCCTTTTTACCTTTGTTTCTCAACAGAGAATTAACTGGTCTTAACACAGAGTCTGTACCATATTCCTCACTGACAAAAAGGCGTCTCCGAAAGCAAAGCCTAATGATCTCAGACTTCCCAAACTGAAAGCGGAAACAAGGGTTGGTAGGAATTCTAAGGCATTGATGTTCTGCTCTTGTTTTCATCCAGACAAAATAACGTTGGAACTGCTTGCACAGGACACTCACACAAATAAGAGTGTGTTCACAGGAAGCTTTACTACCCTTATCAGAAGAGCCTGACTGCTGAACTCGGGTTTAGGCATGACATATGGACAGCCATGCACATAATGTGTGCACATACATATTCATACCCACATATACACCAATTTGTTTTACTCTGATAGAATAAGAGACAGCTCTCACTAGAACTCAGAAACTGAAACTCAGAAACTAAAATGGATCAAGTTTAAAAATTCTGAAAAACTTAATAAATGTCTGAATACTCAGAGTTATATGAAAACAAATTTACAATCCATTGTGATTTGGTCACAAGACTGAATCATATTAATCGAGGTTTACCATAGTTATGACTAAAGAAACAGATTATTCCCATGTGAGAGAGAAAGCATAGAAATTAAAAAGAACTCAAACCTCATCATTATTAAAGGTTTAGAAGAGATGATGAGTCATCTTACAAAGCAAATAATCCCTTGAATATAAACTATTTTGTTATGTATCAGCTACAGCGTTGATGATGATTTCCCAGAAACTTAGTTACATAAAGAGAGATGAAGAATTACTAATTATTACTACACTGTCATGTGTAAGAGACAGGATTACAACTACTTCTCTTTGTTTGAGAGTTATTTATAAAAAAATAAAGATTCCACTGCAGAAGGTGGTAATTGTCTGCAAAACCAAAGGAAAAGAGATTTTTTTCTTTCTATGGTTTTATGTATGAGTGTTACTTAGATGAGAAAAACTCACAGAAAAAGTATGTGTGCAAATTAATGCCCAAATGGCTGCAATGAAAGTGAACATAGTCTAATAATGCTTTGGGAAAGCATGTTTCTGGAAAATAAAAGCACTGGAAATAGGAAAGTCCTCAAACCATGGACAGAAGCACTGTACCTTTAATAATTTTGTTTGTGGGAATGTTTCTTATTATATTACTTGTAAAATTATCTATAACAAATGAACTACTGTTTAATCAAGCAAAACCCACTTAATTGCATCCATCATAATATTTACAATTAAAAAATGGGAATATAAACCATAAAATTTAAACAAAATACAAAGTAATTAAATTTAATCATTGCTATCTGCAGCTTCCTCCTAAATAAATTAATTAATTAATAAATCACATGAGTTTTGATGGGCCCCAAATTGCATGGTATTCTCTGCTAACAAAAAGAAATCTGCTTCAATTTTTCCTTAACAGTGATAATATGGTTGATGGACTTCAATATACTTCTGATTTTGTTCAATAGGAAATGGACTCACCATTATGATACTTTCTAATAATGGAATATAACAATTTGATTATTCATGTATTTTTACATGATCAGTGCGTGGAATATTGCACAGTTACTATTTTTTCCCCTATCAGTAACCATTTAAATAAATAAACATGTATTAAAAATCCAGTAGTGAAATTTGGTGAAAATGTGAAAGTCTATGATGGGTAAGCTTCCAAACTCATTAAAAACCAAGCACACACAATACTACCAGAAGACCATATCTACTGGAGAAAAGAAAATAACTGACCTTATTTTTAGAAGAGAATAGAAAGAAAAGAAACAGCGTATGTTTTTCAATATATTTGGAATGAATATTTTTATTAACAAAAGAATGTGAGACTATTTTTTCCTGCAAAGTAATGTTCAGTTGGCAATTACTGCTTTTATTCTATGTTATAGTAATATGAACCTTTGTTCATAATGACTCCTACACATACAATTACCAAACCAAAGGGAAAAAACCATCCATTTAAACAGTAAAATATATACTCTGAGAAATTGTAGGAACTGATACATTTTATAATTTAGAGTGGTAACAGCTGAAATCACCAAGGGAGCTTTTCTCCTTAAAAATATTTCTCAAGTTCCATAGTTTAAAAGCCAGTGAAAAGATTTGGAAAATCCTCCTGGATAAGCTGAGTGCTCAAGAAATCAAATCACATAATACAATCATCAACATTTATTTGTTTAGAGGAAGTAAATAGCAAACTTCAGGTAAATGAGTCATGCTCAAAATTTAGATTAGAAATTCTACTAAAATATTTATGACTGCATGTATATTTTTTTCCATATATTGCAGGTAAACACTGAGAGTGATCAGGGGAACATATTTCGAGAATACACTTATTACTATTGAATTTTTTAAAATTAAGTCATGATCCTGCAAGAAATCACCTTTATCTGTAGCATTAAAGGCAAATATTAGAGACAAGCATAATTCCAGGTATGAATAAAACATAAAGAAACATGCTATAGTAACTGTATCATAATAACTATTCTACATAGTAGTCCAGAAATATGAAGAGAGACAAAGAAAATATACACCTTCTGCTTTCAGACTAAGAATGTTCTGTCAAAACCAGGATGCACTCCTGTTGTGCTGCAGTCAATATAGCATACATCCGGAATAGGCCCACACAAACACAAACCACAATCTTTTTGTGTCCAGCTCCTTCTTTTTTCATCTCTAAATGCTAGTCTAATTCCATGTTCTCCTCATAGTAGATTTTATATGCTGTATTTTTAATTAAATCCATAGCTCCCCAGCAGCAGACTCTAGTTCAGAGTTCATACGGTAAGAAGGTAGGAAGAGTTTCCAATTATTGCTCAAATATTCAGTATGTCACACTCATTTTTCTTTGTCTGCCTAGCTCCTTCCTGATCTCCAGATTGTAACCCTTCTATAGCATGTCCTGCTCGTTTTTCTATGAATGGCATTAATTTCCCCTAAACTTAGTTTTCTAAAATTTATACCCTGATTCCAATGTAGCCAGTTAAGAAAGACAGGGATGTTCATGAACAGTGCACCCCATCTACATTTAGATGGAATCATCCCAAAAACATAAGAAGTTCTCACCCTTGGAACAATTTAATTAATACAAGGAACTATTAGTTTAGATAAGATGGAGGGCTCCTCAAAGGCTCACTACATACATGCGTAACACAATACTGTTTTCCAGAGACAGATACAACATAAATAGTGAATTACTCTTAAAAACATCAAAACATTACCTGGGTGTAGGAAGAAAGCACTATGCAAAATGACTTTGGTGCTGTAAGAGGTAAACTGAAGCTTAATAAAGAGATATTTTCCTCAAAAACCAATGTCACACTCATTTCTGCCCACCAGAATATTTATATAAATTCATAAGTATTTTGTCATATAATATGTCTACAGTAAAAAGGAGTAGAAAATGTTATGTAGGCAGAACTGTTTCTAAATAGGACTTTTTCACAACTTTTTGCACTGGATGACAGTTGCTCTTTCTCTATTTTTATAGCTACACATTCTTTTTTCCTAAGCACTCAAAAATTCCTGCTTCACAGGTTATTTGCTGGACTATTTTCATTCTTGTACAAAATTACTTTTAAAATAGCCAAGGTAGATATAATGGCCCTGGGAAGTTCAGTACCAATGAGGATCAGATGAAGTGAACAAAAGCACCCCTGCCAGTACCGATTGAGCCAGACAGGAGCCTTTTTCAAGGCCAGCCATTTCGTGACTATTTTCAACTATTTAAAAGAATAATGTAATGATTTAATATTTATACAAATGGTACAAGATTTCAATGTGTTTATTATTTTTATTATTGGATTTGAAGGAAGGAATCTGCATCTCAAAGAACTCCAAGGCATAAGAGTCTTTTCGCAGCTACTTTTTAACAGTCGCCTCATGGGGCTGGAATTTCTAATTAATCTAAGTTACTGATGCTCAGATACTCTTCCATGGCCCTGCTGTGCAGTAACACAATAAAAACTTGACAGAATTAAGAACCTCACCAGTTCTTCTCCTCAACAGGAAACAAAAGACAAGTTCACCCCTAAAAATCAGACTCTCTACAGACACAAATATATGTGAAATTGTCTTCTTTCTCTATTTACCTGAGGCCTCATTTTTATAGGATGGCAGCAGATTTATAAATGAGGAATGTGAACTTCAAGAATGGTACCTAATCTGTGCTAACTACCTGTATGAATTCTGTACCAGGGATGGTCCTGTTCTTGACAGTCTTTTGAGCCTGTTCCCTTCTCTAGCACTAAACCAGGGATGCTCATAAAGCTTCTCTACCTCAGCAACAGCAGAGGAGCACTGCAGGTATATGTGTTGGGGATGAGAAGGAGGGAGGGTGCAGTCACCATCCCTCTGCTCTTTCCTTTTGTTCCAACTGCAGAACTTCTCCCTTGTTACAGGAAAGAAGTTAAAGCTCAGTAATTCTGCTGAGGGGAGAGACAAATACTGACACTGTTCCCAAGGTCCCATACCACTGGTACTAGAGGACTTACAGCCTTTGGGATAGGCACTCCTGCAGCAGGATCACACTGGCCAGCAAAAGCTGGATTATTAAAGAGCACTTATGCCCACAAAAACTTATGATCTCTTATCCCTAGAAATAACAGCATCAGAGTGGGTGGTAGTGCTCTGATATGTTTTTTTAATATTATTGTGACAGGCTCAGATGGCATCATTTATTCAAATAATGTATGATTTTTCACATTCATTAGCAAGCCATTGAAAGAGAGTAATGTACATTAAGCTGAACAAGAGGGTGAAAATGCCATAAAGCATTTATGTGCCTGAGGGACATAACAAGCCTTTGCCTATTCTTTTTTTTTACCCCAAAATTACCTGCCACCTATAAAGATAATGGCTTTTTCTTGCCCTCAAATCTTAATTACTTGTGGAGTCTTTCAGATTTTCTAGGTCTTCTCTCCACAATCCAAAGATGCCTCTTCTTTTTTTTTTCCCCCAAAAGAGATGTGTGAGCATGGCTACCGAATAATGAAAATGTTAATCTGTGGAAGAGGTGCAGTATTGATGGCTTGCTAAGATTTGGAATGTAATTTAAATACTAGCAATGCGCATTTTCAAGAATATATTTTAAGTGTCAGTCAACAGAGAAAAGTAGTTAAGTTTTCATAATATGAAAATGGAATGGGAAGAATAATTTTTGAATTTGCGTATCCAAAGCACTGGCAATTGAAGATTTTTAATGACTTAACCAACACTATTTAACACCAAAGGAGCTGCCTAAATTGTCTAACAGGAAAATTGACTGGAAACAGCAAAAGTTGAGGGAAAGGCAGGAGAAGAACTGGTACCAATCAAGCAAATTACAAAGGCAGAATGCCTACCAGTCAGTAATACTTTTGATCCAAATATACACAAAATAAATACATCCCAAAATAAACACAGCTCAACTTTTTCAATCAAAAAAAAATTTGATCAGAAGAATGATTGCATATAAGAATATCCATGTTTTATGTCTTTTTAGATAGAGGTATTTGAAATATGTCTAGCACATTTCTGGGTACAAATACATACAAAGGACATTTGAAGCTCCTCTCTCAAGTGAAACAGGTTTGAGTATGAACAACTATAAATGTAGACTTATGTACTTCTTTAAGGCAAAAGCCTAGCATGATGCATTTATTCCAGTCTAGAAATAAAAAAGTTGCAGTAAGTAGGTAAATTGTTATTTAGATTGAATAACAAAATTATGAGAGATGCAGATGAGGTTAAGTTTTCAAATACAAGATAAGCAAAAAATATACGACATGACTGTTGATTACAACGAACCTAGTCATTTGGTCCTTTTTAATTTCTACACTGATTTTCATTGCAGCATTTGGTGTAATGCTGTATTTTGTTTGCCTTAATAATCATGAATATTACATGCATTGTGTTCAGTTTTAGAACATGAAGGTTTCTATATTTGTATGTTTCTTGTTAATGTGCTATGGAATTCAAAACCTATGGGACTTTGGGACCTTAATTTAAGCCTGTGGCAATGAAGATGCAGCTGTTCATTTATAAGCAATCATCAGAGATATAGAAGTTTTAAGATTAAATTTGAAAAGCCACTTTCCCAAACTTTTAAAATTATTCAATTATAGCAGAATCAGTGCTTTTTTTCTTGAGAATTATTTTTACCCGTTAAGTTTTTTCCAAGTTTAAAATCAAACCAAACCAATTTTACAGAGCATTCCACCTGAGCTTGCACCATGTTAGAATTGCAGATTAAGTATCAGTATTTGATTATTATTGTAATGTTTGCTTCTCACATACATAATTATAATATATCATCAACCATGACCCACTCAAGTGTCTTTTGAAGTTGGCATTATAAATTTTATTCTACATTCACCCAGGTGCAATTGAACACTGCTAGCACAATTTATTTAAATGAAACTTGTCCTATCATTGAATTAAATAATTATAAAGTAGTGTTATTTACTGGTCTTATAGAAATGCCCTAAACAAATAAATCTATAAACAAAGCAGATAACTCTATCAACATGTGAAGTATACGTCTGTTGACATCTACAGATAACAGCATATTAAAGAGTCAACATTGATCGAAGGCCTAGAGAATCTCTTTTACAGGGAAAGGCTGAGGGAGCTGGGTCTGTTCAACCTCGAGAAGAGGTGAGGGAGACAGGACCTCATCAATGTGCCTAAGTATCTGAAGAGAGAGTGTCAAGAGAAAGGATCCAGGCTCTTCCTGATGGTGATAAGCAATCGGACCAGAGGCAATAGGAAGAAATGTGCATAGAAAGTTCCACCTGAACATGAAGAAGAACTTTACTGCAAGGGTGACTGAGCACTGGAACAGATTGTCCTGTTGAGGTTGTGGAGGCTCCCTCACTAGAGACATTCAAGGACCATCTGGATGCAATCCTGTGCCATGTGCCCTAGGATGACCCACTGTGATTCCTTCCAACCTGACTTATCTGTGCTTCTGTGAAATGTATTTTTTTAACTGACATGACAGGACAGCTGTGTACCTGTGCTACAAGTTACTTTTTCAAATAGGATACTTGTATTTTATAGGATTAGGACAGTAATCCAGGGTGCAAAGGGCTGACCATAATGGAGTCTAGAAATTCTCTGAATTAATGCCAAAGCTAAACTCCTGTGGCTAAAGTACAAAGTTCTGCTGTAGTAGGTGGCAACACCATAGAAAGCTTTGCAAGCAAGTTCTCAGAGTACTGTCAAGATGATCAGTAGATACTGATGAAAGTAGTATTTTCAGATGGCTGATAGAACTAGTATCATAATTACCATGGCTCTCTTTCTTGATAGCAACAGGAAGTCTCCTTAGGTGTGTAGCAGCACTATTGTTTAATCCCTTATTATTTTGTCCTGACTACAGCCTGTGAAAGAAAAGTTTAATCTCCAATGGATACTATAAGGTTCAACAATATATTAGTCCTTTACAAATGCCCAAAAACTGTAATACAAGAAACTTATTTCCCTTTCATTCCTCTTCCTTTATCCCATGAAATGCTTCCCTAAATAAATAAATATATATATATATATATATATATCTCAGAAGGCAGTGTTTCCTAAAGCAAGACAGGCCTCCCAAAAGACAATCACCCAGGTTTTGTGATTTTCCTACAAAGAAGTAGCTCTAGCTTCCTTTTCCTACAGATCTAGCCACTGACATGAAATTCTGCAGCAAAAATCCTGAAGGAAATGCAAGTAAAGATTACAAAGTTTTCCAAGGCAGACAGGCTCCTTTCAAATGCAGTTTCACCTTTTCCTTGCAGACACACTGGGGACTTCATTCAGTAGCACCAGCCAGACATAAAATGCAAATAAATGTGCAAAGACTAGAAAGGAGTGTGGTGTAAGCTGTTGGTTAAGAAAAACAGTACCATAAGAGTGCAACATCTAAAGGCACATGACTCGGGTTGCTATAGATGTCACAAACTCAAGTAGGTGAGAATTTCAGAACTAGGGTAGGACAGGATTTTCTATTCTTTGTATGTTTCTCAGATCTCTCCTTTTTCTACCCTGCAAAAACTCTCTGCAGTGGTAGTCAAAATCAGAGAGAAATACAACTAGAAAGGCACCTATCTTTTTGGACATTTATTTACGTTGATGAGCAAGCACCAGGAAAACTGCTTTCTCACTATCATTTAAGTAAAACGTAGGCAGCACAAAAGATTCACAAGTATGAAGACAGCATTAGGAGCTGGATGCCTAAGAGCTGTATTTCTTGATTTGTTATGTCCCAACCTCTGGCACACACAATTCAAAATACAGTTAATTAAAGATGATGTACCTCTCAACATTTTAGCAAGACACACTATTTTTTTGTATTACTCAGAAGTAGGTATTGCTCACATTATTAAAGACTGTTTTGTATGGTATGTATTCAAGAGAAATCTAAACTTAAAATTCATGCTTCAACTTTGTCTTTTACTGATGTATATATAGAAGTACGTAGCTATAAATTCTGAAAAAATAGTTTTATTAATGTTAACACAAAAAACTTCAAATGCCATATATCCTGCAAGTCAGTCTGCTTCAGAGTTCTGTCTCACTGATGAAAGTTTTATTTTCCCTAATCAATTTTATTACTTTATCCTATTAGAAGAGCATTTCTTTCCAAGTTCACTCCAAATCAAATATCTTAAAGGATACTCCCTCAGGATAATTCCCTGATGCAGGCACTACAAAGCGGTTATAGCGGTGCCATGTAAATGACTACGAGGCTGATGCTCATTCCCGAAATTGTCAAACATCATCTGACTCCTGTCAGAGTGAAGGATTTGGCAAAAAATTGTAACATACAGAAATTTCATGTGCTAGTGGCAATTAGACGTCATTGCTCCCAACCAGGAATTTGAGCCCTGCTCAACTATCTAATACAGATCTACCTACAATGCAAGTAATGAAAAGCTCCTAGGAAGTGTGCATGTCAGGTCTTCAACATGATAACCAATCAGAAAGGAACCAAAAAAGCTTTTTCTCTGCTCTCTGGGTCTTTACATGAACATGAAAATGCAGCTTCAAGTAATCAAGGCTTTTTTATCCATTACTTAATAATATCTTCTAAGACAGTTGCTATTCCAAATGCTTATGGAGTAAGTTTTAAGTAGTGGTATGGCTGAACACCCATGATAAAAAAAGCAGCCTGCAGGAAATCCAGAAAGACAAACCTTCAGAATTTAAGAAAGATCACCAATGAGACCAGCTGTCCTTTTGACAAAAGTTCTGTATCTTTTTCACACACAAGACAGAGATATTTCACAAAAAAATCCTGTGTATTCTAATCATAAGATGGAAGAGCCACAGACATCACTGGCCTTAGACAGCAAGGATTCAGAACAAATTTTTTGCTTACAGTATTTCTTACAGTATGCAAAGTAACACCAACTTTTCTAATCAAGACTATGGTATCTCATCTAACAGGTCACCTGGAGGATATAGAAAAGTAGAGTGAATTGCAGTTTGCTGAAAAATGCATCACAAAGGATCCTGACAGCTTTTGGGTTTGGGCTTTTTTTTTTTTTCCCCAGTATCAGAAAAAGAACACTATATCCTTTAGATCTTGGAGGTTTATTAAAGCAAATGGATGTCAAAAAGAAAGTAGGCCAATCAAAATTAAAAAGGATGAATGTAAGGTATTGCTTTGTCCATGGGGAAAGAAGATTTTTTAGATATTTTTATATAATATTTTATTTTTATATCATTGATATATGTATAGATACATACACACCTCTCTAGAAATATTTTGTAAGTAAAAAAAAAAGCAGCTGTCTGCATTTCTTTCAATATTTAACATGAATGGCCTCATATGAAAAATACATGCAGAGAGATAGAAGAAAAAACAATGCAAAAAACCCCACATATTTGATAACGCTAATATCTCAAGTCTTTTTTTGTATCAACCACCAGGCATTCTTGCAACTACCACTATAAAGCTCCACTGTCATTGTCTCTGACTAAGAAATATTTAACATAACCACAAAGGGCAAATATAGAAGCAAAACAGCCCAGTAGCTGCCACTGCTCCTTCACTCTGCCTAAAATAAATAACTGGATAGGACATGATTAAACAGAAATACGTTAACAACTATAGTTTACATG
Source organism: Argya squamiceps (assembly GCA_037834095.1). Taxonomy (NCBI): domain Eukaryota; kingdom Metazoa; phylum Chordata; class Aves; order Passeriformes; family Leiothrichidae; genus Argya; species Argya squamiceps. The sequence goes on from JBBMKD010000216.1 coordinate 33,644,369, forward strand.
CACATATTTTCATGCATATAAATAAGAGGCAATGCTATATCATCTCTGTCAGGAAGTCACCTTCATTTGCAAGTATGTGAATTGGAGCCACACAGCTCCTCAGTGGATCAAAATTAAAATGGAATCAAATCAATTTTGTAATTATTAATATAATAGACAAGAACTAGGGTGGTGAGCCATCAATTCTAATTAAAGGCTGCAATTAAAGGATACTTCAATCAATCATCTCTCTGAAAGTATACTCTATTGATTGCTGCATTAATTATTAAAATCATATTAAAATAAAATTCAGATTTAGTTATGCATCAGCTACTTCAAGATAATATTCTGGGTCTTATAACTAAATGAGTGACATCATAACTAGGACTAAAATTTCTTTTCTTTTTATCCTCTAAAGAATCCTTAGAAGGGGTACTCAAGAATTTTTTTTTTGTCTCAGTCTATTAACTCCCCCCATGGCAGTCCTTCAGGACTTGCTTTTCCTTCACCAGCATTTGTCAGAATACCTATTTGTCTCTTATGTAATTCAAGTATACATACATATCAGATAATACTAAACTAGGTATTTTAAGAACTTTTGATACAGGCAAAAGCAAGACCTAGTTGTATTAGTAATAGGGAGAAATGTCAAAATGCAATTCATAATTTTGCAGTTCAAACTGAAATATAGGTAAATGAAAAGCAGAGTTCATAGTTAATGGCAACAAAGAGTTATTTGACTCAGTCATGTTTTACATTCCTGTGAAGAAAACGAGCATAAATAAGAAGGTAGTTGAAAAGATAATGAATATAACTGAATCTTGGCCACAAATTGCAAGGTAAAGGCAGTCTCAGTTAAGAAAAATACAGAAAAGATTGAAGTAAACAGACAGTAAGACAAAAAAGCCAAGCTATGGGTGTGGCAAGCAAGAATTGTGAAAAATTGCATCCCACTTTAGTCCTTGCATAAAAAACTTTTTACACCAGTATGAAAAAACCATTAAAAGCTGCTTCCTGAATTCTTAAGTACATATGTTATCAGTATTATCTCACACAGTTTCTTAGTATCTGCAGTAAGCTAACATAGTGGCAAGAAAGTAACACACAGTTGAAACCCTCTTGATTTCAACTGCACAAGTACAGTACCTGGTGTACCAACACAACTGCTTTGTTACTGTATCCAAACAATCCCTAAAGAGTTATTTAAATGTTGCCCAAAATGAAAAGATTGCCAGATGCTTTCAAAGGCCACAGGCCCTTCACTGAGCTACAAAAACTAAGACTATCTCCATAAAATCTTGAATTTGTAAAAACCTGCTACAAATTGTCAAATTCCACAGTTAATTTTCAAGTCGATAATTGTATTGGCAGGTGGCCAGGCTACAAAAATCTATGCAGTTATGACTGCCACCCACTTCTTTGCAACTATGGCCTGCAATCAGGAGAAAAAAAAATAATTAAAAAACACAGGAAGGGAGGAAAGGAAGGAAAAGGAAAAATTTTGATAATAAAGTATCTTATTTTATTAGATCATTGTTTATGCTAACAGAAATGTAAGCATAACCAACACCCAGAGGTTGAAATTTCTAGCTCCTTCTTCCAAAATAAAGATCAAACTTTACAAAGTAAAGTAAGATTTTACTGTAGATTTTACCTAGATATCTGTCAATAAAACTTGCTTCTCTTAATTGTGTTCCACCAACCTTATCTTCTTTTGAAAGTCAAGGAAGCACCAGCAGGCATAGCAGCAGGTGAGAGGGAGCAGGCGATGGCAGCAGGTGAGATTCACCATAGGTGTCATGCAGTCTGGCTCAACGCACAAACACAGGTTTCAAAAACCTGCTCTTGATTTACACTCACTGGATTCAGCTTACTAAAACCACTACAAAGCCAGGAATGTTTCCATTCAGAATGTATTTTCTCAGAAAGTACAAATTTCCTAAAATAGCTTGGCAAAATCAATGAATTACCCTCAACCTTTTACACTAACCTTCTACAATAAAATCCACAATTATGTGGTGTTAAATTCTTAAGGATTACACACACATCATATCATCTAAACACATTTAACAAAGATGCATACAAAGAGTGATACAAAGGAAATTATCTATATGGATTTATTATTTCAAGCACTATTTCACAATGAATATCTAAAATGTTGTTCCAGGTCACTTATCCTTTGTGATACTTATTGAGAAAATTTAGGCAGTAGTTGATGGCAACTAAGAACTCTTCACGGCAACTTCTTTTCTTTTAAATTATCCTGAGTTATCAATGCTTACTAAAAATCACCAAAAATTAGGAAAATACAAGCATAGTATGTATTACTATAAAGGCAACTACAATAGCATAGTCAAGTTTTTTCAAGAACAAATGCAGCTAGATTGAAATTCCTAGCCAGTGTGAGAAGAATGTTTGTACATCTATAGGAAAACAGCATGCTCAAAAAACATCTTTAAAATAATTACCGGGGAGAGGCAGAAAAGTATTACAACAAAGCAACAATGAAACAACTATTATCACTTTATGCAGCAGGACTATTCTGGTCCTCCAAGTGCCTCAGACTACTCCAGGGACAAGATTTTAAGAGCAGTTACATTTGTACAGTAACTGATGCGTTCAGTTTTCCTCACAACAGTGATTAAAATGGCTCAGAGAGAGTTGTCGTGCTGAATGCAGTTAATCATCGAGGATTAGGCAAGCTGGCTTACAAAATTCTGGCTTTTCCTGTCATATAAAATTACTTTAAAAAAAGTAAAATTATACAAAATCTGATTCCACAAGTGGAACTGGCAGCCCTCAAATTTGACTGATTTTGCCATGAGATGCTGGCATCTACACGAAGCCCAAGATGTTTAATTTAATAGACTGGGAACAAAATCCACTTACCAAGTCTTACTGTAAACTTATACCCTCTGTATATGATGCTACTAATAGTTTTACACCTCATTAAACAAAGCTTGTCTTTGTTTGGTTTTTTGGGGGGATTTTGTTTGTGTTGGGGATATATTTTTTTTTAAGTCTTTTTTTTTTTTTTTGATCAACTACAGTTTTTTACAAAACTGTTTCTAAGGTTGTTTCTACAATAACATTAATTTTCAAAGACACACAATCACATTGTTTGGTATGCACATTAAAAGCAGAGCCAGAGAAAGTATTAAAACCAGCAGTAATGATTCTTATGCATTTTTCTTTGAAAAACAGCATCATTTATACTACAAAATACTTCAGATATTTGAGTATAATTCTTACCAAAATGCATTTAAAAGCAGATTTGTTATGTCACAATTAGTTTTAAAATTATTCACTTTTGGCAACTGTCTTTTCATAAGTGTACTTGTGTACTTCACAGCCCTCTTATTTGGATTCAAAACTATCACTTTTATTTATATTGTATTTATTGCTCTCAGCCATGATATACAGAACCTGTCAATATTAAATTACAGACTGCTAGGTTTTAACTTATTTTCCATAGCAATTCATAACATTCTATCTATTTTAACCTCTATATGCTGGCCTCTCCCAAAAAATGCCAACATTTCTAGATTAAAACACCAAAAGCACTTTACTAAAACAATTAAGACTACAAATCTGGTTTTGAATGAAGAATTCACTGGATTGTTTTGATAGAAAATGAACATTAAAAGTTAAGAATTATTACATTTAAAAAGAGAATAAACCCAGATCCTACACTATCATAAAAGAGTATTCTTTGGTTTTGTCCTGATTATGTATAAATAATATCTCTACCCTTGGCAAACAGACTGCTAGTAGTGGATTGTTACACTATGGATGTGATCTCTGTTTACTACTTCAAGTAATGCACTGAATGAAAACAGACAGCAAGAAGAGCTTTACATTTTGGAGATTATTGCAAAAAAATCAGAGCATTGATGAGTTTATTATTAATAAAAAGCAAAAAAATCCATGACTTTAGCATGCAGGTTATACAGGTCTTAGCAGACATGTATAAGGAGACTAAAACCAGACAAGAAGCTAAATCAGTTATTACCCCAGTTGCACACAACCCCCTTCTGACAGATGCTGCTATCCCTGAAACAGCAGCATCTGATCAGATTAGAAATGAACTCCTGAACCTTCAGTTTTCAGCCTGACATGTCAGGATAATCCAAAATTGGAAGTGCTTTACTGTAATATGCTGGGCTGAAACCTGTGGTAGTTCAGGAGCTGATCTGCAAGTGGATCATACGTCCTGTCCTGCCTTGAGGACAGAAAAGTCCTCAAGGACTGCCAGAGCTGCAAACAGCAACACCATCAGAGGTGTGATTTGGAACTATGGGCCACGTCAGAGCATTCATATGAGAGAAACACTATAAATACATACATAACCGAAAAAACCACGGGAAATATAAGAATTACCACAGCAGTTAAAATTCCTGGTCTACCAAATCTGGTGCCCTGTTTCCACAGGTGGCTGTTGTCCAACATTTAAATGGTAAGTGTAAAGAAACCCTATATAAGGCATACATGAATTCCCATCAACTTTAATTTCATATTTTTCACTATAGTTAGGATAAACAAGGTAGCCTAATCAGATCCCTCTCTACATACTTTTAAACGTATATCATATCATCAACAAAATACAAGCATTCTTTGATTCTGACACATATGGATAGGAAAACAAAGGCTCTGCAGCTTTCTGGAAAAGAATTTAAGACCTAAATTATCATTTGTCTGGCATGCCAAGTCTCATCTACAAAACTTGAGCTAATGAAAAATTTGGAAACAATCGAATGAGATGAAACTTGTTTGAAAACATAGGGAGTAAAAACTGTGCAAAAGCTGTATATGCAAGCAGAGGCCAAAGCTAAGTTACAGAAGCTGTACTCCAAGGTTCCATTCAAGAATTTTTTTTTAACTTTCTATCCTTTTGTCTTTTTTTTTTACAATAGACACAATGCAAGCTGTGATTTAAATTTTTTTTAACTTAAGAAAAATTATTCAAAGTTTACTGCTGTGTCCTTCACTACCCTCCCATATTCAAGTAGCTTTCCACTGCCATGTATTTTATTCTTACTTTAGTTTTGGAAAGCATTAACCACTAACTTAATTTATTCAGCTAATGCTAGGAAATATGTGAAACTGAAATTTCAGTAGAGTGAGAAATGTGTTTAAACCTTTGAACCACAAAAGAGTTCCTTGTGAAATGAACATCAGGACCTGTGAGTGTAGATTCTGATTACACTTGTACATCAAGCAGAAGTGTGCCTGTAGAAACACACATTTTTCAAAAATCATTGAATTTAAGTATACCCTGACAAAGAAAAGACTGTAAAGGGTCAGATTTTGTAGAAAAGACTTTCAATGGTCTAAACAATGAATTCACTCCCTATCTGATATTATCTCCAAGCCTATTCAAATCAGTGTAGCAGGTGCAAACTAACTACTATAGCATATGTTTCCTGTTGTGCTGCCTTTTGTTCATTTCTACATTATCTATAGCATATAAACAATATGTGACTTGTACAGCCATTCATCCATTAACAAAAAAAACCCCAAAACCCAAACTTTAACCCTGAACTTTCTACAACTGCATTTAGTTTTATCACAATAGATAAACATCTAAATTTAATGGCCATGTTTTTCTCCTGATTTACGGTAATGGTTATTTTTAATCTCACAGAAATATGTCTGAGCAGCTCTCCCACAAAAGAAAACACGAACGCCAAAACCACATAAAAACAGCTTCATTTTCACTGGAGTATGATTCTATAGTTCTCAATCTAGTGCCATTCAAACAATCAGGTAGTTTTAAATCATATCAGTAAAATTAAAGAAATACAATCTGATTAGTGCAATATGCCCAAGTGATTCACAATGAACACAGATTTCATACATGTCCTACTTTCCCTGAATGGACCAAGCAATTAATTTCTTTTTAAAGGAACAGTGATTTTTTTTTCTTCTAGTAGATAAATTGCTCTATTAGAGATGTGGGATTTGTTTTTGTTTGTTTAGTTTTTAACAGAAATGGTTCTATTTGAATGAATATTATTTTCAGATGTCTCAGTGGAACTGATAAGACAACCTTTGCCCTGCTTTTGAAAACAGGGCACACTTGTGATAATTATGGATTAAAAAGACTTAGTTTTAAGCAGTGGGCTTCTGAATTGTTTATGACCTTTAAGCTTCAACATCAGACTACAATGTAGAGTGAGTCATACCAGCATTCTGAAAATACATATTGAACATAAACATACTGAATTTTTCCAATATGTAATTCACATATGTTGAAATTGATTTATTTTCTCTATAAACCTGAGCTTTTTCCACATCAACAGAGGATTAATTATCCATTGTTTGTCTGATTTAATATCTGTACAAATTCTATTGATCTGGTAAAGGACTCTTCTGCACTAATTTTATTATCAGAGTGCCATTATCCCCAGTTTCTTTAAGGTAGGTCAAAAGTTGGTTCTGTTTAGCAGCATAGCCAACAGTCTTTTTCTCCTTACTCAAAAGAGATGTCCCACTAAAAATCTAAGAAAAACATGCTCGAAACCATGAAACTGGTATAATTTGACTCTAGTTTCACAAGTACATGGTCCATATGAACCTTTTGTAAGTGAGAAGAATCCAGTTTTACTAAATTGAATGTACTTGTTATTATTTGGGGCAGAGAATATGAAGAGAAACACTATTGTCTAAATAAATAATTTGCATGTATCTGTCACTGTAATAAAGAATAATGCATGGGAGATGTTCTAATTCCAATGGTGATGAATAAAGTGAAAAATAAGGGGATATTAAACAGGAAAATTATAAAGTTCTGAAACTTCTCAGATAATGTCCATAGTATCGATACAAGTTGCTAAAACATTGAATCCTTATTTAAGATAAAAAGCACTTAAATACCCCATACCTTATTTTAAAGTGGAAATTTAATCTTTGAATCCAAAAACTGAAAGTTGTAATTCAGTTTAAAGTTGCACGGGAAAAAAAAAAAAAAAAAAAAAAAAAAAAAAAAAAAAAAAAAAAAAAAAGTATCTCCAAGACATTATGAGAGGCATCTCAGCTGAACAAATAAGAAAATATATCAAGGTATAAAAGCTGCTTTTTCTTGGTTGATGCTGAGGATGTGGCAAAGTCATGCCAGGTGAATTACTTCTCTGACAGCTCCCATCAGCAAACATTAAAAGTTATAAAATATCCAAATCAAGTTGGCTCATCAGAACAGTACTTTGTTTGCTCCATTTCACTTATTCCATTAATCAGCATTTTTCAATACAGTGAACGATCATGCTAGCATGAGGTCATGTTGCAAAATGAGTAATGATGAAATTAAAATTTTTTGAGAAGTAATTTTAGTAATGCAGAGGCCTAAAGAAAAAAGAAATCCCAACCAATTAGTTTTCAAATATTAGCAATTTTGCTCATTAGTCATGCATATTCAAATGTAGATTAAAAGAAACCTCATCTAATCAGCCATATTATGCAATTCTATGTAACGTGATTCTCTCATCTGCCTTAAAAGTCTAGTTGGATTTCTCAACTTTTTTTTCATTTTTGCAACTACCAAGTAAAGGAATAGGTTAAAATAACCCTCTGCCTTGGTGCAGGTTGGGAACCAACAAGTTGGAAAGCAGATTTGTAGAACAGGCCCTGCAGGTCTGGTCAACGGGAAATTGCCCTTGAGCTAACATTACACCCTTGCAGCAAAAAACCCCATGGCACCCTGAGATGCATTAGGAAGGACATCACCAGTATCTTCTCTATGTATTTAAGTACCTGGTGGAAGGAAACACAGAAGATGAAACCAGACTCTTTGAGACGGATCCAATGAAAGGACAAGAGGCAATGGACACAAATTGAAACAGGAAATTCCGTTTAAAGGTAAGCAAAAAACTTTTACAACATAAAAGTGATAGAACACAGGAACTGTCTGCTCATAGATGTTTTGCAGTTTCCAAGAAGGGCTTTATTCAAAATTCAACAAGATGCCATTCTAGCTGAAACCTTTTTAAGCAGCAGCCTTAGAGACTAACAAATATCTAGATGTTGTTTCCAACCTTAGCTATTCTGTGATTTTTTGTGTGACCACAATAAAGATGCAGTAACATTGTAGCCAAAGTAATATGTATCTAATATCCATATGTTAACTTAGCTTTTTATAAAATTATAATAGACAAATTTTAACAGAGAAAACAAAAATATATTTTATACATGTACATATCTGCCAAATTTCAAGCTCCTGCTCCTAAAAATGTCACTGAAAGGGAAATATGTCTTACTCAATAGCTATATAGGGGGTTTTTACCCTCTCTATAAAACGGCTGTAACAAAGTAAAGAGAGTTTTCTACAAATGCACTATATTCCCTGTGTACATGGAAAGGAAAAATCATTCTAAAGGTCTAATTGAGGTGTTAATTATACCATCTTTGGATATAATCAAGAAGTATATTTCTGAAGGTGAATATTTTTAAGATAAAGTAAGAAACATATGGCTTGATGGTTTGAATGAAGAACAACTAAACTTGGAGATTGCCAAGTATCCAAAGCAAGGGTTTAGCTATATAAATATAGCAGTTAAGAGCATGAAGAAAATCATATTCTTCCCCACTGAAGCTGCACAAAGAAAATCTGTGCACAGTCTTCATGTTTGGACATTACATAATTTGGGAGGATCATTTAACTACAGAAGTTCAGTGACACGCCTAAAAGATTTTTCTCCCAGTATGCAGTCACTGCCTTGGAATGTTGCACACTGGCATGGACCTGGATTAGATTCCTTAGATGTAATTTGAGTACAACTAGCAATGTACTTGCATTAATGCATCAGCTCAGGCAGGCTCATTACCCTTGTTAAATAAACAAACTAAGTTGCAGGAATGTTTTTGATCAATAGCAACAGTAATTTTTAAAGAGGAAATGCAGGTGCCTACAATTCAATTAGGCTTCTCATGTTATACACTCAGAAGAAAAGTTGTATGAGTGTTTATTAGCCTTCTCCAGTTTTCCAATCAGAGCCGATAAATGTAAGTCCAAATAAAGAATCATAGAGCATCCTGTGTTAGAAACAACCACAAGGATCATCAAAGTTCAAGCCCTGGCCTGGCAGAGGCCCATTCAAAAAATCACACCATGTGAGATTGTCACACTGAGAGCATTGTCCAAACACTTTTTGAGCTCTGTCAGACTGGTGCTGTGACCACTGCCCTGGGGAGCCTCTTCCAGTGCGCAAACACCCTCTGGGGGAAGAACCTTTTCCTAATAACCAACTTAAAACCTCCCCTGACACAACTTCAGGCTGTTCTCTGGGGTCCTGTCACCAATATCACAGAGAAGAGATCAGTGCCTGCCCCTCCTCTTCCCCGGGTGAGGAAGCCATAGACAGCTCTGAGATCCCCCCTCAATCTCCTGTACCCCAAGCTGAATAAGACAAGTGACCTCAGCCACGCCTCATATGGCTTCCTGTCTAGACTTAAGTGGCAGGTGTTTCTAAAATTTACTTATGGTCAGTCAGAAAAATTATAAGCAACTAAGAGCAACACACTTTAATAGGCAGTGTTAAGCAGTCTTACTAAAAGTCATTGCTTCACCCTTAATTGAAAAAAGGAATCCTCCTTACAGTCTTCTGAAAGTGTAGTCATTAGTAGCTACCAGGAAAGCAAAACTGGATGCTTACCATCATCATACCAAGCACGATCCCCTGAAATCACATAAAACACACCCTCTTGTTTAGGAGCAAGAACTGCATACCAAGTTGGTCCTATCCTAACCAGATCCATGTGTACTGTCTTCAGGCTTCTGTTCTAAAGCACTCAAGATCTGACAATGTCACTGCTAATGATTTAAGAGGCCTAACAATTCTCAAACTGCTCCTCTATCTTCAGAGACTAAAACTCAATTTAGGGATTCATTTATCAATTTCGAGCATTTAAAGGTTCTACTTTGAGATAATCACTATTTTTCAAATAATAGATATAATTTTAGAATTTCATGGGGGTTGAATTTTCATGACAAATTTAAGGCAAAATTCCCTGAAACTATAAAACCAATGAATGCCTAATCTGTCATTTTAGATTCCAACATTTAGATTTTAGGGCTATTTATACTTTTCTATGCAACTTCACCAAATGTGAAAAATGCCTTCAACTAATGAACTTTCTGCTCATTTCTTCAAATTTATCAAGTGTCTACTGATTGAGGACTGACTTACATGATGATAATTACCAAACTCCATCTAAAATCAAGACACCACAAATATGTAACCATGTCTGCATATGCAAATATTTCAGTATCTTTCTTGGCAACAAAAAGCAAAATATGCAACCAATACATTAAAATCTACCAGGTAATGTGTAGGTTTTAACAACTAGTGAGCAGTTCAATTCAGAACTTTCTAAAAGCCTGTTTGTCACAATTCACAACTGCTCTTCTAACAATTCTGTTGATTATACAGGAAAAGGAAATGACCTTCCCCCAGGAAGCTCTGGCTTTTCCTCACAGCCATATCCTCAGTATTGGAGAACGCCTCTTCCCATTCCAGTTCTGCACTGAAATTTTTTTAGCAGAAGGAGGAGTTGGTTAAATTTGTCTTAGACTGAGGTCCATAAAGAAACAGAGTAATGGACTATGGCAATTTTGTTGTGATGTTGAACAGAATTGAAATTCATTTTTGCTAGATTTTTTTTATTGAATAGACATATTTTTTATTGAATATAGACATATCTTTTATTCAAAAGCACAGCATATTATTTTTCCAAATAAAAAGACATTTTGTACCTTTAGAACTATGATGGGGAGACACTTTTATAAATCAGTGGTGTAGGACCTATTCCAATCCACCTCCCAGTGTAACAATAGCAAGAAGTCTCTACATGCTCAGTACTTTTGAGATACTTCCATTATTCTGTTCGGTATTACAAAAATACCAATACAATATTTCAAGAATAAACCATGTAGTTTTCATGTGTCAAGAAACTGTGCAGCCACTTTCATGTACACAGCTGTCCTGTCACATTTTCTTTCAGAACACAGCCCACAGACATGCAACTTCATCCTAATGGTAACGAGCATAAGTGGAAGCTCAGCAGTTCTAGGAGAAGCAGCAATTATGTTTATCACAGCTCAGGACTTGTTTCCCGCTTTTGAAACCCTGTTTCCTGTTTGTGCACACAAAGCACTAATCTTTTCCCACCACCTGCACAGCAATTCTGCTGCTCCTCAACAGGATTCCCACAGCCTGCAAGTGCTCTAGCAGCATCTCAACAATGATCATGCAGCGGGTCTAAACGTATTCAACTTCTCTCCTAATCTTCCATTTGGATTTTTTTTTTTAAATGGCATGGTAACCTACACAACTTTATTTTAAAAGAAAGAGATATCTAATCTAAATGGCAAGGATACAAAATGACAGGGGAAAAAACTCTCAACACAAAAAACCTAGGCAATCTTAGATGTCACACAGACTAATTAAGCCAAAACACCTGTAACTGCAGAAAAAACCTCATGTAGCAAACTACTCCCTTCTCCATCATGTATTCAGATGGAATTTTATTTTTGGTCACTGGAAGGTTCTTTGTTCTAGTTTCCTGCCTAGATTTCCCCTTTTCCTGTGCCAAGGCAAGCAGTTAAAGTCAGGATGATCAGAAATAAACTTCAGAAGCAGATGTTACCACAGAGTTTGTTACATACTGGTAAACAGGGTAATTGCGTGTTTTCCTGACTACATAAAATCAACTCCTACTGGAATTAATGCTAGGTAACTATAAAGCAAGAGAAAAACCAAAATAATGAAAAATCCCCCAAAACATTCATCTTGCAATTAACTCTCACTTCTATGGATGTACTACAGAAGCTCTAATAATTCTCCTTTAATAGCTGTTGGAGAAAAAAAAAATAATACAGCTTTAATTTTTTGCAATGAAAATACAAGTTAAAATTTATTAATTAAAGTAGCTTTTATATGCTCATGAAGCAGGCCATTTTAATCATTGGCTGCAATAGCAAATGCTTGTTGAACTTACTAGATAACAAAACTCAAAACCAGAAAAGTCAACCCAAAAAGTTGGTCCAGAATCTCTGAAACATCATGCACTAGATTTTAACTATGACTCCCACTGACAAATGCATTATTTTCCTAATTTTAGCCCCATTCCCTTTTTACCTTCTAACAGAATACAGGACATTGCAGTAACTATGCGCAGCTGCAAAGCATGTAAATTCAGGCTTCCAACTGCAAGTTTTGCACCTTATGGGCTTAATCATTCTGCTGCATCTGTAAAATTTTAAAATATTTGAGCTTTCATGCTGCCCAGCTGAATTAAAAAATATCCTCCAACGGGTATTGCTCCTGCATTTTCTGTTGGGCATGTTAGTGTAATTCCTCCCCAATGACACATGGTAGAAATTTTCAGTTTAATGCATGTTTGGCATATTACATTTTCCTGGAACAGTTATGGGAACAGGAAGGAATTTTGCCTGTCTGCTATACTCTGTTTCAGAAGGGATCTTCTGATGGAAGAGGGCAATTGTTTCTTTTCAGTTCCAAAATGGTCTGCATTTGAAATGATTGGAATGAAAAGAAATACAAGCAGAAAAAAAAAATCCACCCTATAACCTACAGAGAATAAGGAGGTAGGTTCATTTTCTGCTTGTTTTTTTCTAAACATGGTTCAGCCTTCAGGTGTATTTGGCCTCTATTTAAACTATGAAGTATTCAAATTTATTATTTTCTGTCATAAAAGAAAAAGAAAATTAAGACTAGAAGGCTGAAATATATCTTACATGTGGGGGTGCAGTTGGAGATGGGGTGAGGGGTAGAGTTGGAACATGGACAACAACTATATGGCGTTAAACTGTTCTGAAAATAAAATATTTCCCAGGAGACAGAGAGGGACAGCTAGGGATGGAGTGGGTCAGTAACCCACACATCTACGTGGGGAACATGTCTCCTTTTTCTGTCCATAGCAGGTGTTTGGCTACATCTTTTACACCAGCAAAACTACTACTTTGCCTGCACAATGAATTAAATAAGCTCAGTGATCAGCTTGCAAACTAATCCTCCTAACGCACTTTAAAAAAATCATTTTCAAATGGATGAGTGAGCTGAAGAGACCCGCTGCAAAGCTGGACAGATGCTACTGATGATGCAAAGAAAGGAATGAAATACATGGCTGCAGGCAAGACTACCTTTTTGGCAGTGAAATTTAAATTAACATCAGAGGACCATGAAACCACACCATTAAGCCTCTAGGGACAAAACCCTCAGTTTCAGTTCCTTAATTTACGTGTTCTTTATGTTTCTCTCTACAGAAGGATGAAGTGTTAATTACGATTCTAACCAGCTCCACTTGAACTCACTCACTGTCTCACCTACCTGAAAGAGAAGAAAGATATAACGACTATTTGCTACCTTATTTATTCTCCGAGCTGAGTGAGTCTCATCCATACAGCATCATTAAAAATCTTGCTTGAAAAGATAAAATGTAACTGTTCAAGAAAGATCTTGCAATAGCCCAGAAGGAAAACTCTCTGGTTTGCAGCATATTCCAGTGATGCACTAGGAATATGTAATTTTAGTAGTATGTTTTAGTGTGCTTCTTAACAGTAGATGGAATATTTTAGAATATTTTTTCAGCTTTTTAGAACTGCAGAAAAAAGCAATAAATTCTAGCTTATTGTGCATGCTCAGTGTTGCACTTAGCCTGATTTGTAGGGAAATATGATTATTAGAGATGACTGCAAGCATTTGCACATTGTCTTCAACAGCTTTAAATTACTTTGACACCATAGAATGCAATATAGGAATATTGCAGAATAAGTAGATAAAGACAATTTTTTAAAAATATGTTGAATATGAAAGAATAAAGACTGGATGATTGCTAAAAAGGTGGGAAGATAAAACTATAATGCCTTAATAGCTAAAAGCTACATTTGCTCTTGAGATACATACAGGATTTGAGGATTTTTGAGGATTTTTACAGAACAGCATATTCAGTTAGGTTTTCATGCAATTAAATAAATAATAAAAAAGCCTCCACAGAAACCCTCTGGTTCTTTAGAAGCACAGTGCAAGAAAAAAGTTACCATGGAAACAAGAAGCACAAAACTATGATAAAAAATAGAAAAAATACCACTGCTTCTCAGCACTTAAGAAAAAAATACTGACAAGGCTAACGGTAACTAATTAATGTTGTCAGTCTTTCAAATATTTACTTACATGAGTACATGTTACACTTTATTCAAATAAATCACCCCACTAAAAACCAACCCAAACTCTCCCCCCAAAAGAAACAAAAAATAAATAAAACAAAACACGAAAAAAACCCAAAAAACCAAAAAAAAACCCAAAAACCAAAGCAAAACAAAAAAATCCAAAACCCCTCAGTATGCAAGCTATTTCTCCAAGGTGGGAAAAATACCAAAACAAATTCAAAATATGCAGGACTATAGGACTTATAATTACTGTGCAACTGCTAAACTCTCTGTTGGAAACAGATGTTCATCATGCATCTGTTTCTATTTATAGCAGTTTGTCTCTCACATCAAGTAAGTATTTCAGAGAATCACAGAAAATGACAAGGGTCCTCTGGACATCACCTGATCCAAGCCCCTGTTGAAGCAGGATCAGCTACAGCAGACCACCCATTTCAGTGCTGCCTTTTTCACAAAGAAAATCAAACCTTGTTAATTTCAGAATCAACTACTTAGTTAAATAAAGGTGAATATATTAAAAAAAAGGCCATCACTTGTACAAGAACTAAACCCACTGTAAATTGCAATGGCCATTTAAATACATTATCATATGGGAATAGGGGAGAATAAAAAATTAAAATCTGGTGGGGGGAAGGTGAAAGCTCATTTTGATGAAAATGTTTTTATGTTTTTAAAAAAGTCAGATAAGAAAGTTCCTGTAATGTGACTTTCAACTCACTGGAATTATTTTTCCATAGCATAAAAATGCATTTGTCACTTATAAAATGAATTTATTATAAATTGATTAACTGTACAGTGATATATTATTAAAAATAAAATACAAATATAACTACTTTATGTTTGCTTTTTCCTTTCTATTTTTCTGGGAAAATGGATACTGTGGACAAACCTTTAACTCACATATCCAGAAGGCATTTACATTTCAGTATTTCTGTGTAACATTTCAAACATGCAATGTTTTCTTCTTAATGTATTCAAAGTAATTTTGAATGTTTGCATTCCCTTGCTGTATTTCTGAAACAGGTGTCTCATTTTCTTTAGCTTTTATTCTTTTGGTCACTCTTACATCCATTTACACGCTGCCTCTGCTTCTTCAGTTTCTTATTCTTAGTCCTTTCCCAACCTTCTTGAGTTTAGTTTTTCTGTGGTAGTTTCCTTCCTTTTTTTACTGTACCAAAAGAAATATTTTCACCATGTAATTTTTTTTGCATTACCATCCTGGCCTTTTACTCTCGGACGCGAACGCTCACTAATTTGCTTATCCTATGAGCACCTGTATATTTCTTCCAATTTTTGTCCTTTTTTGTTTTTAAAGAACTTACAGTTAAAAGACATACAATTAACAACTTGCATTAAATATCTGTGCTACCATAATTTTCACTATCTGATGTGCTGTTTTATGACATCTGTCATAGCTAATTTTTGCCTAAAAAGCTGTCTAAAATAAACTTCTCATATTTTTTTGTCTCCCCTTCCCACCTACCCCACAATCAATCTGTATTTTGCTTACAATTTAAATTGAGAATTCAGTGTGGCTGATTTTATCACAACTGTCTTTGGGATAACCTGCTCTAGGGCTAGAACAACATGAACAAGCAGTAGAAGATATTTTCATGAAACAGGTTAAGGAATGGTACTCTCGGTTCAGAGCCTCTTTTTATTGAGTTGTGTCAACAAATCCCCAAACATCAGCTTTTCTCCACTTAGATTAAATTGTAAGGGGTGTTTGAATGGATAAGCACTGCTAAAGGCATAATCCAAAACAGAACTCTTCTAATGAGTTCAGTGGACTCTGCATTAAACAGTATGTCTAACTACAGACTGTTAATCGCTACATTTAATAACAAGAGCAGATATAAACCCCACAACCACTGTCCTAAGAGATTCAGTTCAAATTAAATGCTTCTTAATTTAATGCACTACATTTTTTTTGTGTGCGTGTGTACTTATGTTGAAAGTGAGTGATACCTTTATATCATATATTCCCACTGAGAAGCAACCCATGTAACCCTTGCAGCTTCTTTTATAAACAAATCGATGGGTGAGTCAGGATTACTGAAAAATAAAACCAGCTCATATACCAGGATAACATTCTCCCTTAGAGATAACTGTACATTTTTCTCAATTTTTGGTTAATATTATATACCTTGTCTAAGAAGTTCAATAAAACTGTCTATTAGTAAAAAAAAAAAATCAAACCAAGTATAAAATTGGAAAGACATCATAGAATGATCCAACTTAATAGAGATGTCCTCACTTACACAAACACACATATAAGTGTATAAAATTGTAATGGGTTTGTTTTGTTAAAGTAAATAAAAAGGTCTGCCAAGATCTGCCAGTTTTGGTAGGAAGAAATACTATTCACAACCATGGTTTAAATATGGTAGCAATATGATCAGGTGAAAAAAGTAAATCAGCTAAAAATTGCACATTTTAAAGCTGAGCATAAATGAAACATTCATTATAGCCATGGCTGAATTTTACATAAAAGAGATAAAATCTAGTACACTCTTCCTTTCATCCTACTTTTTGTCATCAATAAAGAAGATTTATCCATAAGAAATCCTGACCACAATTCTCATTCCAGATTCTCCCAGTATTGATTTGATCTGGAAAATGTCTTCACTAAATAAAAAGTTACTAGACAATCTAAAGTTAAATTCAAAATTATAATACACAAATGCATCATTTGCATGCGTAGATATAGCTCAGTTTAATTTGAACAAAACCAATAAACCCAAAAAAAGTCTGATCTCTATGAAGCCTTAACAAAGAAAGTTATTACTATCCAGATAAAGTTGCTATGCAAGTGTTTGAAATCAAAACACACGAAGACCACACTGGAAACACAAATGGAAAACCACAACCAGCCTGATGCAGTGCCAAGCAAAGCAATAAATCAGACTTAGGCCAAACCACACTCCAGAGAGTTTTCATTTATACCATAAACAGAAAAGGTTTAACAGATTTTGGCCTATGCCAAGTGCTTTGATCTATCAAGAAGACTGCAAACAGAGATATAAAAGCATTTATATTGTTTCATAAAATATGAAACATTTTATTAAATGACTGCATAAAAGCCACTCCAGGCTTTTTTTTTTTTCATATATAAATTAAAACAATATATTCTTCTTGAAGTTCTTCTAGTAGTTGTAGACACACAGAATTTCCAACAATTGTTTTTAAGGATATAATCAAAGCTGTAGAAAAATACCATCCGTTCACTGACGGTAGTTACAATGGAAAACATGAGCCCATGTTACTTTATCTTTCAAAATATTTTGCAGCCTATTTTCAATGTAGAAAAATACATTGAATTTCATATTCACCAGATGATTCTGTTTTAATAGCAAGGTTATTCAGAAAAAGTGAAAGACAAACTTGGAGGAAAAAATCTACTAAAAGCATTTCTCTCAGGTTTTTATGGTCTTAAGGTTTTGGGGTTTTTTTTTCATAAATTTTATATTTCTAAAAACATGATGCCAACTGTGGTATCTAAAAGGAAATCATTATCACGTATACAGATGTTTTAGAGGAAATTCCTCTTTAAGTATTCTCTTTGATGTGACTGTGCCCCCAAATAATCACTGCAGTCTGGAGCCAGAAGACACAAAAGCAGACTGGTGAGTGTTAAGATCAGACTATGCCGAGTAGCAGAGTTTAAACTCTCTCAACATTTCTCTGTTACAAAGTAGGAAACTGCGTTAAGGAATCAGAATGAAATACTCAATTAACCTTTAGTGGTTATCTCAAACAATACCAACAACATAGCCTTTTAAAATCAAATCAATACTGTAATCACACAGCAATATAAACAAACTTTTAATATTATGACTCTGACTAGTGTTCCTAAAGTCAATTTTAGTGGTTTCCACTACACAATTTGTTTGGTTTTCACAGAGTTTTGTTTATAGGAACACATCATCATGTATTGGAAATAATAGTTTCTCACTCACAAACATTTTATTACAAACCACAGAGGAATGTCTTTCCTAAGGCAAAGAAGAAAACAACCATACATGATCAGCACATGTTCTTCAAGTTAAAAATCCTGCATAAGACTTCAGTCCTCACTACAATTAAAGTTCTATGTTTAATTTCAAGATGACATCTCAAAAATTTCTTTAAATTACAGAAGTAGCTTACCACAAACACCAGCCCTACAACCCCACTGGATTTTCTTTTGCTGGTTGTTGACAAACAAAAGACTTAGAGCCATTAGAGGACTTTGCATAAAGATAGAACCTTGGCCATAAAAATATATACCAAAAATTAATCTTAGAGTGGCAGTTTTCTTGATAGTTTTCTAGATATCCTTTTTTACAACTAACCACAAGAAATCAAAATTAAGAGGTACTTGGGTACTTCAGTGCATTAGTATCTTAAATATTAACAGAGAAAATGTGTCCAGAAAGTTAGTGAAGGCAGCATCCCAGTGACAAATAATCAACTGGGGAGGGCATTAACTCAATTATGACTTGTCAATAATGGCAAACTCTCATTTGTAACATTATTTTGCAATAGGACAATGAGAATAAATTATCAATAAGGAGAATGTGAACACAGAAACGTAAGGAATTCATTAATATTCAACTCATGTACAAATTGGTTCTCATCCTTTTCTATAAAAACAGCTGTGGGATGCTGAAGTGTCCTCTTGTAGAACCAAGTATTTCTAAACATACTATGTACACAAAGAATAAATAACTAGCAAAAAGAAAAAGTGTTTGTAAAGTTCAGAAACACATCTGCATAACTGTGTCACTAATGATGAGAATGAAACTTGGATTTACAACACAAATATCCTATGCTTGTATGCTTTTTCTTGTCAAGACCTGGTAAAGAAAAATCGCAGACCTTTTTTTCAGAAAGAATGGGATTACATGGAACCTGAGTAGCTGAATATAAGATCTACATGACCTACTCAACTGGACAGGAGAAAACACGCAGAAATTAGGATAAGCAGTTAGACAAAGACATTTGAAGCCTTTTGCCATGAGAGTTCCTGGAGTAGCACTTACAAAACACAGAACTGAACTGAAAGAGAAACTATGTTTTTCTGACAAAATATTAATATATTTAAAGAAACCACACACGCAAAATATTAACAACCAAATATGTAAATAACAGAAAATTACACAAAAGAATATTAGTCAAGAGAAAACTGGGCAAAAGAATATTAGGCAAGAGAGAATTGAGCAAAAGAGCTTAAGTTTCTCCTGATTTTCTTTCAGGATGATGTTACCCATGTAAGTATGGATCAGTAAAGCAGTCTAAAAGCCTACCTTGAAATGTCAGAAACTGGTCCCCTGACTTAAACATACTTCACTGCCTTGAACAGGAATAAAAAGAGTA
This sequence comes from Argya squamiceps, assembly GCA_037834095.1. Lineage (NCBI taxonomy): Eukaryota > Metazoa > Chordata > Aves > Passeriformes > Leiothrichidae > Argya > Argya squamiceps. The sequence goes on from JBBMKD010000216.1 coordinate 33,663,888, forward strand.
CAATATGTTACCCAGCCATTTCTCAGTTGGACACTAGAACAAAATTGTGTGTTCACAAGACAATGAAGATTATAAGAAATCCAGGTCAACAGTTAGGTTTCAAGGGAAAACAGATTATATAATTTAAGTATCTTTCATCTAATTCCTCATTCAGTGTTCTTGTTACACAACACACAAGAAATGGCAGCAAGCTACATAGCTTTCCATACTAAAAAGTGAACACTGGCAGGAGGGAGCATTTATGGAAGAGAATAATTCTTTAACTTACAAAATGCATCTACCACAGCACAAAGACTCATTGGGTAGTATGTCCCTTCCTGTTCACCTATTACAGGTTTAGACTATGCTTGAATAGTGTGATTTGGAGTATAAAGATTAATTTAGCAAAGGTCCTGAAACTCCATACTCTACTACTCAAAAACAGGTAAAAGAGAATATTTAGCAAATATCAGAAATTTCTACAGAAGAAAAGAAAACTAGATGGTATATACAGTAATACACAGAGAATCAAAGTATTCAAAACAAAGCAAGGGTTAGGTATGAATGAGAAACCATTTCAATTTTGAAGAGTATCGTTCAACATTTTCATAGAACTGAAGAATAATGTGACAGCTTTCTTTTTCAGTCTTGACAAACCTCTTTTGCCCTGACCGCATGCTAGTGAATTACATTTTAGAAGTCATAGTGTCACCAAAATGAACCTTTTTTTTAATGTAAAATCTAATCTGCCTAGACAGAAATTGCTGAATGTCCCAACACAACTCCTGTTAGTAGTGACATATAAACAGTAGAGCTTTAAATTACATCTATATTATTTTTTAGTATTGGAAGGCTTGTGTTTAGAAGATTACATGCTCTAATGGTTCTTCAGCTTCTGAATCTGATGAATAAGTTTCAAGTCATTGGGAAAAACGAAGCATATAGATTTTACTGTGAGAAATAAGCTTAGTGTCAACAAGATTGTTATCTCTCCAGTAAAGACGAGATCTGGTCACAGTATGACATGTATTGGAAAATTCAGAAGCTGTCACAAGTAGTATAATGAGTGAATCGAGGTTCCTCTTAAAGGACAAGCAGACTGAAGACATTCTGCATCATTTTAGCTGGGTTTTAAGCTGTTAGGAATACAGAAGACACACCTGATACTAGCATATCCATTATTTGTTCTGACAAAGGACTTGCTGCAGATCATTTTTGACAAAACAGCACTGGAAAAACTGAAAGCAGAGTGTCGCATTCTTTTTGTCTTTAGAGAAATAGCAATAACAATAAAAAATGTAGTGCTATCAATTCTCAAGTCTGAGTGTACATGAAAATAGATTCAGCTTCCTTGAATGAACATTTCTTAGAGGCATAAATTACAAACGTTATTCTAATTTTTTTTTATTTTATTTTTCTCAGAAATGCCTTAGCAAGTTTTTAAAATCCATTGAAAATCAAAAATGTTACTTGAGGCATAAACCTTGAAAAGGATCCTATGTAGCAGTGAGGAAGATAATTTATTTTTTAAGTCTCTCTGGATGCCAGGTGAGAGCTTAATGTCTGTAGGGACAATTTTAATAAACAATAACACTAGGATTTCCATGTGGGAAAAAAAACCCAAAGAAAAAAAATTAGACTAAGTATGCAAATTAATGTTGCAACAGCCTCTGAAAATGTGACAACAGAATTCTAAGAAGCAAAGGCTGAAAGGAACTCCAGTAAACTGGCTCTGTTCCTGATAGTCCAAAGGTACCAACCATGAAAAGAAACACTCCTAAGACACACAGACTGTAGAAAAAAACAGGTCAGACTGGCTATGGAAAAGTTGTTTTGACCAAAATAACCACAAGGCAATAAACAAACACAGTATTTTCACTGTAAAAAAAAAAATTATGATGTGTAACTTAAATTTATAAACATTTTCCATTTGTTGATGATGGACTCTGGTGAACATTATTACTTGGATTACACTAAAACAAAGAGGCATAATGTATATGGAAACCAGATCAGTAAGAATTTTCATACTATCTACCAACTGTCAGACCAACTACCGACCTCTTGAAAGCTCAGTGAACCACATCATCTACAGTAAGTTTCAAGGCTGCAATAACCAAACCAAAATAGAAATGTTCATGAGATCTGAAAAAATAAAGTTCCCAAACCTATCATGGACTTGTTCAGTATAATAGTTGACATGTTCCTCAAAAAATGACAAATTTTCCATTAGCCATGGGAATACCTACATAAGTAAAGGAGAGAATATTTTTTTCTGGTGTACGTACCACCCGTAAGTCTGATAACAGAATAAGCATATATTTAACAACATATATACACCTGAACTATTCCCTCTTCAGAACAGATAAATAGAGATTAAAAAAATCTCTATTAGACAAAATTTGTAAATGTGAAGTTCACAGCCTCAACTATGACAATTCTTAGTCATCAAGATCAGCTGGCAAGGACTAGCATTCTCAGTTAGTTAGCTGGTTGTTCTCATTTAGAAAAGCAAGATGACAAAGAATGACAAAGTGTTGGGTTGGAAAGGAATTTAAAGATATCTAGTTCCAAACCCCCTGTCATGGGCAAGGACACCTTCCACAATGCTGCCTCAAACTGGGCCTTGAACACTTCCATGCATGGGACAATAGGGTCACCCCGAGCCTTCTCTTCTCCAAGCTAAACTACTCCAACTCTCTCAGCGTTTTCTCACAGGAGAAGTACTACAGCCCTCAGATCATCTTTATGGCCCTTCTCTGGACTTCCTTCAACAAATTTATTTCCTTCTTGTGCTGGGGACCCCAGCCAGGAAGGAAATGATTTTTCAAACTGGCTACTGGATAAAATCCTTGTAATGTCCTGACAGCTAAGCCATGCCATAAATTGTTCAGGGGTGGCTGACAATGGAACAGAATGCTCTGTCACAGGAAAGACTAAAAGTTCCAGTTGCTGAGCCACACAGTTCAGTGCCCAAGGACACACTTGGGCATGCTCAAATTTGCAGACACAGCCCAAGACACAAACGTTTTCTACTCATCCCCCCTGCTTTCTTTTTTTATAACTGGAAAGGGGATTATCTCAGCAGTTCATTATGAGTTGAGATTTTCAGTGTCATCTTTGTTCACATCAGCTTCTTTGGAGGTCCACATATTCAGGTTGTACCTTGATGAAAAGACACATGCAGCATCAGCTTATAGGTCAGTGGTCTTAACGATTTTAACTCTTTTCTTGGGAACTTTCACTACAGATCATTACTATTATTCCACTCTTATTGTTTTCTTTAGGTATTTAAATAGGCCTTCAATTCTCTAATAAATTGTCCACAAGATTTCCATAATGGATTCTTTCCCTCCCGCAACACTGCCATAGCATCTTAGTTCTTGGGATCATAGGTTTCCTTTTCCACTTTTGGAATGCCATCTGCTGTGAAAATTAAGACTTCTGAAAGCTATGCTATGAAAAAAATAAAATAATTCTATTTAATAATGAATTTGAAGGCACAGAAAAGCTTTCCTTTCTTTCCAAAATGTCACTTTTAAACTGTCACAATTATGTTTATTACTTTTCATTTCTTTCTTAGGATTGCAATATTTCTTCTGCTTACTGGTATTTGCTTCTATTAAAGTCTAAAAGCTGAGCATGTCCTTTGAATATAATAAATGAAATAGGCATTTTTTTTGTTGACATGAAAAAATAGTGATCATCTGCTGTATCAAGAAAGAGACTAGAGAATGTAATAATATTTTTAAGAAAATTGTGGAGCAGAACAAAGCTAAAAATTACAGTAAAAAAATCAAATACTTTTGTTAAGCATGAAAATAATGGAGATCAAGACTAAACTTTCTTCCTACATGAAAACTGTCGATACCTCATCCCCTCCCAGAAAGCAATTATAATTTTTTGGATTCATACAACCATGACTACTAGGGTATTTCTATATAAAATCTCAAGGTTTCCTCTAATATATTAACATGCTGCCCTTACCACTAAACACCTTATATTACACCACTTCAAATCATGAATGATTAATTACTACTGAGTTTCAGAATAAGAACCTTGCTTTAGAAGAGAAACCACCATGCTATGTGCTGTAAAAGCATGAAAAGAGATGGTCTGCTTCTTCCATAGTACAGTAACAATACCCAAAACTCAAATAGCTGTAGATAAGAAAAAGTAAAAGCATTAAAGGTTTTTGCACACAGCTATCACAGAGAATTGCACATACACAGGAAGAACAAGATCCAAACAAACCTACAAACTGACTCTTGGATGAAGGACTAGAAATATAATAGCAGCTACTTTGAGATGAAGTAGTTATGCTAGCATTAAAGTAGGTGCATTTTTAGGCCTATTTCTTCAATGCATACACACTAAAAAATAGGAAAAAAAAAAAAAGAACATACAGCCATAACTATTATGAACATGACTCAGAGTTCACTCAGCTTTTACATCCAGGACAACGGGTTCATCCTAATTCACCTGCACAGCCTAATAAGGCAATAAACAAGTACCAACTTTGCAAGTATCTGAGAACTCATTTGAGCTGATGAGAAATAACAGCAAAAAATTGAAGGCATCAAGCATTTGCCTACATTGACTAGACAGGGTCTACAGGTTTTATTAAAACTGACAAGTTTTTGAATGCCCCTGTATTCTCTTTTGGTTTATGTTTAGAATTTTCTTTCCAACAATTGGTGATGCCCCTAAGCTCCACAGATATTGACAGGCATGAATCTTAGGTAGACATCTGATTCCATAACTTTTAAACTATTAGAAAAACAGATTTACATTTATGAATTAAAAAAGAGTATTTCAATATTCCCTATTTTTAGCTTAATCAATGCTCTTTGTGCTTCAGTTGCACTATATTGACAAAGGGAAATGTCTGGAGCAGAGTAATAAAAAAAAATTTCCCTCCTTATCTGGTGGCTGCTACAGTGCTTTTAGAGTTCTGAGGCCAGGTTTGGGTCCTCCAGTACGATACAGATGTCAATAAACTAAGGGAAGTTCATTGGGGTGCCACCAAGGCAGGTAAGGTTATGAAGCAGTTGCCCTTAAAAGGGGAAGTTGAAGCATCTTGGCATCTTTCATCAAGACTGGAGAACAAACAGCTTCAGAAGGACCCCAAAACAGGTCCTTAATACCTATAAAGTCATAGAGGAGATTAACTTATGCTCTCCCCAGTGATGTATGGTGGCAGGACATCATTGAAACAAGAGGTTCTAATTAGACTTAAGGAAAAACCTTCTCCTATGGAGGACTCTCTTGCACTAAGAAAATGTTGCAGAAAAGCTGCACAGTAAGATAAAGCCATCAGCAATCTTGTCTGTCTGCACAGCTGATGCTGCCTGAAGGAAGAATTGGACTAGAGATTTTCTGATACCCCTCCCAAACTGAATTACTCTAAGAATTGGGTTCAGAGTTTTCTTAACTTACTGTATTTAATTTTGTTCTTGCTTGGATTTCATTTTTGTTGTGCCATCATCCCCACTTTTTCTACAGGAAATTCAGTGTACTGCAGCAGTCTTTCTTGCCATATTCGGATACAACCTCTCCCTCATCTACACGGCAAAGATTTTTCTCATAGCATCTATACAAATGTGATTTGTGAATCTGATTATTACTAGGAACTCAGGCTATAAATCTTCCTTTTTTTTAGCTGTGCAAATATAAGGTTGAAAGTCATCCAGGAATAATTTTCAATGTTTTGACATCTCCTGGTTTTTAGATTACTGTTGTAAAGAAGGACACATATATCAATACAAAGGCATTTAATCAGAAGACAAAGATAAAACTCAGTGTAGACAAGTGCAAGATAAAGCCTTGAATCTAAGTTACTCTTAAGGCAACAACAGATTATATATAAGTTGTAACTTTTCTGATAACAAACCTGTTTGCCAGTGTCAATGAAGTATTTTCTTAATGTGGAAATACAGTATAAAAAACATTGGCATGGCAGGTATTATAAAAAGTAGAGTATTCTAAACTGTATGCTATTTCCCAAATACAAAGTTTTATTTTGGCAAATTTGTCATACATACACATACTACAAAAAGAAAAAAGGCTTAATACTTAAGAGTCCAGAGAGAAGTTTCAACAAGCTACAGCTACAGTAACATAATAAAAAGGTATATAAATCATTAGGACTATAAGTCAAAGTTCTCTAATTAGAATTAGTAAATAAATCACATCGCTTTAAAAAAAAAGGAGAAAAAATCAGTAAAAATTATATGCAAACAGTAAAACAACACTAATTATCTTGCTGGAAAAAGGTATTTTAAAAGGTTATTATAATAGCTTTACTGGATACTATAAAAAGAATGTTTACCCTTGTGCACAAAAGAAATCTTTAATTTTACAGGTTTTATGTTATAATACAGAAGTATTTATGTACTTTCTTTCACTATTTAAATTTAAAAAATTAAACTTTTCAAGGGAAGTTTACTTTGGAATTAGACAGAACTATATTTTCTAGATTGTCTCAAGTAGTTTTTGTAGAATAATTACCAGGAAAGATGAGATCATAAAAAGAAATACAATACTTATTAAAATTATTCTAGGAAACACCGCAAGATTACTGTGTAAAAACCTTTGAGGGAATTTTGTTAGATTTAAATGGAATCTGCACTGTAGTGGTAACAAGGTGAGAATCATGCAAGATATACTAAAACATGAACCATTTCTGACTACAGACTTCCATACTACATAGTAGTAACAGATTAGAAGACAAAGCTGCTCCACAATGTAGATATATGAAGAATATATCATACAGTTGTGAATATATATGTTATAAATTATTTTCTATACGTTCTAAACTATTTCTTAAAATCCGAAGACTCAATAATGTGATAGTAATTACTATCTCCTTTCTAAACAGTTTTCGAAAATATTCTTTCCAAAAGGTTATTTGGAAACAGAACTGCTACAGAATAAGAAGAAAACCCCTTGCATGGAAGAATTAATGAAACAAAGAGGCAAAAGCCAAACGACCTATTCTCGCAACAGAATCAGATCATGTATAGTGTTATATGTAGCCAAAAATCTGGAAAATGGGAGCAGACATCAGTGCTGAAGATTCTGTCATTGTGATGATGGTTGTTAGGCAATGGAGATTATGTCATAGTGAAGAACCACAGAAGGGTCTCAGAATGAAGTGACTGTGTGAAAGAATAGCAAATGTCATTCAACATACACAAATGTGATGCACAAATGAGAAAAAACAATTCTAATTTCACACAGAAAAATAATAGACTCAGAACTGTCCATTATTTCATCCATTCAAGTGCAAAATTTTGGACTATGATATAAAAAAGTTGACTCAGTTTTGACAGACAAAGAGAAAATCAAATGTTAAGAACTTCTAAGGAATATAAACCAGAAGAGCATGTGAGATGATATATGATGACATAAATGTGTGCTTGTATATGGCGACTGCATTCAACTGTGGTCCCTCCCTTTGCCTCCAAATGAAGCACTATAACTAGAAAAGATTCAGAAGATACAGTTAAAGCTATAGGCTGGCTTCTAATACAAGAACTAACACAAGCTGACACTTCTCAAAATCTGGAAATTACTTCTGCCAAATGTAAAATATCTCCAAAATCATGAAGGCACAGGAAACAGACTCTTTAATACAGGAAGTTTCATGGAGAAAGGTTGAAAAATGCATTAAACGGGGATGGTGGTTCTTTTGCAACTGCTCATTACTAAGTAGTAGAGTTTTCTTCACCTTTGTTTACTTCACTTATCACAAATGGACTTGTAATGGGCATATTTCTGAAGTGGAAAACCTTCAAAATCTCATACTGATGTTGAGGACTTTAATCAGAGATTTCAGCAGAACGCAATCTGCTTACGTATTCACCTTCACTGCCACACGTGCAGTAAATACAGATATTCAAGTTCAACACATGGTATGGTCCTCCCTGGATACTGAGGCTTTTTCCTTAGGGAAAGTGGCAATCATTATACAGCCTGAGTAAGCCATTATTGAAATACAATTTTTATTTCACACATTGTCAGACCTCGTGTTAAAAACATAACTCAACACATGAAGTGTAATTTAAGGGATAATTATTCCGAACATCAGATTTCATTAATCAGAACAAGGTCATTGCAAAATTGATCAGGACAGACATTATGTCTTCTAAGTCATTACACAAGAAGATAGAATTGAGGAATCAAGATACATCTCTGTAACAAATGACAGAGAATGTAAAGTATGAATGCAGAGAATTTGAGTGCTATTTCACTTACACTGGTCAGACTCAGGCTTGTTTCATTTGGCTAGCAAGAACTTTTAAAGCTACCCTTAGTTTGAAGGAAGTTCTACCTATGTGAGTATATTTTCAAGTATAAAAAAGTTTAATATATTGAGAAAACAAAATAGGATACAATTGTCAGAGAAACAATGAGAATTTTAAAAAGTCAATGTCATGTTAGTAGACAGGCAAACAAAACTACACTTGCACAAATATGATGACACAAAACATAATATGCTGTAGCTGCTTGAAGATGACTAAAAGCAAATGTGTAAGAAGGTTTTTAAACGTATTAAATATGCAGCTTAATGACTACAAAGTTAAACAAATGAATGCAAAAGCAATGACCACGAAAAGTTACAGTAAATATATGCTCATAATAAATCCATAAATGACAGTAATTTATACATAAGAATTAGTTGTTCAATAATATTTATATCAAGTACACTGCCATTGAAAGAAAATCTGTCAAAAAAAAAATCTGTACTTAAAATATTCTATTCTATTTCCAGCTACTAATTTACAAAAGTACCCAAAAAGAAAGAAAAAAATGAGAAACAATTAAAGAACACTCAAAAACAACATTTCCATTTTAAAACTGACAAAATTTTATGAAATTTTCCATGAAAATACCCATTCCTAGTGGAATTCCTAGTTAAAACAAATCTTTGAGATAATATACAATACTTCACAAAAAGTTAGCGGATTCTTTATTTCTATATCTAATAGGTTATGAACCCTTTGCTATCAGATTCTGTCATCTATACAAAATACATCCATCGAGTGTTACATAATGATAAAAACATTAGTCTGGTTTATATTAACAATTGCTTACCTTTGTCATCAGACAGTTTATTTTAGATTTAAATTATTTGCTGAAAACAATAAACCTTAGTTTGCCAACTATTTCAAAAGCATTTTCCTGTAGTTAACATTCTTATCTACAGATTAAATTTTCTCGTCTCACACACATCTCCTATGGTTCTTGGTTCATTCTTTATGGTCCTGATGCACTGATTAATTTAGCTATAATAAAGAACCTGTAACCTCCATAGTCTAAACATGTTCACTTCTGTTAAAAGTCTGACAAAACAAGCACTTGGATGTGATTTTTACAGAACAAATACAATTTTATATAACTGTTTTAATTTTTTGTTGTGCAGCATTGCATGGTATGATCAAGTAAATAAAAAAAAGGTTATTAACTATTCTGTTACTTCATAAATGGTTACTGTAAAAATCTCAGATCACAAATGGGTGAAACATATTCTAAATCTGTTTACATTACCAATTCTGTAGCAATCAGAAATAGAAATGAAGCTAACTTCAAAAACGGCAATCACTTAAAATACCTTAATTGAAAGTAATTAAATAACGTTTCATTTAATTAAATAATAATAAACTACTAAGAGGATTTATCAATACAAAATCTCTATAATTTTTTATATATTACAGCATTTCATAATTATGGAACTGTTCTTGAAAATTCACACCACCTTAATTTTCCATTTTAAGTTTTAATGCCTGCTTGAATTATAGTCATAGTGAGACTTCCCAGTGGAGCAAAATCTTAATGTCCACATAGCAAGTATGACTTCTGTGATCTGAATCTTTAGCAAGAGATTTAATAAATAGAATTTTTGCTGACTCTTATTTCTGTTGGTCCTGAAGCAAGCAGAGAAACCATCTTAGCCTGGTCATCCTGAAGAGACTTGAACAATGAATAACAAATTAAGACCTTATCGAAAGCTTTATCAAAGAAATATTACTCAGAGTATAAGTATAATTATAAAAATAAATACCCTTTATAATTAATTGAAAATTTTTGTATGAGTATAAATTTGGCAAGGAAATTGTTCTGTTTTGTTTTTTAATGATTGATTCTTTAAAGTCACATTTGGCTTTCAGGAATGACAGGTAGAAAGCCAACTTCAAAAAACAAAACCTTTACTGAAACCTGATAAAGTAATTTCACAATGCCACCTGTCAGGATAGTGCTTCTGTAGTACTTCAAATATTTTGAAGTGGGATGAACAAAGGCATTAGAAAGGAAGAAGAGCTCTTTCAGTTAAGTTACAATGATTGTCAGTTAAACACATATGATTAACATCCTACACAGCATCATACCAGACAGACTGTTAAGAAAAATTCTTTAGCTACTAAGATACTATTTTAAAGTAGTATTCTAAAGACAGAATGTTTCTAGTAAGACATTTCCATGTGTACCCTCCTCTAATTTCAAGGAAAGTGCTAATTGGTATTAACCAGCAACAAGTTCACAGAACAGACACATTTGATTTAATTCATATTAAAAACATCTGTCCCCTAATTCCAGGCCTCTTTCTTCTAACGAAAAAAAAAAAAGTAATTTTAAAAATACCTCTTTGTAAGTAAAAGAAGTTAATTTTAAATTTCAGACTGAATAAATTTCTGCATTATGGGGTTTATTTTTGCATTATTTCTAAACAGACTTGAGCTATAGTTACTTGATCTCACATTCAGAATAGATGGCCTAGTCTTTCATTGCAATCTACCATAATGTGATACATGGGACAATTTATTTTTAAATGCAACCTACAATTTAGTCCAATACATATACATATTCATTAAGTCTGATCAATCTAATCAAAGATGTCCTTGAAAGTACTCTCAAGGAAGACATTAAATCAGCATAAAATAATTATTATAAGCCACACAGCAGAAGGGAAAAGAGGTTACTTTATATTGAAACACTTCAGCAATATGAAAACCAAAGTTGCTACATTTCTAGAAATATATTCTATATATCATGACCTTACAAACTAAACTGTATGAAAATACAAAACAGAAACTATTTGTACATACCTGCTATTCAGATATAGATTTGTTTCTGCACTAAGCCTGAAGTATTTTACTAACAAAGGTAAAAAATACCTTCATTATTATGACTAATACATTAAACAAGTTAAAACTAAAACATTTGAATGCGAGAATTTTCATCTATTATAGAGAAGAATAAGTGTCTGATGTTATGTGCTGAACAGATATTTTCATAATTTAATTACATGGCAGTTATTAATGCACAAAATTCAAAGTCCACATAGCACAGCTTTCAGTAGAGTACAATACTTCTTGTACATTATCAGCAGCACCTTAGAAAAGTAATATAATACATCGCGTGCTCCTGTGCACCTAAACATTCTATTATACAAGCACAATATAACAACATTTAATTTACATACATCAAATAATCCTTATTACTAAATCTTCTACACAATTAGAGTAACAGGAAAAAAATCTGAAAATTGTAAATAAAAAGTATTTTTTGCATCAATAATAACATCCTTCGGTTTTACTGGTGAATTTAAGAACTTTATTCTAGCTTAATGTTGATTTTATAAATAGCTGCTGATATTCATATCAAGATTCTTTCCTCTTCCCTCTTACTTTCCTCACCACTGAACATCATGGCAGTAGATACTAATGGAAACATGTTGACCTATACTCTAGAAGAAAAAGAGATGGAAGAAAGCGTTTAAAGCAGTAAGAGAAAAAGTATCAGTGTTTAAAGCAAAAGTGAACACATACACATAATGACAGAAACTATTCAGATATTTCAATCTCCTGTTGTTATGTTTTTGTAATTACTCCTTAAAAATCAGGAAAGGGAAAATGGTATTAACTCATAATCCATAAGGTACAGCATATGTCCATCTTTGGCATTTATAATTTGACAATCAAGACAGATTCTATGAAAGGGACTGGGAAGGAATACAGAAGCTCAAATGTTTTTAAGAGCTTTCCTCATGCAAGGGATCACACAATTTGGGGAAAATATAATCATTAACAAAAGCTGTGAGTTCAACATGGTAAAATTCCTTCTAGGAAAAGGAATTCAAGTATAGAAAACTGATGAGCAGGGACAACATTTTGCATTTGACAAGATATAGAGTTAGAAAGCAATTAAATTCAAGTGGTGTGACCAGAGAAAGTTTTTAGACAAATGACTTTGAAAGTGGCTTTTTAAAGAAATGAAAGTTAAGGACCTAGATAAGACTTTGGTAACCTGTAAAGAAGAACAAGCATGTGAAGATTTTTATAAACAAAGAGCAAAGTTCAGATGCATGCAATCTGAAATGTCATAGATCAGCTATAAAATTTGACAGACAAATTATAGTCTTGAAAAGAAAGGGTATGTTGTCCACAGTAACCAAAAATGAGTAAGAAGGAAGGGTCTGTGAAGAGAACTGGGATCAGTTTTCAAATGACTTATTCATCTAAGTAGAGTATCTATAGGATAACCACAGTCAAGACAAGATGTTCTAGGAATCACAGACAGGAACACTAGATATGTGCATCATCGCGAGAAACAAAAAATACACTCCTGACCAAATCTGTGTGTAAGATCATGTGTATCAATGAAGAGTATTAGGAAGCAAATCTCTGGCACACAGATTAAAGTGAGATGATGGCAGGCAGCCTACCAAATGATGAGATATATGAAGACAAAGTCACAAATGGACAACAGTTTCTTGTAGTTGATCATGACTACAGAGCCATACTCAGTAATTGAAATGAGTGTGAATAAGTTGTGTACAGATGTAGCTCAGGAAGAACAGATAAAGGGAGAAAAATAGTAGAGTCATACAATTTTAACAAGAGGAAATCACTAACTAATAGAACAAAATCTGAAATGAATGAATTTCAAAGAAAAGGAAGATACAACTAACTCAATATAGGTATATACCATATACCCAACCAGGTATATGGGATTACTTTGTACAAAATGCATTAAAAATGCAGAAAAAATACAGGCTTATGCTTGCCAAACACAAAATAATCTATTTCTGGGGATTACAGAGAGGAGAAAAAAAAATGCACTGATATCTTTCATCTGACATTGCATTTATAATTTGGCAGAGTTCAATAGAAGTTTATAAAGCTGGCCACAGCTCTTCCTGCTCCTCCTAATTAATGAATCATCTACAAATGCTAACTGCCTAAAAAAAAAACCCCAAAACCAGGAGTATAAAACAGCTCCCTAATTAAAAGATAATATTTTTGTTACATACATTTTTTTTCTAAATATATGATGAAAATCTAATCTTAATAATTTTTAACACTTTGGATAGTTTTACAGAATAAGATTGCTATTATACCTAAAATACGAATTTTGTTAGTGTCACTCCTGACCTTAAATCAATACCCATAAAAATAAAATTTAAAAAAAAATGGGGCTCTTTGACATTATAGAGTAGAGAAAAAAGTACTTTCCTTCCAGCTACAGTGTTTGAAAAGCAGTCACAAATTAGAGAAAGGTAGCAAGCTTAGGCAATAGGAAATCAAAATTTTAAAATTTTGTTATAGAATTTAAGTATATATTCAATTGCCTTTTTTCTTTCCTTTTCTTGCTCCTGGTTCTTTGTTTCATTGTTTTGGCTTGTTTTTCTTTTTTGCAAGGGCACTGATTTTTTTCCCCTTTCTCAATGCTGCTTTATTATTGTCAGAAATATTCATTAGTGTGGAAGCAGCTGAGGCTTATTTTTATTTGTTGAACCTCATGTTAGCCAGTGAAATGTAGCCTTATAAAATAGGAGGCCTTATTAAAAAGGAAAAATAATTTTATTAACAAACCCATAAGCCTTCATATAACACAACATGGCAAAATATATAGTACTAAACTATCACGGTGTCGGATGTGCACTAACACTCATGAAAGCCTATTTAATTGGCTAAATGTAATTTAATGTGGTTACTGATATGAACAAAAGTGGCATAAAAAAATGAAGAAATTAGACTGTAAACTGTGAAAAACAGAATAAGATGATGTAATATTAGAAATAATTTCTCACAAGAATCCTGTGCTGAATTAGAGCAACTTTCCAGCGATATGGCATTTCCCTCCTGTGCCACTCCATACTCCCTGAAAATATATAAAACGGAATGGGTTTTACAGTACTTGGAGTCACGTTAGCGTCAGTTACTCTCTAGGCTTTATGATTCCTTAAGGACATACCACAAAAAAAAAAAAACCTCTTATTCCACAAACAAATTTAGTTTTTGTACTGCAGACAAACCTGATGCTGGTAAGATATGGTTAAAGAATGCACTGGAACAACTGTCTGCAGCTCATCCTGCACTGAAATACCTTTCAGAAACACCACACTTTTAAGACTCACACTAAATCCAGGTTGGTTTGTTTTTTTAAAGATTCAACGAAGCTCAAAATGCTCCAAAATTAGATTTTAGAGCAACCAAACTTACAAGTCCATGTAACAAAATTTTGGCCTATTTTAAAACAATTGGTGCCATTGACTTCAGAAACCTATTTTTCTAGTCAAATTCTATGAAAACACTAGAACTGCATTCCACAGACAGTGTTTCAGGAAGCAACCTGCAAACAATTCCAATGTAAGGAATAGGTTCTCCTTATGCTTACCTAAAGAGCAAAAAATTGCAAATGTATCCACAGAACACCTAAGAATAGTTGGCAGAAATTTGAAAAATATATCTAAGGCCCAAATTCAACATTTTAGTATTTTTGTGTACCAATTTGGACTACAGAGACTTTAAGTATCAGTACCTTTACAGGATGGGAATTACAGCTGCCTGACGCACTCTCCTTCCCAGCAGTATCAGCCAAAGCTCACATTTCCAGTCTGTGATATCTGGTAAAAAATTGAATGGAATGCCATGTCACTGCTCTGCAGATTTCTGAAACTGAAGTATCTGCTTTTCTTGCCTATGTAATGACTATGTAAGACCTCATATGCTGGCTTTTCTTTAACAAGCATATCTGGTTTGAACTAGTTCTCTCATTTCTAAAAGAGCTAAGGTTTTTAGGAATGTATGGACAAATATGCTTTGCAGCTCATTTTGAAAACTAGTGAATACCAGAAAAACTCTAATGCTGTGTTCAGTTGTTGGGGAAAAAAAATGCCACCTTTGTTTTTAATATTCTTGCTAGAGATAAATGGCACTTCTTGAATGCCCAATGCATTCTTGATTTAGGTAAATGCCGCCAAAGGCATTTGACTTTTTTCATCTTCATAATTGTTCATCCACTAAAATAAAGTGACATAGAAGATTTATACCAAAGGAAATGAAGAGAAATTAAAATAGAGCTGCCATCAGAGGACTTCAAAGTAAAATCACATTTCACAATGGAAGATGATCCTTTAATAGCAGAAGTCCTGCAATATATCTGCGACAAACCTAGGAAATAGAAATTAGAACAACTTCTAGATTTGTACCTTCAATATGGATTCTTATGTAACAATTAAACACTAAACATATCCTAAAGAATATTTATACTATAAAGCTCAAAGAGCTTTAACTATGTGCTTTGAAACCTTTGATTTGGTTGAAGTGCTTTTGATTTTAGTTTAGTTTTGTAACATGTAGGCACAAAAACTAAAATGCTTGTTCAAAATAATTTTAATACAATTTTGCAAAAAAGCAAAATACAGAAATTTCATTGTTTCAAAGTTAAGTATTTTGGCTAACGAAGAAAAGCACTTATTGATTATTACATGAACAATTGAATCTTTAAGGTGAAAAATTTAAGAGCTATTGTGTTACAATAGGGATTTTCTTCTCAGTACTAGTTACATTCCAACTAGACTTACAAATGAAAGCACAGACTGTATTTTAGAGTCTAAACAAATCCAAATAGTCTTCATGAAAACAATCTGAGAATTCAAAAACAGAAAATCACCTTTTTCAAAAGTGAATCACAAATATTTGACACATATATTTGTGCATATATTTTGATTCTGTAAATCTTCAAATATGCAATCAGTATCTTCATTAGATGCTTCTTCAAATTTCAAAACTTTGCAAGATATGGAAACTGTCCAGCCATTATGGAAAAAAAATATGGAAAGCAATACAAACTGAGCTAGTCATGAGACAAGGAAAATATTCAGAAAAATCATAATTCATATAACAAGAAAAGTAAAGGTAAAATTATGTGACAATACTTATTTTTTAGCAAAGCATGTAGGTAAAATGAAAGTATACAGATTGCTGTACTTAAAGGAATGGATCAAATTCTAAAGCTGGAAATTTCTTCCAGGAGCAGCTTTTGGACAAGAAAGGTGTTGACAAGAAAGACAAAGACCTTCTCAAAAGCAGAAAATAACATGCACATTTTCATTTTAGGTAGGATGATACATACGTAATAATTAAGGTTACGTATGAGTGGATATGTAATATATGCATTTAAGGTATATAGTAACAGATCGGTATTATGACCACTGTCTTCTATATTCAATTTAAAAAAATAATACTGCTAAGATCACAAGTTCCATAATTTTCCTCATCCTTTACCTTAATTTGTCTGTAAACATACTGAAAATATGTAGTATTCTAGATTAATGCCAAAATGCTCATACCTAGACTTTTTCTCTAGAAAATTTAGAATATATTCAAAAATGCAGATGAAGTTGATGAAGATGATGTCTATGGCACACTATCCAGTGTCAAGTATTTTACTAAATGCACAAAATCGATGTGCTATATCAGAAATGGTTACTCATTATAGAAATAACACAAGTACTTTTAAGAAAATATAAAAATATTTAAACTGGTTTCAGATCCAATTTAGTATAGTAGTTTGGAGAAATCTAACAACAAGAGTGTCAGGAAAGATAGCAGTAAGTGCCTGGGGTTGCACCATTTTTCTCACATATTTTCTTTAACATTGAAGTGGATATAAATTTAAGATCAAAGTACCATGGAATGCAAATCCTTCAGCGCATGCAAAATATGCATTTTAACATATAAGCATCACTGTACTACAGCTACTCCATTTGGCAAAGAGGAATTAAAACATTTGGGTACTTATTTATCCCAAATACAATTAATGTGATCTAGCAGACAACAGGAAAAATATCTCTGTAGAGAAATTACATGTGTTGATCCAATTAATAAGTTTGAATGCCATAAAAATAATACATTTATGCATTCTATGGCAATAATACAATTATCTTCCACTTCTTCCCTGAAACTTCTCTCTCCTACAGATAGGCACAAATAGAATTTCCTTCTACGTGTCTGTAAGGTTATGTATCCATTCCATCATTTTACAAGAGACTGATGGATCTTATGTTTAACTAGAATGTACTTTATTCATTAAAAAAGTAAAAGTAATCTATTCATTTTATCTTATAAAGAATATACAGAAAAAAGATAAATATAATCAGAATGATTATATTATCTGGTCATTCTGGTGTATTTTCATATTTCCCACTGTTACACAAAGGACTGAAGCTCAGCTCTTTGGTAATATTTATCTAAAATTGAGAGAAAAATCTGAGGAGTAGAAGAGATATGCAGTTTATAGTTCTTTTTATTATTTGACTACTAAAATTTTCATTTTAAGAAAGACTAAGGTTAGTTGTATCTAGTATATGATATTTCAGTACAAGGGGGAGTAAGGAGTTTTTAAAAATTAAAAAAAATATTTTGAACAAAAAAAAGCGACATCAATCCATGCTTAATTTTAGGCCACCCTCACAGGTGCACACACTTAAAGAAGTTCTGCCTCTAGGAAGGGTCAGTATCTGCATTGAGGATTTAAACAATATGGGCTGGTTTAACTCTAAAATTCACTCTAAGAATCTGGTTCACCTAGAAAAATTAACATCAGACAGGGTATGTGAACATATATTGTTCATTCCTTAAGAACATACACTGAACATGAAGAGCAGAAGGAAGAATCAGATCAAGAACTCAAAGAAAGCAGCATGATGCTGTGTGTAACTGTTATTTTGTTAGAACTGTGTTAAATTACCATTCTCAAAATCATAATCCTAGGTTAAGTAACCCTTCAAAACACAACTGACAGTCTATACTTTGGTATTCCTGAAGTCATATTTTGTTTGAATTCCTTAACACCAGCATTGCATCAATGACTTCACATCCAAAGCATTGTTCCTGAGGGTGAGATTGATTAACTGAAATTTAGTAAATAATAGAATGCAAATATTCAGAATCATGCAGTTCAAGTGCATTCACCTAATTTTTAAAAAGGAAGTACAGTTCAAGAAGTACAAGCAACAAGTGTATTTCAAGCATTTTCTAATCATGCTTATTTTCTTCCTATGTTTGGTTTGTACTTCAGTAATAAAGAAGAACAGTTGTGCACTATTTCCTGTTTCTCAACTAATAAAACTGAAACAGAAGACAACAATTTATAGAAGACAAGGTCCACATACATTACAAATTAGTCTGGCAGCTCTTACATATGTGAAGAGAAAAAAGGGAGAAAAACTATTGTGGAGTTATTTGGAGCATTTAAGTTCTTGAAAACCATATGTAACTGAATAGAAAATGCTTCACTTTGCGAATAGTCAATGAAAAATTCCAACCATGCAAGTGTAAAAATATTCCAAATCTTGCAAACAAATTCCTACTTATATATATACATATAAACACACACATGTGCAATTTCATATGCTTTTGCAAAGGTAGTATAGTAAACCTTTTAAACTAAATTGACTAAGACAATTTAGTTTCATTACAAAATTATATCATTTTTATTGTACAAATAACTAAAACTAAATTAGACTATTTAGTTATCTTCAATTAAAAGCTGAAACTTGTACAGTAGAAGAGAGTCTTCAAACACCTGCTGTGTTTTGAAAGCAGAAAGTTACATGAAAAACAACAAAACAACTAACCTATTCTTCCAGAATCCAAGATGCATAACCAGCATGTTCATTTGCAATCCACTTTCGAATAAAAGCCTATAACTTGATAATAATTTACTTAAAAGGCAGTTTTATTTTACCACCCCATATAAAAAGAGATCCTAATTAAGACACGGCACATTACAGAACTAGATTTATAATAGTATTGCAAAAATATGGTGTTAAAGATATATTCATAGCAATTTTCCTTTTACTATTACACTACATGGTAGTTTTCTGTATTGAGTTAGAAGTACTAGAGATTATATATTTTTAAATTCTTTATCACTAGACTGTATATTGAAAATCTGGGAGAAAGCAAACACTAACACTCTTATTCTCCCCCACAATAATACATTCTAAACACTGGCAAATGAGACATTCAGTTGTAGCCTGAAACTAAAACAAAAGTTGCTTTTTTGTTCTACTACAACATGCTAGTCATATAACAGTTGCTTTTCATAGTAAAAAGGCCTTATATTTCAGTTTAAAAAACTATTGCAATAACAAAATCAAGAACCAATGTGCATCTGTAATGTAAGCTATCATACGCCTACACAAGAGAGAACTTTGCAATATTTATTGCCTCTATTCATTGTTAGACCACAAAGCTTTCATCTCCTGCTTTGGCACAGAGCAAGACTACACTCGGTAACATATTTCAGAGAGAGAAAGTATAAGCAAGTATATACAGTCCAGAACAAAGTCAGAGAATAAACCAAAGTCTAACTGAAGCAGGTGCAACTATAAAGTAAATAAAGCTGCCCACTATAAAGTAGAAGTGCTGCCTAGCCCCAATTCCAGTTTGAGATACAAATTGTCAGGGTGGTAAGAGTAAGAACTTTAAAATCTCATGAGGAGATCCCTCTGTAAGTCAGTGCTTGATGACACAGTCCTCCTCTGCTGCACCAACAATATAGAAACTGTCTGTCAAAGTATATGCAAAATACTTCATCCGTATTAAATTCACAACTAAGATTAAAAAAATTAACAAATCAGAGCTAGAATGCCACTCTAAATTTAGCATACTACAACACAGAACTACAGGGTTTAGGAAACAAATAACCTTTAAGAAACACAAACACATGGCCATGTGAAAGCATTGCTGTATAATGTAAGGATTAAGAAATCATTTGTTGGTTTTATTGTTCTGGGGGTTTTTTCAGTTGTTTTCTTTGGTTTGATTTTATTTCTAGTGATAGCTAGTGGCTATTTATATACTATTAAAAAGATAAGAAACTGTCTGCAGTTTACTTTACACTAACCCCGGACGCCATCCTCCTTGTTTGATGCTGTGGAGAGCCACTTATTTAGTTAGCTTTTGATTGGAGGGTGCTGTTTAGGTGAGAAGACTATAAGCAGAAGACTATTAGACTTTCATGTCTGAACTTTCAAAGACATATTCAATTCAGATACCTGAAAATTACGCAACTTCAACTTACATTTTAGCAACTTACATTCAGTTTAACTTACTGGAAGAGAATTTTAATGTATTTTTAAAATTTGACTTGACTAAAAGCTGAATATATGGAATTTCCATACAGTTTATAAGCATTCAGACAATTTCAACTATCTCAAGTTCAACAGTAGTATAAATGAAAAATTTCTGCATGGTAACTTACTGCAATCCACATGAAGATACTAGAACTAAAAGCATATAAATACTGCTAATCTAAAACAAACAGTATGCTGCTGTTTTATCAAAATTTAAGCTGTGGTGGTTTCAGCTTCTAATGGCTTTATTTTACTAAACATAGGTTACCTTTGATTTTGCTTTTTTTTTTATAACTATTTTGCACAAATATCAGATTAAAGCTGTAGGCTTTGAGAGTTTTTAATTCTCTATTATTTCTATTAGTCACAAAAACTAAGGAATCAAAACAAATTCTATTCACTAAAACTAAGTTCAATATTCTATTACATCGTAAATTTGGATCATCAGTCTATCATTAGCAGATAAAAACTGACCATGCTGGAGTTCAAGCTGAAATAGCTCATACTTCAAATGCTGTGAAGATTTAATTATTATGTATTATTAAATGTTATCTAAAATTCTTTCTTGCAACTGAAAAGACTTATATCTTCTTAATTGGTTTATGTGGCATTTAAATAATTTCCAATTATCACAATTTGGTACCCATGCACAACATCCAACTGCTTGTTATTAATTTGGACAGTCATGGGAAAGCTCAAGTACCAAACCACCATTTGGTTATTTGAGAATGAATGCTCACACAACCCAGAAGATGGCATTCCTGTCTATTAAAGGGCATTGTCAGTGTAGAATGGGAAAATTTAGAATACCTTTAACCATTAACAATACTTGTCAAGAAGAGCGTGGAGTTCTTTACATCTCTAGGCTACGAAGTGTGAGTAATTGCAAAGAATGAATCATAAATGGGCTGCTAAGTGTATCAGGCAATGACTATACGCAAGATAATAATCTTTTTACAGAGGTTATTAAAGAAAACTTGAGTCGATCATTAAATACTGTATTACAACCCTCTGAAGGACAACCTTGTCAATATTATTTAATTCAGGAAATAAAGCATTTTGAATGAGACTTTTCATTTGCAATCAGAAATAATTGCTGATTTTGAATGAAAAAAAATTAATATTTCAGAAAAAATATACCTGTAAAACAGATTTTATTTTTCAGCACTGAACTAATTCTTAAGGCAAGAACAAAACTAAATTTTAATTACATGATATTTTGAAGACACAGATATGGTATTAATTGACATACTCCTGATGTATAAATGCCACAGAAGTGCTTCAAAACAATCTTTTTCAAATGCTAGAGAGACATCATTGAAAGTGGCTTTTTGTTTAACATAACTTTTTTTATGCAGCTTGAAATGATGCCAAACCTTCTCTTCTTGTGTCACATAAAATGAGTAACATATAAACATTTAGAAACTGGAACATATACTGCAGATGAGCTTTTATCACACTTACTGATCGTTCAATAGGAAAAAATAAATCATATGAAATCACATTGGAAATATTTCTTATTTAGACTATTCTAAAGACACTCAGAAGTTAACTGTACTGTGAAAATTTGTCTAAATATTGTTACTATGTGGCTATCCAGTGCACCACACACCCAGTGTTTCACACTGTGAAATATAAACACTGCCATTCTTCCAAAACAAGAAAAGAGAAGAATTTCATTCTCAATATAATGAGGCTTCACTGGAGAAAAGACATCCTCTGTTACATACAAGGAGTCACTAGTTTTAACAAATTGAACGTAAACTTTGTGCAAGTGACACATGCATGGACACCCTAGTTAAAGGACAAGATCATTTGCACGTGGGAAGACTTATAAGCAAATATAAAATTCTCAAGGCTCCTGCTTGCACCTCTAAGGTCCCACCACATGCTAACATATAGCATTTCACACACTTAAAGCCATCATACTTGTTACTGCAATTTACTAAATCTAGGTACCGATAGACTCTTTCTGCTATGAAATGCAGAAGCCTATCCTTCAACAAATGTAAGTAACTACAGGCATGTATCCTGGCAACACAGCTCTCTACCCAGACTTTACACCATATAAAGAGCCAAACTGAAGGTCACTGGCCTACTACCCAACACTTTTGCAATGGTTTTAGCTGCCTATCTCTCTAGTACTACCTTTTTCCCCCACAAATGTCAAGCAGTTGACCAAGTGCGGCAGACAAAATAAAGCCTCCTGAAAAAATTCCCACACATAATTCACTGTTCCTAACTACACATCACAGACTTGAAACTAAAATAAACCAGACTTGACTTGTATAAACATATTTGAATTAAAAGAAGTGCAGGAAAGCTTAGTTTTGTTTGTTTGTTTAGGGTTGTTTTGTTTTTTTTCCTTCCAGGAGTTAAGCCAAAAGACCCACAATAACTCAACAAAGAGCTGTAGGCCTTGGAAGCAGTTAAGATAGAAACAAACAGAAAGCAAATGGAAAATGTCACAATATTTTAGTTTTTAAAAAACCCAAGATAACTCATTTTAAAACAGATGATCCTATACTACTTCTCGTTACTCCTGGAGCAGAAGGTGTTTAGTCTATTTTATGATAGCCTCAAGTGATAATTTCAGTCTTGTTTTTATACAGGATTAAATGACTGCAGCAAGATCCAAGACAACAGTAACAATTACAAGGTAAAAAGTAAAAGTGTTCTAGATAGTACAAGAGAATTTGCAGGGAATGGATCAAGCACAAGTTTTATGGTTTATCCCAGATAAATCTAGATAAAATTTTAGAATTAAGAAACAGAAAAATCTATTTATCTGACTACCTCTTCCATGTTATATTACTGTGATTAAGACAAGCTTGTTCCACCTCACACCTTCATTTCTGTAAATATCAGAGCCAGAGAGTCAAGTAATTTAGCTCAAAATACGTGATGATCTAAATATCCAAAAGTATTTTCCCTGAAAGTCCAAAGGTGGAAAGGTAAGATAGAGTGATACACCTAGATAAAAATGCTAACATTCAATTTATCACGTAGTTTTCCAAAAATGAGAAATAATGTATTTATTAATTAGGCCTTGAGTATTAAAATACATTTTAACATAGCTTTACTGTGCTAGCTAATCACAGAGCTTCCAAACAGAGACCATTAACATATTGCCATCAAATCAAAATTAATTCTCAGAAATTATCAGTGGCCAAGGCAAAGTGAAGTGTACCTTCGACATACCAAAGATTTACTAGATGAAAACACAATGAGTCAGCGAAAGAAAGTAGGACCTGTTACAGCCTCTGTCACCACTCCAGAGTCTACACAGAAAACACAGATTGCTTTAGAAGGACAGACAGACAAGAGGCAGTGTGTGGGGAGGGAACAGAAAAGAGGGCTACTCTACAAAATCATCAATACTATATCTTCCTTCTCCTGCAGAGATACTTGAAATTAATCTAGGCCTTCTATAGCTGTCCTCTTCTATGCAATAGTTCTATTATCATAGCAATATGATATAGGAAGATTTCATCACTCCATTCATGTTTGATTTTCTACACTTTCCTTCAGCCGCCTAACAAAACAGTAGCATCTAATCAACAACAGGGTAACAATACAATACTAATATTTCCAGAACAATTTTTGTATTTAATCCTCTGCCTCTACAGGAAACAAATTATTTTCCTATTTTAAGCTAATAGTTTCTGAAAGTCTGCAGTGGGACTCAACAGCAAATTTCTACAAATGGTTTTACATGTATAGTCCATTCACTCTATAAATAAGCATACAGCATCTACCCCAGAGGATTAAAACTTTTAATCTAATTTTTGAAGGGATCTGATACTATGCAGACAGTAATAAGAGGGCTTTACCACCATTAAATTGCTAGACTGGACTGGATACAATTTACTCTGCAGAACCAACATTGTTCAAACTATGGTTTTGATACACAATTTAACTAAAAATTTACTTTTAATTTTATGAATTGTCTTGCATCATCTTGTTTTTTTGTAAATTAGTTTTTAGAATAGAAACCCTGATGCAATAGTTGTGTCCTCATTGCCAAGTAAATTGTCAATTATCTTGGAAGTATGAACCAATAATCTAGGTTTTCTAATTACTAAAGACTTCTTTTGGAGGTATATCTACAGAGTATTACAAGCCATCTATTGGGGATGATAATTACACATGAAGAAAAACACTAACCTGTGCTTTTGTACGTACTAAATATGCATATTTTAACCAAAAACATGGCAAATGTGTAAGAAAATTTCATCAGGTAATTTAAACATTCATGATCCTCCTATGTATGTGTATCATTTAAAAATGGGAAAAAAGGTACAACCAAGATCTCTTTTTTATTGGAGTCTGTCATTGCTAAATGTGTCATTGGATGCTAATGTTTATAATGTTGAAAAATTATTAACAATTTGAGGAAAAAAAATATAAGTTCATAAAATGAGCCACTACAACAGCAAAGATTTACGAATCAAATGAAAGATATAGACATATCTGATCAATATAATAAATCTAGCTCTAAATTCAAACTGCATGCATCCTTGTGTGTAAGAAGGAGAATGCAAGGCAGAGCACATGCATCTGAATCTAAGAGGGAAAGGCTGCTTACTGGAAAAGGCTGGATAAGTGTAAAGGAAAAGATATATTACCAATAATTATTGAAAGTACAAAATTCTAAACACAGCATGTTACCACTTGAAAGTACACAAATATATATAATAGTCCTCTGTGAAATCAAATGAAAAATCTCAGCAAATGCATTATGATCTTCTCTCACTACTTTCATATAAGCATTTTTCCATGCTGCTTATACAGAAAATATTTAATTAATATCAGACCTAAATAGATGAATCTAATGAGACTGCACATTGTGCAAGATCAAACTTAGAAACAAAGACAAACAAAGAGGTCCAAGATATCATTCAAGTGACTTTTCATATACAATGGATATCTCCTGACTTGCAACATATTTCTTGAAGTCATCAATAAAATACCATGAATATCCTCTATCCTATATTGCTTCCATAAAATAAGGGTCTCAATCCACTGTCTCCTTTTACGAGGTCAAGATTTTGAACATGGGGTGTGGGAACAGTATGAGGGGAGAGACTATTGTTCTTAGTATGATTTATTCCCACATGCAAGTCATAATATCTGAAGGCTTTATGTAGGGCTTTTTGTTTAAGTATCTTTTTTATCTTATTAGCAACAAAATGACCATAATTGCCTGGTAAAATCCCAAACCATCAACATTGAAGCTGTCATTGCTTTATTAATACTGCAGTCCACACTCAGTGCAAGATAATGATGCTGTGCCACAAGTGTAAGAATCTGGTTCCTACTGAAAGCATGTGAAAGGTTTTCACTAGTCAGAAAAGGATGTGCAAAATCAGTTATTTTAATGAAACCAAAAATATCAGAAAATAAGTGAGAAAAATTCAATTGCACAAACCTTACAAAACAAGGTGAGCTGTATCATATGTTAAAATTATATAAGGTATTTAAAATGCCACTTATCTGTGGTAAGTATTTAAGTAAGATTAATATCAAATGTATAAAACATAAAATAACTTCAATATTTATTTACAATTTCAGGCTATTGTTTTTACAGAAAAATATATTATTTTGTTATGTGAACAGTTCTTTTGAAAGGGAAATATCTTAATTAACTGGTTTTTCAATCTTGAATGTTTACAATTCCCTGCTCACATTCAACTATTAAAAATATGTGCAATGGATGCAAGTACAATAGCAAGTCAAAACTCTCAGTGCCTGAAATGGTATGAAATTTAACTCCTTGAAAGTGTCTTACTAATTACTCTCTAATCTTGGGCTTTGATGAATAGTTTACAGAAAAGAGCTAAAAATACGGCAGTGTGAAAAGGCAGGGTTGACAGTTTTCTCATGATCCCAGAAAACATAGAAGTTGGCAGGATCACCTCAGCTCCACTGTGCTCCTGAAAAATACAATATACCAGTATTCACTGGATCATTGGGACCTTAGCACTCTAGCACTGCTTATGAAAAATATTTTGCTGATGACCATAATGGTGCTTTAAAATACGGAGTAAGACAAATTTGTCAGTAGGTATGACCTTTCAGCAAAGTACTGGCACCTCACTATTAGTATCTTTATATGTTTAAGTAACCAGGACTTCAAAACATCCACCGAAAACTGTCAGTGGAATGTGGAGATGATAACACTAGAAGCCCTGCTGGACATGCTGTCTTATACCTGGAATCTTAGCTGGAACTTATATACAAATTAAAGATTTCATAAGTAAAATTTGGCTAAGAAAGTGGGCTCTG
This sequence comes from Argya squamiceps, assembly GCA_037834095.1. Taxonomy (NCBI): domain Eukaryota; kingdom Metazoa; phylum Chordata; class Aves; order Passeriformes; family Leiothrichidae; genus Argya; species Argya squamiceps. Next base: position 33,690,583 of record JBBMKD010000216.1, read on the forward strand.
TAAAAAAAATATAAAGTCAAATAAAAATACAAGTGAAAAATCCTAAATAACAAAATCAGAATGTTTATCACTCTGTACCTGCTTAGCTACTGCCATCAAAGCAACAAAATTGCTTCTGTACACAGAAATAAAAAGATTCAATAAATTTGTTATGTAATAGTTTGCTAAGGAAGTCCAACAATATTTCATCTACTCAAAACTGGCCAAATTCTGTTGTGTCACATAAAATGAATTTACCTAAGCCTGGACAGATTTTTTTAAACCAGTATTTCAAATCTGTAAAATGCATAAAAATAGATACATATTTTGCTATATAACACAGTAATTGCTATATTAACAGCCCCTATTAAAAGAAAAAAAAGTACAGGAAAAAGTTAAAGAAAATTCTGCACTGCTCCACAAAACATACATATAATGCTATGTCAAGTACAAGCACAAATTTAAAACATTTTAAAAAATTAAAAAGCCTACGATGTTGTTCCTGAACAATAGTAAAAAGCAGGTAGATATGTAAGAATTTTGCTAATCCGACCTTTTCCAAGTTCAACAACAGAGATACTAAAATGCCGCAAATTTCTCAACATGCCAAGTGAGTTTCAGAACAGGCATATTATTTTTTCACTTCCTTTTCCAATACCTGTCAAGGCAATGCCAGTAGATGGGTAACAAAAATGTAAATTAGAGGCTGCAAAACCAATTCACCACACATCATGCAACTTTTTGTTTACCAACTAAAACCTGGTGTGTTAGCAGAAAAAAGGTTACACTGAATGGAAGAGCTTCTAAAATTTGTGAGTGTCTTTCAACTTTGAAAGGAAAAAGTGCACAATTCCTAAGTCCTCAACATAACAGAAGAAATTACTAATCATAAAACCAAAAGATTTAAGAATGAGATGATCATCCATTTTAATTTTACTTGACATGTAAAGCAATTGAGTTTGATTTTTCAGGCATCAAACTGCATGAAATCTTCACCCCTTATTACACTAATAACCAACATTTCAAAAGGGTAACTGCTCTACCCTATAAAATAATCAGAGCAGTTTAATAGCTTGAGTGGTGTTAAAGTAGATACAAAACTCTAAGAATACTCTTCTGCAATAACTTCTCAGAAAAAAAAAAGCAACCAACATTTCTACTGGCAAATAGTGAGGTTTTCAATCAAAGAGAACTTTTCAACTTGGAGATTAATTATTAGATTTCCAAATTTACTCAGCCCACAGCCTTTATTTTTAGCAACTGATAGATAACTAGCTAGAACCTGACAAAATTGCCCTCCCAGACTATTTCCAGCTACTGTTAAAGAGCTCCAGGTTGCTCCTCACTCTTTGACCGAGTATCTTGACCAACTGGGTCTAGGTAGCTCCTCTGGAACAGGGTGGGATCGGACAACATGACCTTCAGAGGTCCCTTCCAACCTCAATTACTCTGTGAATAAAAACTTAACATTATGTTTTTCAATTTTGCATTTCTGTTTTAATTAAGCTTGGGGAGTAGGTAAAGAAAATCTTACAGAATATTCACTTCAAAGTACATAGAATTTAAATTGGCTAAAATAGAAGAGGGTAAGCAACAAATTGGTGAAGTAAACAGGAAAAATTTTACCCAAATAAAACAAACTAAAAATTACCATGCATTCTAGTGAAAAAATTTCTAAATATCAGTTCAGCAAAAATCTTATCCTTGCTTTTTCTGTGCTTTTAATTTTTTAAAAATGAAAAAGAAGTGACATTAACATCTCTCCTAAACCTTTCCACCTGGTATAAGAAAAGGAAAAAGGTATCTCAAAATGGTCAAGAAATAAAGAATTTCAAAAAGAAAAGCTGTGCAATTCATTTCTATATCAACCCAAAACTAAGAAAAACTCTCCCAAGACTTGGCCAAAGAAATAGAACCATTCTTCGTGATGCAGTATAGCTTCATTCTATAGCAGCCAAAACAATTCTTAATTCCAGATATTACAGAAAATGTTCTGTCTTCATATTCTTTCCTATGCTACTCAAACTTGTGGTTTTACACAGAATTTTTCATTTGCTTGGAAATTACATGGTATGATATATATCACATTATTTAAGATGCCCAACTGCATCTCTATTTTTATATGCAAATAAGCTAGTTCACCACCAAATGTCTGATCATTCACCAATCAATTGTGTTTTGGTAAGAAAGTCATGACATACTGAAGCACTGAAATTCTACTTGATTATTTTTAGAAGAATATTTATCTCCCATATATTTTTTTTAGAAAACGGAACAGTGATGAAAAACTGATCAGTACAATCTTTATACAGCACCATAACTCACAGCATATTTTGTAATTGCTGTATCTGAGACCCAAAGATACTATGACTGCAAAAGTACAGTCAGTCACACAGGAGCAACTGTACTGAAGACTAGACTAAAAGAATAGAAAGATTTTAGTTCTACAAAAAGACTACATAGAAACAGAGCAGAACACTTCTTCCTGGTTACAATCACAACACTGAAATGTTTTCAGCTATCCTTTTTTGATCATCTTCATATGATAAAATATTTATGTACATTAAACATATGATAGGTCCATATCTGCTATTTGGTAGATACAGTAGTACACCTTGTTTGCAAACCTGACAGATGGGAAGGAAGGAGGTAAAGAATGCCTCCAACTATGACTGCAACTCTGGAATTGTCCAAAGCTCTTTTTTAAAATGTATTTCCATTTCAGATACTTAAAGAAATAACACTTCATAACTCATTAAATACCTGTAACAATTTTGCAGGGTTTTCAAGTGACTCACTTGCTGAAAATTTGTTTGCACCACACAAGACATACAAGTACATGGCACAACTACAAAACGGATATAAAACACTTTACTGTCCCATATGACAAAACAGACTGACTTCCTACTAAACAGGCACAAAACTATTTCTTTCATAGGGCACACACCAGCACAGTAATAAAACACGTGGGAAAGAGGAAGCTTGAGGAAGTTTTTCAGTGTCCTTTATCTACCAGATAAAGTCTCTCAAGACCCCAGTACTTTTCCATGACTTTTAAATGTAACTTTTATGTAGTTTCAAAACTAGTCATGACAATGAAGTACTTGAAAAGCCTGCCTTTGCCAAAGAGTTAAGCTAAATGCATGATCAGGAAGCATCTAGAACCAAAACACCACTGGCTCAGATAGTCTCAGATACAATCTCAAGCTACGAGAAACAGCAATGAGAAAAGGCTGTTTGTAAAAATAATACTGAATCCAGAAGTACAGCTTTGGCTGTAGGACTAGAAACAGTTGATATTGCACTTATTTTATGGGGGAAATTGCTGCGCTGACTTAGAAACCAAAATGACAGCCCAAAATGCAAAAGCCAAACCCACCTTTTAAACTTCTAGTCACCAAATATTTACATCTATAATCTAATAATGGTGGGTTTAGTTGCTTCTATGCTCAGTAGCAGGCAGTGGTAAACAAGACAAGAACCTTTCTGCTGTCATCCTCTGAGATTCTGCAAAACAAAAACTTGCATTTTAATTTTTATGAAAGAAAAAGAAAACCCAGATTAAACAGAAAATATATTGCTTTAACTTAAGGATCTCCTCTTGAGACTCTGCACAGACTTTAAGACTTGTGCTCTGAATCCATCTTGTGCAAAACGAGTATCAGATTTTACTGATTCTGTTGAAACCTCCAATTAGCACAATAAATTACATATTTAGAAGTTGATCCCCCCCCCAAAAAAAACCAACAAGCCTCACAAACCTTTTTCTGACTACTGTGTAGAAAAGAATTTTGGGTTTTAGGAGGCAAATGATCTAATTGCAACAGAGTTGGAATCAGAAGCCCAAACTGGACTCTGACAAATCAGATTTAAAGTTAAGGAGGCCTTGGAATAGTGAGGACAAATCATAAAATCATAATTTGAAACAGGTAGTTCTCATGCTCAAGAAATACCTAAAGAATGTTAAGAGCTTCTTAACACTTAACAGTGTTTCCTATGCAACAAACATTTCTTGACTTTATACTACGTTATACTGACCTGCCACACATATATAAAACGAATGAGGGTGGGAGATGACATATCAATACAATCTTTATATGGCACCATTATTCACAACGTATTTTATAATTGTTGTATTGAAGGTTAACAATCAAAAAAAATCACATATCTCCAAGACATCCCCTATATCTTTGAAATACTCTAAACAATCTGTTCTCATCAACACATGAATTTAGAAATCTGGGTGAAAAAACTGCCAAAGGGATAGCTTGTCTGACACAGAAAATATTGAATTTTTTTTGTCATACTAGAAAATTATCCAGTGATTGACTACCATAAATATTTCAGGGAAAAAATAAAACAAAACAAAAAAACAAACTAAACCAAAAATAAAACAAATGAACAAAAACAAACAAACAAAAACCACCAAAACCCTCTAAAACCAACCAAACAAAAGACCACCAAACAAACAAACAAACAACCCTCAAAACAAAGAAACAACAACCTTTCCACTATAAATGCAAATAATTTTAGCATAATTCCCTACATTTTCATTATCATTTAGGGCTCATTGGACCTAAAATCAAATTACTGTAGAGTAGATACGAGCCTTCTCTTCTCCTGCATTAATGGCAATGCAAGGAGGAAGGCCAAGACACATAAGATGAAGAGATTATGTTAAGTGTCTTGTAACACTAGATAAAGGTGACTAAATTCACCACAGTTCTAAACATGAAAAGACAGATATATATAGACCAAATAAAAAAGAGAAAAGTTGATGCTGATAACTTTGAATAGATTTTTTGAATAGTATATAAAAATACTGATCGATTGTGCTAAGACTTATTAATAGGTGAATAGAAGATTCTTCTGTTAACTAATGTTAAAACAGGAACATAAAAGAACTTGCAAAAAAAATGGAAGCAACATTCTGACTTTTGGCCACCCACAAATGAGCTGTTTTCCCATTCTAGTTAATTCTAAAAAGTATAACCTAAGAGAAAAGAAACGAGATAAAATTATTTAGTGTCACTGACATTTCTAACCTGCAAGTCAAACATGTTGCTAACAGTTAAAATCTAGCACAGGGACTATGCCAGATATAAATCTAGCTGCGTAACTAGCTACACTTGCTTTTAACACATCCAGGCGGCATTTCCAGTTGCTAGGATATTATGTAGTATATTAAGTTACATGTAAACATCCTCACAGAGTTGATATACAGAGCTTGTCATAACATTCAGGGAGAGTAAAAGCTTTGAACATACCACTATGTTCAGAAAATAATTCTGTGTAAGAGTTTGATTTATTCAATAACCACTTTTAGACCCACCAAATGTGAAAGAAAAAAAACCAAACCAAACAAACCACCAAACCAAACAACAAAACCAGTCTGTGTTTAAAAGAAAGCATTAGACAAAAGAGCCTCCTATTTAGGCAGACAGTGATTTTCCTTTTACTTTCCCCTCTGATGACTGTCCTTTGTATGACTTTTCCCTGAAGATGTAACACAGATACAAATCCGTCACCACAATTAAATCAGAAACTGATCACCTGACTTTCTACTGAAGACCAGTACAGATAATTTTCAATTCATCTTCTACATTTCCTAAAACACATAGTTTTTCAGACTAATGTCTAGGTTTCCACACCTAGGTAAGATATATTTAGACTCCTCATACAGAAGACCTAAGCCCTACAAGATTATTCCTTCATTTTTAATACATTTTAGGGGTTTAGAATTAAGAGATTAAGTCTTATTTCACCACCTCCTCAATTGACTAAGATTCCCAAATGATGTTCTAATTATGTGAATTAAAAACTTTCATGTTTCTCTAACTTATACTAGAAACAGCAAGAAGGCTCTGAAAATTTCCATGAAGCAGTAATCAAATCCTCTGATTATTCAGCCCCAATCCATTTATTTTCTTTAAACTTGACAAATGGAAGTAGCATATCTAGAGAAACCTGAGACACTCAGTGATGCGTTTGAGCTCCTAAACCAACCATCTATCCAGGCATATCTCAGTTTCATTGAAGGGCTGGGCCAGATGCTCACTCTAATTAGTCCATTTTCCACCCTCCATGGAACAAATTCTCTCAAAGGCCAAATGGGACTGTGACCAATGCATCAGGTTTCCCAGTGCATATAATCAAGTAACCAAAACTCCAAAATGTTTTCTGAGTTGTACACTTTACACATAGCTCTATCACTCACATGCAAACATACTCCTTCACCATAATATAATGTTTTAAAAGCAGGATACAGCATATCAATCCATTTAAATCCTGGTTGTTAAGAATTGAGAATACTTTCTAGTAATTGCTGAACACCATTTGACCTTTCTGATGCAAGTGTCTAGCCAAAACACTACAACAGTAAAGCTGAAGAATTATGTTCTAAGCCATTAATCAGCATCTACACAACTTCTTGACAGTTGCACTTAACCTTACCAATATATGAAAGCAGCAACATAAAAGTTCTACATTCGATTACATTTGTTCACAAACTGAACTTCTATTTTACTTTTACCCAGATTTACACTACAGTGGAGTACAAACCTGAAACATAAAACTCTATAAAAACACAATCTTTACAAGTCCTCATTGTTCAGTATGAATATAATCTCCCAAAATGCTTACAATCCAATAATTAAATTGACTTATTTATGCAGATTTCTTGAACTTCGTAAGAAAAGACAAGAGATGTCTACCACAGGATGACAACAAATCCATGCATGCTATATTTAGAAGACATCATCTCAATTATTCAAGGGGTAAGCAACTTACCTGTGTGATGCAATGACAGAGTATGAGGAGTTGTTAAAATGTGACTAAAAAGCTGGTTTTCAACTGAGAGGAAGAGAAATAACAGCTTACCTGAAAAGTGAAAAATATACAAATGCAGGTAGATTCAAGGGAAATCACCCTTGTGGAAAGTCTAGCAGAAAAAGAAAAAAAAAAAAAAAAAAACAGAAACCCAACCCACATACTTAGCTGCTTTTATATGCCCACTTCTATAACTGACTTCTTACTGAATATCATTCATTGACTTCAGCTGAAAACTAAACTATATTGGACTAGGAACTTCAAACTCCGTAAAATTTAGGAAAATTTGCTTTAGTATGGCTGTAGCCATTGAAGGAAAGCAATTATAGTTGATACTAATATGTAACACTTGTGTTGATAGTCACAAATATCTTCACATTTTAATCAAATATCCATTCTAATTATGTTAACATCATTACAGTGCATTCACACATTAAAAATCTAGTTCAATACATTTTCATTCACATGCACTCGCATAAAAAAGAATATTCAAAAGCAAGTATAACATCTTTTTATTTTATTACAGAAAAATCTGCAGTATTTACATTAAAAATATTCACCTTTCTTTAATGGATTGTTTTTCAAAAAAACATTGCGACCTAATAGAAAATATATCTTTATTGTAATAATTCTTTAAATGAAAGTCAAGACAAATTGTCTGTTCAATTGTTATTCCAACTCCAACACTCGTTCATACAAGTTCATGAACCATACAATACTTCCTTTGTTCTATACATTGATAGAATACTTTGTGAATACACTGTATTATCACCTAATTTAAAAATAAGAAGACTGTCTAACACATTTAATCAGGGGCAGTATGATACAAATTGCCATAGCTTTACACCTTCACTTACTTATTTACATTGAACTCTTGCTTAGCCCATAAAGAACAGTCATACAAATTATAAACAAATTAAAATGCAAAGAAATCCAAAACAAGTTTTGAAAGTTACATGACATTTACTCCAATGAGAGTTTCTGATAAGGAAGTGAAAATATGTCAGGTTCTATGGAAAATTTATTTTTATCCAGCCTTACCGGGCTTTTTGTTCAAACAGGCAAAAGCTACAGCCCTAAAGCACCAAAAGACAATGTAATGGTCTTACAACTGACTTGAACACTAGAATATCCAGTGAAAGTGTCAACATAATAAAGGAAAAAGGTATTACTTTTTTTCCCAAAATGTATATCAGTTGCTAATCCAAAAAAACCCAACTAAGGTCTTGCCTACCTCCTATTTTTCAGTGAAATAAAAAAATTAGGAAGAAAATTTCAATATTCTGTCTGCAGAACCAGTTATCTATCAATAAGGCATAAAAGATCCTGATTGTTTTTATGTTCTACCTCTTGAAAACATTGTCAGACTTGTGACACAGTAGTGGCAAAAATACCAAAAACATTTTTTTAGGTACTCAAATCAATGAAGATGGTTAGCCAGGAGCTTATAACATATTGGAGCAGGGGTCTCAAAGTTATTACCATCGCCATCAGCACTGATAGGAACAGTCTTTAGGATATAAATATTGCAGAAGCCACCTTTTTGTAGAGATATGAATCATGGCATGAAAAGTTTTTACAATAATCTAAAACTCAAAATCAGATATTCTCTGTTCATAAAAAAAAAATTTAAACAAAACCACATTTCTTTAGCTTTAGGTGCTATTTTCTGACCCACTACTCCTCCGGAGTAAGTTAACCAACAAAGCACTTTCAGATGGAACATCTTGCCTGATTTGTTACAAAGTTGAAAGTTATGCACAGCCTAAGAAAGTAAATTGCAAAAATGTTTCTCTTAAAAAAACCATTTATTTTATTCTTCCTAGTGAAACAGAGCAGGCAAGAGGGAAAGTAACAGTGAAAGTATGTTCAAGAGTGTTTAGCATTCATCATTTAAAATTGTTAATGAAAGCTATGGTTTGAATATATTTTGTGTTACATGATACTAAATAAAAAATACTTTAAAGAATGATTTTGCAAATAACACAAACATCACACTGAAAATTAGCAGATATTTTTGATGTGAATCCCTCTGTGCCTAATTTTTTCTATCTATTAAATGATAATATTAATGCTTCAACCCTACGGAGTGATTCAAATTGTGTTTGTAGCTCAAATACTCCATGAGGACCAAGCAGAGATTAGCAATCCTGTTTTCAAGCACAAAAATGACATAATGTGAAGTCAGTAATTCATGCAGCTGCTTGCTTATTAGTAATGAAACAGTACATATTGACAAGGTGATCACCAGATGACCAAAGATCATTCTTTATGTGAAGATTCTGGAATCCTATGTTGATAACGGTACATGTTAATCCATTCAATGGATTTTTCATTATGATTATATGAAGGCATTGGTGTTCACATTTCCTAATTTCAACGTTCTGGTTATGCAGCTTTCCTAGACACTTGTAATATGTTCTCTTTTTATCTTTCTTTGAGACAGAAACATATGTAACATTGGTGGAATTCTGTGCACAGGCATCTATCCAAAAAATATAAATGTGGTAAGCCAGGACTCAAGTTATGCAATAAAGAACTCATTGCTTTCAACAAACAACAAGAAATTATGTTTCTTATAAGAAGTGAAAATTCATTTTACTCTAGTTCTAGAAAATAACTTCTTAGAAGTTTGGTTTGCTTTTTTAAACATGAAAATAAAATGTCACTTTCACAGTAAATTCTGAGCTCCATCCTTTGCTTTTTAATGCATCCAGACCACAGTAAATATTCTGATAATAGTCTCAAAAAAAAAAAAAATCATCAGATCTACATATGTATCTTCCAGTGAATGCTGTGTGTTGTACTAGCTCCTGACAGGATAAAAAAGAATTAGTGACATTAAGTTTGCCTGGTATGAGGTAGATTTCATATATGATGACTTAACTAAACTACAACCAGCACTGTGTTTTACTTGAGATGTATTTTTTGTCATATAAATTTATCAAAGCATTTAGATTTTGCTAACATATTCTGATTTTCACAGAGATTCTTTCACATACAACCCATTCAATCCTCCTATTTGATCCTGCAGGAAAGACATCATGCTAAATTTAGGTTATTACAATCATTTCTATGGTAACAGATGGATGTGAAACACAGGATTATGACTTCACTGCACGACTCTGCAGAAAGAAGTCGGATGGTGGAGGAAGAAAGATCATATTCAAAATATCTGCAGCTGTAGCAGGGAAGCACACACAATCACCGAGAAATGGAACTGTCCTTTTTTCAGAAATATATGTTTGGTTTTTTTTTTGATATCAGAGTAGGTAAATCTTCCCCTACTAACAAATATCTTCATCATTGACAGTCTCCATAGGCATTTTCTTTAAACTAGTATCTCTATTCTGGCATAATTAAGATAAAAGAATGCTTAAAAATATAGGTTACATGCAATATTATAAATAGTCAAGAATCTATTTAGAACCTCTAGAGGTTAAAATGCAGAAAAACTAAAAATACGAAATTCTAATAGAAATGCATTCCATATAAGAAGAAGGGCTAAAAGGGAGAGCATATTTCAACTAATATAAGCCAAAAAAAACAGGATTTTTTTTCATGTTTCTTGTTTTTTGCAGATTATATTCCATAATGTATACAATGGCTACATGCTAGACATGCACATCAAATTATATTTAACTAAGGACTAGAAAAATCACTGAATTAATACAGCAGCTTTTCTGCTATTTTCTTTAAGATTTATTCTTAAAATCCAAACAAGTTAGTTTATAGACACCAAAATATGGGTGTTTATTACATTGTTATAAGCAATATTAACTACAAAAAGTAATCCTCAAGCACAGAGACTAAAAACAGCCACTCACAGAGTCTGCCTTAAAAATACTATAGGCCTACACAAAATTACTTATTAAATGGTGTCTGAAATATCCTCTATATTTAATCAGGATCCTTAATGGTTCAGCAATGAAAAGCTATTGTAAAAGGCAGAACTATATTTAGCACTTCTGGGTTAGCTGGACACAGATTACCTAAGTACAGATCAAGCATGAACAACTCTATAACTAATAATGGTTCCTAACTTAAATAATGATTACTGTGACAACATACTCAAAGCAGTCATTTGGCTATAAAAGTTATGTTATTTAAAATTAGTAAATGCAATAGATGTTAAAAGTGATATTTATTTCTATCTTGCAGGAACATGGTATTTACAACCAGAAAGAAATATCTTAATTTTGCTTCTCTGATTTAAGTTCTTGAAGTTCCAGATAAAATTTAATCTCAAAACAAATTCTTCCTTAATAAACATGAGGATATATATTTAAGTATCAAATCAGTATCAAAAATAATACCACTGGATGCTGAAGCCGAATATGGCTTCATTACTTGCATTTGAGATGCTTAGGAACTACTAAAATGATAGTCAAACTCAACATTTAAGATTTTGCCTCACTGAAACACTTTAAGTGTTTTTTCTCTCAATTGGCAAACAGCTGCCAATTTTCATACAACACAGAGATCTTTAAAAAAAATTAAATAGATCTTTAAAAATCCTTCTGGTGGTTGAAATGAGCAAACAGGTCAGAAGGAACCAGAGAGGGCGCACCACAGTCTCATAAACCTCATTTGCCTAAGGAAACTAGGCTTAACAAACAGCAACCAAACCCCAAAAAAACTTACTAAGAGCAGAAGGGAAATGTCTGACACAATTCTCCAAATTAGAAATTCAGGTCTTGGTGATCCTAGTATCCCCAAAGGATTCTATGAAAGACTGAAACACTTAATAAAATTAGGACAGGAATGACCAAATAAAAACTGATATGGAAAACTTTTTTCTTTTTAATTCAGACCACTAGACCATTTAAAACTTTGTTCTTTTTTTAATTTGCAATTAACCTAAATACATTTTAAATACTCCTTACCCCTATGGGAGGAAAAGTTCTCTTTATAAAAGATGTTACAGCAGAAACCATTCATTTAAGAACTTAGAACACAAATCACAATTTTTCTCTTTTAAGAACTTTCTGAAAACCTATATTTAAAAAAAAAAAAAGCCATATATTAAATGTTTGGAAATATCAAAGTTATTAAAAAGAAACATGCCATGTCTTTTGGGAGTAGGGCATGAGGTCATGAGGGAGAAGGTTGCTCCTTTCTTATACAAGGATACAACACATTCCCCTCCGACACCTCTCTTTGCTCATTCTCAGAGCAAAGAATTATTCCCTTTGTAAATTCTGATAATCCTTGACAAATCATTTGAAGCAAACAGCTGAAGTGAGGATACACACTGCAGGTAGTAAACTAATGGTCTGACAAAATTAATCCTATTTTCCTGACCATAAAGCTGGGTCATCCATCATGAAAACTGCGATGCAACTCAAAACTGAAACAGCAACATTTGGCCAAGTGCTACATCTTTAATATCTGCAACTGTACTTCTTCATTAAAAACACATTTAAAATCTAAAAACATCATCTGTTTTCATAAAGAGACTCCAAGTACAATTAATCAGCAATGGAATGCAATGATCATAACCAAACTCTGTCAACACTTCCAAGTCAAATCCTTTCAAACTGCAATTGCAACAAATTGCAACAAATGCTTGTTAGGAAGTTCATAAGGTCTTCTGAATGAACAATTCACAAAAAAACCACCAGCAAGGTGGTTTGGGTATTTTATTGTAAAGAATAAAGGGATCCAGGGGACTTCGCAAGAGTGAACTTGCCATCCACTAGTTTCTCTTCTGGGGTGGCAAAAGACCAGGTCTTACAAGGCTGTTAAAGACTTGGTGTTATTTCACCCAGGGCTTTACCATTTTTATATAGATTTGGCAATACAGAGTCCACCCGCAATCTGGCCATCTATACAGGACATTTGACACACTAGAAAGCATTGAATTATCTGCAAAGAAAAAGTTAAGAAGCTGTTGCTAGTAAAGCACAACTAGTAGGAACCAAAAGAATTTTACTTTTTCAATAGGAACAAACTGACAAACAGCGAAATTAAAAGAATATTTAATGTTTGGGGATTTTCCAGTATTATTTAGAGTGTCTTAATAAGCAAGGAGCTGTCCTTACAAATACATACATGATCTGAAAGCAGGTCAAGGACACTGCATGGGCACAGGGCCAGCATACAGAAGGTGCTAAACAGAGCAGACTAGTGGATCTGATGACCAGAGTAAGAGACCTCAGCAATTCAGTATATCAGAATAATCTTCACTGGATAGCTAAGTTTGCATTAGTACACTTGGTAAAAGCTATCTACTATAGCAAAGAATAAACTTCTGTGCAGAGAGACAGGCAGAAAATATTTAATATAAACCCAAATAAGAGTTGAAACCTATTGAACTCCCTACCTCTGTTTCCCTTTTGAGTGTATCACATCAATCTATATCAGACAAAACACTAAAAAGGACTTTTGCAGTTACAAACAAATACTGATTATAAATGTTGAAATTCTACGAAGAACTAAAAGGAATGTTTCAATACGTACCAAAAAGTAATGCTTAGAGAGGTTGTACTTTTCCCCAAAGTAGGTATGCTTTTTCCAGCTACCTCCTTATTCCATATACATATATATGTATGTATATATATATTTTTGGGGGTTGTTTTAAACAACAACTTGCTATATTGATGATTTAGCATTTTGAGAATTTTTGAGTGTTTCATTTGGTAAGCCACACAATTGTGATGAGAAAAATGATTTTGACTTGTTTATTATAATAGTGCCCCATCATCTAACTGTCAGCCTAGGAAAACCAGAGATGTTTCAACACATTACACTGAAAATGAAGAAATGGACCAAGGCAGAGAAAGGATAAAATTCTTTGATTTTACTAGAAAAATCACTGTCATTTTAAAAAGTATTATTTCACAGAATTTAAATATAACTCCAATACATCCCTGTAAATAGTACACTTGAGAAACTAACTTAATATCCATACTGTTAGATGTTCAAAGTTGATTCTGCTGGAAGTTACATTAAACTGAAACTTATTAGCTTTTTACTTTCAGTAGTAATAGTAATACAAGAAAAGATCTATGGGGTTCAAGTACAAAAAAAAAAGTTCTTAAACAGCTAAACCCCACTATTTAACAGATTAGGATTTAAATTACTGAGGATCATTTTTTTTTTTTTTAATTACCACATTTAAACTCCTGAATAAAGTATGCTGGTCAAAAGAGCCCTTTTCATTTTAAGGGCATAGTAGAATATGAATAGCATTATACAACTCATAGGGCTAGAAGGAAGACCAAGAAACCCAAAGCTAAAAGCTTTTCATTTTTGTGGTTCCAAAAGACTGCTATTGAAAAATGAACATATCCAGTTAACCAAAAATACAGATATCTTAAAACCACAGGTATTTACAGAAAACACATTTTAAGCCACATATTAAAGGCTATTTCCCTAGGAAACTGTAAATTATAGTTAGTGGTACATTTAAATTTTAGAAGAAAACCAAATGCATGCAAACAAGTCTATGTCTGTGATCTCAGGAAGCCACAACTACCACAACCATTTTTCAACTGTTATTAAAGATAGCCTCCCTAGTATAAGGGATTTGTTTCATATACAAGCCAGATTTGTTTTGTCACATCACAACAAACAATGTGGGAGAACCTCAATGTGGCATTTTTCTGCACAAGAGAAAACAAACCAATCAAAAACCCAACACTTCCAGGGAACTGAAAACATACATTTGTTTTCAATTTAATTTGAAGCATCAGAATAAAAGCTGGTGAATTTAGAAGTAGTAGGGTTCTTTGATTTCTGAAAAAAAATGCTACAAAACTCAAGCAACTATTCTCCAGATTTGTGGAATCATCAAGTTTTCCACAAATCACTTGATCATTTGACTAAAAATTAACAATATTGATGGGTTTCATTTATAATTAAGACTGCCTAACACTTAATATGATTTATAAATAATAGTGCCTCTGTTTTCACTTAGTTTTCAGTTTGCCAAAGCATTTGGATCTCTGCCTTCAGCTGATTTGTTTTCTACTTCTTCCAAGTTTCAGCAAGTGAATCAGTGACTTACAATAGAACTATGAAAAATGAGGTATTTTCCTCATATTAAGTACGTCTTAAATACTTCTTTAGAAAATCTGTACATACAAGTGTGAGATGGTTTTCACCAGCCCTCCCACACCACATCTGCCTCCAAAATCAAAATTAGTTAAATCAGAATTATATGAACAACTGAAATTAGTCAAGCACAGGAATGAAAAAAAAATTGACATGAAGAAGCCAGTACTCTCTGCTCCCACACACTTTTCTGACTGATGCTTTTTGTGCCTACTGAGCTGGTACCTTAGGTCATGTTTTTAAACATGTGTCATATCCTCTCATCCCATTCTTTTTCCTGGTAACCGAGCAGTTGTGATAGCTACCAAAACCCAAGAGACAATGCAACTTGTACACTACTCACAGAGTGGAAGCTATACAACATAATCTTAGTGAAGAGCCCTGGTTAGGGAACATGACCAACTTTGGTGCCTTAGGGGCCATAAGGAAGAATTTCCTCATTCAGAAATGAGCACTAACTTTGAAAATCTAAGGGCCTGAGAATGCTTGGGTACAATGCTAACAAATTCAGTTCAGGTTAACTTTTCACAGAGGATCACTTCAGGCACTGTTTATAAGTGTTCAAGTTTAAACAAAAGCAGTTTAATTGTCAAGCAGCAAGTCGAGCAAACACAACGTTAACTATTCATGAACAATATACGTAACTACAAAAGAAAAGCACATATCCTGAAAAAAGCAATGCCATGCAAGTTCAAACCAGATACCTAAATTTTATATAAAATTCAGTTCCCATTATTTCCTCCTCCCCCCCAGAAAACCTAGGAACAGCACATCTTACACCTGAAGGAGGCTGAAATAATTATTTCCATTTTTGAGTACCTCCTGTGAAAATGAGAATCACAAGAAAAATCACAAGCAATTGGCAGCATCCTATTCTGCCCAGGTTTTCTTAAATTATGAGCAACTAAAGAGCACTGCAGCACAATGCTAACAGAACAAGATATTAAGTATCCATTCAACAAGTATGCATAATCAGAAATTACTTACAAGTCATTAACTAAATACTATAAAAAGCACCACAAATAAAGTTTTTTCCACATTTTTTCTTTACTGTCAATGCTGCCATTCCTCCATTATCAGAAACTAGAAATTGAAAAGTGACAATTACTATAAAACAAAAATTCCGCAATACAAAACTGAAAATTACTTGAGCTCAACTTACTGAAAAAAGTCTTTGAAAAACAATAATTGATAAAGGATTAGATGAAAATTCAGTGAAAACACACATTTTTAGTTGGCAAGATTACACATCATTAAAAATAATTCTCACGAACACTATAAAGTTTCTGTGTTTTGTTTCTCCTGTTGCTAACTTTTGAAGCTCGTCTGAGACACAGACACCTAAAACAGAACTGGCAACAAAAGGAATAGTATCTTGTACTTCAAGATACTTCCTTGTATTTCAAGCAACTTTATTCTGCTTGGAAAAAATATTTCATTTTGTTTTGCAATGAAATGTGATAATGAAATCAAGCATTTTTAAAATTACTGTCTCTGTTTCAAGAAGAAAAACTCAAAATTCAGAACTTATAAGTAATATTAGTATGTATTCAATCAGAAGGGAAAGAAGTTCTGCATGTAACAGACAGACTTAATGCAACCTCATTTGGGTGAGTTTGGACCTACTCTTGAAAATAAAAAGGCGAGAGATCTTTTTATTTGTATTTGCATTTATTTGTGGATTTACTAATATTGCATTTATTTTTGGTTTATTTTACTGGATTTTAAGGTAGTTACTCAACGTTTTATGGATTCCAAACTGGTCTTTAAGCTGTCTGTTTATTTTAGGATATGAATACCAGAAAAGTAACAGCAAGTACTCTCTCCTCTACCACATTTACTCAAGGTCAGTGTTGAAACACAAACATGCTGCATTCATGTGCTTTGAAAAAAAACAAACCTCAATGATATATTCTTCCCCTTCAATCTGCTAGTAACACTGATTTGAAACACTGTTAACACTGACATTCATGAAGAATAAAACAGGTATGAGGCAAATGGTTTTTCTTTCTTACTTAATCAACAGAAGACCCAAACCTGTACAGTAAATCATCTGTTTCATTATTTCACCCATCAGAAGATCTAAAACAACTTCAGCCATAACTGTACCACCATTAAATTTTATGCATTTTGCTCATTATCTTGCACTTGTTCCAATTCCCAAATGCACTTGATTGAAATGTTTGTATTGAAAATAAGAATGCACCATATTGAGTGAAACACACCATTCTGAAATAAAAAAGGTCATCATTACAGAAAGATGTTTCCTTAGTGCATCTTCCCAGTGTTCAGCTGCTCACATAGTAACAGTATGTTTATCACCCTCTGCAGACAGCTACTACCATTGTGACCTTCCATGATCATGCCAATGGGTATTGTTTTGGAATATGGTTCCTTCCCTTTCACATCCAAACGTTTTACCAAATGGAAAAAAGAAGAAAAAGGGGAAAGAGGAAAAGTTTGGGGACAGACTGAAGCCAAGAAAGCCTCCCACTGCCCTAAATGTACTCTACTGCATATAAAACATATTACACAATGATACCTCACTGGAAGTTGCCATAAATGCCTGATAAGGAGGACAAGTTTCTATATTCCTGCCTTTTTTTTTTAATATTTAATTTTTAATCCCACACTGCAAGCAAATTGCCTGTTGTCAGAATGAGGCACCCCTAATATTTTCAATTCTGCTATTTGACCAAGGCAAATTTATAAATACCTTCAAATCATCACAGAAATAATAGACTTCTTGAGTTTGGTGAGTTTATATTAAAACAAAGCTATAATAAGAATCAAAAGGCTACAGACACTGCAGTACTCTAGAATGCATTTATTAATATCTGTCTGCAATGGGTTCCTTAAGTTTTTTTCCTAAGTAATTTAAGTGAGAAATCTTGGCAGCAGGTAACGTGGTTGAATTTGATTTTGATAATTAGCTGTTTAATTGCATTCAATTTTTTGTACAAATGTTCACAGCTTCTTCAGGAGATTTACTTTGTAAGTACAAAATTAAAACTTTCTGGGATTTCCTAGACCCATGAGACCTGAATGTTTGGAACTTGTTTGTATTTAATCTGTTGCACTAGAATAATTTACTTTATAGGGAACAACAATAAGCAACCCCCTTATCACACAAATTAAAAAAAGCAGACATCTACAGTAGCCTAGACATGCCATATAGAATTTCGTCTTATATAAAATACCTTTTAAAAGAAATACATTTAAACACTTCAGATTTGATATATCAGAAAATAAATCAAATAGGTAAATAAGTCAGATTTACTATGACAACAAATTATCAAGTAGTGCATCTCTACTTACTTAAAATCACACACTAAAAACACAAACCAAAAGGAAATTCAACCTACCTCCTGCACTTTACAACACATAGCTTGGATGGAGGAAATATATCAGCAATTCCTTTGAGCCTCATAAAATCAGGTTTCACTTGTGTTTTACCACAGCTACCTAAGAATTTTATTAGTTTTAAGATGACTGCTGTTTTCAAGCTAACCATTACATTTGATTAATCTCTAACAAAAACACTTCTGACAAACTCACTTTTCAGACATGACATAAAGCCCATCTATCATCTTTTTTTTCCTTTGCTATGACTTATGGAGACAGTAGAGATCAAAATACTTTGGAATTTATATATACATACATGCAGAATTTTTCCTATTTTCTCCTTTTTTTAAATCACAAAGTAGACAAAATAAAGGAAATAAGGTTTTAGGATATAACTTATGACTGAGGTATCACTTCACTTATTTTCACTCATTTCATCAAGGATGACAACCACAATAAGCCTCAATGGATAATATCAAAGTTAGAAAAATTACTGTGACAACTATTATTCTACAGTTTTACCACCTTTCTTCTCCACTTTGTATTTCTCTAAAACAAACTCTTCTTTTCCTTGGGTTTTATTTAGGTAAACAAAATTCTGGTTTAGAGAACATGACTCTGCCAATAAACATGTGATTACATCTTTTATGAAGCTATAAAAATAGATATTGTCTTTGTTCATATTATTCCAATTTTTAAAATTTAAATTGAATTTAGCTCAATATAGTCCTTATAATTTGATGCCACTTCATTTAGAACACCTATCACACATTTTTGTTCCAAGTATTGTGAGATTTAGAACAAAAAAAGTGCACAAACAGGAACATGGTACAAATGGCTATCAGGAATCTTTGTCCACTCTCCCTTTCCTCAGTTATTTAAAAATAATAAGTAAACTTCTCTTATCAAACAGAGAAAGGTCAGTCCCAATCATCTTGAAGTATTATTCAAAATGTCCTTTTAAATTATTCTTTATTTATCTTTGTTTGTAACTTTTATGGTATTTTAGTCTTCCAGTTTACATTTGCATGAAGTTATGTGAATTAGAATATGAAATATTAAAAAATATTAAATAAGTAGCAGATAGTGATAAATGTTGTTGCATAAGAATCCTTACAGCTAATAGTCTGGGGTTTAGTCACATCAAATTTACACCAGTAATGTTTGAAATAATTACTAAATTTTCAAACACCCTGAATGTGACAGATGGTTAAATTTAATTTACAACTGTTCACATCTACACATGAAAAAAACAGTAACTTCAACCACTGAACTTAAAGCTGTCTCTTAGAACAATAATGGAGAATCCCAATATAAACCAAATGCAGTACTGGTACTGAAGCATAAGCACCACAATATCATGAACAAACAGCATCCCTTCTAGCAGCATCACATGAATATGAAGACAATGCTTATGACAAGTAGGTAATCTATCAGTGCCACTTCTAACTAGGAATGAAGTCCTTTCGTATTTTCACAAAAGGAATTTTTCTTTACTACCAACATGCAGATTTGCTATACTTTTTTATATGTCAGTTTTTCCTTAGCTTTTCAAAGGCCATTTTCCTATGAACACTGTAAAAAAGGTACCACTGTTCTACATTTGTTTCTGAGTCAGCATAAGTAATAACCAAAGGTAAAGTACAATTTTAGAATAAAATAATAAAATTATTCTACTGAATCTGCAAACTTCTCTTTTTTTGATATCTATATAACCTCATAGATACCCTAAGAAACAGATTTGCAATGTATAATTCCTTGCCTACTTGAATATTCAGGGCCTAAGTTAACTGAAGTACTTCACATTCTGACCTAAATGACATGATTTTTTCCTCTATTTATATAACCTTCTCCCTGCTCATAAGTAAAGAGTTCTTCATGACCAACTACATAAAATACATATTTAAATTAAGAAAGTTTTTTCTGAAACAAATGCTTTAGAATTTCAATTCAGAACCACTCTTTATTTGTAATTGAATCTAGTTTTCACAAGGATAGGTGAGAAGTCCTTCAGAACTGGCAGGAGATAAGGGAGAAGGGAAGAGGGAATCATAAAAATGTAGTATCTCTATTACCGAAAGTACTGTAACTCCTTGTAGAACATAATTGAAGATAAGATTACTTTTTAGAAATCAATCCAGTATAGCACTTGCATGAAAAATAAAGTTCACAGACCACTGAAGAAGTGCACACAAGCAGAAGAAAGAGAATTAGAGTATAAGATGCCTACCACTTCAAGTGAGGTGAAGCTTTCCACTTTGACTAGCAGCTTTATTCTAGGAAGTAAAATGCTGGTGGTTTGTATGAAACTATGGAATGATGAAGAAAAAATATCAGATAAAACAAAGGATAAATTGATAGTGTGTTAAATTGATAATATTTCTAGAAAAACAGTACAGTTACAATATTTAAAGGTAGTTCTCCTCCACATAAATCATTAATGAAAAAGAACAGTTTCTTTTAAATGGAGTAAAGAGCTTTAGTTCTACATATTTTAAAGTACCATCTATCATAACTATCATTAAAAAAGCTTTTAACTTCAGGCAAGATTAAATGACAGCCACAAAACAACTGTACCCTTTTAGTATTTACTTATCCTGATTGCTAATTAAAAACTAAAAATTATCATAACTGCTAAAAACACATGTGCTACACATATATAGAGAGTAATTGGAAAGGTTTTATTAATTTCATAGGTCCTTCAAAAAAAGACAAAACCACTCCCCTAACTTCTGATTCCACCTGAAACATAACTTTTCATGACAAAATTTATCAAACTCATTCTGTAAACTTTAATTTAGAAAAATGCATTGTAATGACACTATTTCACGTTTATAAATTTCTATGCAACATCACACAAGTACACAGATCCGGTGTGTACATAAAACACATGACATTCTTACATAAAGTTAATTCCAAAACTGCTTTCATCTCCTAAACAATGATTGGGGATGTATAAACAAGTTTTTGTTCTGCATTTCTATCTGGGAGGGAATATGGGAATCTTATGGGCTCCTATGTAATCAGTCAAGACATAATAATCATCTTCAGGAAGTAGGCAGACATCAGGTTGTTGTCACAAATCTAAAATATATTCTCCCACTGCACACATTGTGAGGGAACCTTGAACTGTAAAAATGGTATTAGCATCACTTACAACAAAAATCTGTAAGAACTGAGAACTGCCAAACTTTGTTACACACAAAAGTAAATATTTAATAACCTCTCAGTTCAAATAAAGTGGAACAGTGCATGCAACAACCTGAAAAGATTTTAAAATAATTTTTATTACAAAATTCCTGTATTACCAAATCAGCAGTTGTTGTTACTATTTCAATATGACTTTTGCTTCTCTTACTCAGCTATGTACAGAAAGTTAGACTGCTATAAAGCATAGTTGTAGTCACTCAAAGTTTAAGCTGATCAAATCAAAGTTTAAGAAGAAATTACTGACCTCTACAAAAAAGTACTATTAACAAAAGCTACTTTAGAACAAAAAAGTCTTTAATTTAGAAAATTTAAATAATTCTTATATCTAAAATACTAAGCCAGCCAAAAATCTAAACCTTTCCCTAGTCTTCAGCTTTAATGATGCAATAGTCATCACAGTCCTAGAGCAATCAGAAACCTCCCTACACTCTATTTATCCTTTCACAAAATATCCTGATATTGATTTCTTGAGACTCCAGTTTAGAAGCTGGTAACTCTTCACAAATCTTAAGCCAAGGAGTTTAGATTTCAAGCAGCCAAGCATTGCTTGAATAAACTATTTGAAAATGTTTTCTCTTTGCAGTTCCATTTTCTTGTCCCTTTTCTAGAAACCATCATCATTCAGGCAAACTCTATGAATTTCAGAGCGAACCACACCAAAAATATAACCATTGTGAACAAGAAAGAAAAACCAAAGATATGGAAATGACAAGAAAGCCATACTAGAACTCAAGAGCAAAAAGGTAAGCTATATCTAACATAACACCACACTGTATATACATGGGCACATATATGTCTCAAATGACCTAATTTTTACATTTCCACAGGCATGCAATACCCATCCAAAATAAAAAGTTCTGTCCCTTTTTTATAACGATTATTATGGATACTGCTCAAAGCTTCATTTTGAAACTTGCTGAGACTGAGCTAGAGAAAGAGCTATTTCATCCTATGAAAGTATTATCACATGGGACTAAATTTTTAGAGTTTAAAAAACACTGCTTTGATTTCTTGCCTGCCTTTGCAAAGGCAATGCAACAAATCGAAACACATCTCCCCTCACACTCTATGTTGCCAAGGCAGTGGCAACAGTAGTACCATCGGAGCAATCACCCAGAGGCTATAGATTAGCTACAATCAATGACAGTAAAAGACCTGAAGGAGGCAAAACTCTTAACATGTGGTCTAGTAAGCACTCCTCTCCTCAGCGATCTGCTCATGCACAACTCTGGTAGCACTTAATTACAAGACTGAAAACCCATTTTCACAGCCTTTTCACATACAACAGAGGTTAACAACAGGAAACTGAACATCTGAAGCCTTTCAACTACTTGACTTTAAGTTTCACTGTTTCAGTTTAGGCTGAGGAGGGTGGAGACAATTGGTCATCTTTTCCATAGACAAATATTTCTTATAACTAGAAAACCACAAACTGAAACACAGAAGGGAAACCAGCTTTTAAATGGCTCAGGAGCATACAGAGCATGAATAAAATATAACCACAATATCACGCAAATTAGTAGAAATTATGGTTGGTTTAAGGGTAATGGTGAACAGTCCAGAATGCCATGCTTCATTTCAACGCAGTCTTCATTACCAATCAAACTGATGTTCAATTAACACATTATTAAGATGTGATATTCATGCGACACCAAACTCTGGGTCACTTGACTCTTAAACCAGAACTTCTTAAAGCTAAAAAGTTAACTTAATACTTTTTTTTTTCTTTTTGTGAAAGGAACCACACATTTCAAGAAAAAAGGCTGAGTGAGCAGCAAATCCCAGTGCTAATGAAACTCTGCGATTTTCAAAGTTCCTATCTGTCTTTAAAAGGTCTTTCATAGAGTGGTGTTATGAATGACAGCTACCTGCAATAAGCTGGAATTGGACTTAATGACCCAAGAGTACGACTGCATGAGTATCATGCTCTGTTAATAGTTCTGTCAAAAAGGACAGCAATTCTTTTCATTTACTAAATTTCATTTTCTTATAAAGGAAAAAGAAATGTCCCCTTTGCTTTCCTATCAAAGCCTCACCTTCCCACTAACTTGTTTGAATAGTCTCATACAAACAGGCACTAAGTTTATAGGGCACATTTTCCTTTGTCAACCTTATCCTTTTTTATTTAGGACATCTCATCAGTGCGTAACGAGGTTTCAGACCTTTTCCACTGTGTTTCTCTTGTGGAGGAGTTTGGAACTGGCAGCATCACCTCAATTTTGGGGCAGGTGGAAGGCATTAAAAGTGTAAGAATTATGAGATTTTATGGGTCTGTCTGGAAGGACAATAGAGAAATAAGAGTCCCTAAACCATGAGATCCATTCCACACCTATTTTCCAGCATTTCACCTGAATTTCTTTCCCAAGAGATCTCACACTCTTGCTTTCTATACTATATTTCTTTTGTATACTCAGCCTAGAACCACACCAAAAACATCTGTAATAGAAAAGAGATGAGGACCTACTCAGTACCAAAAACTGTAAATTCAATTAATTTTTGCAACTCTTAGTAGTGTTTGCCAGTGCATAAAGACAAAACTGAGTGAAGTTGTTGGTGTGTCTCTCACCCTCCTTTACGTTTTTAGAAAGGCAAAATATTTGCACTACACAAAAAGATTAATAATCCTTGTGGTGGGCTTTATCCTGTCTAGCATATAAGTCCACAAAGCTGCTCACCCACTCCCCTTCCCCAGCAGAATGGGGGAAGAAAATACTAAGAGTAAGACAAGAAAAATGATGAGTCAAGATAAAAATATCATAGGAAGTAAAGGAAAATTGGAAGACAATAAAAAGCCCACAAAAAAGGCAGAAAAGGACTTGGGGTTGCTGGTCAACAGCCAGCTGAACATGAGCCTGTGTGCGCTCCTGTGACCAAGAAGACCAATGACATCCTGGCTTGCAACAGCAGGACCAGGGAAGTGATCATTTCCCTGCACTCAGCACCCGGTGATGCCACACCTCAAATCCTGTGTTCAGTTTTGGGCCCCTCATGACATGAAAGGCACTGAGGGGATGGAGCACGTCCAGAGAAGGACAACAGGGCTGGTGAAGGGTCTGGAGCAAAGTCTTATGAAGAACAGCTGAAGGAGCTGTGGCTTGAGAAGAAGCAGCTCAGCAGAGACCTTACAGCTCTCTTCAACTGTCTGAAAGGACATTGTAGCCAGGTGGGAACTGGCCTCTTCTCCCAGGCAACCAGTGACAGGATAAGAGGAAATGGCCTCAAGCTGCACTCAGGGAAGTTTAGATCAGATATTGGGGAAAAATTCTTCACAGAAAGGGTCTAAAGTATTGGAAAGGACTGCCCAGAAGAGTGGTGGAGTCACCCTCTCTCAAAGTGTTCAAAAAATGTAGCTATGAAAATTTAGGACATGGCTTGATGGTAACATGGTGGTGGCTGCTAGTGGGACAATAACAGTTGGATTTAAGTATTTTTCCACCTTCACGACCCTGTGATTCAAATAGGTGATGCAAAGGCAATCTCTGGTGTCCTTGGGCAGATCATTTCCCAGCTACTCTCTGAAAAAAATGCTAGCTGAACACTCAACTCCATTAATTTTCTTTTCTTTCGGTAGGACCTTATCTGGCATGGAGTAGCTTGAGACAGTTCAGGTTATCCACATGGCAACTTTTTGCATACTCAGTCTTCCCACTGGGGTGGTGGGCAGAGTCAGAAACAGAGCAGGCCCTTCCACTGTGCAAACACTGCTCAGCAAGAGTTAAAACATGAGTGTGTTGTCAACACTTTTTGGTCACAACTCTAAAACTTGGCACCATACAAGCTGCTATGAAAAAGAAAATTTAACTTCATCTCAGGCATACCCAGTTGTACAAGTCTTGCTCTCCTCCCTTGACTTTTCATGACCAGTGATTTCTATCCGACTACACTGTGGAATCCACAGGTATGTGGATTTTAACCACTGTTAATAACTCTCAAGCACTTAGAGTTAATATTTTTTACCCTAACAAAAAATGGGGGAAGTTCTACAGGGAGGGAAAAGCTTTATGGAATAAACAGACTTCCTTCTTTCCTCACTACATATAGATCATCAAGCAAAAAATGTAAATGTGACCATCCATCAATACCAACTGCATCTTTATTTTAAGAATATCTTAGAATTCTGAAGTAGATAGAAACACCTAAAATATTATGAGGAACATACACTAGTCAAAGATTCCATAAAAAATACAGTACCTTATAACTATTTTAATTTATTAGAAAAAAAACTTTTGTAAACAAAAATGTCTGGTATCATTACCTACAGGTTCATCAGAGGGAATGAGTATAACAGAATTAACAGCTCTCAGCTGTAAAATTACTAATTCCAGTAATACAGTACATTAAACATGCCATTTGAGATATATGCCAACTTAAACTACCACATATGGCATACTATCTAATTATCACAGTTTGTGTTTTCATATGCAGAGCTGTTCTAGTTTTTAAACAATGTGTCAAAATGCAGTTTTTTTCTGAAAACAGAAAATGCTATCTTTTTATAATACCAGTAGGTCAGCATTCCAATTTTAACATGCACAAGTTAAAAAAAAAAATTAAAGAGAAAAAAACACATTGGAACAAGACACTGTTTTAAAATTGCTCTTAACTTTCCTATTATTAAAATATTTGGGTGCAAAATTAAATTTAAAATTTTAAGAGTATGTTTTTCAAAAAGGGGATTTTCAAATTTTTTCTTCAAGTGTTTAATTCACCTATTGACACACTAAGTCTTAACTGACAATAAATAAACAAAACAATCAAGTTAGTCATTCTCTCAGTTTTGCATGTGAATAAAAAATACTGTGAAATAGCACGTGTACAGACACAGACATCAGTTGCAGTCAAGACAGACATCACTTGTGTTCCTTCTTTATGTGCAATTTGACCTCACTCAGAACAATTGCTAGTGCAGAATCATACATTGTAATTGCAGTTTAGTACAAATCATGCCCTAAAATATTTGATTTCAGATTCCCCAGCTGGTGCTTCATGTCACTTCAGCTGTTCAGAGGGATTTTTTTAATGTTTCTTTGCGCAAATAAGCAAAGAGCTCACACATAATTACCATGAAATGTTACATAATCTTAATCTCTCCCTTTCCAACTCAAACAGGACCATGTATTTTTAGACAATAAAAATCAAAATGTGCTAACAGCTAGCACCTTAAAGGACAAGTAACTATGTAGCAGCCATTCCAAATACTTTTGTTTTTCGTCCAAGAGTAAAAAATAAAGATATGCCACTCAGTCATCAAGCGCATTTTCCACCGTTTCCCTTAGTTCTCACAAATTACAGGTGGCGTATTTGATAATTTCAACAGAAAGCATACAATACCTTTTAACATACTGTCTAAGTCTAAGAAACACTGATTAGATCACAAACACGAGAGTAATTATACACACAAGAATTTAATTAGAAGTGCCTTCCCATTTTTTTCCAGTTTGAAATGAGCCTAAAGCCCTTGAACCTGCAATTACTTTTATAAAGGGTTTGTATTGAGCTCAAAATTTAACACATGCAAAAATAATTTTTTAATTTTTTTCTGAAATAATTTGAAAGGCATTAGAATCTGAACACCAAAATATATTTTACATTTCTATTTTCAACAAACAAACATGGACAATATTATAAAATAATAAGGGCTTGTGTAAACAACGGTACTAACCCAGAATATGGGGAAACCTTAAGTTTTTAAATTTTTTTTAATGAAAAGTTGGAAGGTGAATAGACTTGATTTCTTCCATGCATAATTCAAGTCTTCCCCAATAAAAAGTCCAAATAATCCTTCTAAAAGATGAGTCAAACCACTTTTTGTAATAATAACCAAAAATAGGGCAATTTGACTTTATGATTACTATTTTTAAGCCAAAATGCAAATATATCCTTAGAGCTTATTTTTAAAAAGCTTTCCTGTGCCTTTTAGCCTTTTAATTTCACATTAAAACTTTACAGAATCCTTACCATTAATTGTTTAGATTTTTTTTATAATTCAGTCAGTTCTTTCCTTCTTCATAAATTTTGATTTATACCTTTCAAAGCTAAAATCAAAAAAGTACATCAAAATAGAAGACAAAAATTAGTACTTGTAGCAACAGCAGTTATTTGCAAATGCAAGGAGATTTTAGAAAATGTTTAGCTTGAAGATTTGTAACTGAATCTGGATTAGATCTAATGTTTCTTTTAAAATGGATCTTTTAGCAAGACTGGTTAATAGTTATGTTAATGGTTAACATTAACATAAAGCCAGTATTTTCCTATATGGAATTACTGAACAGATTTACAAATATATTAAAAAGCCAGTTTATACAAAAAGATCAGAAAATCAGGGCATTTTTAAGCAAAGAATAAGACAATTCCAAAAAATTATTGATTATATACACTAAATTTTTATCACTTGCTCCACTTTGGGCATTAGTAAAGGATTACATATCTGCACTAAAATGTTAAAGGAAGTTTTAAAACAGTGTAGTTTTTCTTGCAAAGGGACCATGGACTAAAAGAAAATACTACAAAACTCTTACCCCAAAAGGAGAAAAATATGTATATTTGGCAAGTTCACACTGGCAATCCGTATAATATAGCTATTTTTGATAAATATCTAAATATCTGTTTGTAAGTGAAAAGGCACCCTACATTATCATTACCAAAACACATGCATTGCTCCTGTGTCCATCATTTAATTGACTATAATAAAACTGGATGTGGGAAGAAAGACATCTCCAAATACAGATTCAAACACCTCTAGCCAGCTGAGAAAAGTTCAGTTATAATTGTTTGCAAGCCTAGAAAATGGTGAGAACACAACTCTTCTCAGGGGAAAAAGCAGCAGTAAATCTTAACTACCATAAATGAGCACCAGGGAAAAAACCACGACCAAACAAACAAAAAACGCCCCACCAAAACAAAACAAAAACCGAGAACATGTAAAACATCCTTCTGCTAGAAAAAGAAAGACAAAAGCCTTTTACCAAAAGAACTAAGCTAGAATCATATATATATATATATTCTTTTTTAAATACACTACTAATAATCTATCCCTATGTTTTTACACACTACTTCAGGACTATGTAGACTGGAGGTGTATTCCACTTTGCATAAATTGAATACTTACCTGAATTTAATGTTTGTATACAGAAACTGCTGGTATTATTACTGCCTTTGTACATGTATCTCCACTTACTCTTGTGGGAGGCAGCGGCAAATAGGAAAGAAATTATAATTTTCAGTCCTCATGCTTAAGAGACAAAAACGAATTTTTATTTCTTTTTGTTTAAGGTACTAGAATTTCAGCAGTGGAAAGATGGAAGAACTATACCTGGAGAACAGAAGAAATGCTCACCTCTAGGGGAATATTTGACCTCAAGCAAAACAAAGAATGAGAAACAATTCATCAGGTTTTGATTGCATCCAAGCATCTTCGCCCAACCTAAAAACTGGAAGTTGTACTTATTTGAATTCATCAGTGATGGTTTTAATGGCAGAATTCACATTCTGAAGAGCAAGTATAAAAGCTGAAGCAAAAAAGATCCATGTTAAAATGCTTATGGAATTAACTACTCATTTTTCAGAGTACTACTACTGAAAAACTACTACTGAGATTTATTCAGAATTGAAAAAATTTGTAGTGGGAAAACTTGGAGCTCTAAAAATAACACAAAGACTAAACATTGAAATTAAATACTTATTCAGACAATCACTTCCCCAAATAAGCAGCACACACATAGAATTTTCTGGATAAAATATGTATTTTTAACTATCTTCAACACTCTAGCATGGCCCATCCAGCAAGATTCCTCAATTTCCCCAATGGAAGAGGGAAAAAAGAGGGAAGAGGGAAAATTGGGGAAGTCCCACATTTTGAAGCAGGCAACACAAGTTAATTTCTAGCTTTTCTAACTTTCTATATTTCTAACTAGGAGAAAATCTATGCAGAAATCCAATATGAAAACCTTCATTTGCTTTTGAGCAAAGGAGAAAGAAATGGGGGAAATTATAACTCTCTGAAGAATCCAGTGTGAAAACTACTACACTCTAAAGGGATTAACACAAGAAAATCATCTCAAAGCAGAGTGAAACTTTAGAAATTATTCAATATGGAGTGATAAAACCTCAAATTTTCTGAGGTATGCTGGTCTTTCCCAGTACATAGAGACTTACCTATGAGGATTCCAGAACACCTATGGATACACTAGCTTCTTTTAAACTAGCATCGATCACAAAGTATACCATCATTCTCCCTCAGTTTGCCAATAAACTGCACCACAGTTCAGCGGATAATTACTAATAGCACTATTTCCTCTAAATCAGCATTGCAACATCACACCTCTTTCTAGACCTACTGAAGTAGGTCATCCTAAAAATACAAAATTTGTATCAGATCCTGAAATACTTGTAGCTTTAAGCACACTTGACTGAAATATCACATGGCCATCACCTGCTCATCTGCACCTCCCAAGTAACCATAGCTTGCAATATGAAAACTTCGTAACACAAAACAACTCCCACAAATATACACTAATTTACACCAAAACTCCTGCATGCTTTCTTAGATGGGAAAACCCATCATCCAAGTTAAGACACTTGCATGCTTATAAGTACCAAGAGCATTAAGACCACCCACTCTGAACTGCTATGCATTAATATTTCACAGAAAAAAAATTCCTTGCATTATCTTAGGAGCCCATCTAACTATAAGCATATTTTTAAGGAAAAGTTCATCAAGTCTTACATGCAGGTGAAACACTACAAATTGCTGTAATCACTTCTAAAATTTCGTACTGGGAGAAACAAGGCAGAACTAGCCAACCTAGTAAGAAGAAAAATTCTTAACAATAAACAACAAAAATCTTCCAACAACCAGTACAACATTGTCAAACTTTACAAGCAGAGACTTCTTTACAAAAGAAAACACAAAGAATTTTGCGTGAGATGGAACTTCACGTGTTCCTGGACTAGTCAGCATGGAAAGCATGGTAGTCCTTTACACACCATATGATTCCATTGAAAAATAGACAAAGTGAGTAAATAAAGAGAAGCTTCTTTTTCCTCATTCTGAGCACATTCCCGTACGTTGGAAAAGGGAAATATCAAGTTAGTTATTTTGCAATTATAGATTACTAAATTTTGTGTCCTTATATCTGCACTAATGAAATCAGAAAGTGCTAAACTAATAAACTGTGAAGGACAGAACTAAACTACTTCTGATCACAACTAACATTCTTTCAACTAGTAATTACTATCAGACAAAAGAGCCATTAGAAAAGATAATACAGAAACAACAGAATCTTGCTGTTACTAATCAAGAAAGCACCATTAAAAAAAATGGAATAAAAATAAAGGAGTTATAAATGTCTTGCTAAATTCAAATACCAACCTTGTTACTACTATCCATTCTACATCTCCTAGACTAGAGGGTATAAAATATTTGCATAAACTGAAGGGGGTTTGTTTTCCAAAGGTACAGGAAACCTAATGGGAAAAATATAGCTGCCTATTTAATTGATTTTCTACCATCAACAGCATGCAAGATTAAAGTTCTGAGACTAGCAATTACACATATTTCTACACACACACCACACACACAAACATTTTTAACACTCTGATTTAAAATCAGAGAAACTATTTTTTCCCTCTAAATCCTATCTATTCAGGGAAAAACCATCTTTCTAGCTATGAATCAAGAAATAAAAAAAATCAAAAATAAGAATTATTAATTAATAATTTATTCATAATATTTCATGTTGGCACTTACTAGAACATCTAGTCATAGATGTAGATCCATACAGAATTTACAAATCTTATAAAATTATAAAGTATGTGTTTTATCACTGTTAAAAGTAGTGCAAATACTAGATGAGCACTTGGCATCACAACATTTAAAAAAACCCACAACATCATATATCCCTAAAAAAGAAACTTTGTAAAGAAGTTAACATTTCCTTTTTCGTTTCTTATCTTTTTTTTTTTAGCATTTTGCTATGCTGAAAATTATATATCATTTAATGAAGACTAATCTCAACAAAGAACTGGCAGACTTTGGTATACTCTAGTGCACCATAAAAGAATCAGAAGTTAGGAAATTATATATGCATAAGGAATTCCCAGGAAACACAAATTTTACTTTAGATTGACAGAGTCGCCAAGTGTTCACCTAATAATGTAAGTAGAAGGCATACGAAGAATGAAGTGTGCACACACATGCAAGGCAGAAGACAAACCCCATACATGTTCTACATCTAACACTTGCAACAAATCATTTTTTAAAGCTTTAAGGCATCCAGTAGCAGCGTTTCATTGCAGACCCTCGAAAAATCAGCACAGACAGAATGCTGGAAGACCCTCTCTTGTTCCACAGAAGTTTTCTTCAAATCAAGGTCATAACTCCACAAAAAAGCCACCTATTTCCCTTTTTTTTTGTGGTGTTCCTCAGGAAAATGGTTGGTAGACTGCCAGATTACAATAAAACATAAATATTCTATAACTCCAGATCAATACTGCTGCCAAAACAGTATCTCTGGCAGTACCTGACAGTACCTGAATTGCTGCTGCTGGTACTACTTGTACTACACACTACCCTACCTGCACTCTGGCATTTCCTAACACCAGATTACAGATGGGGACAAAATGTAAACCACAGTTAGATCAAGCTCCAGCCTAGGCATATAGCCCAACTGGTCTTTCCTCCCCTTTCCCTCACAGCCATGACATTTCGTAGCCCAACTCTTTTGGAATACGCTCCGATAGTAGTTTTAGTTTCCTAAGTACACTGGATGTAACAACAAAGTCAACTGAATGGACACATGCCATTTCCTACTTTTCCAGTGCATGACCTAACAAATATTTTCAATAACTCATGTTATAAAAATAACAACTCCATCATTGTATATTCAGTAAAATATTTGTAATTTTTCAAGTAAAATTTGAAAGCCAGAATTTAGAAAATGCTAGGAAGATGACAAATTGCTGCTGCACCTGATTATCTGGTTCTCTACAGAGAATTTTTTCCCCCATATTGCCAATGAAGAATCTAAATAGGACTAAAGTCACTACTTGAGACTGTAAAAAAAATACATACAAATCTTCCAAGAGCTTTGGAGGTGTGCACTATGGTTCTTGATTCAAGCAAACTGGTGCCACTCTATCAAGTGGGGGAAAATAGTACAAATGTGTGAAGCTCTTTATGTGGGAAATCACAAGAGAGTTAAATGGTACTGAGCAAGGCACAAAAAGTGCTTTTAAAATAGAAACAAGGGAACATGCAGAGAACCTCAGTATCTAATTTAATTAATGATTGAGAATGCAAAGGCTCCAACTGGTGAAACATTAGCAGCAGCCATGAATTTCACTGTAGTTCTGTATAACAAGTAATCTTACCTGAATGATTCTCAAAAAAATGTCAACACATCGATTGTATTTTTCATCTGATCCTGTCAATGCTGAGATGACAGGCCCTGCAGGATGCAGTGAGAGATCAACGATGAAAAACAGATGTTTAGTCTTTTCAAAATCAAAACCTACAAGACCAGGTAAATATGAAGTTTTGTCCAAGATTCATACTTCTTTATATCCAACACATGCTGATGTTGTATAACCACTTTTGTATACATAAGTTGACAAGAGTATCTCTCACTTACAAGGGATGTGACCCCAGGTCAATCATACCACCAATGTTTAACTTTAAACCTGGTCCCTAACATACTGTTCTTTCAAGTGCTACCTGGTTGCACAGCTAGTTATTCACCCTTCACAAAGGAGACCTAATTTCAGTCATCAATTATGCAGAATACTTAAACCTTACACAAATTTACTGCAATTCAAAAGTCAAGAAGAACAATAACAAGCTCAAGCAAAGTGATAAATTCATACTCAAAGGCTACAGAAGCATTGTAGTGTTGGGAGCTGAATTCCATAGATGTGTCTC
Source organism: Argya squamiceps (assembly GCA_037834095.1). Taxonomy (NCBI): domain Eukaryota; kingdom Metazoa; phylum Chordata; class Aves; order Passeriformes; family Leiothrichidae; genus Argya; species Argya squamiceps. The sequence continues at coordinate 33,723,920 of JBBMKD010000216.1, forward strand.
CAAAGACTGCCTTAAACTGACATTTCAGTCAGATTGCCTGCAAAGGAGTTGCAATTCTTGCCTATTATCAAGAGCAGCACACCTAATACTAAGTAAATTCCAGTAAGATTCAACCATAATTATCAATGTCTTAAACTGAAAACTAGTTCATATGGGTGGATAGGAATTTAGGTCTTGTGATTTTTATGTATTGAAATATTTAATGTGTCTATCAAATATATGGAAAATTTAAAACTGAGTACTCTAACAATCCTTTATTTTAATCAAAATACAAGCAATGTAGTTGATCTTTATAATGTCAGGAATAATCAGAAGTTGGGATGGAGAAACCCCTGAAACCAAAAAAAATATGATGGAATAGAGCTACACAAATCTGTACTGGAACACTTACAAGATCTCTAGGTTATAGTATAGTACAAATATATATATATTATTGTAGTATAAATATATATATATTTGATATTTCCTCTGGGGGAAGGCAAATGATCCTGGATACCAGGGTGAACTGTAAGGAACCTGCTATATTCTAAATCTATGTCATGCAGCCACAATGAAGACAGTCATATCTACAGTAAATTAAAAACCTTGCACATGCACAGCACACTGATTGATTCCATTTGCCAACACCAAATTCCAACTCTCCATATTTCCATGCTGCTCAAAGTCTTTAACCGCAAGACTGGACTAAGTAAAACAAGCACTAAGCATTCCCACTACCAAACCATACTATACTACACCAGAAATTCATGCCAGACACAGTATAACTATTTTCATTTACAGACAAGAGTTGCTGTCAGAATAAGCAGAAATATTTTTGCTAAATCCATTATAACCATGACATTTCAAAAACACATGCATCAGCTTCATAACTCAACAGATAGATTTGATGAACAGGAAAAGCATATTACAGTTTTAGATTGAAGTACATTAAGAATTTTATGCTAGTGTCAAACAAATCTGATTAGAAAAACCAAAAAGGCCTACCTAGAAACATGGCCATCAATAAGAGTCAGAAAAGCAACCTCCCAATTTCTAATATGCATTGCGTTTTATACCATGACACTGCAGCCTCTGAGGGTCAGATTAATTAAGATCAACAGCAGCTGCAGTGCAACGTGAGAAGCACATGGCCACAACTCTCACCAGTCCAGCCCAATTACCTGCAGCATTCCAACGCTGGACAACTGACAGTTACAATACTCCTCACCAGGTCGTTAACTCCCACTGGCCAACTGATAAATGTTAAGAAACAAACTAAATTCAAAGATGGACTGGAAAGCTGACTGCACTGCTGCAACATGCAACAATGAGCCTCCAAGGTATTTGCCAGCTAAATCTTTATAGTTGTTACTTAAGTTTATGTGAGAGCTGTGTCCAAAGACAGAAATGTGACACCCACAAGGTGCAAGCCTCTTACCCAACCATTCTATGCCCTAATTCTGGAGGCCAGTCTGATGAATTCACTAAATCCAAGGTTTTCTTCCCTGGCCAAAAAGCTACTGATAACTGACAAAATAAATCCTCCAGTCAACTACTGAGGACAATATCTAAGCTAATGAAATTAAAGAACAAACAAGATCAAAGAGTATTTGAAAAAGACATTGCTTGTTACAAGTTGTATCCATTAAGAAAAGCAAGCAGGTGTTTATTTACTGTACAAGGGAGAAGAGGAAAACAAGAAATAAACATTCCCTGTTTATTTTTTAAAATATTATTTTCACCTATTCTCTATCAAGAATCCATTAAAACTTGAATTTATCTACAAAAAACTATTGAATTATTGTATGGAAATTTTAAACTTCACGAAAGGGGACTTAAGTCTTTTTATTTAATGAATAATTGCTTTACAGAAATCCTGACTTTATCAAAAAACAATGCTGTTACTAGAAGCACCTTCATCTACATAAGCTTTCTAATCTACTGAAAATACCTTGGTTTTCAATTATATTGAAACCTGGGTAAAAGCAACCACAATGAAAACGTTGAAAAGTTAAAATATGGCATTTCCCTGTCATAACAGCTGTCTTCACTCTATTCTTTATTTCGACAACAAAGTTAGTTGTTAGCCTGTGTCATTTATTAAAGTTAGACTAACCATTCCAAATCTGTCAGAAGTTCTTCTAAACCTTTCTATACGAGACAAAGACACAGCCTTTTCTTGCAAACCAAAGCCATTTACTATGTCAAAGATGATTCACTCATTGACGTGAATAAGCCCCTACAGGTAGAAAGAAATCAGTGCCAAATTTCTCCTTAAACTTCTCAAAATTTCTCTAAGCCTACTAAATTACAATATGCTAAGTGATAGTACAGGACAAGTTAGATATGTAACAATCTCAAGATCCTACTAAATTACATATTCAGTTTCAGCTTCCTTTTAAATGCAAAATACTACAGACCTGCTGGCTAACAAGCTAACTTTTTTTATTCTGTTTCAGTAACCAGGCAACAGACAACTGTCCAACTGAGAATTATCTCTTTGAACAGCTGGCAATCAACACGTGGGAGTTTTTGGTGGTTGGTCTCTTTCTTTTTAAACTAGTACAAAGATCAGTGATTACTTTAAAAATCTATACAGCTCTAGATTCCACCTCTGAAATCTCTACTCGCTGTTTAGTAATTTCCTCATTACCCCTGGAGTTACCCATATAAGTAAATGTTTACAACAGAATCTGAAAATCTTGGATATATACTTATGTAGTGTCTAATTACCTAATGTCGACACCTCAAGAAAAATGTAGGATCATCAAGAAAAAAAATTAAATGCATTTATTGATGTATGACAAAGCCCTTCAAGGAACCAGCACAACAGACAGCTAATAACTAAAGACATTCTTGCTTCTAACGCCATTACTCTTTTCTCTTCCATAGCTGAAAAATCAGTATTCCACTTCAACATTATTTCAAGTGTTGATTTTTAAAACATTTCTTTCCGTACTAGATTTTTGTTATTTTTAAGAGTTATAAATTAACATAATAAACTCAGTTTCTATAAAGGAAATAATAATGGGGAGCCAAGCTTAATATATTACACCTTTCTCTTTCCTAGCAGTTTATAGGAGTAATGATGCTGTAAGAATATTAATTATAAATTTCTGTAACTTAATGTATTACTTACACACTCAATGTTTTTGAAAGGTCTTTATGAGTCAGAATAAGATTTTCAGAAGGGCACTGGCACAGAGATTAGATAGACTATCTCCCATAACACATGAATGATTTTAAAAAATCTGATATTTAAACAGAAAACATCTAAAAATAGAAGCCTCCTGGTAAAAGCACAAAATAGCCACACAATACTTCATACACTGTCTGCATGAGATGGGAGAGGAAACCCCCACCTTTTATATTCACCAAACATTGATATAACTACTGACTAGAAATCCCCTATAAGAACAACACATTTAATATATTGCTGAAACCAGTAAAACCTTATCCCTATTTAACTATGCTTTTATTAATATCTGCTCTTGATATGATCTAATTTAAGTACACCTATGACATCATATCCCAATAAATTGAAAAACACTGACCAAGTTCAAATTCATTCAAGCACCAAGTTCAGACCAGGCAAGATCCTGTTGCAAGATAAACAACATGATGTGATGTAACATAATTTTGTGCATGTGTGTGCATATGTGAGAGACTGGGGCAGGAACACAGAGAGAGGGAGGGAGAGAGAAAGAGAGAGAGTGCACGGCAGCGTTTGCAAGAGAAAAATATACATGGCCTGTGTAGTTCTGAGTCCGGTGCTCACTAAAATGCAGAAGGAGAAACACATAAGCAATGACAGTTTCAGACAACAGAAATAATCTTTCTATTATTCATAAAACCATACACTGTAATAGCTTCACAGAATAGCCATTTTCTTTATCAAGCTGGCTAAATCTGTTTTTATTTTTTGAATCAAAACCTAGTAGTCAATACACGCTGTACTTTCTACACAGAAGGATCAGCACCATTTAGTTTAAAAGTAAGGCATATTTTGCCATTTTAATTTTATTTCTGCTAATCTTGGGGGACATGCCTGAACAGAAAAGAATCAGAATATCCAAAGTCAAATTGCAGGAGCCCAGACAACAAGAAAAAGTCAGCGGGTAACCTGAAAAGAGAATAACAAATTGTGTATTCAAAAGTAAAACTGTAGTGGACAGTAATGTATTTGTATACTGCTTCCTATCTTGTAAACTAAAATATTCAATGCAAAACTGTTTTTTTCCTTTAATTTCTTGGAATTAGAGCTGCCATATAATTCTTCAGTAATTATGTCACCTTTTGACGCACAAAAATAATTCCAACTGAAATCAGTCTGCATACTGAAGTCCTATATCACAGAGGGAAAAGAAAAAAACACTATTAGATCATAGGAACCACTCGTAACTTCTGTATTACAAGCACCTTCCTCCTTTCCAAACAGGAACTTACTCACTTTTCTAAAACTTTTCGGAAATACAGAAAGCTTTCACCGAAAGTTCAACAACAGAACATTCCACAGCGAAACATACATTGAACATATGTGTAGTCACAAGCATCAGAGGTAAGGACTAAGTAACATCTATTAGGAAAACAGACATTTTTTATAAAACTTCGTAAGAAAAATAAACCATAACTTTATCTTGGCTCTCTCACAAGGTTTGTATTCCCTAATGTTATATGAGCAAGAGAGTCTGGAAGAAACCCAAAAGCCATCAGCTCGAGGAATGACAGGACCTCTGAAAATTCCATGGGCTGGTGGTCAGACGCAAACAGAAATACTAACAAGAGCTAGCCATGCTGGAATCCATTTCCCATCCCTGTTCCACGCTTTAGCAGGTATCAGTCACCAACTTCCTTAAAACACTCACTTTCCATATGACACAACGTGGCTGCAAATCCAAGGCAGACTGTATAAAGTTGAACTGGAACTCCATTTGCACCTGTTACTGAGAAAATGTTTGAGCGTCCCTGCCCTAGTTATTTATATTATTGCTGCTGATTTTAAGGGAGAATATGTTTATGTCACAAACATTTTTCTCATGTCACTCTAGCTTGCAATTTTTTTATTTTTCAAACGTTCTTCTGCTACTACTGCTGCATCTTTACAATTTCCTACACAAAAAAAAGTAATTGTGATTTAATCAGAAAACAGAGGAACTATACAGGAGCACTGAACAAAAGATCTAATCTTTGGAGCGTCCCTTCCAAGTGAGTGTAAATAAACTGTAGCAAAATGAAAAGGCTTGTAATTTGGTATTTGGAATATTCTTCATAAACACCAATTTTCTGTAACATCCTTGCATATCTGATAACCCCTCATGTATAATGCAGAAAATCTATTCCATTTTCATCTATTGACAGTGAATTTAATTTAGTATTGCAGCTCTTTACCCAGATTATGTTATTAATTCTGCAATCAGGCTCTTTAGAATGCTTTTATTTCCTTCAAGAGTTCTCACAATTATACATTGATTTTTTTCTATTATAACATACCTTTCAAAATAAAGGATCATGTTTTTCCTAGCTTTCTAAAAAAAGGTAGAAAAAAAAAAAGCTTCAAAAGCAACAAGCACCATTTCATAAGCTGTAACTTTCAATAGGAAAAAAAATCTACATGCAACACTTCAATCTCTGACTTTTAAGTATTATAAACTACATTCATTAAGGAGACATACAATAGGTGCATTAGAATTTCCACATCAACAATCATATTTGTAAATAGACCAAAATATCTCTGTTAATAAGAAGTTATCCACTTCTGCCTGACAGTAAAGTCAGAGGACAGGAAAACTAAATGCTCCAATGTTAGTGTTCTGTTTACATCCATACCAACTGCCTTTGCTATTTTGTAGAAGTCAGTCTTGTTAAAATAGAACAAATGCAAAGCAGCTCTTATTTTCCAAAAGAAAAAAGCCAGCAACAGCTAGTCAACTCAATTCCAAATCACCAGTCATTCTTCAAAATAACAAAACCAAAACACAAAAGTGTCAGCTATGTTATTTTTCATCAGTTTTTAGAAAGTCCTCTAGAGCAAAGTTCAATTACAGAATGCTAATTTGTTCATCTTTAGGAAAAAAAAACCCAATTATTCAACTGCAAAAGCTAAAATCTTGTCTATCATTATATAAGACTCCCTCTTCAGAAATCTTATAAATGAGAAGTGCTAATTCAGATATTTATTACTCTTATACTGAAATATAAAAAATTTTTCATGTGCATTAATACAGCTAATATAAAATGCTATGGGTTTTATTCATCCAAAGTATTTCAGTTCTATAATAGAGTTTTCTTCCACCATCATGATAAACATAATGTAAAGAATATCTAAAGAGCAGCACTTGTCCTCTTTACTTCACTCCAGAGCCAATGAACAAAGCAGTGAAGCAGAAAGAAGGTACATAATGGATTTAAAGTAAATGGCCCATTCTTTATGAGGCAGTCTCTCATTTTTACTCATTCTAGCTTAATTGTCATTACAATGTCTGGAAGCTTCAAACGAACAATTATCTTTACACCACCTGTCACATTGGATCCTTAAAGCTAATTTTTTTTTAATAAAAAATAAAGCAATCAATGTTAATGAAAATAATCTTCTGTAGAAATATTGTAAACAACTTTAAACTTATTTCAAGCAGTTAGTGTCCAGTTCAGTCAATTTCATATGCCAAAACAGACAATGTTTATATTTACTATTGCACTTTGAAACATACTTTTCTGAAACATAATGCTTCCTGCTGCACTGGAAGCTTAACCATCAATACATGAAACACACTGACACGTATATACATGCCTGGGAATTTAAAAATGAAGAATTGGCTAATTTTTGCACCTACCTGGATAAAAATCTTTGGATTTAGACAGCTTGATGGTGGCCCCAGTCTCTTTCTGCAACTGAACAATTGTCTGTCCTCCCTTCCCAATTATAGATCCAGCAGCATAACTAGGTATGAGGACCTTTAGAAAATACTGGCCATCCTCTGAAAAATTGAGATATGCATGGTTAATATGGCTTATAAGTTGTCATTTTTCCTCCCCAGACCCACAAATAAACAAAAGGTTACATCTTTAAACTCCTCCACTAATTCATGCATTTACATCTAACCAGTTGCGTCATTATACAAGACATGTTTAGACTGTGCCTTTGACAGTTTAAAATATCTACATTTATTCCAAACAAAGAAACCACATAGGTTCCTTAATTCAGTAAAAAATTGAGAATAATATTGCAATTATATTTCAAAGGTAGATTTTCTCTTTTTTTGGCAATGGGAACCACAGCATGCAGAAATGATCAGACCCTTTAAAAGAAAACTAAAGCCCTGCATGAAAACGTGGTTAGTGACAACTACAACCTTGCTTGGAAATACTGCAAAAGAAATGACAAAACCAGGAAAAAACAAATTGTAAATTCTAATGGGACTATTTGTTTGTCATTAGCAAACACATGAGAACAGCAATTAGCTATTGCTTGCATTCTTCTTAAGTGAGCAAAACGACTACTCTGCTACCAAATAACCCACCCAAAATGTGGGGTTTTATTCCAAGCATTTCAGCCACTGCCAAGAGAACAACTCAACATGGTGAGGATGGAATCACTTGCCTAAGTAATCCTCATGTATTCCTTTAGCACTTCTTAAGCGACAATGATCTCTTTTAAGCTCATTAATTAAAGGACACTAAGAAGAATTTTTCCCAATTGATCAAAAGCCTAAGTCACTTATTTTAAATACACTTAAAAGGTGATGAGATAGACAATGCCAGTCCTCTACCCATCACTAAAGCATACTATCGAAACAGGGAAAAAATATATAGAATGAATGGAGGGGAGAAACAAAAAAGGATTCCAGCCTGATTTGGAAACCGCAGAATTTTCAGTACCCTCATGCCACTGCTAAATCCAGCTACACTGAAGTCTGAGGACCTTTCCACAACTGTCTCTGAAGAAGTGCAAGGCAATAGGGATACGCTGGGTCCCCAGACTTGTGCTCTCCCCAGCAACGATGGCAATGTCCCATTGGCACGGATATCAAAATACCATGAAACCTGTTTCATAAAGTTGGTTCTTTGGGTTTGTTTTTTACGCCTAAGCAGAAGAAATTATCTGAGTTCACATTACTTCTCTTCCCTGAGACTATAAAGCGTCTCAGTCAGTGCCTGTCTGTGACAGTAATGCCCACCCGTATTACCATAGCTGGGGAACCATGCACTATGTACAGCCAGACCGCTGCTCTCAACATTGGGCAAATAAATTCACCTCTGCCTCGGTGCATTGTTATGACGACTCCAGTGCAAACGGATAAAGGAGATGCTGGTCCCGTTATAACTCATCTCCTCCAGGAACAGCAGGATGTTAACTAGCGAGTCCCCGCAGCCGAGGGGCGACTCCCCCCGCCACCAGCCAGCCCTCGCCCCCGGCTCGGCACGGCAAACACGCCGTGTACGCGCTGACAATGGAAGTGAGGCCAAGGAGGAGGAAAACGCACGGCAAGGCTGAAATTCAACTTGCGACCCCGAGGATGTGGCAGGAGGGAAGAGCGTTTGCCGTCTCCTTCCAGCTGCCATTTATTGTCTCCCATCCTTAAACGGGCGAGGGAGATAAGCTGGGCTGCGGGAGCCCCTTGTACTCCCTCCTTGCCTCCGTAGGGTCACGGCTGTGCAGCCCCAGCGTGGATATTAAATAAAAAGACTGGTAGATGCTGAAAACCGACGCCATTTTGATGAATGATAACATTAGAGAAATGGGAATCTTTGGGCGGGG
>JBBMKD010000216.1:33733637-33770847 GCA_037834095.1 Argya squamiceps
GCACCGCGGGCGGCTGGCTGGGGGCCGGGGCCGCCACCTTCAGCTGCACGGCAGAAACCCTAAAGGCAGGAGGGGTTAGAACCGTGGGAGGGGGCACAAGGACGGGGGTGTACGGGGGTGTACGAGGGCAGGTGGGGGGGGTAGGGGGTGATGGGGGGGGAGGGTGATAAAACAGAAGGGCGGGGTTTCCATGGGAGACAGGCGGGAGATGCGGCCAATGGGAACAAAAGAGAGAGAGGCTGGGATTGAAGCGCCTCTCCAATGCCGGCCGCCGCTGGCAGAGCCGTTGAGGGAGGCGGGGGTGGTTTAACCTCTGCGGCGGGGGCGGCGGCGGGGCGGGTGCGCGCGGGGGCCGGCTGCCGCCTCGGGAGGGTCCCCGCTGTGATGCTGCGTCACCTGGGTTACGCGCTGCGCCTCACAGGCCCGCAGCTGCGTGGGAGGACGGCTGAGATGGCCCGAGGAGGCGGTGGGATAGCGGGGACATGTCCTCGTCCAGGCTGTCTGCAGCACCCTCACGGAGCGGCCCCGGCCCTCCCCGCTCGGTCCCTGCCGCCACCGCGGGGGCAGCGCTGCCGCTCCGCGCTGGAGCCGCGGACGCGCCAGGCTGCACCGCGCAGGCTTGGGAAGAAATTAATAAAGATATTATTGTAACGCTGTGACAACTGGTCTAGCTGGAGCTCCGCGACACAAAGCCGCGTTGCTTACCTAAATGTTTCGTAGAGAACTTAAAGATATTTCACTGCGGCGAAGGTTATTTCTGCTTACAAATCTCAAATTATTCAGGTAGAAGATTAAAACGTTGTAAGATGCAGGGGGGGATGGGGAAGCAGGGCTCGGGGAATTGTCTGTGCACCAGGAAAGCATTTTTACTATTTGACTCTTTGCTATTTATTGACTCGTTTCCTTTGGAGAAGAGTCTCAAACCGCTGTAACTGTGACGGTAGTGGTCAGTACCGGAGCATCAATTCCGTAGAAAATTTAGGAACGTGTGTTTATTGCGTTACACCACGCTCTGTGCTAAATACGTATTGATGTGTGTGTGCGCGCGGCATGGCTGCTGACTCGATTCCTCCTAATACACGAGCTTAAAACCTGGCTGTTTGTGGATGAAATCCAATTTCCATTCTAAGCTCCCTGGGAGGCAGCCTTAGTTTTAGTAATCACTTACCATTAATACTGCCTCGAACAATTTTTAATACTTAAACTATACATATCATGTATAATAGATATAGCATATCACCTCTGCTTATAAATTACAAGTCAGATAGGTAATGCATTATAGGATATTTAATCGTGCACACGCTAACATCTAAACAGGCTCCTGCCCAAATACATTCACAATTTAAGAACTCAATCCAGCACTGCACGTAGGAAACTTTCAATGACTTCTCCGGGAATTGTGTTCCAGGAATGTGATATCTATCCTCCTTGCCAGCAGATGAAATAGATGCAGCAGATTCAGTAACAATTTGATAGCATATATGGTCAGAAAAATGACTGAATAAAAATGGAGCTTTCTTCCTCATCATATACCCCTTGTATCTAAGATACTCTGACTCATAATTGCTTAGTTTACTGACTGAAATAAAATTCTAGGCTTCTGTTACCTTGGCAGTTGCTGACACAATTATGGTACAGCAAACTGGGGACTGATTCTAGCTCTTCCATTTTCTTTACTAAGTTACAGCCAAAGAATTTTATTGGTGTTTGAGCCAGAAAGAGCATGGCATGACTTGTAAATCTCAGGTGCAGTTTGTGGGGTCATCAGTCCTAAGAGGCCTCTTTTTATTTGTAAAGCAAGCAAATGTCTTACAGAAACTTTTGAAGACAAAAGTAAAACCCACGATGTTCAAATTAAGCCATCTTGAGTCAATTTCCGCAGTGGAACTGGATAAATTATAACACTGCTCTCTTTATCTCACTGACTATGTCCCATTCATCTGCAGCAACATTGAAACAAACAATTCTCTGGTTTTTAGACCACATCTGTTTTACTGTGCCCCTGCACCAGTTTTAATTATGTGACAGATCTGATTGGATTCAGCACCTGCAAGTCCTCCCTTTGGGATCTCCAATTAGCTTATAAAACATTTACTTGATTGCATTCTTGAAAAAGAAGTATTGTTTCATCCTAACAACAGAAATATTAAAGTGTAGGATAAAAAGGTTTTAACGTGGCAAGCGTCTATGCTGTTTGTGTAGCTAGCTTCCATAAGCTTAGAGGGAAAAGTGGTAATCCTGAAACCTAATTTCCTCAGACTCAGCAGATGTCTGTCCTGTGTTAGCCTGTTTCTTTACTGACAGCTGTTTCACAAGTGCCTCCCCTCGTCTCTACAGAATGCCTTTTGTTTAATGATTTCCCTCTACATTATCTCCTATCCCGCTTAGACAAGCTCTTTCAACTTTTCTAGTAGTTTTAGAAGGTTTTTTTATGGTTTCAAGACAGGCTTATTTTTGAAGAAGCTAGTTTTAGCTATACAACTAGCCTCTCAGCTAGTTTCTTTGTAACAGTTCTACTTAACTAAGCAGATAGCTGCACATAATCAACGTTTCAACAAATACCGATTTAGTATTAAGGAAAGTTTTAAATATTACAGCTATGCTTCAGAATATGGGCTTTTTTCTCCTTATTTTATTGCTTGGAGCCGTGATAATGAAGATCTAAGGGGGAATATCACATAAAGTGCAGCCCTCTAGTGGCAGAGGTCACTCGGAGTTTAAAGCAAGCTGGGTCTTTGTCATGGGTGGGGGCAATGAAAGGAAGAGCTTTTAACAAAATGCAGGCAACTGCCCTCCTTTGTTCATGGTCTGAAGCATGAGTGAAAATTGTTGTGGCGGCCTGTAATACCACCTTGCTCCCACTCTGTTGTAATATCTGTGCAGAAAGTACTGATGGAAAATATAAAAAAGTGTATATCAGTAGTTTTCCTCTTCTTCCAAATCTGTTGTCTGTTGTTCATCTTTTCTCTTTCCAGCCAGCTCGAGACTGACATACCAGACCAGAGGTTTTTCAAGCTGTTGTGGGATCTTGATTTCTTTCCTGTCAGTATCAGTCATATCCTACCATATAATGTATTCTGTAACTTCAGTAAGAGTTTGTTCAGAGATAACATGGAGTACAATTCCATTTGCCAGCTTTTTTTCTAAAATCATTCTCAGCTGGTGGAGATATGTATGGTAGCATTCAAATTAATCTCTCCCAGACATGAAACCTATGCTTAGAACTGAAAGGGGTTAGGAACTGGGAGAAATTAAGCATATACATTAACAAATAGAAATCTGCATAATAACTCAGGAGAAGTTTTAGTAAACATCACTTAATTTGATAAAGCCTACTTTGTGGAACAAGATTCAGTCTCCTGTTTCTTTTAGAGGTGATGGATAGTTCTCATCTGACTAAAAGAATGAGGAGTTCTTTTTTCCCCTTATGGGAAATATGACAGAGTGCAATAATCATTAGATGAAAAATGATACCTCTTAAACATTCTGGCTAGGTAAAAGAAAACAGATTCTGTCTTTGCCCAAAAGGACTGGCAGCTTTTTATTACTGGATGGTTGCTGTGACTCCGGTAAACTTTGGCTTCACTAAAGTTACAGTTAGTGATGAACTCAGAAGATTCTTTCAAGTCTTTACCATCCATCTTCTGTTTATGAAAATTTTTCCTCCAATAATCTACCAGTTAATCTATTATTATTGTTGATTAAGTTATCCAACTTTTGCTTGTTTAAATACTGCAGAATTTGTTCATCAGTAAATATTTTTTAATTTCAGTGGAACTTCTAAAAGATCCCAGCAATATTAACCTGAAGAAAAATCAAACCCAGCATTTGGGAAAAAAAAATTGCACACATATTAGACAGAAAATGACCCAATTATATGTTTTTCTGCATTTACATGACTTTTATTATCTGCATTATATTATATGCATTGCCGAACTAAAAGCCAAGTGTTAATAGTCATACTCTTCACTGAAAAGAACATGGACAACTGCTAAACCTTTTCACATTGTAGATCATTGCTGTGTAGTAGCTTTCTTTTTCTGGGAAACTGAGGATGATAACTTTAAATCAGTAAAAATATCACCATACTATTGGTCATAACATGAATATGTTGGCTAAAATTCTTTTTCTGGTGGTGGAAGGAGGAAGTGTTTGTAGGAAATCAATGTCCATTTCTTCTCTCTCAACAGAGAGGTCGCCTCTGTCATATTCTGACAAAGTTCATCAAAATTCACTGATAGGTTTTTTAACTTTTCTTCAGGATTAAGGAATTGAATTGGTCTGAGTCCTTCATTGCTGAAACTGTAGGTCAGATTTATAAGGGGTTACCTGGGGACTTGCCCAGATCTCAGTCTAGAAAACAAGATAGCCTCAGGACAAGGTAATTTTTCATCTCTGTCAAGGAATTGACATTGTGGATCCAGATATCTGAAACTGCAGTGGCTGAACACTTGCCCCAAAAAGTCATCCCTCTGGTGATCTTTATGTACAGTAATTTAAAGACCTTTCATTTCTCAGAATGAAGAAAAAAAAAAAGGAAAAAAAAAAAGACTAGATTTCAATTGCCTTCTAAAAATAGTGATGTCTTCTGTTTTCTTTAGAGAGTTTTTTTGTGTGTGTTATTTTGGTTTTAATAGAAAAATAGATATTCAGGGATTAAAACTGATATAAACAATGAGTAATTCCACTGTAATGAAACAATGTAATATCACATGTGAGAAATAGCAGGATCTCCTTGTGTAGCTTTGTCAGTTTACAGTGTTACTGATTGTGTACCTTTTGTTACTATCTTACAAAAGCACACTGGTGAGGCCTCTCCTCTACAAACTGAATTCAGCCAGCTTTCACTCCAGATGCTTCAGTATGCGTTCCTTTAACAGTATGGTGAACAGTGTATTTTTCAAGGAATCAGCATACCTATTTCCAATTTATTATTATAATTGCTCTAACAGTATTACTATTTGATGTGTCATTTTGCCCACCCACCACCAACTGTCTTATTTGTTTGAAATTTTGGCACTTTACAGTAAGTAAGGGAAAAGATACACTAACAGCAAAATTAGTTTCTTTGAATCTGTTGTCAAGCTTGATCCCCTTTCTGGAATAATGTAGTCTTACAATATAGGGTCTTAACCAGGACTGATTTAGAATTTCGCTGCAGTTCAACTCATACAAAAGTTATGTTAGTGGAGAAGATCTGAAATCTTCCTGGAAAAGGAATGGAAAGGGGAAAAGTAAACGTGTTTGCACAGTAGACAAAGGAAAAATAAGGAGACAATAATGACAAAAGCACTGGTTTTTTTTCTAGTAAACAAAATTTATATTGAATTATGTAGTGAAATTTGAGTTGCTCTGATCATTTTGCTCACTAATAAAATGTATACTACTTGAGCTTATTAAAGAAAACTATATCCCAGTAAAATTGTATTAGTAAACTCTCCTACTGTTAACCACCAAGGAACTACATTTTGTCCTGCATAATTTATTATCAATTTTCCAAATAATAAGCTGCTCCAGCAGAAATTAGTTTTACAAGTATAATACTATTATAATGGCAGAAATTTTGCCAATTGAAAGGCAAAGAAAAGTATTGTCTCTAATATTACTGAAATGGAGACCTAGATGTCTTCAAAACCACTTTTTAAATGCTTACTATAAAAAAATTCATTTGCCAGTATATTACAAATTAAATATTCAGCACAGCAAGATTTTAGGAAACAGTTATTACTTTAAGAACACACTGGGAACTTTAAAAGATTCTTCCCTGAGGTTTGGCAAATACCTTAGAATTTCTTCTTCAAGAAATTATTTCACTTCACCAACAAAATTTAATGATTCCCTGTTTTTTCTATCCATTTGAAATTGATTTCTACAAAATACCCCTTAACTGGTGAGTCTTCTGGTGGGGGAGCGTAAACAGCTGAAACTGACTGCCAGGATAAATTGGCCAGAATGATTTGGCACATATCCTGAGTTTGCCATAAAAACATGTATCTGTGTGTCAGCTGCACACAAAGGCTATCTGGCCCCAGAAAAAGCACAGGGATTAGGCATAATGCTGCCTATTTGAGACAAAGGGTGTTCCTTAGTGCAGTGAGGTTAAAACAGACAGCTCATCAGTAGTACAAGTCTATCTGAATTATTTAGTTACCATTTTGAGCCAGAAGGAAATGGTGGCAGATTATTAACGACTTTTGGGGTCTATTCATCTCTTTATTTTGTTTCAGTGAAAGCAGTACTGGAAACATGAAAAGATGCCAAAATTTGAGATCAGTTTTACTTCAGCCACTTACAAGATATGGAATCACTTTCTTATTTCAATGCTAGTTGAAAAATATAACTGATTTTGATTTATATTTCACTTAGGCTTATGAGGTTGCTATTTATGTTTGTAATGGGTGCATGACCAAAGTAAATGGAACAGTTCATATGCTCTAGAAAATAGAATTCCATGGATCTACTGGATGAAAACTGTTTTATTGATTTCAAGGAGGTTTAAGTCATTCAATATGAAATACTTCAGGGAAAAAATCGTGAAGAGAGTAAAGAAAGTATATAAAAGATATTAACATAGACTGCAATGCATTCTTGCAGTAATAGAGATTCTTGTCATATTCCAGTGATGGGCAATTTGAATTAATTTTGCATAGAAATATTTATGGATATGTAATAAGGACATAGATAAAAAGTATTTAGGAACATATAGTTTTTAATTTCTAATTAATTATATATAAACAAAATAACAGCTGGTATATAATTTAAAATTTGGCAGTTGCAAAAATGAAGACTAAGGATGCAGTCTCCAATAATTTAAAATCATAAGTTAAGATGAAAATCTTTACATACCCATGTGCTATGTTGATAATAAACAGATCTAAATAAGGTATTATAGAAAGTTACACATTATATTTATAAAAATGTCTGATTTTTTTTACTGTGCAATTTTTTCAGAATATTTTTGCTGTAATATTTTTGCCAAGTAGGAGGACTCCTGTTTCAAAATTTCTAAATATTTGTATTTTTCTTTTCAATCTTATTTTCATTTTCATTCAGAGGTTCAGGTTGTTTCCTCTAGAACAGAAAAAAATCATATGTTGAAACAGTAAAAATAAAATTGCTGCAGAACTGAGTCATTGCAAGTGAGATGAAAAATAAAAGAAGTACAAATTACAAAAAAACCCCAGAAACAGGATCATAGTGCATTAGCAACAATGCTTGCAGATTCATCATGGCTCACAACAAAGGTATTTATAAGTGGACCTCCTGCCTCTGTCACATGCTGTCATTGCTTTGGATTGACTGCTGTTAGATCCCTGTAATCCTGAGCCCCGGGATCTTGTCCTACATGTTTACCCCACTTGGTATGCATGTCAGTGCGTATTTAAAATGGAAATGAACTCTAATCTTTGTATGTGTTAATAGAAAAGGGTTTTAATCTCCTAAACACCATATTTACCATGGTTTTGTTTCGTTGTTTGGATTTTTTTAAAATAAAGTTTATAAAAAGCAGTGTTGAGAATTTCTGCTTCTATTTGTTGGTCTATCCACTTAAGTTTGGTTAATATTTGGCATTTCTTAACTCAAGAGTGTGTCATGGCAATAACACCATGGAATATATTCAAAGATGAGGAGAAGAATAAATTAACAACAACTACTGGTCTAAAAATTACATTTTAATAATGGAAAGTCTTGTCAACTTTCTTATTTTTACTGCAGTTGTAAGAATGAAAGCTCATATTTTAGAAGACTCATGTTACAGATGTAGAAATTATATATGATTGCCATTCACTTGTGAGATTATGTTGTCATTTAGGTGTTATGTGGAGATTGAAACCTAAATATTATCTAATTTAGAAAAACTTCATTAAAACTATTATACCCTGTTGCAATAGGACATGAAATAAAGATGTTTGACTCCAGTCAGAAGGCAGTGGAAATCAGAAGGCTTTATTTACAATTAATTCAGCCGTTTTATAACATGCTGTGCTAAGAAGACACGTTATTGGTCCATAGGGCTGACACCTCTCCCATTGGCTAAGTAGCAGAAATAGCAAACAACACCTGTTGTTATGGGAAAGGAATATTGTTTACACAAGGTTGTTTTGGGAAAAAGAAAACTGTTGAAAATTTCCCTTGGGAAGAGCTAGCAATTCTCAGGCTCAGAAAATATCAGGTTCACAATACCCAATTCCACTTGAAAATTCATTGTTGATAACAGATGAAAAATAATGTACTTCCTTTGAAAGTGGTAAAAAGTCATCGATATAGTTGAGTTCCAGTCCTCACTCCTTGAAGAAAATCCATCTTTGCAGTTCCTTGTACCCAGTACAATTCCTGCGTCATGTAGTATCTTTGTGAAAATGGCTGCTATTTCCATATTATGATTGTTATTAATAAGTATTTGCATCTTTCAGCTGCTCCTTGGAACTATGTTTCATGACCATTTCTCTGGGAACCCTGTTCTGGTGACTGACCACCCTCTCAGTGAAGCACCTTTTCCTGATCTGGTTCTACTCGGAACTTCCCCTGATGGAGCTTCATTCCATTTCCTCATGTCCTATCACTGCTCACCAGAGAAAGGAGATCAGCACCTTCCCCTCTACTGCTCTTGAGGAAGTTGAAGACTGAGATGAGGTCTTCCCTCAGCCTTTTCTTCTCCAAGCTCCCACAAACCAAGTGACCCTGGCTGCTTCTCCCTGCCTTTCACCATCTTGGTCAACCTGTTCTGAACACTCTCTAATATTTATATGCTGTTCTTATGTTGAGGATAATAATACACATGTGAAATCACTGGAGCAATTTGTACAGTGGTGTGATATGATAAGGATGCTTTTTCTTAAGAACCTAATGGAGCAGGTAACTCCACCTGGATAGAACCTTATTCCTGGCATAAATTCATTGACATCAGTAGTTTGTCATCAGGGAAATGGATCTTCCACTTAGATAATGTGATTTAAATTTATAAAACTTTTAATTTTTGTCTAGTAAAAGTAGTTTCAGCATATTCCAGTCTGCTTTATTGTTTTCAAGATTGCATTTGGAACTAAAGGTGATGTGATGGATATGTCAGCCAACTCAGTCAGTAAAACCCCTACTTTTAATAGCTGTCATCCGGTGTGTCAGGTTATTTCCCAAGTTCAAGTAACAGACTTATAAGCTAAGAATGCATTAGATACAGAAAGAGTACACAAAAGATGATATTGATTTCATTAAGACATTATGATTCTAACATCATACACAATCAATAAAGCTAGTTTTTTAAGCAAAACATGCAAGAGTTAAAATTCTTAGAGCAACAATGTCTTTCTTTAGTTGCGCATATTTTTCATTTTAAAGTAAATGTGTTAACAGAAATGGGACTAAAACAAACTGTAATTTTAAATCTTAGCTAAGTTTAGATAGCAATAGAATAGTCATTCCAGCATGCTTTACTATTTAATGTAAATTCTCCCCACCCACCCCCCAAATTGTGCTCTTTTATGAATTTAACATTTTATAAAGATGAAACATTTGGTACAACTTTTCACGATTTAAGAAAACAATAAAAGATGATGATTCTAGGAAATGAACATGTTAGGGGTTTTTTTTCAGTTTTTAGTGTCTAACTGTACTAGTCACAATTTAGGCAGTAGCCACATGTGGTTCTGCCAAATTCAAAGATATTATTCTGTATCAAACCCTGAAAGACTTTGTTGAGTTACACAAATGTCCATTCACTTCATTAGTCTTTATTCATATATATGATCATATTCAACACAATTTTTTACAAATTATCAAAACACTGAAGTGTTCCGAAAGAGTATCTTCTCTTTTCTCATGTTTTTACACAATTTTCTATACCAGCAAATATTCTGAAGAAATTGTTTAAATTCTTTATTATGTACAGCAACACATGCCTGTAAAATATTTTGTGTTCCTATTTCTAAAACATGCATTATTTTTAATTGTTACAATCTGAAGCTTCATTGTTTATGAAATACTGCTTGTTGATCAGATTTTTTATACTTAGATAAATATTACTTTGCAAATATATAGAAAATATCAATACCTCAAACTTTTGTAATTGTCCAGTCTGACAATTGTTAATTACCTTTTGGACTTTGTGGGTAAATTATTCGTTATTACATTGTCATAATGCGAGGGAACTGGATTGCACTACCTCCAAATATTATGCATTACATCAAAATGGATTACATAAAAATGGTTGAAAGCCATTTCTCTCATCATTGCAATTGTCACATTAGTGAAAGAAAACAGTCAGGATTCCATGAGCATTTTATTTCTTTAGAGTCTCTAAGATTTCCCAGGAGAATAAGTCATATAATCAAGCAAAAATGCTTGGTGTGATCAATTCTGCAACACTGAATTACTTTTTGTGGAAAGTAATTTATGAAAGAATTAACTGTGTCCATGTTATTCAGTGTTGTCTACATACCTTAATAAAACATATGATGACAGCAGGCATTGGTCATGGAAGTTTGAGTATTATTTTATTGTGATCGTTTTCAATATTTAGTTTGATGGAATGAACATTCTGTGTAAATCCAGCCACCTGAGAACGAACATAAAAATTGTAATTACCTTATGCAAACAAATAGCATATCACTTGCATTTGGTGAATTTCAGTTTTATTAAAAACCTCTAGGATCTGAATTGCATTTAAATGACAAAAATCCTTAAAATACGAGAAAAATAGATCATCTATTAAAATGCACGTATGTGCATATATGTGTGCTTATACCTGTGTACATACAAATAAGACACATGCATATGGATCATGTACATACCTTGTGTATGTAAGTATATATATGTTTATGTATTCATACCTAAAATTGCACAGCAATTTTGAGCCCTCTAGTGGTAAGAAACCTCTCTGTTAAGAAACAATTAATCTCAGCCTAAGTATATCCACTCTAATCAGGCAAGTGTCTAAACTCCACAGTATGATTATGTCTTCACGTAAATTCAGGATAGCTCCCTGCAGTTGGCATCGGTCTGTACGTACAAATGTGAATAACAACATAGATCTGTAAATCATGTTACTGTTTCCAGCATGGCAACTTTTCTACCTTTTCTCTGTTAAAAAGAGAAATCTATTCTGTATTCTTTTGACACATTATTGATATATTGTGATACTCGTTTAAAAACAAACAAACAAAAACAAACAAACAAAATTTCCCTGAAAACTAAAACAAAAAAAATCAACCACAGTCTCCTGACACAAATACTGTCTAATAAAAGGGAAATGTTTTCAAACACAGCATCCTCATTCTCAGCCTTGCATTATATAGTTACACGTGGAGTTACTACAGGGAAAGGAGAAAAAAAAAATCTGCATTTTGGATTGGGAAAATGTTCACAACATACAACTTCAGCCATCTAGGAGCTAGGTTTCTAGGCTAGGCTGGTTGTTTGTTCTAACCTTGCTGTCACTGGAGGCAAATAGGTTGTTTGACAATGAATAGTCTTTTAAAGGTGCCTGGGAGAGAGCTGCAAGATGGGTGAAATATTTATGGATGCAAGGGTCTCCATTTTTCAAGGAGGTCTAGATAGCAAACTTGGAATCTATGTTTTCCTCTTTATAAGGCTGAAAAAAAGATATCTAAAAAGCTTAGATTTGAACAAGATTAAATAACACAATAATAAATACTATTGTTTGTAGCAAAACTTATAACATAATGCATATCAGGCTATAAAATGTAATAAAATATTAATATGTATATTATAATAAGATATTAATTAATAAATCTCAGACAGGTTAATCAATTACATGGCAAAATCATTCTGCAAGATTACTATCATTTTGAGGAAACTCCAGAATAACATTCAGAAGTGGGTTTTTTTTCTGGTGCAGGATAGATTTGATGGGCTCCAGAGACAAAATTTGCTTTAATTTTCTTCTTGGACTCAGTTTAAACATTTGTTCTGGATGACCATCCATACCTGAGACCTTATGAATTCTGCAGCTGACCTTCAGGAAATTTCTTCAAGAAATTTCTACAAGCACAAGGGAGACAACTGTTCAGTGTGGTAAGACTTCTAAGCTCTTTTCACAGGCAAGTTTTACCAGGAGGACCTTAACTATAGTATTCTTTCCCTCTGTCCATAGTCCCATAATCATGAAACTTGTTGAATCTCAAGAATAGTGACAGTGTAATAGACATGGGCTTTTATTCATATATGTGATTGTATTCAACACAATTCAGAGATGAATATCTGTGTTTCTGGAATGATTTAATTTAAAAAACAAAATTTTATTTTATGGTTGTAATCTGTTATATGACAAGAGGTTAGGACAGGAAAATTACATAAATCATAAGCAATTAATTCTCATTTTAAAAAATAAAGCAACAGTTTTGTTTCAATATACTAAAGCAATTCGAATATATTGTTATTCAAGTGCTTGTTTGGTTATTTTTGACATCGATCAAAATACTATAATGTATAATACAGAAATGAACTCTTAAAAGGGAATATTTTCATTGGATACATGCAAAATTTGTACACGTTGATTTTTTTTTTACAAGATTATCTAGGCAAAACATGCAAGACGGAAGATAATTTTTGTGTGTGATAACAGTCCACTTCAGGCAGGTACTGTGAGGTAAGGTTGGAATATAGTTCCAGCATGCAAGGGTATGATTATCACGAAGACTGGAGTAGCATTATGCTTCGCTGAAGAAAACACCGCTGAATTCAAAAGGTAAAAAAATTACAGAACTGCAGAATGACTCAGGTTGGAAGGGACCACAGTGGGTCATCTGCTCCAACCTCCCTGCTCAAGCAGGGTCATCCTAGAGTACATGGCACAGGATTGTGTCCAGACAGTTTTTGAATATCTCCAGTGAGGGAGACTCCACAACATCTGTGGGAAATGTGCTCCACTGCTCAGTTGCCTTCACAGGAAAGAAGTTCTTCCTCACATTGAGATGGAACTTCCTGTGCATCCATTTCTGCCCATTGCCTCTTGTCCAATTGTTTAGCAGCACCAAGAAGAGCCTTCAGATAATAATACTAAACAGTATTATGGGACTTGAAATGCTAAGGGAAAAATAAATTATAAATTAAACCATTGCACTTTTCTTGTTTAAAAATCCATTTTCTAGTAGAAATTAAAGAGTCAGGAAAGTAATACAATTTATCAGTGCTATGCTTAGGATAAACAATCCTAAACTAATACTTCATAAATCAGATGTTATTGCTTAGTTATGAAATCTTTATAGCAATAGTATATGATGACTGGATAAAAGTGTTAGTAGACAAAATAATCTTTATTTTCTCCAAGAAGGTGTAGCAATTGCTTTGGCATGACTAAAATATAATGATAAAGAGGTTTTATGGGTGCTTAAGCAATCAGGAATTCTTGATGGCAGCCCAATGAAAGAGGAAATTAAAGTTAAGGCTACTGATAAAAAGTCATCAAACCAAGTTATGCTTCCTGATCTTTTGCAGATGCATCACTATTATCCTTCCTGCATCTTGCAAGAATTTCATCAGGTCTACTGTAGACTAAGATACTTCTCATTGATGTGAACAACCATCTCCCTATGTGGAAAACCACACTTCATGTGCCACGCTAAGATAAAATAATTTTAACATCTCAAATAAAGGACTGCTTAAAAAACCGCCACCAAATGAAAAAGGTTGACAATATAAACTGTACACCAGAGAAAAAAGACAAAGACAACAAAAATTCAGTTTCCATCCTCTAATATGTACTACATCCTAAAGTCAGTGTTTTTCAGTCATGTGTTTAAAAGACATATTCAAGGGAACAGCTAAACAAAGCATGGGTTCAATTGCTGTATGGGCCATTTATTTAGAATTTGAGTTTGTTGATCCTTGCAGGTCCCTTCCAAGTCAGAATATTCTGTGATTCTATCATTCTTGCCATGCAAGGTTGATTAATAAGGGTGGGAAAGGGCAGTGTGTTGGACTTCCTGTGACTTTATGGCTTAGGTAACAGGTGCTAGAGTAGATCTTGAAAAATATCTCCCTTGTTCTCCCGTTGTTTGGAAACAAATACAGAGGCCAGAATAGGCAACTGAGCAATAGATTGCCTCTGCTGTTCAATGTCATGTCTGTTGTCCAGTAAGGCTAGCAAGGAAACAACAGTAACTGGATTTTATGATGTACGACATAAGTTTCATAGAGTCTCTACAGCCTCTAATATTAAATGGGGTCAAGACTTGATCTGAAGAACTTGAATTGAATGCATTTCAAAGAGATTACTGATATGCTTTTCTATTATAAGAATTTATATGATAGTATGCAGAATCATAAATAATATGAAACATCTCACTTCATGCTCCAAAACAATTACTGTTTAAGATTATGAGAGGATCCCTCTGTGGATATCACCATATGATACACTAGTTGTACCTTCCTGAAGGAACTGGCTTTTCATTATTAGCAGCTGAATAATAGTTTTTGGTGATCTGCTATTCTCTTCTACTGTTTCAATTTCTGCATGTCATTAAGGGCCAGGAGAGACCATCTACATTTCAAAAAGATAAACGAGAAAGAGGTTCCCAAACGAAAGGTGTTTCTGCATTGCCACTGAATTCCTCTGTCACATCTATAGGTCTCTTTCTTTGATATTGAAGAACTTCTGTGAAGTTGTCAAACATTTTTTAAGAAACACTTTTGTAGTTTACTAATAGATGTGCAGAAGTAATCATATCACAACAAGGGAAATATTATAAAAAGATAGTCAAAAACCTTGTCATTAAAAACCAGTGAACATCTTGTGTGAAATAATTACAGAATCATAGAATGGCCTGGGTTGGGAGGAGCCTTAAAAGATCATGCGGGTCTAATCCCCTGCACTGAATGGGGACATCTTCCACTAGATTGGGTTTTTCAGAGCCCCATCCAGCCTGGCCTTACAGACTTACAAGGCTGGGACATCTGCAGCTTCTCTGGGCAGCCTTTTCCAGTGCCTCACCACCCTCACAGCAAATATTTCCCTCTTTTTCTTAATATCTAATCTCAACTTACCCTCAGTTTAAACCATTCCTCCTTGTCCTGTCATGCTCTTGTAAAAAATCCTTTCAAGTACTGGAAGGCACAATTAGGTGACCCCAAAGCCTTTTCTTTCCCTGAATGAACAAACACAATTCTCTCAGCCTTTCCTTATAGGTAAATAATCTTATAATATCATCTTAGAATATATCTGCTTACCTTCTTATTGCATTTGTCAGTGTTTGTTCCTAATGATGCTTATTGACTACCCATTTGATTTACATCTTTTCATATGCTTTATACTTGCCAAAAATAATTATGTGCCTGATATTACAGCTTATCAATTTTTGCACTATATTTTGTCAAGCTAAGAGAAAAATCCTCATAGATATATCCTGAGTAAAAAAATTAGAAAGCATCAAGTTTCCTGAAGACAAGATAATCAATTAGACTTGATATGACTTATGAACTGTCTCCATAATTAGAAAAGAAAGTAAAACTCCACAGTGCTCTGCAAAGCAAGCTGGGCAGAAATTTTTGCAAAGTTAGATGAAGAAAACAATGATTTTCAGTTATTTTTTCACACTATCGTAATTGTGGTTCTTTCTCTAAACATCACCAATTCTATCTACCAGAGAAGAGAAAAAAATCAAAAATCTTTAACCACAACACATTAATGCAATATATATTAAGTGAAACAAAACCTCTTGACTTTACAGTCTAAATTAGGAGATATTATTATATGTAATGTGCTGCTCTGAGGTGCACAGATGAGATTGTGGAGAGGAATAAAGTCTGCTACAACTTTAAAATTCTGTACTTTTCCTTATAAGCCCAAAAGCATAATGGGAACTGAGTCTTATCCTCCAAGACCAGAAAGGATATCATAAGTATTCAGTGTAGCCCTCTGTATTCTCCACTAGTAGAATGTGTTCCACAAGTAGGAAATTGCATCTAATTCTGCTTTAAGGAAACCATAACCATTCCAATCCTTCCTATAATTCCATGAATTATTTCTAGAAGAATTATTGTAATTCCAATTCCCAGTAATTACTTTGTGTTCTGTTTCTGACTTCATGATCAAAAAGCTCAGTTCTGTCAGATATAAGTCCCACATTTAAACACTTTTTTATTAACCCATCTCTTAAATTTCCCTTCAATACACATTTAATTACTTACATCTCACACTGTAATGCAAGATTCACAGCTCTGTAATCTTGGTTTTGGGGCTGCTGGGTTTTGATTTGGTCTGTTGGGGTTTTTGGGAGGGGGTATTTGGGGTTTTTTAGGGGGGGTGGGAGGAAAGGAAGGATGGAGGTTCTTGGGGTCTTGGGTTTTTTTGCATATATTCCCCAGCATTTCTCATCTTCATTCCCCTTTATCATCCATTCAAAGACTTTGTTAGATCTCTTTTCACAGGAGCACAGAAAGCTCAGACTGAGGATGTGATCTATGGTAATACTTAAAATCTAGTTCTAGTCATTGTTATTTTATGACAGCTTTGATATTCTGTAGATACAAACTGCTTTCATGAGTTCACCACATATTCCATGGACATATTGGACATTTGGACATATTAAATCATTTTTTTAACAATTTAGATCACTTGTTTTGGATTACCATAATTGTAACCATCCACTGAATTTTATTAGACTACTAATCTAATAATTTAGTAATTAAATTATTATGTACATAGTAATTTTCAAATTGTATACAATATACACTGATAAAGCTAACTTCTTTTTAGCAACTTTCATAATATTCACCCCTGAATTCCCTATTTCCTTGTGGAAATAAGAATTATCCCCTAACAAATCCAAATTTTCTTTTTTTTTTTGAGTTACTTTTGCATAAAATTTGTGAAAATTTTTTCTTTGTTCATATCCTTCAAGGAAACTAGAAATCAGGGCTACAAAATATAGGTAGAGAGAGGTTAGAACTGAAATGAAGAAAGGTATCCAAAAGATCCTGAATATCAATATCAAAACAGTTTCTAATCCTACTACATCACACCTATCAATTTCATAGCATGGAAGTATTTGATTAAAAAAACCTTTACTTCCTGTAGTAAGTGAATTAAATCTAGGTGTATATGCATATTTTGTTTACCATCCCATACCCTAGTCAAAACCAAAACCAAACAGAGAGATAAGTCACCAAAAAGAAAAGGTAAATAAAAAGGACAATATGACTAGTAGTAATTACATTTATAATCTCTACTTCATTACCAGCAAAGTTACAAATTAACAAATCAATTATATACCTGAAATGATGAGTAGGATAGTTAATTTCTTGTTCTAGGTTATATCCTTTTCTGGATAATAGGACAATTTTTGCAAATCTCACTCTTTCCCAGTTTTCCAAGATAAGTTAAAAATTGGCAAAGATTCATTAGTTCCTTTGAGACTTCTGAGCATAAATTACTTAGCTAGTTCATTTGAAACATTCTCACATGGAAGTAGATGTCTTATCAGTGTTTTATTTCAGATAGAAAATGTGTTTCCACCAACATTCGAATGGTTTGGCCCTAAACCAGCCATTATCTCAGCTTTTCTTACTCTAAATGAACTTATAACCTTTCTGAGAAAGATACAACACAGTGTTCAACCCTCCCTTTTCCTAGTAGATAATTCTGTAATCTTAGAGCTCACATGAAGCAAAAACATTCAGTATGTTGCATACTTCTCAAACACAGCTTTTTCAAGGAGTTCCTCTATCTCTCTCTGCTCTGTCTTCTACAGGACTGTCCTTCCCACCTGAGCTTGGCAAGAGGTCAGAATCCCACTTCTAAGAAAAAAACTAATCTGATTTTTTGTTTATCTAGTTTTGTCCCAGACAATGCAGAAATACACACTGAAAAATCTATATTCTCAATGGTTCTCTGCCATGCTGATGGCTACTTATAAACATGAGTAGATTAGACAAAACAAAAGACTTTTTTAATATGTTTAGGTTGGGCTACTTCAGAATGAGTGGCAGAAAAAAGGGACTCAGAGAACCTACTTTCTTCATTGGAAATTGTTGTCTAGGGAGTAAAAACCTGGAAGTAATATTAATATTTTGGAGCAGTACTTTGGCAGGAAGACACTTTTACTATGTGATATTTCAAAATCTGGAAAACATTCCTTGATGATATTACATATTTTAGAGACTCCCTGTGCTGAGTGTTTTGTTGATACTTTTATATGTGTTTGGATGTTTTTGTTGGCATCTGTAAATTCCAGAATTATTTCTGCTATCAACAGAATAACATAAGGAATGCCTTAAGACTGCTCTTTTTTTTTTTTTTTTTTTTTCTTTTTTTTTTTTTTTTTTTTCTTTTTCCTCCCACTAAAATACATACCAAAACATCACACTAAGTTTGGGGAGACAAAATTAACTGATTTTTCTAAAAAGTTCCCGGTTTCATAGTGGCTTCTCTGGCTATGATCAGTGATCCTTCAAGTATTAACCAACTATACAGGAATTTGAAAATAAAACCTAAGAAATCTGGTGACCAAATCTGGGAAGAGGAGAAATATGATCTGGGGTAAAAAATATGAAACTGGAGACAGAGTAATGGAGTAAGAATGCTGTTGGATTGGAAAGTGAAAGAGGAGAGCTGGAATGGCTTAGCAAAATTATTGTTGTCACCTGACCTATAAAATTCTGAAATCAGAACAAACTGAATAAACTGAACAAAGACAAAGTGCAGGACAGATTATGCAGAGAAAAAAGTGGCGTTGTAAGACAAACTGGGATGAGGAAACTTTGGAAGGCTTGCTAAAGAAACAATTAAAGAGACAGAAGTATGAAGACCAGAGCAAGGACAAAAGAAACTGATTTTGTAGGGAGAAATGAAATAAACACAGCTATCATCAACCTAATACTTATTGGTACATTTTGCTTAAACCCAAAAATTTGTTTCTCTTTGAGTCTCCATTTTTGCAGTTTCATGTTAAGGAAAACAGATACAAAATTACTTTAAAATAATACATTGAAAGCATAGGTTAAATGAGACTTTGAACAACCTGATGTAGTTACAGGTGTTCCTGCCCATGATGGGGGGGTGGGACTAGATGATCTTTAAGGTCCCTTCCAACCCTTAAGATCCTATGATTCTATGATTCTAAGATTAGGGCAGCAAGCTAGAGCACTCAGATCTTATCTATATTACAGCTGTTCACTATCAAACATAGAGAATTAACATTCCCCACTCCCCAAATCAAAATACTGTGGACGACTAGATAATGCTCTTCTGCTCTTTCCATAGGAAACAACTCAGCTAGATGATCAAGGTATTGTATATTTGGATGAAATTAAATCTTAAAATACACAAAACAAGATATCATTGGATATCTTCAGGCCTACAAAAAAACCAAAAAACAAAACCCATAAAATATGTACTAATATACTTAGGGCTTCAACAGTCTCATACTTTCATGTGTCTTCCTAATTATTTATACCTGAATTAAATACTAAATTGAAAAAAATAAAATTAATATATCAGGAAACTGTAATTTAGACTTAGACTTCTGAAAAATCTAAATTAGAGCAATTTCTACTAATTTTTTTCAGACTTCTTATTTAAGTGCAATACTTTCCACTCTGAATACTCATTTTATGTAAGATCATTTTAAGTTATTGATCATTTAAAGTTATTTCAAAGTATTTGAGTGTTTTAGTTCTCTTTATCCTAATTTCATACTGATTTACTGTGATTTTTGCTGATGCATTAAGTTCATTTCATTGACTATATTATGACAAAACTTAAAAAAATATTGACACCAGTCAAAGCTTGTTCCAAACATCTTAATATGGTTTTTAAAAAGACAGACTTGTTGAAACAATGGCTTCCCTCTCTACAATGGAATGAAATAATGCATCATTGCTCTGAAGTTACTATTTTGAATGTTTAATAATGCTTAGGATGCACTAAGTGCAAGCTTAATATTATTTTTATGACTCAGTTCTTTTCCAAAATGGCCAATTTTAAGTTATTCTAATTTTTAAAATAGCATACTACTAGGAGAAATTAAAAGGAAAAGGCATGATACTGTATGTGGAGAAGTAGAAAAGCAGTGAACAAATAATGATAGACACACAAGACATTGGCCCAGATACATAGGAAGAACTACTTGATGCAAGCAGTAAGGTTTAATTAGGCTGTAACTTTTAACAATTGAAGTCAGCTGGGACATGTCCTGCAGGAACTCAGACCACAAGGATAATCATTACTTAAGCTTCCACTTACTGGACAGCTGCTGCCAGTATTCACCACTTCACAGTTAGTTGAGCCAATTTCTAGGACCCCACATATAAGAAAAGCTGTGAAAGCTGTAACCCTGTTTTCTCTTTCTTTTCATCTGCTTTAACTCTATTCAATCTGCCAAGATGTGACAACGCGTGCAGCTCTCTAACCCACTCCAGCAAGCTGTGGCTATAGGGATGGTAAAAATACCTACCATTTGCATTCTGGAAGCATGGGACATACCCTATTTCACTTCCAAAGAAAGTGAAGGTGCAGTGTCCATATAATTATAAATTGTATTTAACATAGCAATTATTATTAACAGTAATTGTAATAATACTTCTATAGTAGCCACATCAGAAAGAAACGCTCAGTCTGGTGGTGAAGGTTTTTGCTGCCTTTTCCTCATGCTGAAGAGATTAAAAACTGAGCACTAAAAAACAGAAAATGAAAGTGTTATATTTGGGCACTTACTCCTTGACAGTTTTGCTAAATATTCTATTCTTATTATTTGAGTGGGCAGATTAATGGCTGCACAGTGCCTACATAAACCCCTATACTGATGTTCAAAGTCTTTTTCAGAGGCTCTCTTTCTATTTCTCTCTCTCTCTCTCTGCTACAACAGCCTATGAGAAGCTAGAAACACACCATCCATAGTAAACAATGAAGAAATTCAGTTAAGTTCCAAAGAATAATGCAAATAAAAATTTTCTTTTATTTCTCATTAAAATGTATTACTCTATGGTGTATCTTATATAAAGTTTGACAAATTGTTTTAAGAAGTTTGTTAGTAGAGGCCTAAGATATAACTTAGCAATTTTGTATGTACCCTACATACAAAATTTCTTAGCTAATTTCTTTAGCTAAGAAATTAGGCTGCAGAATTTTAGAAATAAATAAATCTTCAATCTCTACTGCTTTAAAACTACAATGAACTAAGAGGGAACAAAGTAAAAAAGTAACCTCTGAAAAAGATCTACAAATTTCTTGTCTCTTAGGTCAGAGCATAATTACAGTAGCAGATTTGCCTACTCCTTTCCTGAAGGTAAGATCAAATTATAAGTATTTATAAAAAGCACAAAGTTTGCTGTTAGGAAAACTTCAATGGGTAAATCTCATAGTATTTTTATTTTTCTTTTGTCAACATAAAGAATGGCTCCTTTTCTCCCTCCTGGGGGGAATTTTTCTCTGCTTTTCTATTAAAATGACTAAAACTTGAACCAGTAAATATCTGAAGAAGGAGAAAGAAATAGAATCTAAGAAAAGTAAAAAGTTTGAAGGCAACTGGAAATTGACAAATAAGAGTCAGAGCAGAAAATTATGGCAGTTTGCCAACCAGCTGCAAAAACTAATTCAGCTTTAGATAAAGAGATTTTAAAGGGGAAAAGGACAAGAAAACTTCAGAAAAAAGAATAAAAGAGCAAAGAATAAATCCTTAGAGCTGTGTTAAAGAAGAAACATAGGCAGTGCTTTGTTGTTTTAACTGCAGAACTGCAAGAGGGGCTTTTCATTGAGACTTTGAATAGCACCAAAGAAACAGGAAGAATAAAGTGGAAGCACTGAAGTTTTCCTTAATGCAGTAGCTTATAGACAGCCATCCAAAAAGGATTTAAAATAAGCTTTTCTAGACAAATAGAAATTATTACTGTCAGTTAGAATTTTCTTCAATAGTCTACATACAGACATAAAAACCGCAGTGTTACACGTGATCCTGTGTACAAATTCATGGTGAGCAGTGACTGAGATTGTTAGACAAAGAAAATGAAGTAGTTGAAAATATCAATAGAGGCCACCTTTACCTGGAAAAGAAAAGTATATTATATTATCAGCAAGATTTATTTATTTGGTTGGGGTTTTGTTTATTTATTAATTTATTTATTTATAGATACATCATGGTTTATTATTTCATGGTCAGAGAGCATGTAAAAGAATGAAGTGATGAGTGCTGCCTGGTTACAACAGCAGACCAAAATAGCAAGCTGGCATACAAAATAACATGAAGGAAGGTGGTCACAGGCTTGTCTTCTCATCTGTCACTAGGCCTTTTCATCAAGCAGTGAATAGCAAGTCAGCATGACGTAGAGCCACTGGTTATTGTGGAGAGATCTAATGACTGCATCCACTGTGCCCCACTGCAGCACACTCACAAGCTCCCGTAGGACAACATCTCCTGACCAGTCAGACTATACAGAACATAGAGGGCCACTCAAGGGGCCCTCAAAACACCATCTCAGAGCTCACAAGTGCCAGGCTCTGAGAGTGAGCTCACCTATGCCCTCTATATGAACCAGATCCTTTCACCTCCATTATTCACGGTGTGACTGCTGCATGAAATTCCCAGAGCAGCATAGCATGACTCTGCAGCTTTCATCTTGCATGGGCAGGAGACACAAGCTCACATTACAGCATGCACCTTAGGTGCATAAAAATTCTGGCATTAAGATAAGGGCAATTTTGGCTTGCATCAAATAAAAGGACTTGACACGTGTAACTGCTGTGAAAGTTACAATTTCTGATTTCATACAAGCTTAGGCAAATGAGAGATTGAAGCGATGTTTCATTTTTTTATGGCTACATTTTCCAGCAGTCAGCTGCTTCAGAATAACAATAAAATTCCTAATGATAATTGTTTTTCTTTTGGGAAGTTTCTTTGGCAGTTTTTAACTGCTTAAAAATTGTTTTGCTACTTATCGGTGCTGAAGGCTACACTTTCACTGGGGTATAACAAGTGAGTATGTTGCCTTTGTGCCTTCCATGACGTGTAAGATTCCAAACTTTGTCACCATCCTTATTTTCTGTTGTCTCATCCCATTCCTAATTTTTCATTCTATGTTTCTGCTAATGTTTTGCATTAGATATTTTAACACGGATTTTCTGAATTGAAAGTGCTTTCATTAATCTTTTGGTGTTTTTTAATAAATGTTCCTTCCCTTGGGCATGCATATCTTATAATAAGAATGTTATTTGAATATGTCCCAGCTGTGTGAGCGAACCATACCCAACAATAAACTGCAAGAGAAGGAAAATTATTCAAAAAATATGTCACTTTTTGTTCATATCCTTCCTACGACATGGAATTTTTCTGGAAAAACTTTTTGATACATCAATAACTTGGGTGAGGGAGGAAGGAAAGAAGAAATTAATTATTTGAGAAAACATCTGGGCTGGAAAATTCATCCCACAGGTTTCAAATGGCATTCTCCTCATCAGTGTCAGTGGGTCCATCAGAATGTCTTGCAAATTATTATCTGTCATTTGTGATGAGGAGAACAAACTCCTTGGGGTAAAGAAAATTTGTATATAATATTGACAGCACTTACACTACTTGGTAATGGAAAAGAATTCTATTATCATCTGCTCTAGTGTTTAAATGCTGTTATTTGTAATTTGTATGGTAAAGATGCTGTTAACAACTAAATGAGAATTCATGAGTCATGAAAAAATAACGGGAAGGCATCTGTTATGTCTTTTCATCCTGTTATTCTAGATATTTAATAATAACTGCTGAACCAGGATGATCCCTGATCCCTGACCAGGGATGTCCACCATTCCATTGCTCCATCAGTCAAATACCTTCATTGACGTTAAGGATTTTACTAATGTGAATCAGAGTTTGTGGACTCAAACTATGCTTCTACAACTAAAGACATTAATTTGGCAGTGACCAAACTACAGCTCTGAAACCACTGGAAGAGGAACTACTGGAGAAGTGGCTGCCCATGCATGTGTCAAGTTCAAAACATATTACATGTGTTCCAGGATACTGGGGGTGTTACCTGCCAACCTGTTACCTCCCAAATGCATAAAAACACATTTACACCATATGGATTCTAAATTCCTTTTAAATATGGATGTTCATGCATGATTCACTACTGTATTACTTCTGGAGTATTGGTTGAGAAATAGCATGCAATATCGGTATAATAATGTAACCTTATCTCTGATTTTATCAGAGAAAAGTGTTTTTTTTTATTTAGATTTGTCAGACCATAAAACTGAAATGTTAGTATTGCCTTTAACAATGGCTAATTAGTAACCCTTTGTATTCAACAACTTCCTTTATTTTTATTGGCTTGAGTTACACTGGGCTTTTTCAAAAGTGTTCTATGAACTGACTTTTTGTACTTTCTTTAAAGTTTCATTATCTTTCGTATGACAAAGTAATTTTAATTTCTATATTTTTAATCTCCTTATATCTAACTTTTTACTTTAAGTTTTCTCTACAGAAGTGCATATGTTTACTCATTTATTTAGATAACTTTTAATGGAAATTTGCATTTTCATAAGGATACCCTAATACTTTTAGATGAGTTGTTTGCTTTCCTAAAAGCCATTTTAAAGGCTGGCCCTATCCAGTTCTCTTTAATAATATTGAAACTCTCCATCTGAGATATAGCTATGATCCTAGGAGGTGAACAGATTAGCCAAAAAAAACCGCACAAATAATTTGCAGCCTTGTCAGACAGCTTTGATAGTCTCTGTAAATCATACTGGAGAGTGGTCTTCTCCATGACTCAAAGAGCGAGCTCAGGTACTGCAAAGATCGGCTTCTTCTTGGAAATATAATTATCGTATCTTAAAGTTACAGATGGAAGCTAAAAGGATTGCGTAAGACGAGCATCTTGAAGAGACTAGTTTGATAAATTTTTGTCTACCTGTGTGGCGGTGTACCTTTTGAGATTTCCAATGATTCTGTATGTTTTTGTTATTTGTTTATAATGGTTCGTTCCTACACCCCCAAGCCCAAACCCCTGTAGTCCTTCCCTGGTAACAGACCTTGTCAATCATTTTGTAAAAACTAGGAAGATTCTGGTTTCTTACCCTTGTTGCTCAGTAAGTATCTTCTATGAATATATGTAGATGCAAATTACTAACAAACTAAATAATGTGTGGAGCATAATTATTGTATTACCAATTAATACATATTTTTCCCAACATTTAAGTAAACTATTGATTACAACAATTAAAAATTAAAAACAATTAAAAACAATTCTTCTTTTCCTAAAAGATGTATTATAATTGGTAGCAATATATTAGTAAAGATATTTTTGCAAAGGTGCCCAAAGGTGCAATGCAGCCTGGCTGCTCCCTGGGTGGTTGTAACATTTGGGGCTTTCCACAAATGTCTGACACTCACTGCCTGTTCCAGCCCTCGCTGCACTCCTCTGGGCAGGGGGGACAGCCCTGAGGGCTGGGCCGTGGGCAGATCAGGGGAATCCCAGCTTAGAGACTGTATAAATGGTATTAGTTGAAATTCTTATCTAAGTCTGTCCATGATATTTCAGATTAATAAGTGAGTTTATATACTCTCTATGCGCTAATGTACATATTCATTGTCGCCGTTATGGACTTGTACTTAAAAATAGCATATCATTTCCACAAAATTTTTTAGGATTCTTTAAAATAAAAGTTACGTCTTGTTGAATACATATTGATTTTTTTTTGTACATGCTCATTAGCAGTTTTGTATTAATGGCTTTATGAATTTCCTGTTACAGATGACAAGGTAAAGCACTGTTACCATTTTTTGATCTGTAGACCTAAATATCATGTAGTCTTTACACAGATAGAGCTAGTCGCATGAGTTTGCAGTGGATTTATTAGTCAAATTAATTTGTTACTTAGATGATGCTTTATTCTTAATTATTTACTAAAGGAATCTCTTGCAATAAAAAATCTTTAGGACTGATTATTAAAAAGTAATAATATAACCTATGTTTCAAGTATCAGAGCAAAAAAAAAAAATCTTTGTGTAATAGTATTTGTCTGTGCAGAGTAAATAAACAAATTATTTTGAATAGGAACATGCAGTTCTTCAATTTGGTAGTTGCCAATGCTACCCATGCCTTGTGATTCATTGAGGTCTAAAAAATTGCTCCCAGAACATTTGATATTCTGCTTTTATCCAATTAAGTCAATAATCACAAGGATTTGGAGTTCTCCATTAATGCTTTGTGGTACAAAATTGGTTGATACTAACCTGTCAGCTCAAGTGGATTAATAGCTGGATGTCATTAGTAGGTTGTGGAAATGCTCTTAATCCATTTTAGGATGAAGCCAGTTTAGTTTAAATAATCTTAGCTGGGTTTCAATTAGCCTAAACCCATACTATGCACCAGTATGATGACATACACATGTGTCTTCTTAATCTATATTTACTTCAGCAGTTTCTTTCCCACATGCATTAGTCAGAATCTCTCCTCTGAGAGTAAGTGCCCTGCCATGTCTCTCAGCTGAGCTGTTCCATGCTCTCATATCTGCACCCACTACAGTCAAGTTATCAAAATGTCATTATTAGTTCAAGCTGTTTCTAAAGTTCTTTATAAGGAAGGTATCATAAAATTTATATGAAATCACACTTCAAAATATTCACAAGGCATCACATTCATTATTTGAGCTATGTTAAATTTCCTCCTGGCATCTAAAAAGTTACATTTGACAGAATGAAACTGCATTTAAGTGTTACAAAGGTAACACTGGAATACTTCTGTGTGCCTCCTTAGATATCAGTGAACCTATACTAATACACAGTAACAGAAAGTGGAGCAGGAGCAGCATAACGGTGGAGAATGCGTCAAAATGCATGTTTCATGTTCTGAGCATTTATGGAACAATATTAATTATTCTGTCCCCTAATTAAAATTACTTTACCCTGTAGTAATTGCTGAAAATAATTTGCTACTCAAGCAATTGTAGTGGTTTGAAAGCAAAACGAGTGAGAGGCTCCAAGTCAAAAATACAATTTAATGAGAAGAAAGGGGAAAAAAAAAAAGTAAAATAAAATAGAATAAATGCAACAATACAAAGACCACTAACAGAGTCAGAATACAACCTGAGCAGGGTGATGGAAGCAGTCCAGGTGAGGGGGTCTTCCTGAAGCAATGATCCTGTAGAAAGGTCCGGAAGCTCTTGTCCTCTGGGAATCCAGAGGGCAAGGGCTGCCTGTACTGTCCCAAATCCCAGACAGGTGAGAATGCTTGGTTCCTTCCCCTGGGCAGAGCATCTCACAATGGGATGATGAGTCACACAGGGGGTCCTTGATGGCCCATCAACAGGCATTTGATGGGCCATTAACAAAAGACACATTAACAGAAGAGGGAGGAGGGTCTAGGAGAAGACTGCTTCAAAAATTAGATTCAATAGCTCATGAAGATGGTGATAGAATACTTTGTGCACATCTTATACCACAACCCAGGACAGCAATTTACTGTCATTTTGGGTGACACTCTAAGCTACTATCCCCTTGTTTACTAAGGGAAAGTATATTAGATGCATTCTGATCTCCCTCAACTCTATATGATCCTTCCCCTAGTGATGTGACAGGGCCACACAAGTTAACATGTTTACACGTAGAAGGCAGCACTTCAGACAACTCAACCCTTTTGTTTGATGATGGATCTCCCCTTTAGGCTTGTCTCTTTTTAATGCCCACCACCACTCTTAATCTACATTTTCTCTGTTATTGCACAATGATTCACTCAGTCATTAACCTTGTCACCATTCCTTGCAGCAAGTGGGCCTTTGGTACAGCTGTTCTGCAGCTTCTTAACCACTTACACCTTGAGTCCCAGAAAGCAAAATGGTCACTGAGGAGACATCTCAAGAAATAGCTGAGTCTGAGTCCCAGATATCTTCTACACTATTAGATATAAGCCAGACACGAGAGGTTACTTTTTGCAAACCCTTCATCATTTGAGGCCCAGCATTAAA
The DNA here is from genome assembly GCA_037834095.1 of Argya squamiceps. Classification (NCBI taxonomy): domain Eukaryota; kingdom Metazoa; phylum Chordata; class Aves; order Passeriformes; family Leiothrichidae; genus Argya; species Argya squamiceps. The sequence goes on from JBBMKD010000216.1 coordinate 33,761,542, forward strand.
AGACACCTGATTTTTAGTATTTGACAGTATTTAGCATAAGACAGCAAAGTAACCAAAAATCCTAAACCATTTGTATAGCTGAAATTTCATAGTAGTTGATTGTTTTAGTGCAGCAAGGAAAGGTATTGAATGGATTCCAGAGAGGGATAGAAAGAGAGAAAGAATGACCCAGTAATGTCAGTCTATTTCATGGACTGATACAAACAGCGGTCCTTAAATTACAACTTACTGCTGCGAAGTTTCTGTCCTGCTGTGAGCTTTCTGTCCTACTGGAAGGTGATTCCTTTGAATGAACAAATGAACATTTTTGGGTTATATGTACGTAAACAAAAATTTGGAACTATACCTGCCTTCAGGAAGAGGGAAGTTTTTTCACGTGTCATGGTTCTGGGAGCCAACTAAACACTGGTAGTTGTATGGGACTGGACAAGGTAAGACTCCCTTCATTTTTCAATCCATGTGGAAATATATTTTCTCAGCACTTCAACTGATATAAAACACCAGCTGATATAAAACACAATGAAGCCTGATTCCTCAGAAGGAGGAATCCTGCAAATGCCAGCCCTGCAAACATTATCCATCCCTTTTAGCCAGTTAGTAATGAGAGTCAAATTGCAAACCTTTACTGGCCCAACTTACTTTCACAAAGGGGAAATTCAGATTTTTTGTCCTAAGTAAAATATTCATACAACCTTATAAAGCTCTTTTCTGCTCCAACTCTTCAATTGCACTGTACCTTCCTCTTTTTATTGTAACTAGAAATAAAGAATCAATCTAAGAATCTTCATGATATAGTTTGATCTTGCATAATTTGAAAGTTAGAAAAAAATTTAGTAATTTTAAGAATTTTTAATAACTTTCAGGTATGGAAAGGTTTGATTTGTTAAAAAAATAGACTAAACTGTGTTTATCAGCATCTCTGTCTTATTGCATAATTATGCAGTACTTTGAATTAACAGATGGGATGAGTTACACAGTTACAATACAAAATTCAGAGGGCAAGGCCATGACACAATACACATTGTTTGAGATGCTGTTCATGTTTTGTATTCTATATTTTTAGAGTGTTCTCCCTTTGAGCACTGAGACAGTGCTTAGAGGATTTATTAAAGAAGTTCTTGAAAGTGAAGTAAAGCTGTACATATAGTATTTTTAGGGTAGGGATTACTTTTCAGTTACTTCTGAAGAATATAACAAAGTCTAAACAAAAATAATGCTTCATGCTTACTGAGACAGAAACAAATTCAGAGTTAAGATGTTAGATACTTTTATTCCAATAGTAGTACATCTGGATCTGTTAATCCAAATGACATTGCTGAACTGAACATCACATTTATATTCTTTAAAATGTGTTTTGTTCATTTGTTCTTTAAGGTTTTCGGTACATAAGAATACTCTGGAAAGTATGAAAAAAGCCTGACACTAAAATAAGTATAAAGTTTACTTATTTGCATGTTTTATTTAATGTAAAAAGTAGGATGCTTTCAACCTCTTGGCATGCAGTTAATGTTTATGGTAACATTATTGTGGCTGAGTTAAAAATACAAGAAAACAAAACTTTGGGATTTTTTACTACATCTTTTTAAGCAGTCTTCAAACAGTATGATATCTGTCAGTACTGAACTATAATTATGTTCCAAACAAGACACAGCATGGTTTAGGGTACAAATAATCTCTTCTCAGTCATTTCTGCTTCTGTGATAGGCCAGTTTGACTCTGGACTGTGTTTACTGGGAACCACAAGCCCTAAAGAGAATGGTACTGAGATATCCCTATAACTTTAGACTGTAACAGCACAGTTCAACTTAGATTATTGGTTTGGGCATTTGGCCAACATTACTGGAGCTGCTGGCAACAATGTGAGGAAAAGAAATCAAGAGAGGAGTCAGTAATGAACTGTGGGGCTGGAGCAGAAATTAGTGACAGCAAGGTATGATTGAAAAAGGTGGAGAAACATCGCTGCAACACTACTATGCTACACAATTTATGAGTGTTTAAAAACTTCTCCATTTCATACAGAAAAAAAAATATATACATATTTGCAAGCACGTGTATTTTTACAGGTGCACACACACAGCACACACACATAAACAGAAATATGTTGCTATATAAACATTAATTTTTGCATTTAGTGTCTAGAATATCAGGTGAAATTACAGCAAGAGTTTTATATTAAATTCCCTGAAAAGTGTGTTGGTAGACATTTTTGAGAGGAAAACAAAGTAAAATGGGAATTCTGAGCTACTGCAGCTTGCCAAGCTGTTCAGTTTTATTTGGGACATCTTAGGAACATATAAATAAAGACAAAGTGGCAAAATATCTAAGTGCTTTCAGATTTAAGGAAACAATATACATTCCTCCTGCCCCAGAAAGCAATTATTTAATATTTTAGAATGCTTACTGGCATCAGTGTTGGTTTTTCTGGTAGACAGCGAGTAAACAAGCTATAATGCTGTCTACAATATAAACTTTTAAGCCTAAAGTCTTAGCTTGCTGCTGTCAAATTCAAGGGCAAAGCTCCAGTTGACTTCACTGGAGCAGGGATGAAGTATGGGACTAAATAGAGTTCAAGCTAGCTTGAAATTTATTGCACAGAGATTCATTTTTATTGTTGTAAATATTTCCTATATACCACTCTTCTCCACAAAAAGAGAAAAGTTTCTGAGCATCTACATAGCATTTGTACCTTACTCAGTGCAGTAGTTCCTATTTCTACCACCAACTTAAATTTTCAGAATTCATTTAAGTAACATAATTCTATTTGGTTTGACACTATATTTTGGACTTTTAGCCCCAAATTGCAGATGTTTACAGTAAGATATGCATAAGAAGAATGAAAGTTTTAAGACTACCAGTTTTCCTTATAATGCCTGCTAATCTACTTAACTGAATCCTTCTTTCCCAGATAATTTGCATTATCTGTTAATTTTTTCTTCTAAACCAACATTTGTTGTGGTGCTTATAAATTTTTTTCACCCTGTGTATTTTACCATATTGAACTAATAGTCTTTGAATTTCTTATATATATTAATTCCTGACTAGCTATATATCCAGAGCTGGGTTGCTTTTGCTGCCACAGTTTTGTTTCTATTATCACTTATGCCAATTCTAGTCTTTTTATTTTTAGCTATACCTAAAAAAGAGTAATTTTTATAGCTTTAAATCAAAACTAGAAATAAGAAAGTCCACATACAGCATGATCACTAGTCCATGTCCCCAGATGCTTATTCAGTTCCTATTTCTTTGTGTTCTGTTTTTCAGCTATTAACTGATCTTTTTATTCCTGTAGACCCTCCCTTAGAAACTGTCTGTTAAATTAGGAACTAATTTAAAAATAGCATTCAGCCCAATATAGAACATTAAAAAACGGTACTTTATAAAAAACTTTCAATTTTGGAAACTGCAGATTACCCATCATCTGGTTTCCTCAATGAAAGCCTAAAATGGCAGAGTTCCTTTTAACCCAAAAGCCTCATAAAATCGCAGAAAAAGTGGTGCTTATTCAATTTACCTGAGAAGCTAAATCCTTCACTTCTCACCAATCCAAAATGTTCATTAATATACATGGAAATTTTTGATCTGTGAAAATTGCAGGACAAGCCTCGATATGCACCACTGTTTATAATACAGAAGAAGGTTAACTGAATGCCTTGTTCTCTATAAGAATAAATAACTGACCTGGTATTTGTCACTCAGAAATGGAAGTAAAAGAGGTGTGTTACAGGCATTGTTGTAAGTTCCTTAAAAAGGCCTAAAGTAAGTTAAACAAAAAGACACATGGGGTTTTTAGTATTGCTCTTTAAGAATGTACAGAAAAGGAAAGAAATCAAATTTAGAAGATTTATGTCCCCTTTCTTTCTCTTAAACAAAATGGGGTTCATTGCTTGATATGACTAATGACAGAGGGTCTGGGGAGTGAAACATGAGCTAGAAATAAGACATCTAAAATATCTAGGAGATGGGAGACATCACAGAAAGTATACACAACATGAAAGAATAAGAACAGGTCACTGGACCAACCAGTTGATGAGGTCTTGAAATATGCCTTCACTTACACCTCCTGAGCTTAAGCAATGACATGTGCTACTTTTCTTCAGAGGAAAAAAGAGACTGGAGCGATACCTGCAGGGTCCCTCACTTACTAGTGTAGACATAGTCAGCATACAATATATTGTCCTGGCAGAAGGACTGTTGTTCAGCAGGATGTTTGCCCCATCTGGCTTGGTGAGATACTCTAGTTCTGACTTAGATGCTCAAAAAACGTTTATGAAGGACCTCCATTGACTAAACAAGGAGAAAAGCCTTAGCTTGGGAGAAAAAAATATGGAAAAGGAAAAATTAGTAGCTGTTTTATTCCAAACCTTGTGCCTCACTTCACCTTCAGAGGTTTATTTATATTTCTTTCCTCACTGCAGCAGGGAAGCAGTGTGAAACTCCCTCATTTTGGTACAACAAGTATTTCTTGATGAGTCAGTAAGGTTACACAGACTAGCACAGACAAAGGATGAGAGTCCAGTTACTTCCACTCCACCTCCTTAACCAGGTTTACAGGGGAAATATGACAGCTCTGCAAGATCTACTTTTCCATTTCCTACTAAAACTTGTATAAAAACTCCTGCTGCAAGGTTACAGTTATAATGTAGACTACATGATGGAATCAGAACTATTATAAAACGAATGCTTTTTCAGTTTTATTTGATTTAGGATTTTGCAAGATTTGTTGTTGACATATTAAATAATTTTCTTTATGTTTGAATTTTCTTTTCTTTTCTTTTGAATATCTTTGAAAATGTGTGGGAAAATGAGTACTCTTTAACATTGCTGATACTTGGATTATTCAGTGGTTTATGCATCTCTTGTGGTAGACTAAAATTATGTTACATCTTAACTAATTTTAGAAAATGAAAGGGCAGACAGGTTTTTATTTTAACAAAATAGCTCAACATTCAGTATTGTAAAATGTACTTAAGTACTATGTAAACTTAAAGGAATGAAGAATTAAGTGGCATTTAAATAAAGTCCAGTCATAGAAGTATTATGCTTTCTTTATAAGAATTTTGCAACTTATAAACTAATTAACAATTATTAGAACACTTAGAAATGCCAAAAAATATTATTCTGTTTTTACATAAACTTTTCCAAGCCTGTACAGCCCTGAACATTTTTAGAAGCCCTTGCTTGAAATTTGCAGAAACCTGCATTATTTCTTGGTTATAGTATCCCTCAGAAATAACCCTTGTTTTAGAAGGGACAGTAGAAAAGTAAATTCAAAGTAGAATTTTACAATTTCCTAACAAATTATAGATTTTTAATGATATCAGATATGTACATTTTTGATCTGAAATATAGGCTTATAGATTCATTTGGCTGTTTACATTTGCTATCAGAGAGACAAAAAAAAATTAAATATGTATCTGGGGCCTACCACATATCCATTTTGCTTTTGCCTCCATAATCAGCTCTGCTTAAATCAACCAGTCCTGGCCTGGGTACCACTAATAGAGACTGAATGAAAATGGGATTGTCCAGAGACTATCAGTAGCTTAGGAGAATCACAGATGGACCTCCTTTTAGATGCTGAAGTCTTTTCCAGTAGCACTCACAATGCTTCATTCTGGAAGTCAGCAATTTGGGGTTTTTTCACTGATCTGTTCACTATGTCTTTGCTGGCCTGCAGAGATGCAGTGTGTTTGGAAAAATTTACCTTCAATGAGTGCCCATAAAATTTTCCATACCCTCAGTTTTATTTCCTGCTTTATTTCAGGACCTGAAGTCCTGTAATATTCCCACTACACGTTTGTTTTCTTCTGAGTCTCCTTCCTTCTTCACATTAAAAATATTTAGATTACAGGGTCTCCTTTCTCTCACAAAAATATTTAGCTCACAGGGTGCTTCATGAGGTCCAGAGGAGGTCAAAGCCAACTGCCTAGTAGTGTGGCTACAGTGACAAAAGCATTGTGAACACAACCAGCAATTTCTCATGGAAGAAGGACCGGTTTTCCCTGCAGGTGATCCAAAATGACACTATGAAGCCCACCTTCTTTCCTAGCACTGATTTTACACAGATTTCAAAATCACAGGCCCACATATTAAGAAGGGTACTTGGAGTTCCCAACAGCTGTTACCTTGTGACATACTTACTCTCTGGTCAGGATGAAGCATATCTTTGTTGGGCAGATCTGGATTAAGGTATTATTTTCTTAGAGAGTTAAGAACTATCAATGTAGTTAAGCTCAACTGCAAGGTACATTGCTGTTACTATTTTTCAAGTAGGTTAAATGACCTATATAAAGAAAATGAAAGAAAATTAAAAAACCCAACCAACCAGCCAACCAACCAAAAAACCCCACCAACCAAGCAAAAACGCCAAACTAAAACACAAGGGAAAGAAGACAGTCTTCCAATAGGCAGGAGAATCAGAAAACAAATGTCCCATTCCTTATTACCATACTAAAAGAAACACACATTTATTGCCTTGATATACAAACATCTGTGTAAAATAGTATATTCCTACTATTGATAAATGATACCGATAAATAACAATCTCATAGAAAATCACACAGCTTGGATAATACTTTGGAAGTCTCTAATTTTTTTTTTTCAACCCTCTATTTTCTTGTAAGAATCAACATGTAAATGGCAAATATTCCTAAAATCAATGAGAAATTTCTAAAGAGCCTTCACAAGGCCCAGGAATCACAAGTTTTGATTTGTCCTAAGGCATTACAATTCTCTGCAACTGTAAACCTCAGGTTTTTTGTGCCTAAGCATTAAAAAAAAAAATTAAAAAAATTAAAAAAAGGAAGAGTGATAGAGAGCAAGGGTGAGATTAAGAAGAGTGTGTTAGGCAACTATAGAGGAAACATGGTTTTTTCCCTTCAAACTACAGAAATTACTTGTCCTTTGGCATACACCTTTTCAAGTGTTATTTAATTAAAATAAATGAGAAACGTTCAAGTTAAGTTTAGCATAACAAATTATATTAGCCTCATGATATGATAAGAACATATATTACTGTTCCCAAAACTTTATTCTGTTGTGTGAACATAATTCTTGCTCTTCATTTTAGGAAAGGAGCATATCTTATCGCTATTTAAATCCTTTTCAGATAAAAGAGAACATTTAGATAAACATATTTTATTATGCTGTCTCTGTAACTGAATTTTGCTACACCGTGCTTTGTGAAGTAAATACATGTAAGGCATTGTAAGATTTATAACTTTGGAGAGGTTTCGCATACTTTGATTGGTCTCAATTATAATATGTATATATCTTCCGATCCTGGGAAACTGGGACTTATGTTCATTTTAAGAATAAAAGAAGAAAAACAACCCCTGGTTATTACAGAAGTAATTAATCTAGATTATAAATCAGATTTGTATTCATAAATGTAGGACATGCTTTTGCAAAATAATTATAAACTATTCTCATAGCTGCAGGTTTTATTTATTACACTTTTTTTGTCCCAGTAGATGAATATCAAACTTTCTTAGTGTACTTACAAAAATAAAATTCAGCTGCTTAAAAAGATTAAAACTCATCAGATACAGAATTTAAGGTCACCTCAACAGGGTGTATTTTTAAACTCTGGCATGCCAAATAAATATTTCATATTTATTTTAAATAAGTGTATATTCCTAACTATATTAATAAAGCGGATTTTTTCCTCTTTTTAGTCCTTTATTGAAAAATAAATGCATTAGTTTAGGAGGAGAAAGAAATCAATAGGATTATGTACTTTGACTTATCTATCTGCAAAAAGTCAATTGGATGGAGGGAAAATACTGTTAAAGAATTCCTCAGTGTTTAAAAGAAGAGGGTCACTTGGTAATGTGTATGACAGAAAAATATCTGGTTTAGACTTAAATATGATTTTTTAGTATAATTTACACAGTATGCAAAACATGCTTAGAATCAGCAGATATATTGCATATTATATGTTGTACAAATTGATTTGTATTCAGTCGTTATAACTTATTTTAATGTCTTCTAATATTTTAAGATTTTTAGATGGCCCACTGGGAGGTGTATGCTTTCACACACTGAGATAAAAAGTCAGGAAGACTTTTCAAGGAGGCTGTTAAAACAGCCTTTTACCCCACTGGCTATGTAGAAAATTTAGGTGTTCAGTCCAGAAGAGGTAATTCAGGTGCCATCTGAAATTTGGGCAATGCTAGAAGTCTGAGTAAGATCAAATGACTCCTAAGAAGTAAAAGAGGCCCCTTAGGAGACCTATTAAAAAAAAGAAAAAAACCCCCAAAACCAAAAAAACCACTAACCAACCAAAAAGCCCCAAACTCAAAACAAAAAAAAAACCCAAAACACCCCGGTGAGGGTTGTCTTTACTTTTTACCAAAAGAAAAGGAACATGAATTTGGTAAAAAGGATTTGGCCATTCTGGAAGCCCAAAATAACTCCTTTCCTTTAATCCAGAAAGCATTTTAAAAAGTTGCATGTTCATAGTAAAAAAGTATGCTCAAGCACAATATGCAGAGCTATCCCTAGTGCAAAACTGGAGAGAAACATAGCAATAAATTGAATTAATAAGTAAAAAGAAGGAATACACCATCTAGACCTATCAAAATGGTTAATACATTTATTGAACTATAATTAGAAGAAAAAGAGTGCATATCTACAAGCAGCAGGAGCCTAGTTGGGATAGAGAAAGTTGAATCTTTTATTTTCTCTCTAGGTATCTCAAAAGACAATTGGATTGTTTCAAACACAAGTAGTGTAAAACAAGGTGAATTCCTTTATCTCAAAAATGCTGTGCCTTTGAACACCTATACACCTGTTGAATAACATGTCCAAAATGGTAAATTTTCTGCTAATTGGAAATATCTGAGAGTTCATATATCATGAATCAACGTTTCAACTGTTCCCTTTGTTTTCAAGAATGATTCTAAACACTGATGCTATGCCCCCGTGGATCTCTTGTAAAATAATTCAGTTATTTGAACAGTTTTTCATCTGGGGAATTCAGGGTTTTGTGGAACTGCTTTATTAATAGTTTCTACATATTTTTTCTTCCTTTCATTTCCAAGTCAACAGTCTAAATTTATAGAAGAGATGGTGAATTAAGATAATCACTATTTCTCTGTCTGTGAGAATGCTTAAAATCATCCTCCTTATTGATTTGATTTCTCACAGAAAAGAAAAAATAAGAAAACTATTACCGTCCCGCTGCTGTGCCCGCCGAGCCGGCTAGCGTCCGCACAGGTAACAAGACGGATATATTTTAAGTATGGGCTCTTTTCCGCTCGGGCTGCTCCAGCGCGGCAATGGCGGAAGGAATAAAAGGGGGGG
>JBBMKD010000216.1:33770947-33789844 GCA_037834095.1 Argya squamiceps
GAAACTCAGGAAGGAACCAAATGGGGTAACAGAAATAGGGGTACAGAGAACAAGCCATTTTACAATAGAACATTAACTTATAAATAAAACCTAAAATTAAAAAATGCACTCCCACAGAAAACAAATATTTTAAGCTGAAATTGTCCATGATTATAAAGTGAGTAAAATGAGAGATAAGAAGGAATCCATAGGACTTGATTTGCAAACAAGCAGAATATTCATTTGGACCTGCTATTTTTGGAATCGGTTAAGTCTTTTTTTTCCTTTTTTTTTTTTAACAAATAAATTACAGGAAAAATCTCCCTAGTGCAGCTATACTTTAGTGTTCAGGAGAGTGATCAAACTGTACACAGCGAGGAAATACAGCATCTTAAAGTTCTGTCATTAAAATTCCAGGATAAATGCTAAATATACCAAGACCATGAGTTTTTTCTTTTGGCAACACAGATTTCCTAAATAAATCAGCTAAGTAAATTTCAGTAAGTTCTGAATAATTTAATTCAGAATATTTGTGAAACTTGGGACTCTTTTGGAAACTATTAATATGGCATTGTACCTACATCCAAGATAAAACACAAGTGCACAAATCTTTACAGTCAGAAAAAGGAAAGAGACAGAAAACTGTAATATTGCTCAGAAAAAGATCAATAATAAAAAAAAACCCCTTCCTACTGAAATCTTCAAATAATAAAAACATGCCAATCAATTTTTAACAAAGATAAAATATATATTTTCTGTTGAAAACCATTATACCTAATACACAGACCTACGTACCTATGTTAATCAAAATAATGTAAAAATGAATAAATATAAACATTAATATAAACTGTAGTCAATAAAGTTCCTTAAAATTATGATATGTAGTTTTGAGCCTGGCAATATTGATAAAGATACTTTGCCTCATTTGATCTCAAACCTAAAATAAAAAATCAGAAATAAGCCCGTTCTGCCCAGTAATTTTTTAGTTTATGAGCCAGGATTCCTAATCAACAAACCATTTTCCGTTTTGTTTTTTTGTCTGTTTTTTTTTTGTTTGTTTGTTGTTTTTACTGCCACAGGTCAGCAGTACCTGTAACATTAGCACAGAAGACTATTGTGGTAGGTTGACTCTGTCTGGATGCTAGATACCCATGAAAGCTGCTCAAATACTCCCCTTGTCAGCCAGACAGGGAAGAGAAAATATAACAAAGATTCATGAATTGAGAAAAGGACTGGGAGAGAAATCACTCACTCACCAAATACTATAAAGGGCAAAACAGGGTCAGCTTGGGGATATTAATTGAATTTATTACTAACAAAATCAGAGCAGGATAGTAAGAAGTAAAATGAATTTAAAAAAAACCTTTCCCCTACCCCTTCCTCCTTCCCAAGCTCTACCTTATTCTCCTTCAGCAGCTAAGTGAGATGGAGAATGGGTGTTATGGTCAGTTCCTCAAAAATTGTTTCTGGTACTTCTCAGGTGGAAAGGATTTCCGTTCTCCAGTGTGAGGTTTCTCCCATAGGTGACAGTCCTCCAGGAACTTCTTCAGTGTGAATCCATCCCATGGGCAACAGTTCTCCACAGGCTGCTGCAATGTGGGTCACTCTTCCATGGTGTGCAGTCCTTCAGGCACAGCCTACTCAAGTGTGAGGATCCCCTGGAGGACCATAAGTCCTACCAAGACACCTGCTCCAGTGTCAGCTCCTCTCTCCACAGGCCTGCAGGTCTCTGCCAGGAGCCTGCTCCAGGACAGGTTTCTCCTGGGTTTACAGACCCGTCTCAGGCATTCACCTGCTCCATTGTGGGTCTCCTCCATGGGCTTCAGGTGGGTCTCTTCATCCCCATGGTCCTCCATGGGCTGCAGGGACACAGCCGCTTTTCCATGGTCTGCACCAGGGATTGCAGGGCAATTTCAGCTCCAGTGCTTGGAGTACCTCCTCCCTCTCCTTCTCCACGGACCTTGGTGTCTGCAGAGCTGTTCCTCTCACATTTTGTCACTATCTTCTTCTCTGGCTGCAATTACCTCTCTACTAACTTTTGTTTGTTTCTTAAACAGGTTATCACAAAGTCATTACCACCATTTTTTATTGACTTGGCCTTGACCAATGGCAAATCCATCCTGGAGCTGGATGGCATTGGCTCTGCTGGACATGGCAGAAGCTTCCGGAAGCTTCTCACCCCTGCAGTCCCCACTACCAAAACCTGCCCATCAAACACAGTACAAAAACTTGCATTGTCTTTGGAAGGCTCTTCTGAGAATGCACTGAGGGCCAGATTTGCCCTCTGACCAAGACTGTAATCCTCAATGAGACCCAGATATTGCTGCAAGAGTATTCCTTGTTACGTGAAACCAGTGTGCTTCAATATACCCATTGGCTCAGTAAATGCTGTTCAAGAGGCACTTTTTGGGTTTGAAGTGAGCTTTTCAGAAGACACAGCAATTCTGAAGATACACACTGCTCCCAAAACATTTGAAAGAAGAGAATAGTTATAGCTCTTTCTCACCCAAACATAACCGTCTGTCCTTATTATGATTGGACACATTAGTTGTCTTAAATACTTGCTGTTCTAATAATTATAATTTAGATGGAAAATATGCTTTGCTGTGTGCAAGAAGCAGGATAATTTTGTCAGAAAGAAATACTTTCTGAGACCAACAGTCAGAAGGGAAACTTCTGCTCTACACTTGACTTCTTTATTGTCTTTAGCCTAGAACATTTTGTTTTCAGTCATCCTGCTGCTGCTGATCTATAATGTACCTAGACTTTAATTTTTGTCTTGTCACAGCTACTGCTTACATTGTACACTGTAGATCCACTGTCTTTCCCCAGTGATGTATAAAGCTAAATATAGTTGTGATTATCACCTATATATACAAGTAATATAAACCTTTGGAATTTTATTTTCTTTTTTTTTTAAATTCAATAGCATTTGTGCCAGCTTCTAGTCATATGTACCACTTTCCCCTTCTTCAGACCCAAGCTGGCAATTCGAATCCTGAATAGCTTTAAAATTGCTCATAGCAGTCAATGACAACTGAGGCATCGCTAAAGAATGTCTCTTATCTCCAGGCTCCAATTTAGATCGGTCATTAAGCCTGAGAAAGCCTCAGCAAGCCTGAGCTGTCATAGCATTGTCCCTCATCACATGCTGTAAGCACAAAAAGTCAACTTCAAAATAAAATTTGTTCTATTTCTTACTATATTTTGTAATGGTCTAGTATGGACAATCAAGTTTACTGAAATAGGACTGTCAATCTTTGGAGCACAGGTAACTGTACAGACTTTTTATCTAAGGAAGGCTACTCTACCTCAAATCTGATCCACATTAAATCATTTCCTTATATTTCTTCTTTTATGGTCCTTGATCTTGTTAGTGATGCATACTACATTGCTGCGTAGAGCCTATTTCATATAAGCATGCATTTTAGAAACATGAAATAAAAACATACATTTAAATATGAGAAGGAAAACATCTAAGTGTTTAAATATCTGTTATATCAAACATATTAAGAATATAGGTATTTTTCTGCAGTGTCTCTATAGAAGCTTTCTTTCTTTTGGACAGTATTCAGTTTTAAAAGTGACAGTTGCAGTCCTCTGTTTAGATTGTATTTCTGAATTTATACTAAATTTTTAACTGTGTCTTAAAATAAGGTCGGGTGATTTTTTTGATTCTTTTTATTCTTTAGAGTGTTTTTCTGAGCAGACTGAAGCTGAAAATAAAAATGTGACTTGAATGGGTTTTTTGACTTTTTGACAGTTATTTGATTGTTTGATTAAGGCCTAGTTTGAAGAAAAAGTGCTGTAAACACTCATGATTTACAGTTTCTAAATGTTACAATATGCTTCAAATTAAATATTTATATGCTTCAAGTTGTTTTGGCATTTTTAGAAGATTCTAAATATAGAATGAACCAGCTGATGCATTCAAACGTTGGGTTTTGGTTGTGTTGAACAAATGGAAATCTGCTGGATTAAACACATCTACCAACTCCCCTAAACAGGCAAGAGGGAAAATAAGAGGAAACACTTGGTGATGAAATGGAGACAGGGAAGTCACTTACCTTCTTCCATCACAAGCAAAACAGATTTGATGTGGAGAATATTATTTGATTTCCAACCTAAATGGATTTGGATGGTGAGAAACAAAACCAGAATTTACACAGAAACTTTTACCCTCACCATCTCCTTTATTTCCCATCTCCACTTTAATCCTTCATTCCCAACTCTTGTACCCAGCAGCCTTTGGGCGGTGCAGAGGGCTTGCATGGACGTGGGTTATGGGTAGTACCTAACAGTCCCTCTCTGCCGCTTGTTCCTCCTCACATTTTCCCCCTGTTCCTGGGTGGGCTCTCTCCCCTGTCCTTCAGGAAAAGCTCTGTTCCAGCACGGGTTCTCCATGAGCTCAAATTCCTTCAGGAAATATCTCTCTGCTCCAACAGAGTTTACCATGGGCTGCCCTGTGTATACCTGCTCCAGAGTGGTCCTCTCCATGGGCTGCAGAGGGAATCTCTGCTCTAGGTGCCTTGATTACTGCCTCATTTTTCTCTAACCTGGATGTTTGTACTAGTTTCTCACTTTTTTCCCCCCTCGCTTCTCTGTTTCTCCAGCATATTTGTCCTTTCCTATTTTATTAAGTGGGTTTTTAACCTACAAAATGTTCAGAAGGATTAATTTCAGGAATGCCTGTGGAGTAAGGAGCTTCTCAATGTGAGTAAGGGCATGATATGACACAAAAAAAAAATATATTTCTCAGTGAAAAGAGAAAATGAAAAGACTATTATAGGATCTTATCTAAGATATTTTCCCACATTTTTCAGTCTCCCATTATAAAATTTAGTTTAAAAAATTGGCTATGATTTTTAAATCATCCCAGAATGCTCAATATTTTTGTGAAAAGATAGGAGCATATACAGATATGGTTTATGAAGGTTTTTTATTTCATAACTGAACCTATACACTCTAATGCATTCATTTATCATTCCTTAAATTTCCTAAATTATGTCTCTTGTTAGGTCTTTTCTTTTTTATAGGGCTGTTGGTTGCATCAAGTTTCATCCCATCTTAACAAGTGAAAAAGGACATGTCATTAGATGTAAACATAACCAGACACAGATATTTCTGATTACCTGCTGTTTATCTGCAGTTATAGAAAGATGAATAGACAAAAAGGAAATGAACTGAAAAGCTTTCAGTTGAATACATGTTATTATATATAGAATAAATGGAATACAGAGTTGTAAATGAGAGGTCCATAACTGGATCTACAAGTACTGTGAACAGTCTTTCAGAGAGCTTAGTGGTTTCCTCTCACACTGCAATTATTTAAATATTTGATCACATATTTTATTGATACAAATAAATATCTACAAACTCAGTCTCATTTTCATAGTTCAGATTTATATAAAAGAAGAATATTGAATTTTCAGTAACATCCAATGGATTTGATTCTTCTGTTAGGGTTAGCCATTTTAGAATGTGAAGCTGATAGAACATTTTCCATTCCTCATTTTGTGCCTAAGTGCTTAGGACTGGTCTCAACCAAGAAAAAAAAATGGAGTGGAGGAACCATTTAGTACTTGCTTAGTAAATATGTCACTGTCTCACTAAATATGTTAAACACTAGATAAAAAGCATATTCATATATATCTCTTAATCTGTTCTAACATACCTCATAATTCAATTAACTACAACATAGTAATTCCAAAGTATATGTGCACGCAGTCTAGCTTGTACAGCACAAACTTGCCTGCAAGTGATCATTTTTAAAAATTTTTACTTCTAATTAAGTCATGTCAGATTTGCTTTGACTAATGGGCTGAATCTTGCAGATCAATAGGTCTCTGAGAAATTCCAAGGTTTGGCTTCAGTCCTTTCCTATGGAAGTAAAGTAGCAAACTGTGGACAGTAAAGCCTGAACAACATAACTGCATGTGCAGTTTGACTTCCATATCTTTGCTCAGTGCTTCAGCAAACGTTCTAGCTCTGTCAATTAACAGCATTCCCTGATAGAATCACTTTTGTGTACTCAGTGCCTTGTGTACTCAGTTCACAGAAACACTGGTGGAAAAATCTAGTTTGTGAGCAATCTGTATCCACTTTGCACAACAATAAATGATGACACGAAGTGAAAGTCAGCAAGGATCACGCCTCAGACAGTCACGCTGCTCTGCTGTCTGGCATTCATTTCACAGTCTCAAATTCCCATATAGTATTACATGAGTTCTGAGTCTGGTAAAAGGTGCTTAACTGATATCCTTGAGAAAAGAAATTGAACAACCATATCATTACAAATTCTTTTGTAACAGAAAGAAACAAGATTTTGAATCTTGATTAGATGTCAGTCTCATTTAATTTTGGAGCAAAAGTAGAGATCATTAGCCCAGGCACTTAGTAGCCTTCTAATTTATTCTTGAAAAATTTAGAACCCAAATAATGGAAATATTCAAAATTGCATTTGGTATCCTTTGGGCCATAAGCCAACATAGTGAAAAAATAAATGGTTAATAGATAATTTGGGAATTTAATTTTTTTATGAACCCAGTATGCTTCAGATCCACAGGCTATCAGTAATCAATATTGTATGAAGAATTAATAGAGTTGCAGTGATATGAGCTGAGATTATCAAACTTCTAAAGAAGGAGTATGAAGATTTAACTATAAATTGTAACCATTTATGTGTTTAGTTACTTGTTTTATCATGTATTGTTATTAAAGCTTAATCCTTAAACACTCCTATTTTATTTCAGCTAACAGAAAATGAAAACATGATGCTAATTACTGCTGATACCACTGAGGTAATTTAAGAAGTTGTGCTTTTGTATTGCTGAAACTAAAATTTTGTCTATGGTTATTATTTGAACTAAAAAAATAGTAAATATCTTCCTTCTGCAGGTGAACAATATAAATATAGAAATGATGCAAGCTAAAATGCATAGGATTGGTTTATTTTCTGACTACTTTAGTTGAGTTTCTTCTGTGAAATACATTTCTTCAAATGAAAATTTAAAATATGCACAAAAATAAGGTTACGTAATTATATTAATTTTCAATTATTTTTATTTAAATAAATTCTGAAATATTCTCATTGTCATTCTAATTTCATTCTTCAATTCTAAAAGCACATGTGAATTAGATCCATGCCTAAATGGGGATTACTCACAGCTCTTTGCAGATACTAAAAAAAGCTTGCACATTACAGTTAATCTTGCTTGCTAATACTTGCCAACAACGTTTAGTAAGGGATTAAGAACAGATTCAGGAAGTCAAATTTCCGAAAAAAAATCCAAAACACAATAATTCCTCAGAGGTATGAACCATTTTTATTATTGATATTAGAGCAAAAGAAGCACTAGAGCCTGCTAAATATAACAAGGGAACCAGACTGACTGAAAGAAAAAAAAGGTACTTCAAAATCTTTTTTCAGAAGCCATTCCAGGGCTGTCCAAGGACACAAGTGACTGACAAAGTTCGACAGAGCGACCAGTGCTCACCAACACTTTCAACACCTGGGCATAAATAACCATGTCTATTGTGTTTTCAGCTGGTCTCTCTTAAGTGGCTGCATTGATAAAATGTAGGTGAGCAGCCAAGAAAGGTGGAGAGGGGTTGGTATTCCGTTTTCATTAAAAGGCAAAAAAACCTTTTTATAGACATGTTTGTGACATTCCTATTCTCTCTTCCTGTTAACACCTGTTCTTATTTGTGAAGGAAAAATTGACAAAGAAGAAAAGCTGGATTCTTCTTTATCATCATATTTGTTTTCATATGCTTTTCCTTCACTTAAAACCTTCTAAATTAGTGACTGTTTTGTTTACACAGTGCTGACAGTTGCTGAAAACATTTCATCTCATACAGCACAAAGAAGAATACAAAAGGAAATAGTCATAAAGGATTATTATTCTTTTTCAGGTTTTCCAGTATTTCTGCTTTCTTGGTGCTACATAACAATGCACTTTACATTACAGAACAAAGTACAATATACAGAAGATAGGTTTGAAATAAAAGAAATACTTTAGATAGGTCTGATTCTTTCCGTATCTTTTCCTTCCAAGCTAAGTGGGCTTGGTAATGAGTAGCAGCTTAAATTTAGATCCATTTTCAAACCACACTTTACTTTTGATTTTGGTTTCCATATGATCAGAATTTAGAAGAGAGAAGACATCCCATCTTTCCTTTTTCCTTAAAAAATTACTTACATC
This sequence comes from Argya squamiceps, assembly GCA_037834095.1. Taxonomy (NCBI): domain Eukaryota; kingdom Metazoa; phylum Chordata; class Aves; order Passeriformes; family Leiothrichidae; genus Argya; species Argya squamiceps. Next base: position 33,779,131 of record JBBMKD010000216.1, read on the forward strand.
TAATGTTAATAACTGTTGGATACTGTATACTGTAGAAGCAAGAACCTGTAAAATCTTATTAAAATAGACATTTTCACGTTTTCGTCATAAGATAGTTGGCATGGGGGAATACTCACATGCAGTTTCTGAGACATTGCTTTTTGTCAGTCAGCAAACAACTTGTAAATGCCTAATCACCAAATGAAGGATCAAGGTGATTTGGAAAGTAAGAGGAGTTCAAGAGGAGATGAAGACTGAACTCTAATCTATACCCACATTCTCAAAGTATCTGTGACTGACAACCTCAAAAGGAAGGGAAAGCCATTCTTTTCCTTTTTCTGTCCAAAAGTGTATGCACATGTAAGTGCATAATTAGGTCTCTTAGGTGGTCAGCTGGGATAATATTTTTTTTCTCCACCTCCCTCTTTTCCAATCTAAGTCTAAAATATGCTTTTTCTTTCTAGTGCTTTGTGCCCTTCTAAGGCCTCCAAGGTAGCAGGACGTAATAAATACTAACAGAATAAGAAAAATCTTTGCATCACTCATGCAGATCAAGCACATGCTCTGCGTGTAGCAATAAAAAGTGAGTGTGTTACAACTTTCTCAGTAACTAATATGCCTGACCTGTTATAAATTTGTAAAACTACTGTGTGCTTTACCTCTTCTTTTAGATGTCTGAATAGAATACTAATTATAAATATTTTTTATTTCAAATTCTTGAACAAATGTGTGTTTTCCCAAATCACAGTTTGTTAATAAGAAGGCCCTACTCACCTTCTACCCTAGTATGTGATTTCTAATCATCAATAGTGTTTAGTTGGACAAGACTGCCTGTGGCCAGAATACTATGGTATTCTCTTAGTACTGCCTCTCAGGCTACAAGAGTCTGTGGCCTTGAGTGTTTCTGAGCTGGAATTAGTAGTTTTGTCTTTGAAAACAACATAAAATCTGCTGTTTTCATGGCAAATTGATAACTTGATAGTGGAAACAAAGCAGATATATTTATTTGAGGCCTAAAACCTTGCAAATGTATTCATTTCTGTATTCATCCCAGGCTATCTGGCATTTACTGAGTTTTCTGGAGAATATAATTGCAGAGGTTTGAGTTTACAATAACACATTGTTTGCTTTAGACTTGAAGGTTGTGAAAGAACTAATGGGATGGTAACAAAGACCACAGTGGGAGAAGCAGAGAGGGGACATGGTATACAGTGATGAGTGGCAGCAAAGGTATGACAGACAGTGACTTCTAGCTTATAATTACTGCAGGGTCTGAAACTAAGTAGAGGCTGAAAATATTTGTCTCCCTACCACATCACAGCTATGAGGGACAGCTCCTGCAGAAAGCAAGACCCAAAGATAACACGTGACACACTGAAGTGCCTTTCTGTGGCTCTGAGAGGTATCTTTTATCTTACACAAAATACTGTTTATTTCCTGGTGTTGTAAACTTGCACATATACGTGGAGTGAATATTATGCACAACCATAAAACTGGTGGAATCCAGTCCTTTAGGAATTTTCCCAGCAATACTAAATTCTGCCTAAATAGTTCATTGCTACCCCTTAGACAGGAAAAGAGTTTTGAGCAGTTTTCGTCCAGCCACCTCTGAATTCTCCATCTGTTTGAAATGATCATTAATGTTTGAAAACCAACTCTTCTTTTTCTATATCATCCTGACAACCTCAGCAGCAGTAAAGACCACAAAGGAGTGGAAAGTAAGAGGATAACCAGAAGCAGCTAAACTAAGTGAAATTCAGATGGCTGGCAATTCTTCTGTCTTGAATTAAATACAAAGTTTGACAAGCAAAATGAAGGTCAGCTGGCAGGTATAGCAAATCTGCATCAGCTTGGAGCTAGTAGAAATTGTCAAAATGTCTTTATTTCCCTGTCTATCTTTCTTGATAACATGAAAACAAAGAGGTTAGATTACACAAGTCATTGAAGAAACTGGAGCTTTGTAATCTCTTCAGTGAAGTAGCATAAAGTGGGATGCAGTACTTTTGTTGCAATTTTACTGCAGTCTTTTTCCTCTGCAAAGAGCAGAATGGTATGCAGCACTTGATGTTTTATTTCATCTTAAACAATGTAATTCTTTGGTACAGCAGCAATTTCTACCTGTCCTAATTGATCACAGACAATAAAAGTCTGTTCTTTTGGCCAGCACTTTGATAGAAAAGCTTCTAGGCAGAGCACTGAGTTGCTGCAGCGCAGTATAGTCAAAACATTTTATTAGATGTTTTACTTGCTACCTCACATAGTATTTTAAGTTACAAGGTTTTATGTATAAAATTTCTTAAGTAGATTCAACCATACAGATGCAAAGGCATTTTGTATGCAAGCAAAAAATCTGATCTAGATCACAGACTTAACATTTTGTGATTTTAGCAGGTATTTATCAGTGGTTCTGTAAATTACCTGGAATTTTTTGCCTCAAAATTTTCTCATCACAATGAAAATTTGTATCCTGCCTTTATTCATGAAAGGGAATTTAAACTAACATGCAAAACCCCTCAAAATTTCTTGGGTAGAATTAATATTGCAACGAAAAAATTTGTTGATTTTCGGTGGTCTGACATAATCTATCTAGAAAACTAAGCCATAACTTGGATAGGAAAAAAAAAAATAATTGAAAATGGTAAAGATGGAAGAAAAAATCTCTGTAAATACATTACCTTAGGCAGAAACTATTTTGCTGTTTCAAGGTTCTTTTTTTTTCTTATCCAAATGCAGAACAAACCACATAGCCATCAGAGTAAAAATAATAAAAATAGTTCAAATTTTTTTTAAAAGTGAGATTTATTGATAGTGCTGTTATCAGTGTGAAAATATCACTCTGTATTAGTTTATCATACAACCCTGTCTGAACTATAACAGCTGCTAAACAATGTTCTACAAGAGCAAATTAAGGCTTCACATAAAACAGATTCCTTAATCAATTGAATCAATAAATATATGTGAAAAAGTGGAGAAAAGGCTGCAGGTCAAATGGATTCCCAGTGGGATATGTCTTAAACCTCATCAAAATGATGCTTTCTATCTCTGTACAATTCTGCAGTGACTGAAGAAAAATTACATCAAAATGGGTTGCCTTTTTGTTTGGAACTTCTGAAGTGGACCACTGTCGAATAGGCCGGGCAGAAACTAGTTTCCTTGAGTTCCATCTTGGATTCATTAGCAGCTCGTCCTTCAGATCTCCCAGTTGCTGTATGCACTTGTTTTGCATGTAGGCAAGTATTTTCTCACTTTCTCACTAGAGCTCAAGAGAATTAAGGTGAAATCATACAAAAGTGAACAAGAAATACTGGAAAGTAGGAGTCAAAGTGGAAGAAACCTTAACTAATCATTAGTCTTGAAGGCAGCCTCAGCTGCATTTCCATAATGAGGAATATACGTTTTTCTAAGAGGCTTTTAGAAACACCTAATAATGCCTATTTTCAATCCCCTTGGCAACCTGATCAGCAACTGGCTCAGGAGCAATTTGTGCAAAGCTTTGGTTAGGAAAAACCATGAAGTCTTCTTTTAGAGGCAGCAGAGCTTCTTCTGAGCAGATACAGGGAAAATTCTCACTCCCATTCAAGCCCCTCTACTGAGGCAGGCAGAGTGTCAAGGATGATGACACATTTCATTTGGAAATCTCAGTTTACCCTCACACCAGCATGTGAAACTCAGGATGCCTGTGGATCAGACTTTTATTCTTCTGATGGCCTTCTGCCACAGGTAGTCATTTACAGCAACAGGGCAGGACAACAACATCAAAAGCCAGGAAGAATGACCCTTCTAATTGCAACTTTTGACAAACATCTAGTCTGTTTGTTTTGGCTTTTTTTGTTGTGTTTGGTGTTTTTTGGTGGTTTTTTAAAATTACCTATCCACCTATGTACAAAGGGAAATTTATGCATAGTGGCTTTTTTGCAGTTTCTGGTTTTGAATATTCCAGTAATCCCAATAATTCACTCAGAAAAAAAAAAAAAAAAAAGCAGTTATCCTTGCTCAAAATTCACGAGGGGGTTTATGCCTATAGACTTGTCTTTCATTTGAAGATCAGTAGTGTCCTTTGCCATAAAAGAATCACTAGAAGAGTTCAGCCCAAGTAGTATTCTATTAAAAGGTGTTTGCATAACCAGTGTGGTTAAAATCTTGGATTTACAAGATTAAATATCATGATGAATGCATAGATGCAAACGTACAAAAATATCATATAAGGTAATTTTTTATTAAAAGACACCAAAAATGTCCCCTCTTCCTAACAAAAAAACCAAAAAAACCAAAAAAACCCAAAAAACCCTCAAACCTAAACTCAAAAGGCACCAGAACTAAGAGTTAAATCTAGAAAAAAATGCTAAAGCATCATTTTTCAAAACAGTTCTAAAATCCCCATTCAGTTCTAAATCGAAATGATTTCCAGTTAGACTCATTTGATTTCAGCACAGGATTAGACTTGGCATGCAGTGTCCAAACTAAATCTCTAAGATTTTGTGCTGTACTTTGTTTAGAAATGGATGACCAAAACTCATCAAAACTACAAGTTCTCTTACATTTTATAAAGATATGAGTTGATACAGTATTTAAAGGGTAAGCTTGCTTACTTCTTACTTCAGACTGTAAATTCATTCCTGTTGGAAGTATTCATTTGATGGGTTTCTTTTCCAGAATTTTTCTCTTAACACATAGTGTAATACTGACTTAAGGGTGGGTACCGTGCTCACTATTCAGGATAAGACCAAAGATTTTTGCCTACTTATTTTCTCTTTCTTACTCCGTCTTACCACAAGCAAGAAGGCATTTGTTCTTGTTTCATGGGGTGTTCTAATACTTCCAATAACCCTAAATATGAGCACGGATGAGCTACTAAAATTTACATTTTTTATAACCTTTCATATTGTGTTATGTATAATGTCATTTTTTATTTACCTGAATTCCATTTTGAACACAGCTATAAAATGGAGTTCTTAAATGTCAGTAATAACTCATACCACAAAGAATACTAAATGAAGGGCAAAACTTACGCAAAAGTAAATTAACTGAATTCAAATTTTATCAGGGATATGTAGAGAAAATGTTCTGCTGTGGATATGATAGTGACTTATCTTCCTTTTGCATTGACCCTTATACTGCAGATGGGATAAACTACATGCCAAAATATACTATCAGGTAAAAAGAGACATTCTTCAATCACATTTGACTACATTCATGGAAAAGGCAAATTCTTCAATATCATTTTCTACAAGTCAGAGAGATTATCTACTGCAGCTACACAGAGGCATCCCACTCTGTAGCATAATTAAAGTGCAGCAGGCTGCCCATGTCTATACACAAATTAATCTGGCATTCAGCAGTACCTAGAGAGTATGAGTACCAGGAGGTTGCTCAAAGGCTGCCTTTGCAGCTCAGGCAGAAATCTGTGCTTCTGCCCCACTGTGCCACTGTTTGCAGCTACCAGTTTTGGGCATCACTGGCTGCAGGAGCCCAAAAGATAAAGATAATGCCTGTGTCTCAAACACTGATTGCTGGAGAGTTGTGGAACCAGCCAAGGACTGGTGTTAAGAACACAGTACAAACTGGCAAGAAAAAAACAGGATGTGCCTGGTTCATACTTTAGCCAAAAATACAGAAAACCACTTCTAAGCCAAAGGGTAGTTTTAATACCTCCAATTTTATGGCAGAGTTATTTCCTATGATGCTTTTTCTCAAGTCTATTTTATAGCTCATGCTGAGCTCTTACATGTTTAATGTTATTATCTTCATTCTGATAGTTTAAAGCTAGCTCAGGCATTCTACACAGGTTTTAGTAATCTCTTTTTTACTTCAGTCAACATATTTTAAAGGCCTAACGTAAAATTTCAACCCTAGGCACCATGGTTTTATTCTGCCAGTGAATCTTTACAAAATTATTAAAAATGAACCTGTAATTTGAATTTCAAAGCACAATAAAACATTTGGTGACAGAATTCCTAAAATATAAACTACTATAATATCACGTGCTTTCCTTCCAGGGTCAAAACACCACGTTGACCTTATTGTGGTATATAAATAAAATTATTATCAGCTGCTGAAAATTTCCCTTTATAATTTCAACTAGGGAGAAACTAAGATTTCCATTAGATTTTGTTTTTCACAGCTGAGCTAGGAGGCTTCCAGTGTGCCTCCATATTGGTAGTCTGAGAAGAACCAAATCAGCATAGTACAGGCAAAATTAATGTGTCATACTAGTTCAACAGAAAAGTCCCAGACCTCTGCATACGAACCCACAATGGATAAATAGATTAATATTTTCATGAATCACACCTACTTTAAGGTAATCTGAAACCAATCTGAACTCAGAAATTATCTGCTCTACTTTCTATGCTGACTGATTTTCTGAAGTTAGCCAACTTCAGGTCATCTAGTAGAAGACGTGCTTTTGGCACAGAATATCTATTATGTTTCTGTTACCCTTTTCTTCAAGCAAGAATTCTAAAGTACAATCAATAAGCTGCATTTCAAACTGTCCCAGAAATACATTGCTTGAATAAATTAGGAACAGCTTCAATGAACTATTTTTTATATTTCTCTCAAAAAATGCTATAATGCTGCAGCAACTAATTACTTGGGATTTTTTTTCCAAATACAAACATTCTTCTTGCTATCATCTCATCCTATTACCATGAAACAGAATTTACAGATGGTTTTTATTGTATGGGATCCATTTGTGATCCAAAGAAAGTCTGGAAAAGATTGTTATCCTTCTTTTCTCTTATACAGGAGTCTTTAAATTGGCTTCCCCTCTATACTTTCAAGTTCTTTAGAGAGTGTAGGGAGAACTAACAATTAGAACAGTTGCATGGCTGACACCACAAAAATCAGTAGATCAATAGTCATTAGTATGAATTTGTACGTTGGCCCTAAGTTTAAATACACAAATCTTTAATGCTAAAATGTACATTTATGCCACTTTAGTAAATTTTCAATAGACAAAGTTTTGCCATCTGTACAATGTGTGTTTCTAAAGCAAATAAATTTTCTTTTGTTTTTCTCCACTAAATCACTAATCATGTAAGTAATTTATTTGATTAAAATTTCCCAAGCTAGCCTCTGCAGTTCTTGGATTAATGCTTTAATACACACACTTGGAAAATCTCATCAGCTCTTTCTACACTGTTCAATGGCTTCCAACTTTGTTGATCATCTTTAAGTATTTCTGACAGACTATGGATCTTTAGCTGAACAACCAGTTAGAGAAATCAGCTGCTTAGTTACTGTGAAAGAAGCAAATCATACTTATTCAAATCAGAAATACTCAGTGAGAGAAAGAAAAATAGAAGTACAATATTATTCTCCCCCAGTATAATCACAGTGAATGACATCATCATTAAAACTAATTTATTTTATGTTTCTTTTTTCAAAGGTAGGTGTCTTACAAGTAAAATACCTGTCTTTCTTACAGAAGCAATCCTGCTAAAATTACAGCAATCACTAAGAATATGGTCGTGGTTAGAAAATTATTCATTAGAAGAGAATGTGCAAAGGAATTGTTTGAACTGTAGCTCCCATGAGATAAAACTATTTGTACGTAGATAATTACAGACTTAAAATTTGAAAAAAATTGACTTTCTTTTAAAATAATGGTCACACGAATTGTTGATGAAAAAAGATTTTTTATGCTGTTTTCTTCTATCAATGGTTATAGAATTGTTGCCTCTACGTGGATCCTAAACTTTTAATGAAATAGATTTAAAACAAATCCATGCAGTTTTGGAATCAATACACGAGCTGTCATATGCATGCATAATAGTCTCCTAGTGAGTCTAAAAAAAGTAAAAAAATCAGCACTCTATGTGTTCTTTTCTCCACTAATAAATTAATATTAAATAGGACAGACTAAGCTTAGAGCTGAGTTAATATTTCTTAATTTTCATCTCAACAGCTTTAACAGTTTTCAACTCAACTGCAAATGATTTCATATGGTAAAACTTGACATAAAATCCTGGAGTAGCCTTTTTTTTATGAAGAGAATAAAAGACTGAAAAAGTTTGGAGTGATATACATACAATTTTGAAATAATATACATAAAAGTATGAAGGGTGGAGTATTATTTTGTTATCTACCACAATTAAAATCCAATATTTTAATTTATCCTGCTTTAGTTACAGCAGCGATCCATCCTGATGTGAATTACATGTGGTCTGGGAAGTGGAGAAGTCTATTCTATGTCAGGGTTTAAGTCATATTCCCTGCCTGATTCAGATCTCAGTTATGTATCCAACACTTATTTTGGGGTTAACTAACACTGCTCAGAAGCACTGGATCAATTTTCATTAGCCTATTCCACCAACAGCTCACTCATGACTCCTTTCCTGGGACATGGACGAAATCTTCTGGACCTTTCCACACCATGTCATAGCTGCCTCCTGCATGCTTTCTGTCAGCACGTTGCTCCTACCTGGGATTTCATAATCACCTTTCACACCGTAAATTTCTATCCTGAAACAGTAAAAAAGGGATCAATACCTACAGAACATCATAAAAGTATTTCCTTCTCTCTTTTCTCTATATTTTAAACTATCCCATATATCTCAACATGAATGCTAACCGTTATGAGTGGCATTTACTCATGAAATGAAGATACCATCCTAAATGGGAAATAGGAATATTTTTTAGATATTAAAAAATCCTTATTGTACTATACAAATTTCAGGATAGATGTTAAAGCGACATTAATAACTCGGGGAATAAAATATTAATAATGAAGCCTCACAGAATACATTCTCTTTCCTTGAAATGCTTGAGATGACAATAGCTATTCTGGGGTCTTTTATTTCTCTTGTGGATCATATTTTTTAGATTGAAATTATAAGCATATCTTAGAAATTTGCATGTTACTTTGATGGATAGAATAATTTACATGACATTATATTGAAAAAAACAAAAAAATAAAAAGAAGAAAGATTCCTACCTAATTGCATGGTTATAGAGGCAGAAGCTTGAAGGAAAAAGACATAAAATTCAGCACAATCCATAAGAGCAGAAGGAGAAAATAAAAAGGCAGAGAACTCAAGGTATCAAAGGAAGTAAAGAATTTGGGAATGAGCTGGATAAAGTTTTATGTGTGCAAAGGAAAAATTTTCTTCATTGGTCTTGTAGTTTAAATATTGAAAAGTCAGGTCTAAGACATGTATTACCCAGAGAAGTGAACACTATGAGTGAAAACTTAAGCCCCAAACCTCCTACCACTGTTGAAGTGAAATACCTGCAACAGATTAAAAACTAAAATTAAAAATTAAAATAAAATTCCTTTTCTTGTTTGGCAACCAACTAGTTGCAAATGTGAGAAATCTAAGTTTTATCTGATCTGTGTGAAATCTTCTGGATTAAGATTCTGATGATAATTTACAGGAATACATCTACCTGAGTGGGGAACCTCCAAGTTGCCTTTATATCAATATTATCAGGTGTAAACCTGAAATATTTTTATACCTTTGGAAAAAGAAACAAATAGCACAAGCAAAGATAGATAGATAGATAGATAGACAGACAGATAGACAGATAGAGAGACAGATAGGTAGATGCATGTGTAGCATATTTTAAAGACAATCCTGAGAGAACAGAGATTTTGGATTGATGTAAAATCAGTGGTTGGGGGAATTGTATTTAAATGAAAAAATTTGAATAACTTCTTTGACTAGCAATACTAAATAAAAAGATAGAATGTATTTAACATTAGCAAGACAAAATATCTCAGTACTTTTGTTTCTATGTGACAATTGTTTCTCTGATTTTTGCATACTTAAAGAAAGTGTTTCTCTGATTTAACATAAGCAACTCCTGGATGGTAACCTAAATTGGCTGACTAAACAGAACAAAGCATTTCATCCCTGTGGTCTTTATGTGTGCAGTGGTTTCCACAGATGTTGGGGATTTTTTTATTTTTTGACTTATCAATAATGGTACTAAGGAAGCTTTGATTCTCTTATTAGTTTTTTTATTTTTTTATTCTCTTATCCTCTTATTAGTTTAAATAAACAGTTTATGGGATTTCACATAATATGTTTATATAGAAGAGTTTGTTTAACTTCTAAATACAAAAGAGCTTAGAATTTTTAATAAAATGTCTTTTTAAATTCCTGTCTTTTTTACTATGACAGCTATTCAGCCAGCTGTGTCAGGATCAAATGTATTCTTGCTGTAAAATTCTTAACATCATATGTAGGAAAAATGAGCACTAAGTATTGCTACAAACAATGTGTCAAAAGCTCTTGTCAGGTGATTTACAAGTCATTACTTTACCTGTTTCTTTTCTGAGCTTCTGAAAAATGAGATACTGTGGTACTCATGAAAATTAAAATCAGAATTAGCAGCAAACTTGAATTGGTATGCTAAGATTGGCTGATGAATTTGCAAAATACCTAAGTGGAGAGACTATGGCCAAATATCTCTTCAGAGACTGAAGACTGAATAGGAGACAACAGCAAGTGGAGAATCAAGTAACAAATTCTTTCAGCAGCATGTTTGTCCTGGGTTGTAGTATAAGATATACACAAAGTATTCCATCACCATCTTCATGAACTGTTCAGTGCTCTCCCAGGCCCTCTTCTGTTAATGTGTCTTCTGTTAATGGCCCATCAAATGCTTTGCTGCATGACTCATAGATAACTCCCTCCAGGAGTTATCTCTCTTTCATGGGCCATCAAGGACCCCCTGTATGACTCATCATCCCATTGTGAGATGCTCCGCCCAGGGGGAGGAGCCAAGCATT
>JBBMKD010000216.1:33789944-33838490 GCA_037834095.1 Argya squamiceps
TCCATCACCCTGCTCAGGTTGTATTCTGACTCTGTCAGTAGTCTTTTGTATTATTGCATTTATTTTATTTTATTTTATTTTACCTTTTTTCTTTTCTTATTATTAAATCGTATTTCTGACTTAGAGCCTCTCACTTGTTTTGCTTTCAAACCACTACAATGTTTTATTTTTAATTTGAACTCCTGTGACTGCAAATTCCAGTTATTGGCTTTCATTAAATAAGCTTTGTAAGCAATCACAACCTGATTTTAGAAGCAGTTTTCACTGGTGAGGAGTTCTTAACAGACTGAAAACTTGATGCCATGAACTTCTGCAAGTTTCAAATAGTAATGTCAAACCCAAGTTAGCTAGATGCATCTCAGTTTGTGAACATTAATCATAATATTCAGCATAATTTTAATCTAATGTAATTAGGTCAGTAAAACCAATAATCAGTTAGGAGATGCATGGCTACATGTCCCCTTTCATACAATGAGAGAATGCAAGAGCATGATGAAAGCTTTTGAAATTCTGTCTCCTTGTTAAATAGTCAAAGTGTCTTAAGATATTTGGAACAACACGTGTCCAAGTTTCCCTAGCTATACAGAAAGATGGAAGGACTGACAAATGACTTGCCAATAAACAATAGTTTATAAGTAGCAATTTTCTATGCTAAATCAAGGGATTTATTGCAGAAGCAGAAGCTGAGTTGGGAATAAGATAGCAATTAACTCATTAGACTGAAATCACACTTTTAGAGCTTGGGTAGGAATATTACCCATGTCCATTTAAAAACAGATTTATACCAAAATGATAGATTTTTCTATTAATTCATGTGTTCTCAGACTTTATATTGTTGTCCATTACCATGTCTTTCAGCTTAGATGTATTTTGTGTAGATCTTTTGCAGAGCTTGCAATATCAATGCTGTGACATTTAAGATCCCAGATTTATAGAAAGAATTTGAAAGCTGATGATGAAAATTGTTGCTACTTCTGGCTTTTTTTCGTGGCTGCTTTTCTACATTGGCACACAGGGAATGCTTATTTTTCTGCTGTTGCCATGAAGACTGAAACCCTATCTTTTATTCAGAAAAAGCTTAGACCTTTTGTTCAATAACAGTTAAGAATTTCAAGCTCACAATAAAACCTAGTAGTTTGCAAAAATGTATTCTACATACATTTTTACATACATCATTTAAAAAGAGATATTATTGTTTCAAGATAACAGCATTTTAGGCTTGGCTCTTATCTTTGTTATATTAATGTAAGCTTATGGATGAGATCAAAGTCAATAATACTACCTGTTTCATCCAGTGCTCTGGTAGTCATTGCCTTGTTTTACTCCCTGTGTTCATACTTATTTACAAAAAGCAGGACACAAAAAAAAAATCCTTCTGCAAAAGTGAACTTGTTCTGCTCATTTAAACAAACATATTTATGTTACTGCAGTTGTATTAAAGCTATTTGGAACAGTGTTCGGTAGCCATCAGCTGTATTCAGTTTTCAGTAGATTGATATGATAATGTTACTTATATAAATTATATAAATTAGTGCTCCTGCTGAAAAGTTTAAGATAGCTGAAAACGAAGAAGAAAACTGCATCAAGAAAGAGTGGAATAAGAGGATCAGACGAGCAGGAGGCTGTGACAACCTACTGGAGTTGATATAGTCACAACGGTTAAGTATATTTGAGTTTACAGGAAAAAATCTAGGGAGTGCTGAGCAGAACAGAAAAATGATAGCAAAGAGACATTGCCTCACACAATGTTAAATTTTCAACGTATTGTGAAACTTGGGTGATTTCTCAGTGGTATTAAAAATTCCTCTGGACTTTCAGGCCAATGTTATGATTTCATAGTTAGGTCTATGATTTTTGATCTATGTATATTAACAAGACTACAGAATCTTCTTTTACATGTTGGCTTGACTCAAGAAAGATTTTAGGAATCAAATCTGTGAATAAATCATTACTTTTCTTTGTTTTTGGCAGCCGGGCAAGAAAGGAACATTAAATATTATTACTATACTAATAAAGGATATACAATGTTAAAGAGTACACTTCAGTATCTTCTGTGGTGCAGGGAGCCTGAATTATGTCAAAGTGGAGAAAAATGCTGAGAGGAGGCTAGAGTTTAAAATGAGTATTTTCCCTTCTAATTTTGCTGAATTTTCACTCAGGTTATCAATTGGACTGCTGCTTCTGAATCCTCTGGAAGCACTTACAATGCCCCTAATATATTCCTAATTTTAGTAGCGATCAGTATACCTGACTTAGATGGTTAGCAAAGCTCAAGGCAAATGGTCTGAGGACTTGCTCTAAGCTGTCTTTGTGGCCCAAGACTCCTAAGGCCTAGGCCAGACCTCAGAAGGTCATACAAAAGACTAGAAGGAGATAGTCTCATCTTGCACTTTTGAAATCACTCTTCCCAGTTATAAATCTTTCAATGAAAAGAGGCTATATGATTCTATGAGACATCAATGGAGACACACATTTTAATGCTTCTCCTATTCCTTCTTTTTTCAATGCTTCTTGAAATGCATTCTGAACAAAATAATGCATTGTAAGCAGAATCATTTTCACAGGCCTGTTATAACATGACCCTTGAAAGATTCACATTGCTGGAGAAGATGCTTCCAATCCATTGACATTTAGTCAGTCACTATTTGGAAGGGAAAAATGCATTCAATAGTTAGAAATTGGCCAATAACACAGATAGGCTTTAAGCAATGTGTGATTAAGGCTGCTTAAAAGTTTACATGCGAGAGAGCCCTGTATCTGTAATCTGAGAAATCAAAACCTTAGGTATTGGAAGATAAATTGAGTAGCTTTCTGGATCTGTGCCATGTGTGCACAACAGGAAACTGCAACATGCTATTGTCCACACTATTTAGGATCCAAAAAGGTTGAAATTTGTGATATGCATGTAATAATTCTATTTTCAATGATGTGGTTTCTCCATTGCTAAAGAGTTCAATCTGGATATATACAGAAACACAACAGTCTTTTTATCATACATTCATTCTTGACCTAGCCCAGGTTAAAAGCAAACATTGTTCTCAGTACAAGAAACTAGGTTTCCATCAGGAATTGTTTAAATGAGTACTTACGCACTTTCTCTAAGCATATACTCTTATGGCATGTGAAAATAGCAAGAGAACAGCCCAGTGCTCTCATTACATGCTGATTGATTTGCATCAGAAACTGGTAACATTTCAGTACTTCAACCAAATCAGTATGATTTAATTGCTGAAGGTGAAAAGCAAATGTGAGCCCATCCACTCTTACAAACATGCTCATGGCACTGATTCTAGAACTGGGAATGGAAAATCTTTTCAAATGGTTTCCATTGGGCTTAGCATCGGGCCAGCTGGACAAAGTTTGCAACATTTTTACAATTGTGGAGCTGGAACTTACATTTACGCTCCCCACATTTCTTCAAAACACTGTTTTATCAAACACTTTTCTGAAAGTCAAAACTTTTAATGTATCATGCAGTCATTGTCACTAAAATCTGACTATTTTTCTACTAATATGTGAGGCAGAAGAATCTGACTAATATCCTCTTAGTTTTTACCGCTAACAGTAAAAGCATGTTTTGAGAGTGAAGAAGACAAATATGACAGACAGGGAGAAATGCTAGAAGCATATATAGCAAATAAGAGTGGCATTTTGCCCTTTTTATGTAAAGCTTCATTGACTGTAGTGGCAAGACAAAGTGTAAGAAGTATAAGAGGCCAGCTCATCTGACATAAGTCAACATAACAAGTCAAAGCTCAAATGAGGACATTGCAAGTTCATTTTGAAGATCACTGATATTTATCGAGTGAGTTTAGTTATTCTGGAATACAAGGATAAAAAAATGAAATCAGGGACATTGGTTTGAAACCATTATAAATGACTGGAATTATTTCAATTTTTACCTTTAGAGGTAAAAAATTTTTATCTCGGAGATAACTGATTTTTACTGTGATTCAGATATCAGCAGAGATTGCCATTTCTTTATTTCATGAAATAAGGTTAAAGCAGTTTGTCTTTTAGATGGTGAGTGAAGTTTGCCAGACTATGTGCTAGAAAATCCTTAAGTAAATAAAATCCTAAATCTTTTTCACTCGTTCCTCTATTTTTAGGCATGTGTAAGCCTGGAATGGATGTGTGCTCTGGTGATAAACCAGTGAAATACAAAGTGCGGTATGAAAACAAAGAAGAATATCTGTATATTTGAGTTAAACCCTATAATCCCATGCATAATATTTTGCATCCTCTTTGTTTTATTAGTTAATTTTATTTAGTTTATTTATTTATTAGTTTATTATTTCATTTTCTTCTGAGTTTTCTAATTTTTAAAGTAATTATAAATAATAGGGATGGTGATTTGCCTTTTTAGCACTCAAATATTAAATTTAAGTAGATTAACAGAACCGGTTTCTGTTAATCACTGTTAAAGTGGTGTCTATCTATCTATCTATCTGAGTGGATTTATAGCATGGAAGTACCGTGTTGTAAAAGACTGTGGAGTAAATTGTGAAGGTCTGTGTAACAGAAGCAATTTATATGATCTGAAAAAAAAATTCATATAGGAATTCATACATAGCAAGTCAAACCCACTGAATTTTAAAATATTTGTTTCAGCTATGATGACTAATATTTTACAAGGAAGAACAGTTACATTCTGCATATTGAAGAAATATTTTTGTGAAAGAAAATCAGGGAATTTTACATTTCTCTTTGACAGCAGAAAAACTGAAAAAGTTGTATTTTTTCTTAATAAGGAGATATTTTCTAAGACAGAAAAAGTTGGAAAGTAATAGAGATTAGTCATCCTTATATTAGAGATTGAAAATATTCTGATAAATGTTGATAAATTATTTTCTAAGCTCAAATTTGACACTGACTTTTTTTTGAAAAATAAAAAGAAGAAACAAACACCCAAACCCCAATAGTAACTGCGGTGGTAAGCTTGTTAGGGTGCCTAACAACCCCAGCTGGCAGAACAAGGCACGTCCGCAACCAAAGATGGTTCGTAGCCACAAACCACGAAGCTGCTGTCGAAGTGTCATGAAAGGGCGAGAAAAGAGACGGGACTCTCCGGATGAAAAACAGTGGGAGTTTATTGGGTAGGGAGTTGCCCTCACCTCACCACCGGTGCCTCCAGAGAGACCCCGGGTCAGTGAGGACAACAGTTTTTATTCGGGGGATGGTCTCTCTAAAGGATACAACATTAACCAATCAACAGAGGCTCAGGAGTGGCACCACATGGATATCAACCAATTACAGAAATGGAGGGAATGGGGTGATGAGGTACCAGCCAACCACCCGAGGTGTCCCCTCAGATGTATCCATCTGGTGGGTGAGGCATGG
The DNA here is from genome assembly GCA_037834095.1 of Argya squamiceps. Taxonomy (NCBI): domain Eukaryota; kingdom Metazoa; phylum Chordata; class Aves; order Passeriformes; family Leiothrichidae; genus Argya; species Argya squamiceps. The sequence continues at coordinate 33,795,285 of JBBMKD010000216.1, forward strand.
GGATGGCAGGCAAGTTCCCTAAACTGATACATAGCATGAGTGATACATAACTGTTAAACCGAACTTCCAACCAATGAGAACCCTGTTACCGGGCAAACTTTCAACTTAGAACAGTAAACAACAATATGGCAGCCTCTGAACAAAGATGGCTGACAGAGAACAAGAACACAGAACAAGCATAAAACCACATGCCACCACATCAACAAAACCACCATTCAATTAATTTAATCCATTGTTCTGACATTTTTGTACCAAATTCTTTTTGTAAGACTTTCTAGAAATCAATGCATTGGCGTAATAGGACTCTGCCTCTACCCATGTATTTATTAAGTCATAAAAATATTCCAATGTCATATATTTTCACCTGTGTAATTACTGTTTTATTTAGTAAAAGGTATAAGGTATGCTAAGCAGTCTACCAGGAAGAAATATGCAAACACTTAATGTTACGTGTCATGGGTAGTTTTATTACAGTTAATAAGTTGCATAATATTGAAAATCCAAAAATTTTATTAACACATTACCTTTCTTAGCACTTGCTTGCTCAATAAGATCCTTTATAAGTTATCACCCCCTGAAATTACTTACTGTATTCCTCAATTTCATTAAGAGGAATTATAGCTCTAAGAGAAAGAAGCAGGGAAAGAAAGGAGTGCAGCAGGAAGAGACAAACACTGCAAATAACTCCTGTAACAATGAATGATGCTATGTTTATATCCTCATGATGAATAGAAAGGTGAAGAATTAAAAATATTTGATACTTTTATTTCTCAGTGGAAGACTGAAAGCTGTAATGATGTGTGAAGTATGCTACTTCAGGAAACAATTAGTCATACAAACATTCTCCGTCTGCTTTCCTTTTTTTCTTTTACATTTGTATTTAATTACTGTGGATATTCATTCAATGAAACACACTAACAGTTTACAATCTTTCTGATGCCTGAAAAAGAGGAAACGTAATTTGATTTTTTTTTTTAATAAGGGAAAATTCAGAAGAAGCTTTCATGACTACTTACAAAACTTTTTTACATTGGTCTGAATTTTGGTCTCTTAAAGTTTTGAGCAAGTTTTATCAAATTCAGTGGGAAAATCCACTAAGTCAGTGACAGGGTGCTGTGATGCTCAATACTGATTTACCAACAGTTATTAAAGGATTGCAAGAATTTGGGCAAGGGCCATACTGAATAAAGAGAAATAACAGCAGAAAGAAATTTCTAATTCTTTTATACCAATTAAAGAAAAAGGCATTCTGGGGATGAACATGCCCACCAGCTAGTGGTAGAAACAATATGCTAGACTGGACTCTATACTAAATGTCAAGCCTTATTGGAGACACAAACATTATATGTCTTTCCTGAAATTAGTTTCTGAAAAATAAAGCATACTGTTCAAGTATATTAATCAGCTGTGAAGTAATACATTTAAGTTGTTTTTGATAGACTTCAAGAACTGGAAAAATAAATGCAAGTAATATTCCTTTCAGAGTATAACTCTCTGTGTTCTGATCGCTGCAATTCTATGCTGGCTCTTCTGGTTGCACAGAAAAGAATGAATGAGAACTATGAAATATGCCAATTCTCTTTGCTACTGAACTCCCTGTTATTCAGCTTGTCTTCACTGTGTCCTCTCCATTCCAAAATTCTGGGTGTTCCACCATTTTTAAAATGCTCTGACATTATTTAGGATAATAAAAGTTCCAGGAAGGGACCAGGAATAGATTGTCATACACTTCATAAATTAAGAAAAATATTTTTTCAAAGTAAAATAATATAAAGAATACAATAATAGAAAAAATAGTATTTAGAAGTCTGCTACTTGTTGACAGCTGGCATTCTAAAATTTGGTGTAAAAAAATGAAAAAACTATGCTGTCATAGTTTGAGCCCAGCTAACTAAGAACCATGCAGGGACTCACTCATTCCCTCCCCTGAGTAGAATGGAGAAAAGTGAGAGAAAGTGAGTTGAGATGAAGACAGTTTTATAGGTAAAGCAAAAGCCACACACGCCAGCCAAACAAAGCAATTCATTCCCCATTGCCTCTGGGCAGGCAGGTGTTCAGCCATCCCCAGGAAAGCAAGGCACAGGTGATGGTTACTGCAGAAGACAAATGCCATCACTCTAAATGTCCTGTCTCTGTCTCGGTCTCCATCCTTCTTCCCCCAGCTTTATATGCTGAGTGTGACAAGGTAAGGTTGGGGCTGTCCCTGTGGTCACTTGTGATAGCTGTACTGGCTGTGTCCTTGTCCACCTGCTTGTGCACCCCTAACCTTTGTGCTGCTGGGGGGTACAAACAGCAGAAAAGGCCTTGATGCTGTGCAAGACCTGGCCAGCAGTAAAAAAACCATCCCCGTATTACCAACACTGTTTTCAGCACAAATCCAGAATACAGCCCCATAGTAGCCACTGTGAGGAAAATTAACTCTGCCCCATCATAACGCAGCACATGTGGGAACACAGCAATGTGTGGCATTGAAAGTTCCCATCTAGAGGGACTAATTTAGAATGTTCTGTTAAGGAAATGTCTGTTCATATTTGAGGACAATTGTAATCAACCTACTAAACAGAAGGAAAAGGAAATAAAAATAGGTATTACATCTGTCAAATGTGTCTCAATGCGGAATCACTGGAAAAAAGTGAAATAAGGAATATTTTCTAATATAAGCTGCTCTATTAGAAGGGGAAAATAGAGAGGTATAATTAATTTTTGCATTAAAATCATTGAAGCTGCAGTTTGATTGGATTTCTTACAGAGGGCAAGCTAATTCAAGGGTTTCTAGAAGTCTAACAGATTGCAACAAAAATTTTGAATCCTTCTAGAATAACTCCTCCCCCTTGCTTTGTCTTGCCATGCCTTGCCTTCCTTTCCCTTTGCTTCACATCCCTCCTTTCTGTCTTTCTCTTTTTATCCTAATCTCCCTCTCTCTCTGGGCATCCCTTATTGAAATAATATTTTAATTCATGAGTGGTGACTATTCACAACTTAGAATACAGAAAGAAATATGATTATACAGTGATTTGATTAGAAAGTAACTCCATTTATTAAGCTGTATTGGAAGTTTTGATTATTCTGAAAGGAATTCACAGAAGGATCCAAGGAAATACAAATATCAAAAGGGGGAAAATATTAAAAAGAATCTGACAAAAAAGAGCAATTTGAAGGAAGTTTGTCAAAGTAACATGATCTAGAAATCTATGAAACCTTAATGTGTTAGCAAAAACACATCAAGTAGACTTATTAAATTACACTTTAATAAACCTCAGCAAAACAAAATACAGAATTAAGACCTTTTATTTTTTTTCTTCTGCACTGTCTTTCTTCTTTCCAGTGCTCTGGGACTCATCTATGATGGTGGCCTGTGTCAGTTACTCCAAAAATTGTAAAAAACCTTTGTCAGAAAATAATGTCATAACCTGCATAATGAGTAGCCTTTCTAACTCTTTGGTTTAAGAAGTATATCTCATCTTACAGAAATTTTAGCAACAAAACCCATTTCATTTTAGCAGAAATCTTGATATTCTTTGGGAGCACATGAATAGAAGCATGATTTTCTGTGCTTTTGTCACAGTGCCTTCTACTCATATTTTCAATGTACTTTCTATGGACCCTCTATGTGCTTATCTTTTTTTGTCATTTTTCTCTGAATATTTCAGTTTTTTATGGGCAGGGTGACCAGACATCACTGGCTATCAAGGTGAAGCTGTACTGTAGGCTTACATAATATCTCTGTGAAATCTCTAGTATTATTTTCAACTAAAGCTTTTAGATATATTGTAGAGAGTGGTTTCCCTGGGGAAGAGGAAAACCCTGGACTAACGCCCTGGGAAACCACTATCTAAGTACAGTAAACAAGAGGCTTGCTCACATGCACCCTCAGTTCAAGCATGCAAATCATTGCTGGAATGTTCCTAGCTCTTTTTGTTACCATAGGTTGATTTTTGGTGCAGAAATTTTAATATTCCTAATTTTTCTCCCCTATTGGACCCTTCCCTCAGACTCCACCTTAACTCCTCCCCGCAACGGGGAGGCGTAAATACCCCTCTCTGACCCTGGCCCTGTGCCTTTTGCTTTTTGCCTTTTGCCTTTGGCCCCGTGTAGTGACAAGCCTTGTTACAGTTCACTCCATATAGAGTGGATGCCTTATTTTTTGTTATTTTGGCATTATTAAATTCTGGACAACTGGATCAAGGCTGCCTCTCTCTATCAGGTCGCCATTGGGGCAGAGTCCTGAGGAAACTCAAAGGGGTCTGATCGTCCAGGCTCAGACCCCCAGGAGTTTCAATATATGTAAACAATTTTATTTTTGGTTCATCTCTGATGTCATGCAGTTTTCTTTTTTGATGTTTTCCTCCCCTGAGTCCTACAGTTAAATTGGAGTTGGTAGTTCAGTAAACTCCTCTTTTACTCTACTAGGTTTATTTTAAATCATCACAGCCATATTATCATAAGATCAATTTGAATCATCTGCAGACTTTCTGTCCCTCTGCTCTGCTCTGCTGAGACCCCACCTGCAGTGCTGCATCCAGCTCTGGGTGCCAGCACAGGAATAACATGGACCTGCTGGGATCACTACAGAGGAGGGCCTTGAAGAATAGAGGAATGTGGCCCTTCTCCTACAAGGAGAGGTTGAGAGAATTGGAATTGTTCAGCCTGGAGAAGAGAAGGATTCGGGGTTCACTGCCAGGTCATTGCAGCCTTCCAGTACCTGAAAGGACTCTACAGGAAAGGTGTAGAGGGACTTTTATGAGGGCATGTAGTAAAAAGACAAGGAGGAATAGCTTCCAACTGAACTAGCTAATCTTTAGGTCCCTTTAAACAGAAGCCATTCTATGATTTTATGATCCAACAGGTGGCATTCCTGTCCATGGCAAACATGTGGGAACTAGGTGATCTTTAAGGTCTTTTCCAAAGCAAACTTTTCTGGTTTTCTTCACCTTTCATTTTCCCCCCCGACCATCAATATCTCTGTTTTCACTGAAGGGTGGGCATTCCTTCAACTTCACTTTTTTTTCACCTCTCTGTTTCAAAGGTAATATTAATTCATTAAAGTTGCCTGCCTCAATATTTATGACATTCCCAGTATTTATTCTTTTCCTTGAAAGAGGTTCTACTTACAGAAGTCCATTCATATCTCAGTCATTGCAAAAGTCCATTTGTTTCTATTATTGCTGCTCTTTAGCAATATTTAGCAAATGCTGATCTATTTCTTGATTACCATGAACTGCCTGATTATTTTTCATCCAGATGTGCAAGTTCATGTTTTAAAAGTCTCCTAGAGTTACGTTGTCAATCTCTGAACCTTATGCAAAAAAAATATATGGGAAAAATCTGCTAAAATAAATACACCTCTTGAATAGTCCTAAACTCTGTTTTGGTATCAAGGACTGATAGAGCTAACCGCCACTAACTGTACCTATTAGTGGCAAAGAACATGACAGTCATAAATTTTTGAGGGAAGGCAAAATAATATTTATCCTTGTGTTACACTGTGCAATGTTTCTTACTAATTTTTAGTCTATTTAATTTTCCAAATTAGGGACTTACCTATATTCTAGTTGCAGTTTTCATGGGTCTTTTATGTCTTCTGTCATCATAGCATGAACAATTCTATTCTCTTAGTAACCTGGCTTTTCCCCTCCTATTGCTCTTATGTTATGCAGCTTGAGCACTGCTGTGCATCTTGGATGTTGTGCAGAGATGCAGATACCCGAGTGTCCCAAGGCACAGTGTGTAAGGCAGGTGCTCTTCCAGCTTTTTGCCTTTCTCTGTGTTGCAAGTGTATGACAGTGAGAAGTAACCTTGTGCTTTCTCAGGAAAAAAAATAAATAAGAAAAAAGGGGGAAAAAAGCGGGTTTTTGCTCTATGTGTGACAGAAGAAAAGGCAGGAATCATCTATGCTAATTTACAGAAGCATGAGATGGAGCAAAAGCTATTGCAGGATCTCCATGTATTTCTTACTAGAGCACTTAAAATACACTCTGAAGCCTGCTCTAGATTACCCTGCTTCAGCAGGGGCTTTGGATTAGATGGTCTCAAGAAGTCTCTCCTGTCATAAATGATTGTGTGATTCAGTTACTTGCTTTTTAAAATTCTTTTCCAAAACTCTCTTCCAGTTAATTCCTATTTTTCCTCCCCACCCAACAAAAAGGGTGTTTTTTTCCACCATTTTACTTTATTGAGAAATTAATATATCACTTTAGAATCTAATGACAAAAAAAAATCACTATACATTGCTGAGTATATGATATTGATAAATTCTGATTACACATTAGCAGATTCCATGTTTTCTTCTCCTTACCCTTAAGTCTCAATGATAATCTATTAATTTTTTTTTTGTTGGTTTGGGGTTTTTTCCTAACTTAGAAAAGGGACTTACTTTTCCTGTTTGTGAAAGTGCCGTGAGTACATGTAGCTCTGAAGAAATAATATATGCTACCTGTGGAAACGCCAATTCCTTATTGTAGAGTGCCAATACCCTTTCTTTTTGACTTAACAAGGGTTTTACATCAAATGAACAATGCTGGCTGATGCCCAAATGCCAATCAGACACATCTACATTAATTGCAGGCTAAGGGCATGATTCAAATTCTGGTTCTGCACAGTGATGCCACAGGACACAGCCCAGAAAGTACAACCTTGTAAAGTAATTTTATTCTTGCAAAATCCTAGACTTCTTTGAAAGCCTAGATGATATTATATTAAAGCTGTTCCTGACCATTAAAATGCAGAAAATCCCATTTTCAGCTCTTTGCAGACTTCCAAAAAGACTTACTGTAAAGCTGTGAATCATAGACAGTGATTCCAGTTTTTTCACAGAAAAGTCTCAGTAAAAAAACTGTCAGTGCTGGGTATGCTGTTGTTCAGCTTTCACACTCATTCTTGGGACTGCTGCTGCTGCCTCTTCCCCACCACATGTAGCACAAGTGTGGGTTCAGAGAGGTTTATTATTCCATGTTGTGTGATTTTCTCGTAGTGAACTTGTGAAACTGAGCTTGGGTGGGAGGCAGCATTATAAATCAATCTCCACAAATCTTATTCAGTTAAGGATCTTGGTTTTAGCAAAAGAAAGCACATTGTATTAACTATTCTATAGCAGTGCATTGATGAGTAAAACCAGAGTAATGATTTTTGATTTGTTTTCTTATAAGGCAAAGACATTTAGTATTTCATGTTAGATTTTATTTTTCTTTTTGACCAAATTTTAAGTAGTTTTACCTAGGAGAGATTGTTGCTGGGGACCTCTCTAGCTGCAAAATCCATTTGTAAATGACCAAAGTGTACATTTTCTTCAGCTTCATATACATCAAGCAAATTTAGTTTCAAGGGGCACAAGATAAAGCTGATGTTTTAAAACATAAAGTTATTTGATGGTGATTCAGAAGAGTAAGACATGCTTATTTAGACAATATTATGTTTTTCTGCTTGATCCAGGTCCTCACAGAGGTTAAAACTCATGGCAATTTTTCCGAGTTTAATGCTTCAGGTGCCAGTGGCATTTTTCTAATTTTGTTTCCTGTAATGTAGGTAATTCGCAGCTTAAATTACAAACAAATCTAGAACACAAATATACATACAGTTCTTTTCACCATTATGGAAAACTGGACACCACTGAAGACAGTTCATGTAGCATAATGATGAGGTCTTTCAAAGAAACCACTTAGCAGAGCAAAGTGGAAAAGTTTGTACCCCAAAATGATATTGGAAAAAAAAAGTCTGTATTCCTGGGATGTTCTGGAGTACAGGACATATAGTATTAAAGTAGCATCTCAAGGGACCACGCTTGAGGCAGCAGCTTTGCCAGCAATCTTTTGTCTCTGTCCATGAGACAAGTGTAGGACAGGGGAAATGCAGCCCATGTTCTGACTCAAAATGAATACAGGTCATCAGTTTCTGCCTGTTGCTGCTTGTCCTATTGCTTGACACCACCGAGAAGAGCCTGCCTCCATCCTCTTAACACCTTTCCTTCACATATTTATAGACATGGATGAGGTCTCTTTCAATCATCTTTTCTGAGGTCTTGTTCTCAATGTCAGATATAGAGGCTGAATTCAGGTTTGCTAGATGGAAGAAGTCTATCAAGCAAGTGGATGTAAACCCAACAGGGTTGTTTGCTTTAACTAGCTGGTGGAATTTACAGTGTGCTGCTTTTTGTGCAAGAAAGCTAATTAAAGTGTATTTATATTAAACCCAGAAGAAACTTTACTATAAAATGCTTCACGTATTTACTATATAGAGAATTAAGTAGGAGGTTATGTTGAAAGACTTGTTTCAGCTGATGCAATAGTGAAGAGTTATCAGTCATCCAAAGCAGAAGAAGTACCTGTGACATAGGAACTGTAGGGTTCTGTACAGATGTGGGGTTTTTTGCAGTACATCAAATGATTGTGATGACACAGACTAACATTAACCAGGAATGCCTGTATACAGTACTCTACCCTTCTGCGGCAGAGTTTTGAATCCCCTGCAAATGCATGTATCACTTTCATTTAAAGATGTAGCAGAAGACATAGCTTGCAGTCATGAACACACTCCAGAAATGTTCTCAGAAGAACTCTAATACAATAAATACAATGTTGATATCCTCTATTAAAATAAAATCATTATGCACTATACTCACAGAGTTTGAAAAAGTATTTAGAAAGGCATTGGATGAAAAAATATATATGGTATTCATTATATGGATCTATCTTTACAACACAAAATTGATTTAGATGGCAGTGAACTTTCTCTTACTTTCAACAAGCAGTATTTCATTTGATAATTTTATTGTGGAAACCCCTTATTAATTTCCCTGAACTAAAACTATAATCAACTGCCAATTTTGAAAGACAGGTTGTCCTACAAGAGATTATTTTGAACAGAACCCCAGAACAACTCACCATTGAGGAGGTTTTGCTAATTTCTTTAACTGTTAACTTATAAATTGATTAAGTAATAGAATCATAGATTCATAAAATGATCTGATTTGGAAAGGACCTTTAAAGATCATCTATTCATGGACAGGGATATGTCTCAGTGTTTAAGAGATATTTGTACAGCAACTTCAATAACATGATTTAATTTTTTGTCAGCCCTGAAGCAGTCAGGACTCTAAGAGATGGATCTAGTCAGGTAATAATATCTGTTGGAGGATACATTTAACATCATTAAGTCCAACTGTAAACTTAGCACCATCATGTTCATCATTGTAGCTGATCTCCAGTCAACTGGGATGTCTGTGGTTGGCCAGGGCTGCTGGTAAATGATTGAAAGTGGCTTGGTGATCTCTTCTCCCAGCTCCTTTAGGACCCTTGAGTAGATCCTATCTACTCCCATATGCTGGTGGGTGTCAAAGTGGCAGAGCAGATCACTGAGCATTTCCTTCTGAACTATGGGAGCCTCATTCTGCTCCCTGTCCCTGTCTTCCAGCTCAGAGGGCTGGGTACCCTAAGGACAACTGATGTTGCTATTAGAGGCTGAGTGAAAGAAGGTATCAGTCTTTTCCTTTTCCTTTATCACTAGGTTTTTCCTGTATTCAGTAAAAGATGGGAATTTTATTTAGCCCTTCTTTTGTCACTTATGTATTTGTGGAAAAGGGTTTTGTTATCTTTTATGACAGTAGCAAGATTAAGTTCTAGTTTGACTTTGGCCAACTTGAACCTCATGTGACCTGCTGGACATGGTTCTTAAGGCAACCCTGGACATTTTTGGCTTTTTGGGCTGCAAGTGCACACTGCCAGCTCATTTTGAGCTTCTCATCAACAAATACCCCCCCAAGTCCCTTTTGTCAGGGCTCCTCTCCACCCAGCCTGTATTTGTGTTTGGGGATTGCCCCAGCCCGTGTGCAGGAAAAATGCATTTCTGGAGAAATGTGTTTCCATTAACCTGAGTACAAAGAAAAAATTGCAAAAAAATATAAAATGTCACAAAAAGAAATACCAGACTCATACCTAGTGGACATGATTTTTTTTCTGTGTGAAGTAAATTGGTGTATAGAACCAAACCTGAATGGAGATGAACTAAGTTATTTCATGATCTGTTAATTGTCTTCGATCTGTGCTGATTTCTGCTCCTTAGAGAGGATGGCAGCTGAAAATAAGTTGTATTACAGTAAACAACACCCATGGGAAGAGCTGTGGGGATTGTCCCTCTCTATCCCTTCAGTTCCAAAAAAAGCATTTAGGAGCGAACTGAAAACCAGATGATTTATTTTGTAAGATTGGAGGTCTGATTAAACGTTCTCTGGAGAGGGGTAGATACACAACCCATTATTAGCTGCTCAGGTTGCATACCCCATTTTGTGACTACTTTCCATTGCTTCGTGATTAGTACTCTTCTTCTTTCTGTAGCAATACTGTGCTATAGAAGAAAACAAGCGTCATCGTATAATGAAGTGTTATCTTTATACACTAGTGAAAATACAATATCCACATGCATACAAGTTTACCTGTGAAAGGATCATGGGCAAAACTGAACCTCACAGCCAGTGAGAAGCATAATCTACTTTGTCCCAAATACTACTGAAATCTTCACACTTCTCCCCCATCAAATGTTTTTATGATCTCCCAAATAAAATCAATCAATTTAAAAATAGAAAAGCACTTTTTCTCCTCTTAGTTGTACCTTCTCTATTGCTCTTGATACCATTACTTTAATCCTGAAAATGGGAAGGCAGATTCTCTCTGCTTCTTTTCTTACATTTCTTTCCTGTGCCAAATGATAACGTTCCTTTCTCAGCTAGCTCAAGTGCACTTCTTGTTCTTATCTTTTCTTATATTACACTGGAGAGAAGAAAAGACAAGTGTCAGAAGGGGTTGAAAATTCTTTACACTAAGAAAGAGAAACATCAGGCCAATGTCTATTCATAACTCACAGGTTATTTGTTTTATTGGGCTACAAGGTGATGTACTTTCTCACCTCCTTTTCAAGTATAAAGATACCTAAAGAAAAAAAGTGAAGTTCATGCAGTGGGGATCTTTTGTGGTTTGGGATGTATTTGGCATTGTATGTGAAAATGTTCTTCAAGACTATGCTTCAAGACTTTTCAAGATGTATCATGATATGTCTTATGTAAGATTACAGAAAAACAAAATGGTGAAAAATAAACCTAAGAAAGCCATATGAAAAGAAAGACTAATAATATAATTTTGAAGATAACACAATATAGTGAAAGTGTCAAAATAACAATCTGTTGTAAATTACCTCATAAATGTATTAAGAATTGTAAATGGCCAGCATTGAAGTTTCATAACATTTGAAAAATCACCCAAATTTGAGTACTTTAAATGTAATACTTCAAAATAGAAGTCAAGAGTCTCAATTGCTGAAATCCCAGACTGGCAGAAAGAGCCTTGGGAAAATAACTTCAGAAGAAAAAAAAAAACTCCAACCTTATACTTAGTGGAAGTGTGGAAAAGTCACAGAAGAAAGGATATTTTATGTTTTCAGCTATACTTACTTGAAGAATAGGTGAGGTGGCCAACAGGGGACATGCACATTATGGATACGCAGCCAGGAGTGAAATAGCAATGGCTTGCAGCAGTGATTCAGTGCTAGGCTAGAAGCACTAATTTTCTATCATTGAAATGTACCAGTATCTAACTCAAATCATGCAGAGCTACATTAAACATACTTGTGTGCTGTGCAAGAATGTATCCGTTGTGATACAGATAAACCCAACATTGTGGGAAACATTAAATATTCATCATTGCTTACATTTTTGAGTTGGCAACTTTTCTCATGCTGAATCAAAGTTTATCAAAGTTTTTGAGGTTTAGTTTGGTTTCTTGGGTTTTGGATTTCTTTTTTTCATTGCTGTCTTTTGTTTTATAATTTTAATACATGTAATTTATTTTTATACTCTAAAATACTTTAATGCAGAAGTTATTGACTTCTTTTTGCCTTTTATCCAACTTTCAAAGCAGAAAAATAACTAATAAGACATTTCTTCTGTGAGTTTTCAGATATGAATGTTTGATATTCCTGTCGGAAATTTTAAAATTCAGACTGTTTTTTAATGAAATAGTCATTACCTTAATATTTTTAAATAACATGATAATGGTTAATATAAAGCTCATAATATAGATCTATGTGAAATGCCATAAGCAAATTGTATTTTAAGCAATCTTTTGGGACTTTTTTAGGGGCATATTTTCATTCAAATTTCAGAAAATTTGTTGGAGTTTTTAAGATTCAGATCCATTGATCCTTTGAACAGATGTCTCTAGAAAAGGTGAAAAAAAAAAAGGTAATTAGAACTGGGGTGAGGACCCTAGCAACGGTATGAAGATGGTGTCAGAGTCACATGCAAATCATCAATGACAATATTCTTAGTTAATGACACATCAATTACACTTACTAGCACTATCTTTGTTACTTTACTTTTGGCCCATTATAGAAAAAATCTAAAATTCCTTAAGAGGTGGAATTCCAAAATAAAATACAAATTGAGCAGCTCAATAGTGAGTAAGAAAGAGAACTGATAGTAAGGTAAATTCCATTTATTTAATGTGACATGACTCACAATGTACCAGTGCACTGATTTTTTGGACATTTCCTCAAGGCTGCTAAGATAGTTGCTTGTTGTCTGGAATAGGTCTCATTCCTTCAAAATATCTTGAAATATCATCTGAAGGGTGATCCTAGCTGACTGTTTTGTAGAACCTATTTCGTTTTGTGCGAGTAAAGCCATATTCACATTCTTGTTGTATTATACAAAGTAATAGACATAGTGGAATTTAAAAATAGCTGAAACAAAACCTAACTTAAAAATTAAAACCAGATTTCTTTGTTTTACTCTCACCTCATAAAAAAAAAATTTCCTTCCTCAAATATACAGTAAAACTAAGCTTTTATCTTAGCATTTAGTGAAACATCTACCCAGTAAGCCTTGCTTATGTTGCAGACAGCTACCCTGAGGAGTGATTTGAATTTAAATGTGATTCCCTTATTAGTTTCTGCTAACTGCAAATATCCCAGTCTCTTAATTAAGTGGCTGAGTAATGTATGAATGCTCACTTCTGCTTGTCATGCAGAACAAAGTGATGTATTTAGATTCCATGCACAATATGAAATTTAATGACACAGGCAACAGTAATTTAGAAAACCTTTTGGTTTTTATTATCCTTGTTTTTGCTTAGCCAATCTCCTTGTAAGCATTTGGCTGCAGCAATGTTACAAAAGTTTGCCAAAACACTGGATATTAGCTAATGGATTTTTAGATTAAAAGATAATGTGTTACAAATGCATGGTTACCAAATGCATAATCTGTTGTTTATATCTTTTGCCCCCATATTTAAAAATAATATACAGAAATCAGAACAGACTTTGATGAAAGCTCCTTTCTTGGTTTGGCACAGAATCTAGTGTTAGATTCAGAGAGATCTGAATGGACTAAATAGTGCACTGTAAGAGGTTTTACAAAGAGGAAGGAAAGAAGAAAAAAATCAAGCTTTTCTTCTAGTGCTGGTGGTTCCTGCTAGCTCCAGTGACTTTCTCCAGTTCTCCTGATCTCTTCACAGATTTTATAGCTTATGTTCAGTCGTCAAATCTCTCTGCTTCTGTTCTGGTATTCAGTATGTGTATTTTTCTCCAGGGGTATGATGCTAATTTTTCCCTATCCTGAAATTTTTCTCTTTGCCCTTATATTTTCTCATGCTCAAAGAATCCTCTGCAGACTCATAATCTGAATGTATGTGTGTGATTTTCTAAAATCAGAGTAGCACATATGTACAGTAATTTGGACAGCTGTTCAAGTTGTCAGATTTTTGTGTTATTGTCATGTATAACTACATGAACTAATGTTCTGCTGCTTTAGTTCAAGCTCTAGAACTTGGCTATCCCTTTAATTAGAGCTCTAACCATCTCTCATGTCTTGAAATTCTCATTTAAATTGGCTGAGTACTTTTCTCAACAAATCTTTAGCTGTATTCTTGGAAAATTGGTGTTCCTGAATGATGTAGGTTTTAAACTCCCTGTATCCCCAAGCAGTGTCTATTATCTAAATGTTTGCCAAAGAAATCTCATGTAAATATTGTCATTTAGACCTGTAGAGATAGATTTAAATAGTTGCAATTTCTTTTCAGTTTAAGAACTAACAGATAAATTGTTATTTGTATTACAGTGCTTTTTACCAGTCCTGAGTAGGCTAAGGACAGTATATATTAAATGTTATATTGTATTTTTATCTGCCTTTGGCAGTAGTACTTACTTGGACAGTAACCTCCAAGCTCTTATTCTACATCTCTAAAGTGTATATCTGTTTTTAACAGATTGCTCAAAATTTACAGAAAAATTGATTGAAAATATGATTTATCACATTTATCTGTAGCCATTTTATAAATTAGACATGCATTCTAAGCTAGTTACATGAGCATTTCTTAAGCCAAAGGGAGGAAATAAGATGTTCCAAAACATATTTAATCTCAGCAAATTTAACACATATTTTAGGATGTCATATTTTAGGATTGCCCTCTGGAAGTGCCTACCTGCATGGGCCACGGACAGCTCACTTAATGAATTCAGGCTAAATACTTTTCATCTGAAATGACTTTGGAGTCACCTGTTTATCATTATTTCTACCAAGTATTTCAAAGTGGTAGAAAAATTGATGAAGTGCATGTTACCTTTTCAGGTGAATTGTGGTCAAACAGGAGATATGTAACTAGGGTAGAAATGATATGTAGAACACTGTCATCAGACCCCATCCTGTCAGTTAGAAAAAAATTGTCTATTTTAAAGGCTTTGTACTGTGAAATAGTTCTTAACTCTTTTCCTCATAAATTGCCCTTGGCCTTTGACCTTTGGCCACTGACAAGCTCCTTAGAAGAACATAGAAGAACAATTTTCTCTCACTGTATTTTCTAAAAATACATTTAAAATGCCTAAAAAGATCAATCAAATAAAGAGTGGAAGATCAGACATTTCATTTTGTATGGTTTACAATAACTTACAAAATGTGATTGAATACTGTTAACTAAATACTCTTAGTTACTTCTTGAAATCGGTTTGTCTAGATTTATAAAATTGATTTAATTACATCTGCAACAGAGATCAATCAGAAGTGAAGTGTTTGAGGGTTCGGATTTGATATTTTTTTTTAATTTTGACATTTAGATATTTTCATACTATTTGCCTGCTCTACATCTTGACATAATTTTGGACAATGTTATAAATCATAATCTATTTACTTCTTTTTATAAAAACAATGAGTAAATATTCAACTCACATATATTCTTTGTGTTTGTTTCCATCACAAATTGCTCATCATTATTAAAAAAATAAAACAACAGAAATATGAAGACTATATTGCTGTAAAATTCCAACCAGTGAGAACAGGTTACATAATTCATCTCAGATCTATTTACATAAAGAATATTAGTTCTTGTGTATCTCATCTGTCATTATAAAATACACCCATATTATGGAATGACTTGCTACACATACTTATTCTCTCAGCCTACTGCTTAATAATAGAACCAAGGAAAAGTGTTCCAACTCTCCTGCCCTTCCTCACAGCAAGGAATTAAGGCAAGTGACACAAATTAGTTTTCAAACTAAGACAAAATTAAATCTGCAAAAAGTAAGGGCTTATTTGGATCAGAAAGCATGAATCACTGTTTGATTGCACAGCTTGTACAGAACTTGATTTCTTCTAACATTTATATTCTTTCTGCAGTCAAAAGTGCTCTACCACTGGTGAGCTTCTGTAATTGACCATGAAATTCCTAGCACAGTGAAGTCAGCAGAAGAATTACAAAGAGCAGGGCCTTAGAGGCGGGCAGACAGCACTCCTTATAGACTTTTTTTTTTGGTGTTTTTTTTCATTAGATTTTTTTACTATGGCTTAATTGCATTGCGGTACCCTAAAGTATTAGAGTCACAGCTAGGGTAGAACATGATGTTGAAAAAACCTGTTTTCACCCAGAAGTAGCACAGAATTCTGGCATAATTTCTGTAGATTTTTCCATCTACTGACAATCTGAAATCCTGAAGCACCACCCAGTTTAAACACATCCTCTCTATAGATGGGAAATTTTGTTACTCTTTATAGATGGGAAATTAAATACTCTACCATATCTAATCTTGGCAGTTTTTCACTTATTGCTCTGTCAGTCGCAGTATATTCTAATGTAGTACAATGAACAGTTGCAGAGTTAACTGACCCCAAATGAGCTATTTCAATTATTAAACCAGTAAAGGTATGTTAGACATGTGCCCCTGAGGAATTAATTTGTTCTGTTGTGAAGCACTGCTATGAGATAAAGGAGTGTGCTAATAAGACTATCCTTTATTTGGTAGCTAATTTAGCAGTGAATGCTAACTGGAATACCTGTGCAATTGAGCTCACTGTGGATGTAAGTAAATCTATTTAGACTGACTGCCTGGGAAGTACTGATCAGAGAAATTATCACTTAAGAATATCAGTTATTTATCTCTATAATCAATTGTTATGTACTGCAGGGACATACGTGCTTTGACAATTTGTGCTTCTAAAATTAGTTTGACTTGTTATGCCTTTGAATTCAGGAGTTTATTCAGAAAGTCAGCTGTTGTACTGGCCATAAATTCATCTCTTATCCATCCTGTGTACTATTGGCAATTTCAACTATTTTCTTACATTTCTCTTTCAAAGCTAAAGGTCTTCCTGGTTAACTAGAAGATGGAAGTACCATATTGATTCTTTTTCCATGATTCAACTATGGGAGTTGTTTTAGGGTTTTTATTTTAATAAAGAATGTCATCACTAATCATAAAGGAATGGCACAGATGCAGATAGAGAGAAACATGTCCTGTGCACCACTATCATATTTGCTAACTAGTTCCTGCAATCTAAACAATGCCAAAATCAATTGCTATTATACTTGACTGCCACTAGTCAAGTTGCATACATCAAATATAACTCAAAATCATCTGTCCATGGCTAGCATAAACATATCTCTTTATGCAAAAGCCTCAGAAAGTCTAGTGTGTAGAGAATTAATAAGCACAAATAATGATAAAAAGTCTTCCATTAGTGAAGGAAGCCAATTCTAGTGTGATATAACTAGTGTGGTGGCAATAAAATGTGATAGCTGGTTAATGGTTCTGTAATGTGATAGATACTCACTTTGAGAACATATAGCAATTTTTTAAGTGTATGCAGAAACTTAATGACTACTTATAAAAATTTTTGTTCCAATATAATAAGTATGATTTACTTCAAAATTTAAATAATAATGGATGCTTCAAAATACATAACTACAGAGTTTCTATATAGAAAACCACACACATATTGCCAGATAGAATCTCATCTAGGCTGAAATATGATATTCCAAGACATATATCCTAATTTGATAAACAAGATTTGAATATCCATATAAGCAAATATGTAGTTAGAATTATCTGTACTAGAATTGTGAACATGTCCCACAGTCCCAACCGAAATTGCAATATAAACATAGCTTGTGTTGGTACAGACAAACATGTTTAATAAACCTGTCAGAAAATAGAATTTTTTCCATAATGCAAATTTTATTTCTGAACATTGAAGTATTTAATTTAAAATGTGTCCAGTAGTTTTGTTTTAGTAGAAAATAACATTAAATGTACATGAAGATTTCTTAAGATCTCTTCCAGTCCCCTCTTACTTGATTTTGTGAAATGTGTCAGAAAGTTAAAATTCTATTAATCTGTTTGGATTTTTCCCCATGCAATGGAAAACCCAGAAGGTTTACTTACTTCAGTAAGACATCCTGAATCTGACACGTGACATCGTTATATGAGAATGAACATTGGTTTCATAATTCTTTGCTGAGCTATGGTGATGCTCTTAGCAACCCAATAATAGAATGTATAGTAAAATACATATTCATTAACATTTTAAGATAGCATATGTTGTATCTGCTTATATGCTTTAACACTGGTGTTAAAAATGTGTTTTGGGTAATAGTCATAATTAAAAGAAAATAAAAAAACAAAGTGCTGAATTCTGATTTTCAAAGCACATATTGTTCTTAAAGTGTCCTTTGTGCAGCAGAAACTCCATGTGCAGACGTTTTCTTCCTTCAGGTAAAAAAAAAAAAAAAAAAAGAACAAAACAAAACCCCAATCACAACACTAATCCTTAGCTTCAATTATCTTGTAAGAAAAGTGATCAGTCACACTATTGTGTCCCACTTTTTGAGTCTTGGGAGCTCTTAATTGTGATATTAAAACAGAACAAGTAACTATTAATAAGAAAGAAAAATGTTGCTCTTTCTCCTTTTCTGATATTTTCTAGAGATCTGAGACATCTATATGCAGAGCATTTATGATGCATATTTTTACATATTTTCTGTATGTTATGTGTGCATGTGTTAATGTGTTGTAATTAGAACATTAACCCAAGGCCAATCCAATCTGAAAACATAAGTTATTATTTTCAATATGTTTGACTTAGAAAACAAGGGGGTTTTATGACTCTAAGGTTGTTTTTTTTTTTTCACTAAACTTAGTAGGGACTGAAAACATTGCAGAGAAAAACTGGGGATAACCCTAAGAAACTATTCTAAAGGAAGAGTTTAAAAATACAGTAAATATATTTACACATACCGTTAAGCTAGTCTCCTCCACCAACATGATCCAGAACAGGTGTAAAATCATGGTTAAAATTCTGTAGTGCAGCATTATTTGCTGCAAGAATTGATAACATAAAATAATTGTTTACCTCATTTCATCACTCCTGTGTTTTTCTTCCTGGTGGTTCTTTTTGCTTCAAAGTAAGAATTATTCACAATCAGTAATGACATTGCAAATGGAAATCCAGTGATACAGGTACAAAAAAATATTCTGGTTTTGTTGTATTTTAGAAGAATGTGTAAGTATCAAATCCATTCTGCTAGTAAACAAAAGATAAACTAAATCCAGTATGAAATTGGTTCAGCTTCTGCAGTTATGTGCATAAAGCCATAGAAACACTTAGACAGATGTGTCACCATATATTGCCTTGAATAAAATGATTTGTGTTTCTTTGGGGAGTCAAAATAAACACGTAGTTTTTCTATGTCTCTTGAAAATGTTACATGCTCTTTTTATAGTCCAGGTACAGCCATTGTGTATACTTCAATCATTACAGAACTGTTGTATGTACAGACACCTGCACACATACACCTATCCCCCACAGCCTCCACCCCATCCTATGGAAAGGATTTTTATTTAATAAAAACAATGGAAATATGGAAAAATGTGCATCTAATTTTTTTTTTTCTGAAAAAGCACATAGACTTTGTGAGTTTGGCGTCTAGGTTCAGAATCAACTACCCATTATGTTTAAAACTAGGTTTTATATAATTTTTAGTTGTCTTTGGAGACAAATACATTTTTTTACCTTCTTCAAGAGCAATCACAGGAAACCAAATATGGTTACTCACAGGAAATGACTTTCCTTTCTTGATTTTGGAGTGGAGAAACAGTGTATTTCCAAATAATCCAGAGACTTCAACCTCAGCTGAGATCAAGAATTTAATAAAGAGTTTTGTTTGTATCTTAAAACATTTGATCCATACCTAAGATAAACTTAAGAACATAGTAACACAGT
Source organism: Argya squamiceps (assembly GCA_037834095.1). Lineage (NCBI taxonomy): Eukaryota > Metazoa > Chordata > Aves > Passeriformes > Leiothrichidae > Argya > Argya squamiceps. The sequence continues at coordinate 33,814,816 of JBBMKD010000216.1, forward strand.
CTTAAGAATTATCCACATTGGTATAGAGCTATTCTTCACGTTGCTCTAGGATCTATCCCACTAATTTATTTGGGTTACTCATTAACACCCACCATTATTGCAACTGAAGGAGGAGTAGTGTCCTATTTTTTTTGGTTGCCTGAAATCATTATTGTTAAACTAATTTCAGGTAGGAGTCTTTAATCTGGACTTGAAATGTGGTGGTGAAATTAAAGTACAAGTTCTGGTAGAAATGGCACCTCTATCAGGGTTAAGCATTTCCCTCTCAGTGCTAAGACATTATTACCCGGCCTTTAGCCCTACTGTGACAAGCTGAATATCTACTGAACCAGCAAATACTGCCAGAGAAGGTAAAATGGACAGCTTGAGTTTAGTTAAGAGCAGTAAGGATACATCCAAAATATTTTTTTTAAAGAGTTAGTTAGCTACTATTCTTCAGACAATGTTTTATGTGGTCTTCTTAATCATGCCTGAAAAAATCTCACAGAACTGTCTGAATTTCATGTATTGTTTTACATATATGTTAAAGTTTGTTGAAGGAGAAAAAGAACAACAGAACCCCTTTTCAGTTACAAGAGAGAGAAAAGGAGTCCAGCAGTAATATTTGTGCTAGAGCAGTAGCTCTCCAGAGTTTATGAAGCAGCATCTGGTACAGAAGAGAATGAAAGTATTCTGGACCCATAAACCAAAGGTGAATGCAAACTGTTTTTTAATGGAGCAAGATGCATATATTTTGAAGTTGAAAATATGTTTCTACAGAGTTGGTTCTATTAAATAAAAATATTTATTATGGAAATTGATATTTAGGTTTCACCACAGCAACTGTTTTTAGAGAGTAGATAGCACATATATTAGCTTCTAAATTTCTGTAATAATAAAGACCTAGTGGCCAATTCAAGATGTTGATTATGTTGATCCCTTAGGTGACCCCAGATGTAAAATGTTAATTTTACAGATGTTGTAAATATTTTTTGTAATGAAATATGCTTTGAAAAAGGTAATATTACAGCTTGTGTCTCAAATTCTCAGCTACTGTCAAGTCAGCTATTGCCCTTTGCCTTAAGTGGCACCATTTTAAAAATGTCTGTCAAAGTCTGCCACAAAGTCAAATGTTGATGAGTTATGTTTTATATACCAAATGGAATAGTTGTAAACTTCTTTTAGCTAAGTGGCTGTGGTCCAATATTACTCCAGACTAAATTTAGCTGGTTAACTTAAAAATGCCAGTTTGCATTAACCTGAGGTTTTTATAGCTTTTATGATAGAAGAATCAACTACTTTTAGAACTATTCAGTTTATACAACTAGAGTTGTGTCAGTCTGATGTATGTGGAACTTCCTTTTTTTAGAGAATTATTAGAAAATACTGAATGTACGATTGATCTGTGAATATATATTAAAATAAATTTCTGGAAAAAAGAAGAAATAAGAAACTTCAATTAATAAAATAGTGCTAACAAATCCTCTACAATGGAGGCTAGCTTTTTTGTAAAATATCAAAAAAAAAGTTATTATAGTAGGAAGATTAATAGCAAATTATGTTAATTTTGAACACTATACATTGAAGATGCTGGTCATGAAAAGCATGCATAAACAATTGGAGATAGAAATATGTACATGTAAAATAAAAATTACCGATAGGTTATTTCAAAGATCTGAGTTATTGTGATTTATATGACAGAGTATGTAGTTATAGTTTAGTATGTGTATTTGTGTACACACATTTTGTGCATGTACATATTCAGGTAAGTGATAATATAAAGAAATAATCTTTAACTTTCCATTTTACATAAAATCTGTATATTGTCTCAGAATGAACACGGTTGATAACAGGGAAGACAAGCTTCTCATCAATCTTCTAATTTCAGATTATTAGAAAAAAAAGTAAATTCAAAGCTTTTAAGAAAGTTGCTTGGTGCTCTTAATTTCTTGATTTCTAAGCCTCTATCTTAGGTTACTGATGTAAGTAAGTGATATTATCTGTGATATCTGGGGAGTCTATTTAAACTGTACACTGAAACAGAGTTGACAAAAATATATGTTTGAATTCAGTCCTCTACTTAGAATGTCTCTTAAAACACATGTAATGTTGTAGTTGTCAACGCAACCTGGGACAAAAATTGTACACAAATTGGTAGAAAGTAGAGTGATATCAAAGAGTTGCAGCCTAGAAAAATACTGGAATGTCATGCAAAGGAAATAAGTAGCAGGCAAACAATTCCTCCCCTGTATCCCTTCCAAGAAAATAAAAACCAAACATGATGAAATATACCAAATATGAGCAACTAAAATAAAAAATAGGTGACCCAGAACATGTAATCTATATAAGTATGTATAAAGAGAGACCGTAAGTGTATACATAGAGACACCAAACATTACTGGATGAAAATGACCCACAAATGTACCAATATAGCACTTCACTTTATGTGAGGAAGTATTTTTTCAAGAAATGCTGGGTTGGGCAAGAACTAATTTCTTTGCTCTGGTCCTGACTTGCATGTATCACCTAGATTGTTAGGGGGATACAATTAATATAATCCTTTCTATATTAAGTATCAAAGAGTAATGGGTTCAGAAGATCCACTGATGAAAAATGAAATTAAGCAACAAAAGCCTACCAAGGCATAATAAAGTATATTTAAGAATTTAGAAGGCAGTTTCAAAGGACATGATTAAATGTTTTACAAAATATCTGAACTCCATTATAATATCTGAACTTCCATCAATGACCATTGTCCTCCCCAGCCCAGACTGGGTTCCTTACAAAGCTGAGGATGCAATGAGAGCAATGTATCAGACTGTTCTGCAGACTGGTCATCAGCATTCTTAGCTAAGGCAGTAAAATGTGTTTGAACTTCTTCAAGTGAATGGTGAATCTCCCTCAGCTGTCATTCCTCAGAAAAAGCTAATTCAGTGTTGTCATGTCTACCAGCAGCAAGATGACTCAAGCCAAGAACTCTTAATACAAAACATTGCAGCATAAGAGTACCTTTGTGAATATATTTCTGAGTGCAATCATTTGAAAAATGTTGTTTGTCCACACTGGTAGCAAATTAAAAAAAAAAGTGTAATAGTTTTCATATTAACTTTTTTATATAATTTATTTTCTTACAAAACTCTTCACAAAATATTAACTGCTAGAATGATGTTTTCCAGGTATGTATTAAGTTATACCTAGAACACCATTGCAAATATTTTGAACCATGTGCTACAGCACTTATTCTCAGGAGACTTTTGAAGCAGAGTAGGAAGCTATTTTCTTATGAATTATGACAGAAACTACAGAAAAGAGTAAACAACACCCCTCTAATCTTTACCATTATTTAGATGGCTAATTAAATAACACATTCAGTATATAATATATGTTTTAAGAATAAAATCATTACACAATAATTAAACAATAATCAGCCAAATACATTATTCTGGCTTTCTGACTAATAGAGATTTTTACTGAATGATAAAGCTGATAGAGTGTTTATAATCTAATGAGAAATGAAAACTTCAGTATAAGATTGAAATGAAGTTTTGCCTTTAACTGTTCATTTGTGTGAACATATTGGACACAGTATAGGTTTCAGTTCCCTAGCTTTTATTTGGCCATACTGCTTTTTTTATTTTTTTCCTTAATATAACCATTAGATCTAGTTCTAGCTTTTTCTCAATGATTAAGCTTCTGAAATCAATGCACAGAATTTGGCATACAGCATCTCTTACTCCTGGGTCCAATCACAATGATTTTCTCAGATTGCTTCTGAAAGGGAAAAATATGTGGAAAGATTTGAAATTCCATAGATAGTTTAAACACTGTTACAATCAGTCAGAATGAATATTCAAATTAAACATCCTTGTCTAGAATGTTTCTGGATCAAATTAATAAGGTTTCTGTGGAAATTGAAAAAAACTAAATAACAATAAGGTTAGCCAATACTATCTTGAAAACAATTAAAAATATTATTTCTGCTATTAATATTAATATTAATATTAATATTAATATAAATATTTGCATTTGTTTCTGTTCATTCATTTCCCAGTAGGTGTCTCTATACTGCAGCTTTACTGAAAAAGAAAGAAGAAGCAGGGTAATTGCATTAAAATATTTTTAAAAATTAAAGAAAAAAATAGGCAAATTAAGCTTAATATGACATCACACAACACCAAAGGGAAAAAAAAATACTGTGAAGAGAGTTTGCTTATGAGCTTTTGGGTACAATCATACATACATGTATGCAGAACCAAAATAGGCTTAGTAGCTACTGTTTACAAGAAAAAGAGATGTTAAAAATGGTGCACCTAACATGCCAAAATTAAAAGCCTGAGTTTTTTGAAGAACAATGGTCTCTCCAATTTTTATATATATAAACACATAAAGTAAAAACTGCTGGAACTTATCTTCAGGAGCAGCTACCATGAAATTATCGAAGTATCACAAAGAAAGTCTTTCAACGTTTGTTGGGTGCATAAATGGGGAGATTAAAGAAGACTGCAGGGGTCTGGAGTAGTGGAGAGAAAAAAAGTACGAGTAGTAGTACAAAATTGTGATTGGAAATAAGAATTCCAGTTTGTCTTGACTCAGGGCAGACCAAAGTAACTTCATTGCATTTGCATCAGATGCAAATTTTTTTTTAAAACCACTTAATTGATATGCAATCTTTTTAGACAAATAAAAGTTATGCTTTGATGGATCCCACTTGTATTTCTGCAGTGATCTAAGTTGAATAAAAAATTCTGACTTACCATATAAAAGCACTAGTATTCTGTTTAGCATTCAATTTTAATTGCAAATTTCACAGACCAGAACACTCTGAGATGAATAACTGATGATGCTGAACTGAAACAGTTGAAATTCCATGTATGATTCACAATCTAGAACTAAACTTCTGAAAAGTTGCATTTTCAACTCTTGCTGTTCACAGAACGTGTTTCAAGGTGAGTAAAAGCTGATAGTCCCCAGTTTGTCCATTAATCAATAGTTCACTGAGTATTTGGTAAGAGCTCAATGAGCCATAAAAAGGAACAACATGACAAGTTTTATTGATTGTCTCATAAAAAGGATAAAAAAGTGACATATGACAGGCCCAGTTAGACCTTTACAGCAAGTAGTTACAGTACTCATGCTAAATTACTTACAAGAATTTCTATTTTTGTAACAGGAAGAGATAGAAAACCACATGTCATTTGCATAGAATTTCTCTCTCTTTCTCTCTCACACACATACACACACATGCACAAAAATAAATCCAGAAATTGATTGTGGTTAAAAAAAAGATTAATGTGGTTAAATGAGATGATATCATGACAGCTGAAATCAGACTCTGATCTTGAATTCTTCTTGAAGAATTTTGTTTTGTTGTACAGCACCACATGCAAGGCATTTTATGGTATTTATGTTCCTCAATGCATTTTATTTATGGACTCCCACAGTTCTTCAACATTATAAGGATTCTGTCAAATCCCAATGTGTACTCAAATGTGAAGTCATTCAATAGTTTTTGGCCATAAGTCACTGTGGTGTTATAGGATTTTGCTGCCACATTAATCCTTAAACTTTCAACTTAAGAGCAGGGAGTGGAACATGGAAAGTTAATGAGTCAGATAAGACCTTTACCTCATAGTGCTGTCAAAATCCAAAAGTTTAAGTCACGTTAGAGAAAGAACATTCTGCAATAACAAAAAAACTGTTGCTGAGAAGTAGTTTAAGGGATTCAGCCTGAAGTAGTCACACAGATTTGAGATACTTCCATCTTTATGAACTTTTATTGTGCTTTCAAGGTACTAAATTACATTTCTCCTTGCTACTTCATTTCTCTTTTGCATTTTTACAGGATCATGTCTCACTAAGGAATACTGCCTTTTGCACTGATTTACATAACATGAAAAATGTACTTGAAAAATAATTAGACCTGTAAAGAGGATCTTACATATGTTTAGTTTGTTCATTCTGCAGTAATAACTCCTTACTTCCTTCAAACTTCCTAAAAGCAAGAGAAGTGTAACTGAACTTCAATTAGGAAAAAACTCACTGGCACTTCCTGCTCTAAAAACTGCTGCTTTTTTGGTGTAAGAATTAATTTAAGTTACTTAAATCTTAGAGGAGGAAGAAGAAAAAAAACCCTTGAAATTTCTTTAGTTCCTTCTCCATATTGCACCTCTTGCAGCACTGAACATGGGGAGTGGGAACAAGGCAAACATAAGCAGTTCTTTCAGATAATGACCTAGAGTGAGTAATAGTGTAGCTGCATATCTGCTTCCCATCAAGGCTGATATACATTGAAAAGTCCTGATTTGACATATTGCTATGGACTTGTTTTAATTTTTATTCTAAAATTATTGATACGTCTGTTGTAACTTAAATAAATATTTATCTGCTAATTGCTTAGATGGACAAAAAACATTTAGAATCACATATGATTAAAATTTGAATATTTTACACAATTACCTATCCTGGCCATATTTTATTGCTCTAGGTCAATTTCCTTCTAAAAAATTATTTTCCAGGCTTGGCTAGGGGTGATGGTTTAAATTGGAATTGCCTATTTAATTAAAGAATTATGGGGGTTTTTGCCTCCAAAGACACTTGTAGTAGCTGGTGTTCATTTAATAAATACAGTTTCTACTCATTGATGCAACAGGGATATTTCAAGATACATCAAAGAGAAGCTGGAGAAAACAAGGTTGTTAACTCTCTTGCACAGTAGATTTTATGGTACTTAGGATATACTTGCCAAAAGGTGACTTATTTTGTTGAGCTATTGTCTGATAGGTTTACTTCTGCTGTGTGCTGAATAAAAGGTGTAGGGTTTCTAGCTTCTTCTACAACAGTATCATCACAAGCCAGCACTGCGGTATGGGCATGCCAAGATCATACTTGGGTTAAATATGTGCTGAATTGCTTTTCTGAATCAGAGTCATAATTGCAGCAATTAATTTAGATCATAAAGTGATTCCTTAAAGGAAAACAAATCCCAGAATGAATGTCATGCATGAAGCTAAGATTTCCTTCTTGTAATATTGTTTTTATGTTAGGGTTTACTTCTGCTCTTTTCTATATTCTGGCATCAGTAAGTATATGTAAGAGTACTCAACATGAATATGTTATAAATTATAAAATGCCAATTTTTTGCCGTCATTGCAAAATATCCTTCTTTAAATGTCCCATGCCATTACTAAGTCAAGATATCATAGTATTTGGAAGTGTGACCTGGAAGTTAGCCAGTCAGCAGTTTAAATTAGCACCATTCTGAATCTAGTCAAGCTTTCAAATGTATCATCTATAAGAGTACACTAAGCCAGTCAAAGATACTGAGTAATATGACTCCATAGATGGCATAAAGAGGGGAAATAGGATGGAATGACTGACTGGCAGTACTGGCAGTCACAAGGCATCTTTCCTCCAGGATGCTTTCTCATGAATATTTGGGGTTTTTGCCTTCATTACTGCATCAGTGATTCAGCTGCTGGACATGGGTTTGCCAGAACACATCATCTTCTTGTGTCCTGCCAACGAATAAGCAGGTGGCAGGGATGACACCGTGCCAACTTTGAGTGCATGCTAAGGAGCAGGCTAGGGGCAACATGACCTACATGTTTTTCATAACACCAATTTATTAACAAAGCTAGCACATCTAACCAGGCACTATTAGAATAGCTTATTATCAGTCTCAATGATCTGTCCCGGCTGACACAAATCCTGCATCAAGTATCGTCTAAGTGGCAATGCACTTGAACTGGTTAGAAATCCAAGGGGAAATGAGGAGGAGCATGGGTGAGGAACAGATTTTTGTTACTGCATTATTTGTTAGCCAAAATGTTTAGTAACTGTGTTTTTAAGGAAGGTTGTTATTATCTGCTATTGGTGAGGGTGTTTTTTTTAAAATAAAGCAAAGACATGAACTCTGAAGACTGTAAGCCACATAACTGGAACTAAATGGGTTTGCACTAGACCACCTCACATATTTGTAACAAAAAAAATTTAACCTAAAGGGAAAGGGTAAGACAATCTGTGTTACACATACATGGAATGGAAATTTGCAAATTAGATAGATGATGATAAGGGATAGCTATAGCTATATGTGAAATTTCCTATAAGCAGAAAATTATTGACATTTATCTTCATTTAGCTACTTTTGAAATTCAGTTAGAATTGCACATTTTTCTATTTTAAGGATCTTTTGAAAAAATTATGAATTATTTTATGTATTAATACATTAGCAGTGCAACTTTAGTGTTGAATTCTCTTGTTCAATCTGCTCATTCACAGACAGACTGGTAATACTAAACTACTGGACAAATTTTTTAAAGGAGTCTGAAAAATGAAATGTTATTTCACCCTTCTTTCTTTTGTTGGTTTTTTTTTTTCCTAACATATTTTGAACATCTGGGAAATGAGCACAACACTTGGCCACTGCATATAACAGCAGGAAACTGAAGAAAAGAAAGCTGAATGTGAATGTTTATAAGGCAGAAATATGAGGAGAGGGTCAGTCTGGAGAGGAGTTTATCTTGAGTAGCTCATCTTTGAAAACACCACTTTGAAGTGTTTTCTCTAAACCTTTCAAAGGGATAGAGACTAAAAAAGAGCAAGAGCTAACTAGAGGCTAAGTACTGGGAGGATAAGCTAGCTGGAAGATTTTTTTCTTTCTTTGTATCAACTGTGTGTGAGCCCTTTAAAATATGTCTGATTAGATAGGAGGCACAAGAGTTGAAGTGTTAAACATACAGCATATCCCACTGCCAGGGCTCCACTCTTGTGTGCTCATAATGTGAAATGATGGCTTCTCTATACAAGTGAAACTATTAAAAAAAAATTGACAGTAGCTATTCATAAAGCCCCATCTGAGTGTTTTTAGAATTGTAACAGCAAGGATCAATTTTTTAAATTACTGAAATACTGTCTTTGTTATAGTGAAACCCAGTAACTCTTCTGTAGCACACAGCCAAATGGAACTGCAGGGAACTTCAGTTAAAGGGAAGGCAGTTCCTTGTGGGACTGGGACAGCCATGAAAATCTAAGGGCCTTCTCAGAAATAACTGAACTACATAGCCATTATCAGTATTCTTTATATTGCAAATTTTTAGAACTAGAAATGAAGAAGTGTAAAGCAAGAAAGAGTTAAGAGCTAAAGTACAATAACTGATTTCCCAGACATAACTTATTTAGCCATCTTTCAAAATACTTATTTGCATTTTATGTACTGAAAAGTCAAATAAAAAATAGAGCTGAAATGTAATTTCAACCACATCTAAGAAGCAACTGATACAGTCTCAAAGGACAACATGGAGATATTCTGTCTATTCTTTAATGTGCATAAATTTCTTCACATGTCTGTTTCAAACACCTGCCAGGGTTCAAGAAGGGCTTGGACAACACTCCTAGGCACATGGTTTGATTCTTGGGGTGGGCCTGTGCAGGCTCAGGAGCTGGACTGAATGATCCTTGTGGGTCCCATACAACTCTCATACAACCCCCACACAACTCCTCTGATTTTATGATTTATTTATCTCTTTAATGTTAGTAAGAAAATTTTATAGAGATGTTTCAAACCATTGGAGAGGAATATTGGCTAAATACATGGATGATGCAGAAAGACTGGCAGGCAGGCAAGGTGTATCTCAGCTGTTTTTTCAAAGGGATGTTTTTTTCTAAAGAACTCTCTTAAACTCTGATTCTTGTATAATATATTAGAGTTGAAATAGCTCAGTGTTGGCAAGAATTTTTACTTTGAACTTTTGAGTCCGTCCATACTTTTTCTCACTTTTCTCACTGCTATTACTGCACTTATGAGGTTTCCACGCATCATTAGAATTTGCTGAGATTGGTGAGCTGTTCTACCATATTAAACATTTCTTTCTCTTTTAGTATTTCATGGCATTGCCATGATGCTGAGCTCTCAATTTTGAAAATTACTTTTCTCCAGTTATCTGTTCATAATATCAACAGTATATTTTAATTTATTTCTTTATGCTCTAGATGGTAGAAGTGATGATAGAAAGAGAGAACAGATATATTTGGTGCTAGTCTTCATATTCAGCTCTGTTCTTTTTCCAAGAACACTAACTCTCAAGATTTCATATTACAGAAAGGTATTCCAAAATATGAATCTACTCTATCAGACACATTGGCCTATAAAGTCAAAGGTCTAACAAATATCTGTTGTCTATTGATTACCTTTAAAATTTACTCCTACTAATCCTTGAGAAATAATTTTTAGTAGTTTTGTAACAAGAACTTTAATATAAGTGTTCTATGTAGGATTTCATGGTCCTAAATTCAGTTTTGTTCTTCTTCAAGTTTTATATACCTTGTGAAGTATGATTTCTTTTGAGCTTTTGAAATAATGAAAAATTTCAGGATTTTTCTGCATTTTCAACTATTGCCATATGTCTCCTTTCATATAGTGCTTTCATGCTACAAGGCACATTTACTTTGCAGTGTTTTATCTGCTTTATTATTTTTGCTTTTCCCTGTTTTTTTTTATTTTTCTTTGTGTTTTATTCTAGTGCTCTTCTTTGGCTAGCTTCCTGGTCTTTGGCTTGAAGCACTGAAGCTTGAATTCCATTGTGCATCTCATTTTTCTTCCTTTATAGTCTTTGCCTCTGTCTCTCATAGATACTCAGTTCATCTTGAGCTTTTCTTCTTGGATTTATTTTCATTTTGGCAAATTTAGGTTTGTGGCTGTTCTTGATATGACTGTTCAATGTGTTTTTACATTTGTTTGAATATAATCTATTTGATTTTCTTTTTCACCATCTGGTGAGTTTGTATTTGTTAGGTAACATGAGTTGGAAAGAACCAAGCTGTTCACTAAATACAAATCAATGAGTTTCTCATTGTTTTGATGATGATTTTCTTCCAATGTTCTTCTCATTTCTTCATTTTAACATCCCAAAGAGACATTTGCAGAAGATTAAGCAAGTTTTGGTTTCTGTCAAGCAAGTAATGGGGGGGATGTGGGTAGTTTTGTTCCTTCTGGTTATATTTCTTTGTAAGAGAACAGTGGCTCACCGATATCCTTCACAAACCTGTTGTTGAGTTTGGTGTGTATATATTGTACAGTTTAACAAAACTGGTGAGGGTTTAGCAGAATGGCACTGGAAATGCAATGCTCTTGAAGATCTTGTAGTCACTGAAGCATATGGACACAAAAGGAAGACACCTGAAATGAATTCTGGATTCCTACATTCCTACACATGGATTCCTGAAAAATTGTTCAATGCCCTTACCTATTGATGACATCAATAGTCAGAGGACTTTACTCTTTTGGAGTTTTGTTTGTTGTTTTATTAGGGTAGAGGGGGTGTAGGAGGTTGGGGGTTGGTTTGGGTTTTTTTGGATGATTTGGTTTGTTTCCAGAGCATTAGTATAGTGTAGGAAATGATTCAGTTCCTCTGAGTGGACATATTGCTAGAAAGGTAATTTCATCCCTCATGTATAATTAGCAAAATTTTTACAGTTATAGCCTTCATTCACATTTACATGCATTTGTATTTATCCAAGTTTAGGAAAGTATCTATATAAACCAATCACAACAGCAGAACAATTGCTTTTTAATATTGTATATTGCGATAACAGTTATTTTTGATCAAATTTCAACAACACTCTTCATGAGCTTACTCAAAAGAAAATACGTTTTTATTTATTACTTGCACATAACTTATTTTCAGAAGAAGGCATTTGAAAGTCCATTGACACTTCTTTCATAATAAGGCAATAGTTTTCTCACAACTGCCACTGCTTTCAACTTAAGATGAATGTCAACGAGATTTTGGGAAAGAAATCTCCTGTTGAATTCTAATGGATATAGTTTTAGACTGCTATGTACTTCCCTCATGGGGGGGTACTTAAAGACTTAATGTCTTTCCTGGCTCTGCCGTCTCATGTCTCAGTCTCTTCTGTTAAACAGCAGTGCCTCCAGGAATGCCTGCAAAGCAAGTACCACTGTGGCAAGTGTTAAAGTTTTGCAAATATCTTGAAAGCTGTTTCTGAATCTGAGCAAAAGTTGAAGTCATTGCCCATTATGTCCATGAAAACAGAAAAAAACACTTCAAGCCTCTAGTTCGAATACATTAAGCATTAGGGAGAGGAGTTTTGTACCCTTTGACACAGGATGTTCATTTTGTGCTTCTTCAGTTTTAAAACTTGTTAAATTACGGTATAAAACATTCAGCACATATTATCACACCCTCTTGATTGAATTCATCAAGACAAGTTGCTAACAAACAGGAGTAAATAACCAGTTAAGAGAGTGTTACAAAACAAAATAGAACACATAAGCTGGTCAGGAATTGTGAGTGCAATAACATCAGCCACCAGAAGTCAGAACTAAGGGACGATAGGATTGCTGAACAAACATTTTTAATAAGCCTTTATTATAAATTCCATCAGTTACACATTATTAGCTCCACTACGCTGCAGAAATACAGGAGGGGTAATTTGAACTGCATTATTTATAATACAACAAACCACAATACCTCCAGGGTGTATATCATCCAAACAATTTCATTTTGCCACTCATTGCTGCATTTCCTGAATGTCAGCACCTTTTTGCCTTACCATCTGGGTTGGTACAAAAGATCTTGCTATTACTATAAGTCAGTCAGCCTCAGTGTTGTTGACTTGACTGCATGTGATCCCCATTTCAGCTGAAGAAGATCAATTCTTCACAAGCCAAATCTAATAACAAGGATATGATACCACTTCAGGAAAAAACCCTAATACCTTTCCAAAGGTCATAGACTGTCTTACAGTTCAAAATGTCACAACATTGCCTTTAAGAAACATAATATTAATGCTGCATGCATTAATAGTAGTTTAATAAATGCAATAATGATCAAATGCATGAACCTTTTTTTCAAAAGTTACTTCCTCAACAATTTGGTGTTGCTAATTTTGTGTGAAAACTGTGTTTCCTCAAAATACTGCTGAAATGAAATTCAAATTCCAAACTCTACAACAATTTCCATCTTACATTTCATGACAGCACCAGCCATTGCAGACCTAAAGGGAAATTCCTGAAACAATTATAGTAATACTAAAGAAAGGATTATATTTCCTTCTGGGAACAATACTAGTGTCACAGTCACTAAAAAGTGAGAACATAAAGACCATATGTCACACATATTTTCAAGTTTTGGTTTTCAGTCTACTACTTAAATGATAAACAGTACAGCACACTGTATTTGAATAATAGAGCAAAATAGTTCTCTTAATGGGACCTCTGTGTTTAAATGTTTGGTTTTTGTCTTGCTACTATCCTTGTCAGGCATTTTCTATTTTTTTAGCCTTTCATGGGTGATGGCATGTGCTAACACATTCACACTCTTTACAGAGAAACACTTTTTTGCCTTCAATTTACAGAGAAAGAAATCAATCTGAATTTGTTACAATTCAGAAATCCTTTCTGAAATGTAACAAATGCAAAATTGAAAAAAATCAGCTGGGAAAATCTGTTTTAATTAAAATGTTTCAGCTAGCTGAATAAGGAAAAAGTGAGGAAAAAAAGTTAAATATTTTTTAAAATTGAACAAATTTAGCATGCTTATTTTAAAGCATTCTATTTGATCACCTTTGTGGGATGGATATTAATGAATACTAAATTTTAGATATAAAGCTGATCAAAGAAATTTCTGGAATGTTCTTAAATCACTTAATTCTAAATTTGTGTCTGTGGATGGAAATAGGTGTCTGTTTCTCATATAACTCATAACTTTAGCAGGTTCATACTCTTCCTTTTATTATTCATTTCACTCACAAATAGTTGCATACTCATACAGTCAATATGTCAAATTAGGAATTATGTATAGGATTTGTTTGTAACATTTGTGCTTGTTATTATTATTTCTGTTAATCATATGGCTCTTTTCTAGGACAGCTTGACAAAAGTAACTGCTACAGTGAGATGGAACTGGTGATCCTACTGAGATCTAAACTTCTCAGGAAAAAAGCATTACTTACGACAAAATATGAATGAGAATTTTAGAAATATTTTAATCTTTTTCAGGCTATGGTCCTTGTACAGCAGACTGATGAAAAAAGAAAAGAGGCTGCAAACATAATGAAAAATTTTAAAGGTTTTCCTTCAGTCATAGATAAGAAGCATGTATGCAGGACTGAGCCAAGCTGTAAAGAGTACAGCCAGAGCCCTCTCTGAGTCATTTAATTGCCTCTGTGCCAAAGTTCTAATGAAGAACTTAGGGAATACTGTCTCTCTCCTTTTCAATAATTAAATTTCTATGCCACATATAGTATAAAGAACTTCCTATGTGTGTATAAAATTTACCATCCAGACTGTGCAATCCTACAGAATTTTTCTATTACCATAAGTGCAGGTAAGTCTTGAGTTCTGTAATGATTTAAGATAGTTGACACAAGAAAAAGGGAATAAAGACACTGAAGAGTCCAAAGCTGTGTATTATCATTATTTAAATAACTAGCAGTAAAACTGTCCTGTTTTCAGCTAGGGTAGAGTTAGTTTCTTCTCAGTACCTGTTACAGTGCTGTGTTTTGGATTCAGAATGAGAATGGTGTTGATAACACATTGAGGTTTTTTGTTTCTTTGCTAAAATGTGTTTATCTTAAGTCAAGGACCTTTCCTCCTTGTCTCGTGCTGTGCCAGAGGTGAGGTTTGCAAAAGAAACTGGGAGGGAGCATAGTTAGGACAGGTGACCTGAACTGACCAAAGGGATATTCCATATTATCGAACATCAAACTGGGTGGATTTATTGGGAAGAGAGGCTGGGTTTGGGAAAGGTGGGTCAGGCATCAGTCAGTGTGTGGTGAGCAATGGCTTTGTGCATCAGTTGGGTTTTACCTTTTACTATAGTTATTATTATTATCCATTATTATTTACCATCATTATTGCATTTTACTTTACTTTCAATTTTTAAACTCTTCTTATCACAACATACAAGTTTTACGTCAATTCTCCTCCCTATTCCACACAGTGGAGGGAAGACAAGTAAGGAAGGAAGGAAGGTTGAGCAAGTGGTTTTGTGGTGTTTCATCTCCACTTGGGCTTAAAACCACAACAATAATAAAGACCATAAATCCTACAAATGAGACAAATAATTATTTGTACTTCAGAACTGAATGAGTGTAATAAAACTGCAGAAAGCAAGACACGATTTAAGAATACAAGAGGCCTTGAGGAATACAAATGAAAGGTGACACCTGTACATAAAGGGCCTGATACAATCAGTTAAAGTCAGGAGTTTTCAGGCTTTAGTCAAAGAATAGTAACGGGAATCTTATAAAAATCCTTCTTTTCTATTCCACAATGTATTTTCTCATAATATATTTTTTATTTTAGTGGTAAGACTTTAATTCTAATCCTCAGATACTCTATTATTAATTGATACATTAGATAAAATAATCTTAAAATAATTTAGATTAGATAATCTAAAACAGTGTCACAGTTAAGTAGTTACTAAGAACCTACTAAGGAACTAAGGAAAAGAATGCATTGAGTCAACCTGCACCTGAAATTCAGATCTCTGTACTTATTCCATTGGATTGAGATTATTACCCTTCCCATTGATTTACCAGCTATGTGGTCTGGACAACAGTAAGCAGATGATACCCACAGTTGTAGGTGATAGTATTTAGAAGTAAAATTTATCTGGAAAAAAAGACACCATGGAAAAGACTTATTTTTCAAAGAATTTACAAATGTTAAGGCATAAGAAAAGTAGGAGGAATAATTAGAAAACAAACTGCATCATGTCTTTTGGTTCCTAAGATTTTCAAATGAAACTAATTGCTCTAATGCTACGGTTTTGGGACAGAAAACACACATTTCACGAAATAGATCTATTTATTATGAAATCAAGATGTGTAGGTTTTTTGTGGGTTTTTTTGGGGTTTGTTTTTGTTTTTGTTTTTGTTTTTGTTTTATTGCAGTGGAGTCCTTGAATATTAGGGGGTAAAAATAAAGAAAACTGCCAGGAAAAATGTGTGAGGTCATCTTAACAGATGTCTATATGAATTCTTTCCAATTTATCATTAAGGACTGAAAGAGCCAATATCTAATTAGTATATTAAAGGTATACATACACTCTTAATGTGAAATGTTACTATTCCTCTTATATTCAAATTGAAACTACACGTTTTAAGAACCAGTTCCTGAAGGACATTGGAAGAGTAATTTCACTACACTATCTGTTACTATGTAACACTAGAAAAACTATATGAACCATCAAAATCAGACAAAGCTTTTTTATTAATAATATTGTGTCTATCTCTACCCAAATACTCTTCAGATAAAAGCTGCTTTCTCTCCAGCAAGCTAAGGTGCTATGTTCTTTCTACTTGAGAACTGAACGTGGTTCTAAATGGACAGTATTTTAAAAAAGCATTTTATGAACTAGACTTTTCATGAATCTCTTAAACAATTTGTCAAAGTCAGGACACAGAATAAATGCACTGAATAAGCTATTTAATCTTATTACAGTACTTATTTTAGCTGTTTAGAAACGAAGTGCCAGTTCAGACATCCTTTTAGTGTCTTTACTTGTTCTCTGCTGTCCAATTACAGCACATTGTATTAACTAGTTTTTAGCTTTATTTGGTCATACATTTATGAGGAACTTTATGATTCAGGAGCTACAAGATGGAATTTCCATAAGGAATGTAAATTTTTGTCTTTTTGGTGAACAATATAAAGAGTGACAACTTTTAGCAAAATATCACTGTCTAATTGCTGAAAATAATCATCACTAAAATTCAGCATTTAATTCCATACTCATACCAGTCTTTTTATATAAGGGTCTCTTTAGCTTAGAAATTTCTTTATCATTACATGTTCTATTGTGAAAATATTCTCTTTGATCTTGAAAAAAAAAGCTCAAGGAAACCTTAAAGCATATGATAAGTAATAATCATTAACAAATTCTCATAAATTCCAAGATTGTGCTATTTTTTTCCAAAAGCTTTAGCCTGCTGTGTTTCATGCCAGGCTGTTGAAGAAGCTATGGACCAAACAAAATTGGTACTGAGCTAAACATTACAAAGAAAACAGTCTGAACACCAACATAGAAAAAGGTGCATATTTCTCACAAGTGTCTGCTATTCATGCCCAGGTAGTGGTTCGTGGAGATTCAATATAGCAACCCCTAAACTACTGCTTACCCAGAAATAGCTGTATTTTCTGAAAATATAGCAATATATTTCATGCAGCACTAAATATACATAGTTTTTGACTCAGGTGTATCTAATACCTCCTAGGGACAATAGGTTAAATATTAATCTACTTGAACTAAATATAATCTGTATATAGCCTGTCTGCTGCTCATGTCTATTCAAGAGGCAAGCCATCAGGTACTACTGAATAGTGACAATGTGATTGCATCAAGGTCAAACTTTCTTACAGGGCAAAATTAAAAAGGAACTGAAATATCATTCTGCAGTTAGTGTTGCTGAAAACCATAAGTCACTCTAAAAATTGTCATTTCAAACCATGTGAGAATTTTATTTTTAGTCAGACCAAGTCAGAAATTATGATACAAAAATGACTTTAGGACATCGCTCATCTGATTCTCATGCCTAAAAGTCAACTGTGCTTATGACATTTCTATTGTCTTTGGCTTAATATTGAGCATTCAGTGACAGAAGTTCCATAGTTACAATGTGTGATTTTTAGTATTTTACAATAATTTATGGTAATTTTCTTGTAATGTTTCTCTCTCCTAAATAATGTATCCATGTCTATCATCCCAATTTTATCGCACTCACCAACTTTCCCTAGGCATTTCATGATTGATACACTTTTCACAATCTGTAAACCCTCTGCAAAAAACAGTGTTTATGAAACTGTGCACTTAAATCCATATTTAAATCAAAGAATCTTTAATCCCTAAAAAACTGTGAGCTTTTATTAGAAACTTTTTTCTTTCTTTTCACTTCCACAAAACACTCTTAATCTTAAAAAGCAATAGCCTTACTTGGATTACTTACTACAGTAAAAGTCTTGAAAATGCAGTTTGAGTATATGCCAGTGGAATATATTAGATTGTTCCTCACTTCTGCAAAAAAATGGATCTGAGAACTTTGGAGTCCAAATAAAGATTCCTTAGAAATATATTTTCTAAATTATATAAGTTTGAGTTTTACTTGAATTTAGACTGTCAGAGTTATTGTTACATATAGAGCAGATTTTGCAACAGCAAAAACATCTAAACATTAGTTGGAAACGGAAAGGGTTAGGTGTCTAATCTGTTTAAAAATCCCAAGAAGCAAATATTTTAACTTTTGCTAATGTACTCTTTGTCATATACATTCTTCATAGTGATATTACTTTCAAAGACCATCACTTTACCTAACTGAAAGCACATAGTTTAAAGTTTTAAGACCTTTCAAAGATCAGTGTTGGTAGTTCAATGTTTTTTGTCTAAAGAATTCTCATATAATATATAATGAAGTGAGGAATCAGATACTAGCACTGATTTGTTGACATGAATGTTGAAAACTAATTCTAAGAGAGAAAATTAAATTAAAAAAAAAAAGAAAATCAAGCTTTGGGAACACATGCGAGGAAATTATAATTTAATTTAAACTTTCCAAAACAATCCACATTGACATACAGAAGAAGAAGAGGAATGGTCCCAGTATCAGCTTGGCAGAGTTCAAGACACATTTAGACAATGCTCTCAACTACATTGTGTGAGTTTTGGGGTGTCCTGTGGAGGGCCAGGAGCTGGACTTTGACATTCCTTGTTTTTCCCTTCCAACTCAGGATATTCTATGAATTTATGATACAAATTATTATTCAAATAGTGTGAATGGTGGGGGAGGGGGTTTACATATTGGGACATAATATATTACATATATATTATATACATTTTATATATGTATATATAATTTTTCAGCTACCAGCAGTGAGTACAAATGAATTAAACTGAGAAAGATTTTTTGAAATATCTAGAATAACGTGTTGATTTACTGGATCAAATAGTTGTCACATACTTTTGCTACTAACATAGCTTTTTCTTCCCTTGTAAAGGGATTTTCTTTCCTTTTTGAAATAATTTTCATCAGAAACAAATATCCCTATGTATAAGTGAGACAGAACTTTTTTAATCATTCACACATTCAAAAAACTTTTAATATAATAGTAAAAAATAGTGTTCTGCTTGCTTTAAATTTGGAAAATGACTAGATTCAGGCTAAAATTATTTTGTAGTTTTACTTGTAAATACAGTTGGGCTTTTTTTGATATAGTAAATCATGCAAGTGGTGCAGGATCAGGTTTCAACAGTCCCCATATTGAATATGAAATTTGACTATTGTTTGGAATAGAAGTGTGTCGCAATAGGACACAAAATAAAGATGCTTGACTCCAGTCAGAAGGCAGTAGAAATCAGAAGGCTTTATTTTAAATTCATTCAGCCCTTTTATAACATGCTGTGCTAAAAGGCACATTATTGGTCCATAGGGCTGACACCTCTCCCATTGGCTGAGTAGCAGAAATAGCAAACAACACCTGTTGTTATGGAAAAGGAATGTTGTTTGCACAAGGTTGTTTCAGGGAAAGGAAAACTGTTGAAGAGTTTCCCTTGGGAAGAGCTCAGGCTTAGAAAATACCGGCTCTACAGAAGTGTAAATCAGGTAATATATGATAAGGAGACAAAACATATAAAATCCTCATTCTTACAAAAATGGCAAAAATTTCAATTTCATAATGAAACACTTTTACAGTCATTAAATTTTTCTTTGCAGTTGTCAAGTGAGATGGATATTCTGTGTTTTAGGGACATACCTTTCTATAGTTCCTATAGCTCCTTTCTCTTTCAAAAATTGCAAAACAAATTCCAATGACTCTCCTTGGTGGCCACATGAAAGTTATCCAAGTTGTCACTATTGTGAGTAAACACACAATCTCTGAATCACATGCTGTGTGATGTTAGCATTTCTTTTGAAAAAATTGCCCTTTTGAAATTTAACAGGAATATTTTTAAGAATGATGAACATTAAAGTAACAGATACATGAGCAGAGCATCTTGAATACTGAAGATAATAAGCTGAAGAAAAAATCAGAGGGTAAAGATAAGAAATCTAAAGATTTCTCTACTCTTTCATTGCTTCATTGATTACTGAATGAGGAAACTGAAAAATTTTAATGATCTACTTATGTTCTATTTAGTGTATTCAATCCAGAGAGATGACAACTAGGAAAAGGAGAAAAAATAAATGTATTTTGTCGACTTGTTGGGTAGGCAGCCATTTCAACCTGAGAAGCACAGACTGCATATTGCTGCACATATACAAAGTGTCATGGAGATTCTGCACTTCAGCATTAGCATACAGGTCACACAGCACTGGAACTGCATTTTGTGTGCTATAGACCACTGATCCTAGACCTGGAACTGAATTCTGCATGCCATTTATTTGCATGCTCTGAACAAAACTAGGTAAAATACACATTCCATAGCACTTTGAAAATTAGCATATTAACCTTAGTTTAGCTTAAAGTTATCTAAGGTTATGCTTTCTAGTACTTCTTTGTATATATTTGTGATGGAATGACAGACCTTTGTCAGTATGAATGAAGCCATCATTGTACAATATATGCAGTTCTGATAATATAACCACAACACTAGTGTGTGTAAATTTAATGTATAAACCATAAGGAGTCATCTCTTTGTATGATTCATTTTAAAATGGTAAATGCAATCATGTCTACAAAGGAAATAGATTGTGTCTGAAAATAAAAAGATGGTATAAATACTAATGCACTTTATCTGAAGTAGTAAAAATTCAAAATATAGCACAATAATTTTTGACTGTCCTTAAAAGGTTTACTGATAAGAATTTGATGCAAGTGACTTCAGAGCAGAGTGAGCCAATTGTTTCATCTCATATCACATAAAATGTAGGCCATGAAACATCACCCAGTAAAACTTACATCAGCCTCACACTTTCTGTTTGATCAACACCACATGCATAAAAAAAATAATTCTCATTTCAGGTTTTGAGTGTTATGCCCTAGCATATATTTTTCTCTAGTACATCACACTAATTAAAATTAGAAATTTATTTCTGGATGGATTTGTGACAATTAAAATCATGTTTCTATGAAAACAGGATGTAAAAATAATTGAAGGAAAATCTCTTACACTAAGAAACTTCTTGTATATCCTGGCATTTACACTTAGGCTTCAATCTGATTTGTCAAAAGATTAACAATAAAAATTTAGGTAGAGGTACAAGTGGTGGCTAACAGGACACTATCTAAGATGGGTGGGATTATTCAAAAAAGATACCATTATTTTATTGAGTTTGTTTTCTTGTCTTCCTGAAACACCTGTGGAGCAATGGATTCTACTGGGAATTTGATGATTTTGGAGTATCCACACAGTCAACACAAGAAAAGAAAATTATCTGCATCTTCTCATTGGCCAAGGTCTGAAGTCCGATTATCTTTGTACTGCTGAAATATAAAATGTCATATAACGATGACGTTTCTTACGTTGGATACTAACCCTATCTCAGTCTCACAGAGGTCCTCTGGATACTCAGTGTCTGGATATTCCTGATATGCACATGATTTTTCTCCACATATATATATATTTCACAGAATTATAGAATCATAGAATGGTTTAGTTCAAAGAGACCTTAAAGATTTCATTATGGAGAAATTAATTATTGGCTAAAAACTCTACTTCTCATATACACCTAGCAAAAAATCACTGAGTTTTTGAGGCATAGAGTGCACCTTCTACATGCTAAATTGTTAAACACACAGGCTTTAATAATTCTATTTTCCATGTTTTATAATGGAACTAGATGGGAGTTCTGGAATTAATTTCACCTAACTTTAGATTTCTATTAGTCTTCTGCATGCAAATTAGTCCATAAAGTTCCAATTTATAGTCAACAGAGAGAGATAAATACTTTTGGAAGCAATTTAATTGCATACCTTAGGGCAGGATGAATTACATTCCATCAATTCATATTCCTCTTAATATATTTTAAAGGAAACCTACTCCCCGATTTTAAATTCTATCCTAGGTCTTTTTAAGTTCATACATAGGTGCTATCTTAAGACATTACTCTTGTAATAAGAAAATCGTGCTTTTTTTTCTATCTGCTGTCCTCATCATCATACATTCTGAAATGCTGACAATATGAGTGTGCTTTATTTTCTTTAATTTCTTGAGGAATGGTGGGACTGTAACACAGATATACAGATAAGGAGTCATGTACCATAAATAACTTGCTAAATCATGAAGAGTCTGTACAAAGGCAATATTTATTGAGGGTAATGTTTTGAAGACCAATCAATGTCTTTATCCTTACAAGTGAAGTTACAGCTCTACAACCTCTATTACACAATAGACTTTTATTGTAACTTTAGAGTTATAGAAACAACTACAAAGATTTTTTGGACCCTTGACAGAGTTCTTGTAACTTACATATGTGTACTTTATTGAGCAGATAAGATATTATTAGCATCTTAAACCCCCTTCCAGGCAGACAACTTATTTTCACTCAATAATACTAACCTTTTATTAGTACCTGAAATACACAGTCCCAATAGTCTGCTGCAAC
Organism: Argya squamiceps; assembly: GCA_037834095.1. Classification (NCBI taxonomy): domain Eukaryota; kingdom Metazoa; phylum Chordata; class Aves; order Passeriformes; family Leiothrichidae; genus Argya; species Argya squamiceps. Next base: position 33,837,355 of record JBBMKD010000216.1, read on the forward strand.
AATAAGAAAGGAAATATCAGCTGAAAGAAAATATGTGAAAAAGCCATAGTCTTGCTTAAAATATCCTCTTCAAGAAAATAATTCAAGATGAATTTCAACAATTTTTAATTCCAACATTTTTAAAGTAAGCTACCATTACAGAAATATTCCCAGAATATCTGTCTATTACGATCTTGCCACAGAACTTGGCATATTTTTATATTGGGCCAGCTGAAAATGTTTTGCTTTCATCTGTAGCATTTTATTCCTAATTTTCAAGCTTTACATAGAAGATAAGGATGCCAAGTTAACATTATACTTATGGTTTATTAATGAGGTTTAACATACTGCAAATTCAGGGAGGGAAGGAATTCCTGAATGGAAAAGATTGAAATGAAACAGCTGCATGTTAAAAATACCTTCTTTTTAATATTTAATTTTTTATTATTGTGACCATATGCCTATGGTAAGGTCATATGGAGTTCAATCTTGTAAAGTTACATTACTATTTTAAACTACTCAATAATAATTGGCTTTTGGAAAAGCAAATGAATACTTTGATCTTGAACTAGTTTAAATTGACTATTTATAAGTAGGGTTAATTGGAACCATGATGTAAATACCAGGATAGCTCTAAAAAAAAAAACAAAACCACAATAATATGGAGGTTTTGAGTACTAGGTTTGATAGATTTGGAGCTGACTTCCATTTAAGATTAGTTACAGAGTTAGTTCCAAAAATCATAATTTTGTATTAATCCTGTTATTATATTTGGTACATAAAATAATAATCAGGTTGAACTAAACATAAAGATGTTGCTTTTATTATTTTCTAAAGAAATATTAATTTAATTTTCATAAAAGAGAATTTTCATGACCTGAGCTTCAAAAAAAAATCACCCAATATTTTTGTGACCGACATCTAAGATAAAAATTAGAGAAATTTTTAATCTAGCAGCTGAGTTTCTATCTGGGCATGAAGAAAAGGTGCTGTCCTGGGTTGTAGTATAGGATGTGCACAAAGTATTCTGTCACCAGCTTCATGAACTGTTGGATTCAATTGTTGAAGCAGTCTTCTCCTAGGCCCCCCTCCCTCTTCTGTTAATGTGTCTTCTGTTAATGGCCCATCAAATGCCTGCTGCATGACTCATAGATAAC
>JBBMKD010000216.1:33838590-33888292 GCA_037834095.1 Argya squamiceps
GATCACTGCTTCAGGAAGACCCCCTCATCTGGATTGCTTCCATCACCCTGCTCAGGTTGTATTCTGACTCTGTCAGTGGTCTTTTGTATTACTACATTTATTCTATTTTATTTTACCTTTTTTTCTTTTCTTATTATTAAATCGTATTTCTGACTTAGAGCCTCTCACTTGTTTTGCTTTCAAACCACTACAGATGCAAAACTTAAGAAAACATGGAAAACATCTGTTCTTCCTATCCAGAGTAATTAAACTACAGAAAGCAACCTGATTCTTGTCTTGAAGGTTAGTAATATACAGAATATTATATATATTTCTAACGTACAGAATTCCATGGTGTAAATTGATAGATAATGTTAGAAGTTTGTTGCACTGTTTCCCAAAAATATCTTGGAACAGCAAGCTGAATAAATATGTAGATCTAATAAAAAGGCCAAAAATTGGTTTACTGAGAAAGAATTTCAGTGTATGTTTCTGCAGGCAATCAGGCCACAGCTGTAGAATCTGAAGCAATCATGAAAGTGAATATTCTTTTAAAGTAGGCTGGACTGAATCACTCAGAAACATACCAGGTGCCAGACACTAGAGCACTTGCCATATTTACCAAGGCATCAGAACTGTAGGTCACTGAGTCCCTAGCAACTTTTTGAGGAAGTATCATATTTGGAATGAAAGACTATGAAACAGAGATGAAGTAGATTTGCATTGATTTGGGAAAACTGATGCAAAATATGAAGCAAGAGGATATATTAGAAAAAAAGTTAAAAGCACCTCTTCTAACTTAGGAACTCACTCACTTGTTTTAAAATTAATTGTTTTAAAAACAATTATACAATCTTTGTTTGTGCACCAAAGTTATATCAGCATAGCAACACAACATCAATTATTTTTCCCCATCATATTTATGGTGTATGTAATGTTCTTACATTAGCATAGAATACCAAAAATCATAGAATCTTAAAATGGCTTGGTTTGGAAGGGACCACTAGATTCTACCCACTAGATCAGTTTGCTCAGTATTCCAGCCAACCTGACCTTAAACACTTCCAGGGATGGGGGGTGCCACTTCTCCGGGTAACCTCCTCCATTTTCTCACCATCCTCATAGTAAAGAATTTCTTCCTAACATCTAACCTACATCTCTCCTCTTGTAGTTTAAAACCATTACCCCTTGACTTCCATCCATCTGTGTAAACATCTATCTCTTTTTTATAAGCTGCTTTTAGGTACCAGAAGGCTATTATAAGGTCTCCCCAGGGCCTTGTCATCTCCAGAATGAACAACTGTAACTCCCTAAGTCTTAATATATCTATGTGGCAGTCACCAAAATATGAGAAACTCATGCATATAATTGGTTCCCATAATATAACTCCTTCTGTTTGGAAGAACGCTGTAGATTTTCAAAGTGTTATGGACCTATTCTAATGTATAGCTAATGTATATCTATTCCATCATAGGATTCTGCTTTGAGAAATTGTCAGCCTGTGTGTTTTCTATCAAGCCCTTAATTTAAAAAATTATCATGAATACCTAAATTTATTCCTGCTTGATTGCTCAGTCTGCAACTGTGGTGATAGGTCTCCTAAGGTTACAACTGTCTGGTGAGGTGATCTAAATGCTTCAACTGTCAAGCCCTCATGATCTCAATAATTCTTGATGGAAGAAGCATACTCTGAAGGTATTCCTGTATTCTTTACATTCTGCTTTATTAGCATAGGCACCATGATTAGAACAACCTTTTTTTCTTTTAATAACTTAGTTCTGTTCTTTGCTATAACTCAATCATTTCCACTTGTCAAGAAAGCTTCATCTACTTGATAAACTTTCTGTTATGGTTGGGTGACTTTTGATGACTTCATGGCTTCATGGGGAGGGTGGCCTTGGTTCTAGTTCATATGTCTTTCTGCTCCTATATGAAGGCTGTCTAGAACAGGATCAGATTGGTCAGAATCACATAGATATAGTTTCAGATTCCTGAGAATTCCAAAGATTAAACGAAACCTCCAAGCTTTCTTTGAAATTACTTGTCTTTTTGCTAAGCAAGACATGCCACTTCAGTTATTTTCCTGGTTCATATTTTACTATAATCCTTAGTTGCAACATCTAAAAAATTCAATGTCTCAGAACTTGCGGCTGCAGAAATTATTCAGTAACATCTCCTTGTTAAGCTGTTTGACTTACAGTTTAAAGGTTGGCTGCTTTTGTAGCTCTCATGCCAAGAGTGCAAAAGACTACTAAACTGCACTAAAGTGCAAAAGACAGTCTTTTATGGTGAACACTTAACTTCCATACCTGCCCTTTAAGGAGGTGAATCTGCTAGTCATCAACTGTCCTGGACTTGAATATACTTTGTTTTACTAGTGATTAAATCTCATTATGGATGAGGACTTGTAATTTTTTTAAAAAATACTAAAATGCCAAGTACTGTATTGGAATCATGTTAGATATTGCAGGCAATCAAAAGTAGTTTTTTTAATAGCTATGATTTGCATTTCACCTTACAATCTTTATTTGGGTAGGTTGTATAACATACAGTAATATTTTGCAACTCTCAATTTAAATGTGAACACTAAAGTGCTACATAAAGGAAAGCAGAAGTTAACTCCAAGGCTGTGCAGATTTTCTATACATAAATTTTGTTAGAAAATATTGCTTTATTACCACTCTACTGTATTCCTAAATTTAAGTGTATACAATTAGGGTTTTTAAATGTTGAATCTCTGCTATTCATTAACATGTTAATTTATGAGTGCTGTCCTAATATATACATATTTGACTTCAGTAATTGCAGATTCACTTATCCATGTGAAACATATTTGGGAGGTATCTCGTTCGGAATCTATAAAAACATCACCAGTTTGTGGTGACAACAGTTTGACCATCAAAGAAACAGGTGACAACAGAAACTGACCATCTAAGTTTACATATTTGGAAATACCCGCTTCCTGCTAATAACTAGATTCAGAAGTTGACGTCTATTTGCTAACTGAGATATGGCAACAATACTGTTTCATTCACTATTACTTCTAGGACTAGTAATGTGTATAACTTATAATTTGCTCCAGCATGATACTGACAAACAAAAAAATGGAAGGACATGGGTAAGGATGATATCCCATGAAACTCAAGGAATAATACAGGGTGTGACTGACCACAGCAGTATTAAAGCTGACTTTATCTCACCACAGAGGAGATCAGAATTTGGCCAAATTTTAAAAAGCTATCAACAGTTGAGTAGATGAATGTAAATGTTTTTCTCTGTATCCATTCATTGAATTACTACCCTGAGTCAGTCAGACCAGCATGATGATATTAAGAGTTTGAATCCCAAATTCTAAAACGTCCCAGAAAATTGTATAAAATTAGAAATTACTGTTGCTTCTGTATTCTTAAACACTGCCAAGTCCCTCTTTGCATTTCTAGTCTAAGTGAAACAACTTAGTTTGGTACTTCAATGAAGTTGTCAGTACCTTCTGAATCCATTGCGAGCCAGACCTGTTATTTCCTGCAACAAGACTTATAATGCTGCCTACACTACTGTCCAATTTAAGAAAGTAACAGATTTTCTCAAAATGACCCAATAAGAAATATGTTTTCCTGGGTTTCTAGGATGGTGGCCTCCTGTCTGCACTCCTCCATTCCACCAGTCAGGGTTCTGAAGGACTGGGACACAGCCTTGACTGGATCTCTGCCTGGGTCAACTGCCATGGTAACTCCTTAATCATTTGTTGTACTCTTACATTCAGGACCACCAAAGCTATTCACCTGTGCTAACTCTTTTCCAGAGGGAACATGGAGGGAAGAGTACAGATGTGCTAGGAGTGGACTGCTGGCCACTCTGGGAATCTATTCCAATCCAAAGGTCAATACTTCTTGCTTTATATATCTTGCTACCATCTGAAATGAACGATCAAATGATCTTACTCAATAGGTGGTACTTGCTTTTTTTTTTTTTTCTGCAATTAATATTGTCTGAGCTGCCTTTCACTGCCCTAACTCCCCTGCTCAAATGCTACTTACTTTTATACATCAGTTAACTCTTCCTACCTGAACTTGTACCACAGGTACTGAATGCAAAACATCTGCAAGAGCATAGTGTTGAGTCTTGTACTGTTGGTTCTGCTCCTTAAACTTGTCTTTTTTTCAGATTTCAAATACTCAAATTCCTGGCGATGAGCTGTAAATTTCCCCCCAATTTCTTTCTTGACTGTCTTTAACAGACTATTCAGATTATTTGTAACTTTACACAAAGCTGTACTGCAGCTGCCTTAAGCATCTTCTGTAGATTTAAAGTTATCCTGGGGGAATAGAAGCAATTTTCCTGCTTTTTATTCAGAAAGGCTTACAGCTTCCTTGGCAGATGAGCTGTTCCCTAGAACTATCCTAAACAAGAGAAAATTACTCTCTCTCTTGATTATCCTCACCATCCTAATAAAAACACATTCCTTGAATTTTAATTGTCTTGCTTCTACTTGTGGCCAGACATTTAAGCTTGTATTTTAAATCCAAGCCTACAAACTACATTTTGTAAAAAAAACCCCAGACTTTATTTTCCATTTTAGTTAATATGGTATAACTGGAATTTTGATTTCTCACAGACTTCCTCTTTTCCAAAATACTGAAGTTTAGGCAAACCCACAGGAAAAAAACATTTTTAAGAAAGTTGAACTGCAGAGTACAAGGAACAACCATTAGCTATATTGAATTACATGCAAAGTCTATGCTTCCAAGTAGTTTTCTAATATAGTAAAAGCAATAACTGTAAAAAATATTTGTTCCTGCACACAAAAATTCTAAGTGTTTATTGCCATAAGTTGTAGTTACTGGCAGCAAGACAGCTTACTAGGGTCCTGAGGATAGGCTGAGTTTGAGTTTTACTACCCTAAAGACTGATATTCACTGACAGTCTAGCATGAGATAAAGCTAAAGATATGTATTTAAGTTCTAAGGAAAGATTTTACCCAGAGAAGCTATATACAGAAATTTCTGCATAGCTATCCTATATATTTCAGTTTACATTCTATTAGCCATAGAAGTGTCGGTGGTACAAATTACAGCCTGAGTAAGCTACTCTTTTTTATTATTTTATTATTAAATTTAGCTAGTTCTGCTTCAAAACTCTTTGAAGCTGAATTTTATCAATTAGATGATTTCTTCAATATAGTGTAGCATGGTGACCTTTTTCTTAAACAAGCATTTTGTCACAGTTCCAAGCATTTTCTTGCAAAGAACATCTTGAAATATCAAATATAATGTTAAACTATACTGATGAAAAATCTTGGAAGATTGTATCTCTTCCTTCTTGCAGCAGAAATTAGTATTTGTGTTTGATAGACTGTCAGATATTTACACTCTGAAAGTATTTATTGCATAGTCATGATGATATCAAGTCCATTTAATCAAACATCTCTGTTTCCCCAAACAAGGTAGTGTTGCCTGAGACGAGAGTTTGCAGTTTACTGAGTTGTGCATAACCTTGTGCCAAGACTATCCATTTTCACTGTTTATCCATGAACACTGGCTGTAGTTTTTCCTTGTTCTGGCTCCATCAGAGAACCATCAGGTTGTCCAGAGCCTGTTGGCTCAGCAGTGTGTGTCTGCCTATGGCACATCCATGCCAAGGAACAGCAGCAAGACGTCACCACGCATGGAGCTGCTGAAGCTGGAGATACTGGAAATCTTGGCTATCTCTCCATAGACCAAGGAATCATACAGAAGGTAAAAAAGTCTTTAAAGGGTCTGCTGATCATTTTACTGTTGAGTTATCTACTCATATTCCAAAACCATCCAAAAGATAACTCCCAAGTCTTGTTTTTTATAATTTAGATTAACTTGAATTAAAAATAGCACATCAGAAATTAGCATATTGTTATTAATTAGACCAATCTTCCATTTTTTTTCATTATTACAATACAAAATCCACACTTAAATTTAAGGGTTTTTTAAAAAGTATTAAGTTTTATGGACCTACAATCAATTAATTTCCTTTCATATTCCATATTAGGTTTTTTCCCCCATAAACTTTAGGAAAATAAGAAACCAATAAATTGCAAGTTTATTAAAATAGACAATCAGATTTTTAAGCAATCTTCATCTAAAAAAAATTATAGAATTAATTTAGAAAATAATTATAAATTGCAATGTATCTGACTGCATGCATTATTAAATAGTAAATTAAAGAAATTAGGAATACAGAGCTAAGAAAACTTTTGCTAATTTTCTCCTGTATAAAGAAAAATTTGGTAATATAATTCTAAATATAATTATCCTGATTTTAGTTTCTAGAACAATAGAAATTATTTCTGTCTCTTTTAAAATCTGTAATTAATTTTAGATGCAAATATGATTTTTTCCATATTTTTCCAGTGAGAAAAAAAATACCTGCAGCTGAATCTGTAAAACCTGTTGATTTCTAATCATTTGGAAAAGTGCTCTGTCCTTATGGTTCTACAATGAATTCCATAAATATATCAAGTAATTCCTTTCCATATAATTCACTTGTGACATTGTATGACTTTATGTGGTCCAGCTTTCTTCTTGCTGTGGTCTGTTAATATCTCACCCATATATATAAAAAAGATAAGAACATTCAATTGGCTGATAAAGTTTCTCTAATCAGTTCATTTCTACTGACAGTATCCAGCTCAAAACTACTGTGTGCTACTGATGCACAGTAGCAGGAGCAGTTCATTATTTCTGCTGTGGCTCCAGCTCTTACAAGAGGAGGAAGAAAACTGCTTTAATCAAAAGCTGAGCATCTTAGGATTTACTTGGAGACCTGATTCTTTGAAAAGTCTTTGATTCTTTGAAAGGCGTCAGAGTGACATTTCACTAATGGTTTTCCTTTCTTCCACTTGGCAGAGCAGCTAGTCTGTCTTGTAATCAGACTACGAATAGGACAGGAGAAATCAAAGCAGCTACTGATGTTTAGATGGCAAAATGGCTTACCTGAAAGCTGAAGTATTTTATGAATGGCTTCTGTAAATATCCATTAAAGAAGTGGTAACTATGGGCTTCAATTCAAAATCACTTTGTTTCATAGGTTCAGCACTCAAGAATAAATTTACTTTCAGACCCTTGGAATTAACCTTGCAATGTCCAGCCTTCAGATACCTCTTTTGTTTGTGTAATCTTCCTCAAATCTGCTGCACTGCACAATTACAGAATAGTTAAGGAACTGATTTGCACCTTTGCTGAGCTAATTAGCTTTAATTCAAATAGACATATTCATGAGCTACCTAATTCAAACGGCATTCTTTCTACTATTATAATAGTTATTGTTATTATTAATTAATAATTTATTATTAATATCATTTTTGGGGTTTTTGTTACTGTTATCACTTTGCCATTCCAAGAGGCTATTAATTGTGTGATTGCTCTCTGCCTTGTTTCTCTTTTAGGAGCCATGAAATTCCAACATAAAAGAACTAACTCTGCAAAAACCTTTTGTATTTTACCTCGTGTATTGTTCAACACACAACACTGTGAGATTTTAGCCTGCAGTGATTTTAACATTTTTATTTAATACACATAATTAGGTCAAGCCAATGGATTACAGATTAAACAAGCAGGGAATTTTACTATGACTGGAAGAACTTTATGTATCTGAAGTCCTACAAGGATATGCTCATTGTTTTAAAACACTGGTTATTTATTGACAAATTTTAGTTTGAAGTGGCCCACAATAATAGCAGATTCTAAGGTCTTACTAATTTACTTCACTTGAGAGCAAATATTTCTTTACATTAATTTCATGTTTAATCACATATTGAAAGGTTACTGAGCCCTGAGTTTTATTTAGTGCCATATAGCTGAAATTTATTTGACAATATAATGGTCCTTCCTTTCTATTATATCTCTAATATAGACAGATATTTAAATAAGATCACTTTATAGATAAGTACCATTTTCCTTTGTCTCCCTCTCTTTTTTTGTCTTCCATTTTTAAGACATAGGATTCTCTAATGCATTGAAATTTTTCATTTATTCCAGTTCACACATCAATAAACCAAGAGATGTACTCCTAAATCCTGTTTCTATATGAAAAAGAGTGGTTAATAGAGGTTCTCCCTGACTCTAACATATATATGTAACACATAGAGTTGTAATAGTTAAATAACTGAGGTGATTTTTTGGTCTGTTTTAAATTTTACCTTGCCCACCAGAATTCTGTTTAGGTACTTTGATATCTTGCTAATACATCAATATAAGATTTCCATGCATTCTGTCATCCTTCCTTTTGCAAATTAATTTGAAAACACTAGAGACAAGCTATTTATCTGATATTCTGAATACAACTATTTTCTCTCTTTCCCTCTTTCATTTTGTCAAAGCATTTGTTTTTGAAACATTATGGCTAATGTAGATATATTTACATCCATTAACTAACTCAAGCACTTTGAGAACCTGTCAGAACTTTTGTTTTGTTTTGCTTTGCTTTGTCTTTTTGGTTTTTTGTTTGTATTTTGTTTGCTTGTTTGGGTTGTTGGGGTTTTTTTGTTTTGTTTTGTTTTGTTTTTTTGTCTTGATTAGATTTTTAGATGCCAGAAAGAAGAAAAGAATGTCATGATTGTTGGTAAGTAAAAAGTTCTGCATGAGTGGTTTTTAATAGCTTATCATCAACATGTAATCGAACTGAGTAATTGCTGCATAAGAGAGTGACTCTGAACCAGCAGCTGCCCCTAGGCAGTACTTTGTCGAGGAATGTCACTGTGACAAAAAGTACCGGACATATAATGCATCATCAGCATTTGTGCTATAGGCATGTCATATAGGTGGATAGGAATCACCGGGGTGTGGTAAACCTGAGTGTGTCAATGACATCTGAGTGGTTTTAGATGGATAGAGGGCAAGCAGAAGGATAAAAAAGGCAAAACACAAAGAAGCCAAAAAATTGAGAAAAACAGCTTTTACGATGAAATGGAAATTACCTTCAATGCTGCAGTGCACCACTGACTTTGACAGCTGAAGCAGCAGCAGAGAGAACTTGACCAAGATATTGGTTATAACAATTCTTTGCAAGAAACTAAATCTGTTTGATTCTCCACTGGCTATATTAATCAGTGTTCTTTCAAAAAAATTAGATTGAACAGAAGAATAGTTTCTTAAGTAATAAGAAATTACTTGAAAGACTAGATTTATGTGTGTGAATGTGTGTCAACACGTCTATATTTGTGAACTAATGAAACATAAGAGTTAAAATAATTGTGTACTTTTTGCTCATTGGACTTGACCTGGTTTCGGTCAGGACAGAGTCAAATTTTTGCTGTAGCTATGAGAGGGCAGAGCCCAGGTACATCATTCCTGGGAGTAAAAGGGACTCTTGCTTCTGGGGAGAGGGGCATGACTTGGGGTTGAGAAAAGCATGGTGGGAGGGGGAAACACATCAGCCATTGTATGTTGTTGTCAGAGGGTCCAGGTAAGTATTTTGCTAGTCAATCACCCTCTTTTGTATACTTTTGCAATCAGTATTGTTGCCCTTACTGCTCATTTTTCTTATCTCATTGCTGCTTCCTGTACATTTCACTTATCTCAACCCATGATCTCTGCATTGTGTCTCTCACAGGATGGGGAGGGAAGCAGTTTGTGGTTTTCTTTTTAATGGGAGTACTAAATAGAGGGATACCATTCCTAAAACCATGATAGGATCAAAGGCTGTGTTATTCAAAATATGAAAAATGTTTTGTAATTAATATAGATGTTCACTTTATTTAACTTTCCCTTACTATTTACTATATATCAAAACTATAAGATTAGGATTGATTTACATTTATATACAGACCTACTTGCTCTTCCTCTAATTACATTTCCTCCTAAACCTGAATTTCTGAAAATTTTCCTTTACTATTTTATTGAGGTATCCAAGCTGAGTAGAGCTTATGCGGGTATTACTGTAGATACTAAAAAGAGAACTTTGATATTATACCATTGGGGAATAGCATTAGATATGATTTACATTTAGATACTTGAGTGAAATGCCTTGCATAAAGTGATAGGTTCTGTTAGTAGTGGTGCCCTGCATAATTCTGTCTCTGGATCTTGTGTTTAGAATATGTTTCTTCTTACTTCTATTGCTTTCACATTTCATTTTGAAATAAAAATTATACTTTACATTACCAAATGTGAAAATTTGACAATTTCTTTATAGTACTAAGATAAAAAAAATAACACGTTCACAGACCAGATTCTACTCTCATGATTAAGCTTTCCTTTATATGAAAGCATTTGTCTTTATAATGTAGCTCAAGGCCACATTTTCCATATCAGTCAGGGTATAGTGATGTTTAGTGCCAGCTGCTTGCAACAGGGCGTGTTTAACAGAACTGGCAGTGACAGCCGTTCTAAACTGATGTCTAAACTGATGTTCCTGAATTGCTTTGAGCCCCTCAGCACTATGATGAGTAACCTAAGTTGAGAGTTTTTTCATTACTTTTATGGAAGGAAAGAGCTGAATGCAGGTGTTCACTCACAACCTGGGCACTTCCAACAGCAAACATGAGCTAGGTCACAGTTACTGTGGGGAGTGAAGCACTTTACAGAGTGTGCCAAGCTAGCCCAGCATGTGAGAGATTTGAGTCCAGCACGCTTGCCTGTCTATACCTCTGTCTGAAACTAATCACTCATAAGTGGAACAGAATCTGTGTGCAGCAATTAATAAGTCACACAAACCTGTGCTGTGGGGCAGTTTTAGCAGGGAGTTATACATATACCAACATGAGGTTTTTCACATCTGTCAGCTAACACACAGATTCTTATGTGAGCTCCAGCAGCTGGGGCATCAGGCAGATATCCAATTCTCTCTGAAGGCTTGTGCTTCTGCTAACCAATGAATGGGTTGCACTCATCCAGGCACATAATATTTTTTTATCAACAGTAGTTAAAACATGGGCTATTTGCCTATTAAAAACATGGGTTATTTCTACAGCTTCTGATTGCCAAGAATTAGCCTCCATTTTAATGGGGTTTAGACTACAAGTGTCACAGGAGAGAGGTGGAAGGAAATAGCTTTTACTAGCAGATGAGAAGGACTGTGGTATTTTAGACATGTAGCCTAGCTGTCAGTGAGGTGATCAACTGACACACACTGAGTTGCTGTGGTGGAGCACTACTGCCAGCTGAAAGCTTTGCGAACACTTTCCTTTTACTGAGAGGCTTTCCTATTTTTAAAAATGCAGCCTTCTCACTGAGAATGTATGTTGGGCATAACATAAACCGACACACTTCAGTTGAATGCAATTACTGTAACCAGAGACAATGCAGTCAAAATACCATAGTCTACTCCTTGTTGAAATATCTATTAATTATTATGTGCATCTTGCAGCAACATCCAACATTTTTATTTTTGAGATTAGATCAGTCTGGGTTAGTAATTTCAGCTAAACTATATTCAGAAATAAAGACAAAAGGAAAAAAATATATACATACAGAGAGAAATCCAGGAACTCAGCTTTAATGCTTAGGCTCTAGGGATTTTTTTTTCCAGTGTTATATACATTTCTGCTGGGAAAAGTAGGCTTAATTTTGGGTGCCTGAAAGATCATGACAAAAAAACACTCACTGAAGCAGTCCACTTTAGATCTTCTGCCTCTCACAACCACAGGGTGCAGTCTTCCAAAAACTAGATATCTTATTCCTTCATGAGATCTTGGAGCTCCATAATACCAAGGGTTGTCTCAACTCTGAGTTTGCTGAAGGAAATATCTTGCTTCCTCCAAATAAGCCCCTAAAGTAATTGTTACATCTTCCCTCCCAAACTGCTCAACATTGTCGGTTGTAACAATCCCAGTCTGCTAATAACCAGGAAGGGGAGTAAAAGTTAGGAGAATACTTTCCCTTTCTAAGTCTGACTTGTGTGCCTGCCACACAATACAACTCATGAACTTTTTTCTGCCTGCATACAACTGAAAGAGAGCAGTACATGAAAGCTGTTAGAAAAACTTGTACAGGGCATTGTGTAGATGACATGTAATAAACTGAATGGAATGGATGTGAAGGAAGATGCAATTAGAGGATTAACTGGCAGAAAATAGATGAAGTAATGGTTTATGCAAAGTCCAAAGACATTTTTAACTAGATGATAATCTGGATGAGAGAAAGGAAAGTGAGATTTAGAAAGAGGAGGATAACTTCAAACAGACATTTTATAAGTCTTGAGAATTTGAACATAACATGAGGAGGAAATTCCTTCTTTAGGACTGTAAATGTGAGAAAATCAATATAACGATAAATAGATTCTGTTGGAAAGTGAAAAGTAAGAAAATCATCTACAAAAGTATTTTATGGAATTATTAGAGATAAAAAGAAACGGAGGAACATATTAAGGTCATACATTCATATGTAAAGAGACAGAGGCTTAGGGAACATTTTGACAAAAAGTTGAAATGTACGGAGGAAGGCTGGAGTGATGTAAATAAAATTGAGATAATGAAAAGTGAAGAGAAGTCAGAAAAATAAAATAATGGTTTTTAAAGAACAAAAAGGGAACAAGAAAAAGAGATCATCCAAATCCAAGTATTGATACTTTCATAGATTGCAAGGTAATAAAGGGCCACCAGTGCTTGTGATTCAGGATGATATATTAGAATTATTTCATTCAGCTTTCTTTGCTTGGAAGCAATATTCAGATATTCAGTTTAACCACTGTGTCCCAGAATGGCAGAACCACAAAGGTGGAACCTCCACGAATGTCTAAAGAAGTTTCACTGTCATGGAATTGCTTCTGTGGGAAAAACCCAAGATGATGCTGGTAGGTCACTTATGATCCAATGTACAAATATCTATTCCACTTAATAAGACATTCAGAAAAATTTCTTCTCAGTCTAATTATGAACCATTAAAATCCTATTCACATGAATCACAGATAGTCAATGTATATAAAGGGAATAACCTTCTTCTACAATAGATAAGTAAAAATTTCTTTCTGTATCAAGAAAATTACATTTCATTCCTGTTTCAGTGAAAAAAAAAACTGAGACATGTTGTATTGCTACAGGTGAAATTGCCCTCCCCCAGCACTAACCTAAGTGATGATTGAAATGAGTTAGTGGACTTTTGTACTTTATATTTTGTTAAAACTGAAAAGTATATTAAATCAGTTTGCAAAAAGAAAATACATGTTATATCGCATTCTGACAATTTCTGACAGAAATTGAGTCAATCAATTGTTTAAAGAAGAGAAAAAAAAGAAGAAAGTACTGATTTCCAAAGAAAATGGATACAATCTTTTGTTCATTACTTGAAGAAACTTTTTATATCTTGAGAGTCATAGGGTTTTTTGTTCTTACTTGACATTGTGAAACTTGGCATTAGCCAGGAGCAGAAAACGAAATTTATATAAGCAATTGGACTCTTTGAGATGTTTATGAGCCAGACAGAGCAGAAAAAAATAAATCCAAATATTCCATTTCATTTTTAAGTTAATACATATCCCATTTAAATGTCCAAATGTTCAAATCTAAAGCACATGAATAGCTTACTGCATTTTTATTACATTAATCATGAGATCTTCAGCTCAGCTCCTGAAGCTTCTTCTTCATTAATTGATTCTTGCTCAATTTTGGAGGAAAAAAATTACAAGATCGAGTGATTTCTTTAGTGTGAATGTTGAGACCTGCAGTTGTACATATAGAGGTCTTGCTTTTCTGCATAGAATATAGGATGCTTGGCTTTTTTGTGTTACTGTTTTGGAGTGAGGTTTTTTGAGCATCTCTTCTATGTACTTTTCTTAGTATGTGGATTGATTGTACCCTGAATTCTTGTCCATGGGAAAAAAAGGTACTAGATAAAACAGAGCAGAAGGGAAAAAGATAGCACAGATCCCTTTCAGTCTGAGATGGACACGTGAGCCTTAAAATTTAACACATACTCTATTCATCTTTCTCCAGTCAGGATCTTACCACAAGACAGATAAGTATTGAAAGCTAACTGAACAACAGGTTGGAGTACAAAGTTATCTTGTTTGTCTTAGCCTTAGCTAAGCTTGGCTTCTTTGCTAGTACTGAGGAGTAACAAAGCAACAACACAGAGGAAGAGCTTGATTTAATGATGTTGGAATGATGAATGAGCAATTCATCTAAAGCTTCCTTTTGGTTGGGAGAACAGTCTCAGACCTGTGTGTGAACTACTCTCTGGGCAGCTGGATAATAGGTCAAGGCAATGTCATTCCCTTCCTGAGTTAGAAACAGTACTTTCTGTACTTAGGGGAGATGTGTTCCTTCCAATGGAAGCAAGAAATGCCATGCACATGAGTCAGCCTTGAGTGTCCAGGTGGTGCCATTACTCAGTTTTTGGACACTGTGCTACAGCATATTCATGCACTCTTTCAAATACTTCACAGTTGTGTAAAGGGGAAACATCTCTTCGCATTTTTCCTTTTCAATTTTTGAATTACAAACATTAAACTACTTTTTGAGCCAGACATTTTTTTATCGGTTTTAATTTCCCCTGATTTTTTTCAGATGTTCTTATGCTATGAGGAAGTATTAGGTTAAAATAAACAGCAAAATAACAGAAGCTTTACTCTTACTGAAAGAAAATAAAAAAGTAAAAGAGATTTCTGTCTCTTCAGTGTGAAAGTCCATTTTCCAGCAAGTTTCCATGTTAACATCTTAGACACAAGGTTTCTGAAATGAAATAGAGTTCCGCTGATATACAAGGGCCAATAATTTTATTGCTTTAAAAGCAATCATAAACAGAAAAAAAAATCCTGGAAATTTTTATTTTGGAAATATACTCTTTCTGACAGTCTTCAGTATAGTTAAATACTGAACTATACTAGGAATCTGAACATACCTTAATTAATTTTCTCCAATATGCAAACTGTATTCTTTTTTAGCTTAATAAATGTGGGTTGACCTTGGCTGTATGCCAGGTGGACACCACACTGTTCTATAACTTCCTTTCCCCTCAGAATGGGGGCCTAGAGAAAATAAGCTGGAAAAAGGAAAAAAACAAAACTTTTAGGTCAAGATAAAGGCAGTTTAATAAAGCAAAAGCCGATGCTTGTGCATGGAAGCATAGGAAAACAAAATATTTGTTCTCTGCTTTTCATGATCAGGCCATGGCCAGCCCCTTCCTGGGAAGCAGGTTTCAGTATGTGCAGCAGTTGCTCTGAAAGGCAAATGCTGGCCACAATAAATAACACTCCTCCCTCTTTGTCCTTTCCCTTCGTTTTTATATATGTATGGAAGTCATGTGCTTTGGAACACCCCTTTGGTCCATTTGGGTCAGGTGTGCTGGCTATGCCTTCTCCCTGGATCTTGGTCACGCCCAGGCTGTTGTTTAAGGCAGGAATGTTGGAGAGACAGCCTTGATGCTGTGTGAGCACTGTTTACCAGTAGCCAAAACCCTGGTGTGTCATTAACTCCTCTCTGGCTACCAATGCAGAGCACCAGCACTGTGAGGGCTGTGAGGAAAATTAATTCCATCTCAGCCAGACCCAATACAATAACAAACAGGGTACTGAGTCAGTACCATCATCTCCATATCAGCATCTTGCAAAACTGCAAATGGGAAAATTTATTCATGGTCACTGGCTGTAGTTAAACCTTAGTTAAATTCTGTAATTTCTATGGACCATTTCTGGACGGGGTTTTAGATTTTTCTTCTTGTTAGATACTCTTGCAAATTCCTTCTGAATTATTTGTGTAATCCATTACAACAGTTTTCCAATATTGCTATGATAAGTAAATATTGTCTTATTGTTGCTATATAGTGGGCTTCTGTACATCACATGTATTTATTGGAGCAAACCTAAAGACGGAAAAAAGCCTCTGAGTTTTCTGATAGATAGTGGTAATTCTCACTGTTTTATTGACTATCCTTAACACTGTTGCTTCCAATGCCTTGTAACTTTGTGAAAAAATGATGGTGAACTCTATAATTGCTTTGCTTATATTACTAAAAAACCCTGAAGAGGCCTCATTCTGGTAAAGCATCATTACCCACCAGTACATATGCTTTAACTCCAGCTCTCAGCTGTCTATCATACTTTACCCATCTTGAAAAAGTATTTCCTAGCCTCTGAACAAAGAGTTTAAGCAATGACTTGTTGTGAAACTTTCACAAAAGCTTCATAATCACACAGCTACATGAAATTTGCTAGTTGAACCTTGATCTAAATCATTATTTATTTTACTGAAGAAGCACTGGAAAGATCTAACAGATTTATTGGATTTACTGCTGAAAACTCAAAAACAAAGTAAAGAACATTTAGAGATTCAGATAAGACTCTCTAAGCCTACAAAATAGTCAGTATGCTTAAATATTCAGAACAAATTTTTTAAATGGAAAAATCCAGATGATAATTATATCTGGCTCTAAAAAGCATGCAAAAGCATGCATCATTAAAAGTACTAAAAAAATCATAAAAACAGATTTCTGAGTTGGCATCAATTCAGGATAGAGATGAGTGAGTTTATTAGGGACAAATTCTAGTTGTGACTGCAGCAAAGACATAAGAAAACTGGAATTAAATTTTTAGTGGCACTTTCTGCTCTTACTATTTAAATGTTTTCTACTGTCTAATGTTTCCTCTCTTGTATATTTTCCTATCCTCTTTGGGCAAGAGCTTTCTTTTACTGTTACCCCACACAGTAGCTAAAAGAAGCTCTTTGACTTGGAAATGCTCAGATCCAGTTGCAATACAATCTATTACTAATTATAAACTTGACCTCTTAAGTTAAAAAGAGTTTGCAATATCCATATTGCCCCCTTCTGCTGCATGTGAAAACTCAACATCCACAGTGCTTTGTTTGTAAATAAGCAGTGCTTTCACATGCTGGAGACTTTGGATGATCAAAACTAATGATTTTTAGTGTCCCCATTTTCTTTAGAGGCATTTCAAGGAGTGCTGAGTTACTTTTTGCTGTGATGTGCATTATTGTGCTTGTGAGGAACAGCAGCTTAAAAAATGACTGCACCCGCATTTGAAAAGGTACTTGCAGTTATGAGGAAGACAGTGGAGAGCATCGGGCTGAATACTAATTGTATTTTTGCAAATAACTACATTTTGCCACATAGTTAATGTAACATAGCTTTGCATTGTATCTGCTTAAGGTGACCCCTTAACTAAACGTTATACTTTGAAGTCTGAAGTGCTGAAAACAGTGAGAAAGGCTTTTATCAGTCTCCCTATTCTAGAGCAAGTCAGAAAGCATGTATCACAGCTGTGGAGTTGTCAAGAGTGCTAGCAGTGATACCACGAATTCTACAAATATATTCTAGTACCTCACTAGACAGCACCACTAATGTTATTCATTAAGTTTTTCTTACAATACTTTCCTCAAAATCTTAAAAAGCTGTAGTAGAAAAACAGGAAGGAGCAAGGATAGAAGAACACAGTTTAATGCCTGAAACATAATGGTTAATTTTTATTTCATATTTTCTTTCTTGATTTCTATACACAGCAAAATTGTATGCTACGTTCTTCTACAGCCATAAGTGCTTTGATGCACTTAAGGGGGTGTATGTGGGTGGCTGTGTGTGTGTGTTTTTAAAAAACATTTTAACATTTTCATTACTTGTTTCACAAAACTTTAATTATCATCTATGGGACAGTTAATCTTCAATAAATAAAATTTGAATAATCCAATGGTAATTATTTTGCCTACATACCTCATTTAATAAAATCTAAATTAATCAGAGTGATGGTTAAAACATTTCAGCATTTGCTTGTTTTCAATCATGTCCTGTAGTTACCACAGATATTGCATTAGTGCCAAGCAAATTTACCGTGTGGAGCCTGAAGCATATTCACCCAGTTTTAGTGCAAAGTTTTAGTCTTAAACACTATCTTCTGCATGAGATGGGATAGGAAGAGACCTCTGTCAGTTCTTAAGGTTTAATACGGTTAGTGACCAACAGCATCACTTTAAGCCTTTCTCCCCAGATATGGATGTAAGATGAGTATAAAAGTGTTTTAAAAATTTTCATCCCAGTGGGAATCCCTTCATGTGTTGTGGAGTAACACATGTCCCTAAGAAACCAACCACAGTGGTTTTCTGGGGGGTTTTGAAAGATGCAGTAGTCATGCCTCCCATGGCACACACCCACATTCAACTCGGTAAGTTCTGAAAATAAGCATGTCAAATTTAGAGACAAATCCTGTTTGTTCTACAAGGTTATCTTCTCTAACGACTATATTTAAGTTAGAACATAGGCTTAAAGAGCTGTGTCATGCATCTGGATGTAAAACATTGTCTGCAGACAAATAATATTGTAAGCAATGTTATCTTACTTCATTTATTATAGTCAGCTGACAAAGTAATGGAATCTAGGCAACTCGAAAGTTTATCTTGTTAAATCTAACCTTCTAAGACAGGTGACTGAATCTACATGCAGTTCATCTAGGGTGTTTCCTTACCCTCCTGCTACAGCCTTTCTAAAGTATTCTTAAAAACACCTGCTGAGAGGGTTTTCTGAAGTATAAATTAACCTTCTCTTGCATTTGAACTCCTATTTGTCATCTTCTCAACCATAGGTATAGCAAGCAGGTTAAACACCCTTCAATACTTAGGCTGTTGCAGTGTCTGTCTCACTCTCTGGAGTGCAGGAGCTCAGCACATACAGTCACTGAGTTTGGCTGTTTTCTCTCAACTAGGTCCTGTCACTGCACACATTGCTTACCTTCCTAAAATCCTAAAATAATAGAACATTTTGAAGATAAGTAAGTCCCAAGTGAATGTACAGTGCCTTTAGAAACCTCTTAATCTTCTCTTTTGCCTTGATTTTTATATGGCTGAATGCCGTGCAGTTCTGTACTGTTACTCATCATTCCCACACCCTGACACTGTGCTCAACAGGTATTGTAACTTTATTAGATAATAAGTTTTCAGACTGCAAAACTAAGCCTCTGTCACATAACTGAAGGAGGAAGATCTCAGAAATGGCCCACAAAACTGGACTTCTATCAGCTTCTTCAGAGACTATTCTGGACAAAGGTCATCCTTGTTAATAGTAGTTAAAAGAAAAGAGCACCTTGAAGCCATCCATGCTGTAAGGAAAGGTATATGCACACAAATGGTATATCCACACAACACAATACTGACTGAATAATGTTGTCAAATAATAACATAAACCAATAATTTCCATAGTGAATGTGAAACAAATCCATTTTTTGCTAACAAATGTTTTTATTATTCCTCCATGCTAAGAAATAGTGACATAATATTCAGCTGTTATACTAGTGGTTTTTAAATGACAAGTGTTCAGAATAAAACATTTGAACATATAATGAAATAAAATTAAGAACATATATACATATATATTCCTTTATTTGACCAGCTTGGAGGCACAAAATTCTGCCCATGCTTAAAGCAGCTGACATGACTAGGTTAAATTCTATACTGCCATAAATCCACTGAGTTTGCAACAGGTTAGGTTTTTGTTATTATTTAACGGGAAAATAAACATTTACACTTGAATTTGTGAAAGGGAATGATAAGAAGGTTGTACAGGTCAGTTTCTTATTAATGAAACAGAGATCCTTTCAACTCTGAGCTACTCAGATGAATCTGAAGCAGGACAGAAGTAACCAAAAGTCATTAACATCTGACAGCTGGGTGATGGCCTGTGTAAAATGAGCTGGTGCTCTCAGCCCAGTACATAAAACATCAGAATAATTGGTGTTAATTTGCACCCCTGTTGTCATTCTTAATGTAGAGGCCAAAGATTGAATGGGCATGAAAATTAAACTATCCTGTCAGCCATAAAGGTTCTTTCAGGTCAGGATTTAAGTGCATTAACAGGATCCTATAAAGGAATTTGCACTGTCAGTGCTGGGGTTGTAACTGTTTGGTGAATAAGCCAAAGACTTTGTGACTGAATTCCCCAGATATTGCTAACACTGAGGTTTTTTATTCTGTTTTATTTATTTATTTATTTGTTTGTTTGTTTGAGAGAGAAAATAAATTTACATCAGAAATACAGTGGTGGCAGGTTGACCTCCATATCTAGTGCAAAGTATTGTATCAGTGTCAGGATGTGTGGAGAATCACTAATGCATTTTTACAATTGAGAAACCATAAGTGTTACGTTGTACATCTGTGCTGAAGGAAAAAGAATTGACTATGTGGCTAATTAGCCTTATTTATGTTATGCTCCAGAGTTAACTTGTAGGATAACTTTTAATTTTGGATTATCAATCTGACAGTGCCACAAGTTTTAGTTTTTTTTCAATTTAATGCAATCAGTATTTAACACCAGGCATGCCTGTTCCTTTCAGTCGTAGTTGCACATAAAAATAAAGTTTGCAGTTAAATTGGAGAGACATGAGAGATATTGAAAAGATGAATGCCTTCACCTTGCCAACTGGCAGAAAACCTGGTTGGGGAGATTTGAAAAAAAATCTGCAGTTATGTGGCTCTACTGTCAGGGAGATGAGATTCGGAGTGGGTAACACCTCAAATTGTTTTTGCATAGTTTGTTCACAGTTTCTCAGGTCTAGCAGCTATTCACAAAAAATAAAATAGATCCTCTGAAGATTTAATCATACTTTTAGATTTGCTTTGGTCTAAAAGGAAGACAATCCTGAGTGAGCTGCAGCGTTAAGTAATGCGGATGTGGCTTTCATGTGCAAATTTCTTTTGACTCAGTGAAACAACAGCTCCCAGAGTCTGGACTGATGTCCACGCAGCCGGGCCTGCATGTGAATGCAAATAACTTCATTATAGGCCAAATCTCCGTGCACCAATGAGCTATACAGGACACTTGCAGTGATACCAGCTTTGTGTGCAGCTTTCTTGCTGTTTCTGTTTCCTGTCTCAAAATAAGTGGCATCTTATCCGTTGCTAAGCAGTAGAAAAGAGGTCCAGTGTGGCAGGGAAGCACAACTTCTCTTTTTGTTAGTGTATTCCTTTCACCCAGAAAATTGATAACTTTTATATTACTCTTTTCTTCCATCATCTTGAATTTCACAACAGCCACCTCAAAATTAGTCTGAATTGTGTTCAGCTTGCTGTACTGATGAACTCATTGAATGCACCTAGCAAACAATATATTCATAGACAGTGGTAATAAAGAAGACCAGTAATTTTCAGCTAAGTATAGCACAATCTTTTATAGAAAATTTTGAAGGAAAATATGAAAAGCATGAACAATACTTTATGTATATTTTTACCCTCCTAGCTCAGAGACCAGTATCCCTGTAGTATCTGTAAAGAGAGTTCCAGATAAGCACTCCAAGCTTTTGTATAGTTTGAGAGACAGGCTCACAAGTCTTTTTAATTGTGCCACACTTTAACAGATTGGGTTAAGAGTACATCCTGCGGAGCCTCTCAGCAGTTCCTGTAGCTAAAGATCTTTTTTAGGTGAGGTGGGAAATGTGAATTTGTATCACACCACTGAGTAATTGAATTTGGATTGCTGAAAGCATATGTGTGGGCTGTCATCCCCAAAAGAAGGTTTTATCTCCTACTAGGGAGATTTTAGGCACTGTGCACAACTGGTGGCTTATTGGACAGCAGGTACATTGACAATATATTATAAACTTGGTTCAGAATCCTAGATGAAAAACCCCTGAGTCTACATCCCATTTGAATGGCTGAAATCCTCAAATCCAAACTTTACTGCTTCCTCTTCTGGCCTACAAAACCTGTGGAATGTTCAAGTAGTGCAGTGAGGCATAGACAGACAACTAATTGTTCTTTCCAAGCAGGAGGAGGCATTCTCCCATAGTGCAGATATTTAATTTTAGACACAGCTAAGAAACAGTAGGTACATGAGAATTTGCAGGTGAAGATTATTTGCTTTTTGGGTTACTGATGATTGAGAAACCCTCTCTCAGACAGGCAGCTCTACTTTTGTACCAGAAGCAGAACTTTATCTCTGTGTTTTGCTATAGTTGTTGCCTGACTCCTTTTGCAAGTCTATCCTTTTGAGAATATAAATGCATTGCTTTATCAACCCTAGCCTGTATGTGTTTGAGTGAAAGAGGAAGAGGCCAGATATGCTTTTTGGCTAAAATACTGTTCCTTAAGAGTATAAAACTGAAAAGAAAACCCATCAATATTTCTCTTATGGACATTCTCATGTTTCTGCTGAGTAAAGATTTACACCTAAACAAGAAATTCAAATACAAAGCAAAAGAAAGATCCCTCAGCACATCTTAAAAAAAATGGGACTTCCATCCTACACCATTAGATAAGTAACATCAAATGCAATGCACAGATGGATGTAGGTGTTTGAGGGCCATTAGTCACCAAGAATTTCCTCAAATGATTCACAATTACATGACTGCCAATCCTACTATTTTGTGCTGACCCATCAAGACAGTTTATTAGTCCTTAACATTTCTCAATGCTTACTGGATGGGCATACTTGCTGCTTGAAGGTGATCCAACTGCTCCAATTGTATATTCTATTCCATATGTAAATGGCATAGGAAGCCTAGCACCACACACCAGCATCACCTAGTAACAAACACCAGCCCCTGGAAATACCTCCAGGGAGAACAGGCCCCTGTCTGCTTTCCCACATCTCATGATAAGCACACAGCTATTTTCTGTTCCACTACTCTGATGTCCCTGTGCTTGAACATATGCTGTTGTCTGTCTTGGGCATATATCCAAAGAGTGTGCCTGCAGGCTGTATTCTCCTATAACCCATTGCACATTCTGAGAAATCATATGATCTCATTGGTTTTTCAGATACCACAGTTTTAAGCTGTCAGAACTGACCTCGTGTCATGTTTCTCTTTTGCATTTTTTCTGCTAAGGCTGTCCCAGATCTTCAGGTTCGAGTATGATTGAGTGCACCAGTATGTTTCTGGCACAAAAAGAAACAGATTTTCTAGGATCAGAAAAAGTATTATATAGACCCTAAAAATTTCTAGGCTGTGCAAATTAAATTTTAAGATATACCAGTGCATTCCTGCAAGAGATGAATTCAAATTTTTGTAGCTGGAGAATCAAGACCATTCTGATATATGTGATAAACTTGTCACGTACATCACTTCTGTTTTCTTCAGTTATGTTATACTCAATGTACTAATTTGTACTTTTAGTCACGGCTCAGAAAAGGAAGTAACACTTAAGCCACAGGACTCATGGAGTAGAGCTCCCTCCTCTTTTCACCTCTATCCACAGCAAATTACAGCACAGCTCTGTACCTACTGTTTCTTAACACGGTGACTGGGCCAAAACAAGTGTATGCACTCTTACCTCTGCTCTCTGCCTGACTTTACCAGGAAGGAGAACAGTCTCAGGTGAGTTGCACAAGGAAAGATCAGATATAAAAATCCAGTCCTCTGTTATTACCAAAAGATGTGCAATATTTCATGTGGTTTCAATGCTTTGTAACTTTATCAAATATATATATATTTTAGCACAAAAGCTGATTCTGCCTCAGGCTGAGTGCTTGAGGGTTTTCTCCAACAGCAATACAGCTGTTTGGAGAGTCAGAAAAAAACCCCAAAATTACCCATTTTTAAAAATAGGGGAAGGGGAGAAAAAGAGAATGACAGAGACAGATTAAGTAGGAAGTATCAGCACTCCATGGATCTTTTATACATTTTTGCCATAATGGACAAAAAATCCTTCAGAACAATGTTTAAGCCATTAACCATAACATTTCAGTCTCTCACAACAATTTATATTTTATTTTCTGTGTTATATTTTTGACATTTAAACAACATTCAACAAAATTTTCAATAATTTTATGTTTTGGGTATATCTGTGCATACATATAATAAAAATTATTAGAAATCATATTAAGTGTATTTCTCTGGAACTTCTTAGTGCTGTCTCTTTTTGTGTGGAAGAATATTTTACTTAATAGATTCCACTGCCATTGCAGGAAATTTTTAGCCCAGCAAAGGAATTTTAAGGCCTTTGGACCGAATTTTACAGACTCTTTATAAATCCGTTCTATATAATTCCCATAAAATTGTATTTCCAAAAGTAAGAAAGGGACACAGTAGTTTGTCTTCAGCATTGTTCTAAGTTTCAGATACAGTTTTTTAGCAGACATTAAAAAATAGCTTAATCAAATAAGAAATAAAAAACATTAAGAACTCTGAAGTGAATATTCATTTACAAGGGAACAATTACCATCAGAATATTTTCAGAAACATTCCTCCAGGATTTTATATGCCATGCATCCAAGGGCCATTAGGGAATTCATATGTGAAATAGGTTAGAATAGGCTTCTATGAGATTCCTGTGTATTTAAAAAACCCAAAACAACAACTAACTCCCAATAACAACAAGAAAAAATACCCCGAACAGTACATCTCTCATTGGCGTATAATTCAGGAATTCATTGTTTTCTTCAGAAAGCAGCACAATACTAGGTAAAGAACAATAACTAAAAATAATTAGATTCTGTGTATTGGCTTTCAGTGGAAACACTAAAATGTTTTCAAACCATCTCCTGTATGTGAGATAGTCATAGTTGTGGAAGAATTATGTTATATTTATTGTAGTATTAAAATTTTTTTCTCTTCACTGATCATGCAGGAAGATAAAACATGACAGGCCTGAAGAATAATTGATTTGATGGGCTTTTCATTCCCTTATACTCAGAATTAGAGTAGATACCATAGTAAGTGGTCCATAGAGCTCTCTGCCTTTTCTCCACCAGCTCCTGGAGCCTTGTGGTTGTATTTAAGGGTAGGGTAAATGTGCCCATATTCTTTACATGTTCTAAGAATATTCAGAAGAGTTCAGCCTGTAGAGCTGCCATGATTAAAACTTTCTCAAGCGAAAAAGCAACATTCAGGTGTTGCCTGTAGAAAGAGTGGACAGAAATTTTATGAAGTCCAAAAACGAGGTGTAAAAAGTCCTGTACTTGGAAAGGAGACATTCAAAACCTGCCAGAACACAGGCCCAGGCAACTGGGTCTAGCTCACCTTGCTTGAGCAGTGGAGTTGTACCTGATGATCTTCAGAAGTCCCTTTCAAACCCAGCCACTCTGTGATTCTGAGATAAGTCCAGGCCTAAGTTTTTCTCCTAAGCATGTCTATAGAAATCAAGTTTTAATACCAGTCCCTGTTAAAAATGCAATATAGATTCTCCCAATGAGAAATGCAGTGCCCAGGATCTTGTAGGACTTTATCCTACAGCAATAATTCAAGTAACTTTTTAGGGAGGGGAAATTTTTTTACTGAGATGAGAAAGTTGGCCTTGATGAAAGTTTATCTCCAGCCACATGTATCAAATAGAAAGAAAGAAAGAAAAGTTGAGTGAATCTAAGAAGACAAATCAAGGCTTAAAAAGGACAGTAAAATAATGGGAACACTCTTTCCTTTTTAGTGAATAATAAGATAAAAATAAAAAATACTGAGAAAACTTGGAATTTCCATGTTATATTTTTAATCCAAATATTTTCTCTAGTGTATTAGGAATTCAGAGTGAGAAAAACCAATAAAGTTATTGTCAACTTGCAGAGAATTCAGGGCATCCTGAACAAAGATGGTAGTGAGTTTCCTGCTACTATTAAACAAGCATAAGTCACAATTTGTTTGAAATGTCTCTCTGACAAGTTAAGAACTGTGTTACAACACCTACTTAAGGACACTGCATTAAGTAAAAATGATCTAAAAGTTTTTATTAAATTCACAGCTCATCACATTTTCTTATGGCTGTTAGTTGCATAACACCCTCTCCAGCAGTTAATGTATCTTTATTACCTGAAACAGGGATTTGCCTTTGGCACAGAGCTTGCGTCTATGTTTAATGTTGCATAACTTAATAGTCCTTCCTGTTTTTTGAGAGAAGCCTATTTTTTCTCCATTTCTTTTCCATTCAGGGACCAACATCATACCATCAATTGTCAAAATTTCTGAAATTACTAATTTGTGTGGCACCACACACTACTCTTTTTAATCTTGACAAATTGTTTTCTAGTTCAGTTGTAAGCTCTTTGGAAAAGGAAGGTGTATTTGTTGAGTCCTTACCTCTACCATAAAAACTCTCTTCCAAACTTTGGTCTTAGAGTTCCAGCAATGCAGGGTAGAAATTGCTGTGATTTACCTATGTAAAACAAATTTTACATCCATCTTCTGTTTCCCTATTAAGCCCTATAAGCACCCTTCTGTTTTCTTTTAAAGTTTTAAATATAATGTTTTGCTATATTTTTGATATAAAGTGAACAGAAAGATTTATTGAGCAGGTAGCAAAGGATTTCCTCATGGGATGGTAATACTTGAGTGACATAAAATTAAAAAACCTAATTTTTTAAAATTTTTAAATAAAACTAATCTTGCCCATTTTTCTCCTGCTGTCCTGCATAAAATTTAAGTTTCTGACAGGAAATGAAAGCCCCAAACATTTTTGGATGAAAACTATTAATTTTCAGCCAACTATGAATATTAGGAAATGCAGTTTTGTGACCCCCAGGGAACCCTAGGTTAGAATCACAGGCTCTAGTCTTTTTTTTACAGGCTGGATTTCATGGCAAGATACAAAGACCTCCCAAGATGTATCTTGAAGCTAGACACAGTACACACAATGCATTGTTCCTTTTCCAGCCAGCCACCTGCAGCCACAGAATGGTGTGGTCACAGAAGTTACTGAGATCATTTCAGACCCGATGTTCGACTGTTAACGTAGCACTAGATATTTTATTTGCAACTGCTCAGCTCTATCCCTAAAATAAATAAAACTAAATCAATCAAACAAACAAGAAAAAAAATCACAAAAAATAAATACAAAGAATAAAAGACACCTAGGAAAAATTAGTCTAAGTCAAGAGAGTGTTTACAGTTTAGAAATTTCCTTTTAGAAGGAAAAATTTCCTATTAGAAAACATATAAAATGTTCTTACATTCTTCATGTAAGACAAAGGATTACATAGGCTACTTTTTGCATAGATTCATAATAATATTTTAATTAAGAAAAAGAGTTCTCCTCTTATATTAGTCTTTTTGACCACTGCAGTATTTGGGTATAGAGCTACTAGTATTTATTAATTTGAAGATCAAAATTCCTGGGGGGATTCCCCAAATATTTTTTATGAATTTTAGGCCTAATTTTGTTACCTTTGTATCAGCAGTTATTAATTCTCTGAAACAGTCAAAAATATACCTACTTACCAAAGATTCATACAACCAAACTTGACAGATATTTTCTATCTTTCAGACAGTAATGGCCTATCTTACAAAACCGACATTTCAAGCAGAAAAATTTTAAATCAATGTAAACAAATATATTTTTCTTGCAGAAGGGAATAACTTTCTTGATTCTTGATTCTTTGCATTATTGCTATGCATGCAGCAGCTTCCAGCCCACCTTATCAGCAGGTCAGAGGTCATGCAACTCTTATGGTTGCAGGGACAAAGAGCCTTCCTGACTCATTTGTCATTTATAAAAATCATACAGTCCTAATTATGAACATGTATTAAGAATTAAAATACAACGTCAATATTTTTAGGTACTGAAAATATTAAATATGTCTTTAAACATGCCATTAAAAAAAAAAAGAAAAAAAAGGAGAAACAAAACTCTTTTTTCCATGAGGGGTGAGGGGCTTCTTTTTCCTCTCCTTTAGTGCTGATGACAGTTAAGTAATGTATGCAAAGTTATGTGAGGATTAGGAGAAAGGGGGAGGAAGAAAAGTTCATCTAGAACAATTGCAGACTTCAAAAATGACAAAACCTAAGTGATAACATAATATTAGTAATACTGAAAATAATATGGTGTTAGTTTGTTCTTCCTATCTAGGATGTCATCTATATATATGTTAAATTACTCTTTGTTTACCCAAGGAGAAACATTATCTCATTTGCAATTGTCTCCAAGTGGGGGAAGGCTGAGGGGAAAAGCTTTTGCCAAATGCAGCCATTTAAATTTCCATGTGTTGCAACTTACCACGTTCTCTTGCTTTTAAACTGTTCCTACATACATACCTACATATCACAACAGAGGAAAAATTCTTTAAATAAGAAATTGATTTCTAAACTGTGGTGGGTTTTTTTTCCTACATGAATCTACCTTTGAGAGTTTAGAAGCTGTTATGCCTGAAGTTTGAAAGGAAAAATAGATTGTTTCTGCAGGCTGTCACAGTTTCCTATTTATGGTGGCATATCACTTTACTACTCCTGCTGACGGCCCACCTGTCTCCGTTGCTCTGAATCGACACTTCAGGACTCAGCACCTACTGTTAGCCACTAAGAAATACTCCCTAAGGCAGGAAAGAGGCAGGAAGCCAAAAACAACATTCTCAGCCAGTTAATGAATGCAGAAATTAAAGCAAACAAATAAACAAAAAAATTACCCTGGAACCTCAGAAAAGCAATTAAATTGTATGATAAAGAGTACAAAGTAGAATTACAATATAGACTGATAGAACAGAAACAAAACAATTTTACATAACACTGGATTAGTTTTCTGTCCTGTTATGATTTGAATAGTTTATTATCTTATTCTCATCTCTCACTAGCCTGATGCCCTTAGTTTTCACATAAAGGATATTGAGTGGTAAACAACCCTTCATCTCTGAGTTTGTTTGAACATCAGATGGAACATTAAAAAGACAATTCCCTTTCTGTATGGAATTTTTACCCAGAAGAAGAAGGTGCTTTTGAGGTTCATAAATTTATAAATCTTGTCACTTTTCCCTATAAAGTGATACCCTGAGATTAAAAAAAAAAAATCGTTATCCACTAGGGGGGTTTTAAAGCGCAATCTAGTTTAGCACAGATGTATGACCTGACACACTGACTTTTGAAGCAGCTTAAAAGATTTCTCTTGATTTCAGCAGGAGTCTGGGTCACCTATCAGCACAGTACAGAACTCTAATATTACCTGAATGTTTATTAACGTTCTCAGTTTAGCAAGAGTTCAGCAGGAGATGAGAGTCATTCATTATCAGGCTCACTGGAATATTTTGCTTTCCTACCAGTTCCTACTGAACTAGAATACAGTGGGAACTAGGAGCCATCATCTGTGGTAGAAAGAGTATTCCAGCTCTTGCTAGTTTTGAAGCATCTGAGCTCTGGGGATATTTCACTTGTGAGAGATGAGGATGTCTTCATCTTGATGAGTTTTGCATGCAGTGGAGCCTATGAGCTTGCAGTGGAGCTTGCAGATTTGCACCTGACTGGTGGATGCCAACATGTTTCAGGATTTATTGTGTTAGGCTCTTCGCTGTCAGACCATACTGGTGCCTGCAAAAGTTATGACCATTGCTTTTCATCAGTGACAGTCTTGTCTAACTTCTGCTGTGAAGAAAAGCTTAGCTGCTCCTTGGAACTAGACTGCCTTTAGAGATCCAGAAGAAATTCAGGTGGAGTAAGAAATTCATCTTCCTGATTTCCTGCTAATATTCATATTCAGTAATTTACTGCAGAAGTGTTGGTATGTTAACACTCTAAAGAGTTGCACACCATCCACCACACACTGCCTTACTATACACTGAATGTACAGAAAAGCAATCAGGACACGAAAAATAATTAATTGAAGAAATAAAAGCTATTTCAATGGAATTGATAATGAATGATGTTGAGTTCATTTCTATGCCTGCATCCATATTATACAATAGAGCCTTGGGATTGGGCCACTTCAAGTATTCAAGTATTCACTTCATCCAAATGAGGTATATTTAAGTATGCATGTTATCAGTACAAAAGCAAGAACTAGACTTGCCTTTTGCAGCAGTAGTGATAATAATTGCTCAGAATAGTTTCTGAACTGAGATAGCATCCTTTTGGCTACTGTTTTTCGCAGAATGTGGAAATAACTAATATGTACATGGTCACTAATAGATACATCAGAGGCCACTTTACATCTGAGCAGCTTACTACCTTTATGCCACTGCAAAAGAGAACAGAAATCATGCTCTTTCTCTCACCAGAAGGCAGAAACAAACAGCACCTATTCGTGGTTTGAAATAAAAAAAGAAAACCCAAATCCCAAAACTCCACCAAACTTGGCTCTTTGCCTTGGTTTTATGGGGGGGAAAGCTCTAGGCTGTTAGCTACTGCATGCTAGGCACTGAAGAGAGAACTCAGGTGGTGAGCCACCACTCTCCTTTGGGATAAGTACCCTTAACTGCATCTTCTCAGTTAATGGTGAAGACAAAATCAGTCTTCCTCTCCTTTCTCCAGGTGGCCACATGGAGAGTTATTTGGCTCAGGTGTGAGGTGGAGCCAATAGCTGCTACTTTCCAGGACAGTAAAGGAAGATCAGAGCAGCTCAGGCTCAGCTGGAAGGTGGTTATTATTGGTAAGAGGAAGCAGGGAATAACTTTTCAGCCTGATTCTTGGCTGAGATTCACCATTGAGTTCATACTGATAGCAGAGAATGCTCTCCCTCTCCTAGATGGGAGCTTGTCAAGATGGTGAGCTGGAGTCTTCTGAAATGTAGAAGTTTCGTATTGTCACAGTGCAGCAAATAGGCTAGTGAAAATGCCTGGGCCCAGGGTGGTCCAAATCTTTAGTCCAGGCATGAATTCTGTCACCCATTCTCTTCTCCAATGTGGAACATGCTGGGCCCAAAATATATAAAGAGTCGATGCAAAATCTGATCTGCTCCCGCTTTGTTTGTCCTATGCCTGGTTATCTAAACACACAGTTAATTTCTAGTCTGTTTGTATAAGTTTCCTTCAGTGGTATAAGATTCCCTAGTGGTGGCTGTCCTATGAAGGCAGCCTTCCCATATGGAAACCTTCTGAAATTAATGGGAAATTCAGTTTTAGTTCTCTGTATTCAACTATTATAAATTATTTCTTCTACTGATACTATTACTTAAAATGTTCTATAATCCATTTCAGTGCTCTAAAGAGCTGAATTTGAATCTGATATTTGTGAATGTAACTTTTTAATAACCACAGAAATGAGCTTATTTCTAACTTCTAAATTTGTAACGTGAGTGTGACATGATAACAGCAACATTAGCAAATATTAGGTGATTTCCAAGATGCATTTGGAAGCACTGGGGGCGTGACTGTATACACTTGTTTATAACTTATAGAAGCAGCAAAATCTGCAGAACACACAATTATATAGGTCCCTAGGAACCTTTGAAAAACATCAGTAGGATCCAAACAAAGTGAGCCAGGAGGAGAGTACAAGTAGAATCCTAGTTCCTTGTTGGTAACTGTTATGTAATGCACATTGAGGAGGAAAAAAAAAAAAGAAGTAAAGTAAGACTATCATTACTCCATTTCAATAAATTATAACCACTCATAAAAGGTCTCAGACATGATTACAGAGATACAGACATGTGGCCAAAATGGTGCCCAGCCCTCAACATGTCTCAGTGACACTACAACATACTTCTGGTAGGTGTCATTGCTATGGAGCTTCTGTGATGGTTCCCATCAAATATTCCCCAGCAGAGTCCTAAGATTGACTTTATCAGTGGTGAGTCAGTTTTGTTGTGGCACAGCATTACAGAATTTGCTGTATAAAGATAATGAACTGAGATTGCAGCACTGATTTGTTCACTCCAGTGTGCATTTGCCAGTCCATTTACACCATGCATTCTCAGAGCTTCTGTGGTCATCATAAATATATTGTCATTGCCTTAAAAAATAATGGCAGCAAGGATAGAAAAAATGGGTCTGAGAGTCAGCTGTTCTTAATGCATACTGATTGCAAATGCCAGTTTGTGAGGGGGAGCAGTGTGTAGGGAGCTAGCCATAAGGAAAAAAGAGAAAGAGTCAACCTGACATTTAAATCAGTGATAATGAGATCAATACTGCTGAAGCTTCCTACAAAACAGATGAAAATTTTCTACCTCCCCATATACCCAAATTGCATGACAGCAACCCACAGGTTTTAAAGAGAAACAATTTCAGGTAGGTCCCACTGCATGGCTCTTGTCCTACACACTGTTTCTGCATGCAAATATTTTACCATGTTACTGTTTGCAATCAACTACTCAATAGGCCATTCAGAGAAACAAAAATCAGAAAGGAAGTCATCCAGTAAAGGCAGCTTATAAATAGCATGGTTCAGGTATTAAACATCCTTTGCCATGAATTTGCTGGAGATGTTGCAGTCTCCAAGTCTGTCTTGCATTCATTACAGTTCTCCAGTTGCAGTAAATCTACAAAGTCAGTTTCACAGCCATCCTTTGGTGTGATCTTTTAATTTACACAATAACATTTGGCAAAAGTATGAGTGTCTCAGTGAGACTTTACAGAAATGGGTTCCATGTCCTACCACAGGCAAGTGCGGAAAAATTATTTTCCATTTCAGAGATGTGGTCTGTGCAGGTAGCTTGCCATTGGAGCATTGCAGAGGATAAAGTTCTGTGAAGCATGAGTGAGAAAACAGGTTTGTAAATGAGAAGTTGAAAAAATTGCCTATGTACTGGGCATGACTGTGTGATGCTCTGCTCTGGGCTGCCGCTTCATGGATTTGATGTTTCACAATATGATGTCTTGGACACAATATGATGTGTTGTGAAAAGGCTGTGCAACATCTTATATGTTTGTGCTTATGTCAAGCTTTGCAGGCCTCCGGCAAAGCTTTACAAAACTGTAGGCTTTTAGTTCGCATATGATTCTAAATCTGCTTAAAGAACACAACAATAGGCATCAAATAAGGAGAGTAAGGTTTAAATTTAATTTAAGTGACCTCTTGCTTAGAACTACACTAGAAAAATCTCTCTCCAGTTGTTGTAATTCTGAGTTAGTAAGTAATTTGCTATGCCAGCCAGTAAGACTCAGGTTTTCCAGAATCAATATTGCAGTTATTGAGTAATTATAGTACTTGCTTGGGAAGATGGACAGTGTGATATTTGTTCAGGGCTGATGAGTGATAATGGTGCTCAATGAAAGACATAATTGAAAACAAAATTATCTTAATGCAGTTGACTGACACAAAGGAAAGATTATAGTCTTTAAACCAAAACACACTTTTTCTTCTTGATCATCAATACATTAGTTTAAAAATAGCAACCAGCAGCAAGACTTTTAGAGGGTAATATACCACTTGCACTTCTTCAGATCATCAATAAACACTCTTTAAATGCAAATGCTCTTAGAAAAGGATTTTCTCATTCAGGGTGTTCTTACAGGCTGTTACCAAACAGAAATAAGAGGAAGTGTCTGCTTTTCCTTTAAAAGCTAAGAAAGTTAAACTTTGGCAGTACACCCTTTCACTCTTCTGTAACTTTTCTCAAGTGCTCATTTAATATATGTCATTAACCTGTGAAGCATGCATAGTCTGTATTCCTCATCCTTCTGCTACTGCATACACACTTTATCTTGACTCCATGGAATTGCTTCAAGTTCATCAGAAAGCACTCCCAGTCGGTAATTAAAACATAATGTCAGAACATTCAAAGAATACTGCAAAATTACATAGTATTTTTGACTTTGGTAATACAGTCATATTCTCCTCAAGAGGATGACAACCTCACCTAAAAATATGAGAGTAGGAAAGACATGATTTGCCACTCTGGTTCCATGGTGTTTTCCCACTCTCTAGTAAAGCCATAGGTCAGCAATCAAGCATTAATTCTGTGTATTTAATTACATGTGGCTGGGCAAAATACTGTGTAAGGATGATGACCCTCTCTGAAACTTCAGCCAAAAATGTCCTTGGACAAAAACGATTGTTTCTACGCCGACTAGGCAATTGAATAGGACAAGGACTCTCAAAAACAGTACATTTCTGGAGTCCTGTCCCAAGAGAGAGAGAACAAGAGTGTAGCTGGAATACAGCAGAAGAGGAACTCTGGAGTAGAGAATAGATTGTGGCTGATGGCTTCTGCTAATTCCCAACTGTCTTGTCAACACACTCAAACACAGGCAAAATAAGCAGCATGGATATGTTACTGCTGCTTCTTTGCTGCCCTAGGCAGGTGTCTGTCTTTGACAACACAATTGGCAGGAGCACCAGATATACTCTCATTATCTTGAGAGACCAGTGCCCTAGGTCTGGCAAGAATGAACACCACAAGTGTGTCTGTACTTCTGCTGTAACCTCTTGGTCACCAGTGTCCCATGGTCTACGCATAATCTGAGCACAGAGGAGAAATAGCTCCTCAGCCTGCCCCTTCCCAACACTTACCTCCTCACCTTGTGCATGGTATGAAGGCAGCTAGGCTACGTAAAAGGATGGTCTAAAATCCAAGTTTACACTAGCAGTGACCTTTGCTAGAGAAAACTTTGTTAAAAGAAAGTGGCCTGCCCATTCTAACAGCTTGTTTTTAAGCAGATATGTCAGTCCCTTCTTACAAGAAGCCACAGGAGAGTCAAAAGAATATGCATCCTAATAACTCCTTAGAATATAGCCCTCATTGCCAATGATAAAATTAAATATGATACATATTGTATGTATGTATGACATTATGGAAGAAAAAATAAGGAAAGGGTTACCAAATTTTAAAGCTGTTATTTCTCTCAGCATTTTTTCCCTTCGATGGTTTCTTTGTGGTTATACAAGATCATTATTTCTCTTAATTTCTCACTATATTTTCTCTCAATTCTGCAGTAACAAACTGAATCTTTTTTTTTTTTAACTCATCTAGACAAGTAGACCCTAACGGTCTGTTGTATTATTTTTCTAATGTGAAAAATAGATGAAAAATTGCTGTAGTAGTTTACATCTAACAGAAACAAGCATTTTATTGCTATGTTTATGTTGTTTACTGAAATGAATATTTGACCTACATATTATCAAATAGCAATATTTAGTTGTCATGGGAGGTACTTATATATATATTTTTTTTTTTTTTTTTTTTTAATGTAGCTAAAATTAGAAGACTAAGCCCTTATGGATCAGGTGGAAGATGAAGGTTCTTTCTCTGGGCAGGTCAGTGGATTGGGAATTAGATTTAGGAGACCCTTTTCTGCCTGAGGGAAACCAAATTTGGTCTCCTGTGTGCATTTTCTAATTCATTGGAACATAAGATGTTCACAGGCAATCCGTGCAAAAACTTAACCTGATTAGTAATCCAAAAAAGAATGACCAGATAGTCTTGAGAGGTCCCTTCTTATCTCAACCAATTTTTTTTTTTTGATTCTGTGATTTTATATTTTTCTGTTCAGGAGAATTGTAGTTCTGGACATGTGAGTTCCGATTCCTTTCCTTTTCCTTTTCCTTCTTTTATAGACTATTAGCTAATAGGTCACAAACTTGAAAATTCTGCAGTGTGAGTTAAAGTTCTTTTAGGAAACAGAAGAAGAGAATCTGCATGAAAGATGGAAAAGTTCTTGATTTAACAGTGAAATTTGTTTTCCTCACCTTCAGCAGAAGTTATGCAGGGAGCTTATATCAAAATACACAAATAATTTTAACTTACTGTAAATTGTTTTGGTCATTTAGTAACCTATTTACCAAAATATTGTTAATGATCAATTTGACCAGTTCCAAAATAATTTCTCATACATTTTAGGCTTTTCATTTGCATGGTTTCAGACACCTGTTTTCGATTGTACAACAATTTACAGATGGTAGCTTCTATTAATTTATAAGCAAAATTAGAGCTTATAGATCAGCTATATTTTGTGTAAATTATTTGCCATACATGTATATTTTTTTGTATACTTGTATATAAGAGGTATATACCTCTTACAGTATGTTTTCTGCAGAAGAAAACATCAGAAAATAATATCTATGATTAGTATCCCAGAATTTATTATCAACAATATGACTTTTATAAATTTAATTATGTAAAAAATTATGTAAAACAGAGTTAATATTTTTTTTGTTACACTGATTCAATTTTCTCTAATAAAAAATAGTGTACTTCTGTGGGCTTTTTCTTCTGATGCTTTAATATTGAAAATCCATAAAGCTGTTTTGACAGATGAACAACACAATTTTGTAACAGAATGGAAAATTTTAGAAACTGAATAGCGGATAAAAGATGAGTGGAACCAGGGAGGATTGATGTTATAGCTGAAGGCAGCATTAGAGATTAGGTACTCATTTGACTTTTCAGAAGGCCTGGTGACTCACTGCACATAAATGAAGTTTGTGATACGTAATGAAATGCTTTCTATCTTCACTGCAAGGAAATTAGCACGTATTTTGTGAGAAGAATATTAATATTATCTTCCATGTGTTTCAGAGCAGGAACACATTAACAGAGGAGATTTGAAAAGAATTTCACTTTTATAATGTCAGATGGTAAAAGCTTTAAAACAAGGTCACCTTTGTAAAGTAATGAGATCAAATTAGGTTATAAACAAGCCATGCCTAAAAATATATTCACTGACCAAATGAGGCCTGTTGCCTCAAATTATGGATTTTCTTTACCAAGAATAATAGTCATATATTCAGAGTGAAATCTGTAAAGTTAAGCTATTAAAAACCCATGATTTCGTGAGGGAGGAGGGATAAGCATCTCAGTTGGCAGAGTAATTTTATGCCATTAGGGGAGAAAACCAGACAGGCTGTTTTATAGCCTTTTCTGCTCTGCATTGGAAAACAATTCTTGTTTTGTTTTGTTTTGTTTTGTTTTGCTCTTGTTTTTTTGGTTTTTGGGGTTTTTTTTCCAGGAGAGCAGGGGTGAATAGGAATGGAGATGTGTTTGAGAAAAATAGTGATAGAGGAAACTAGAATAAATGAGAGATACTGACAATCAGTATGCCATAAGAGCAAGATAGACAAGACAGAGCAATTAAAAATGCCATCTTTATTCTTTATTTGAAAACAAGACAGATATGAAATAAGACTCTACATATGCAAACATTGGATTAAATGGGACAACTGGCCAAAGAGGAGGTTGGTTAGTAAATTAACAGTATTTTCTTAGAGAGGATTGGATTACTGCATGGGTGGTTTGTGAATTAGGCACAATAAATTATTAGAGTGAGAAAAAGAAAAAAAAAATATATATACATGTGTGTGTGTATAGACATAGATATAAGATAATGGAGGTTATTTAGGAAGAAATATTGCATATAAGGAGCTAGTAGTTTGATATGAAGACACAGATAGTGAGATAGATAGACAGAAAATTGATCTTCAAGGCAACCTGAAAAGGTAGATAAAGAAATACACTTGATGATTAAAAAAACTGGCCTTGCAACCTTGCAATCTTAACTTGCTATCAAGATGACTTATGGTAACAGTGGAAGTACTTCTAAGTGGGTAGAATATTTTTAGACATGATATAAGACTTTTTCATCCCTCCTGGTTGGGATGAGGGGACAAAAGGATCAGAGACTTCTCTTCATTATCCAAATTAAATTTAAGTAGAGGTCTTCAACATAATTTTTTAAAAATATGTTTATCAAAACCCTGCCAGCCTTACACACATACACACGCACACACGTATCACACAGCTCCTCATTCAATGAGTGGTTTGTATCTTTACAGCCCCCATACATCTCTGGGTCAATTCAATGAATGTGATCAAGGATCTAAAAAGCAGCTGGTTGCAATTTTTTAAAATTTCACTGAACCTCCTTCATCAAAATGTTTTTATATTACCTTTGCATTTTTTTTTTGTCGTCAGGTAGAAGTTTGTACTGGTTGGGACAAGTTAAAGTAGAGTGAACTTTCCTGTAAACTGAAGTAATTATTTTAGAAATGCTATTTAAGACACAACATTTTATTATCCTCTTTCTCTAAAATATAGTTCCCTTCCTTTGAAACAGTTTATAAACAACTACTTCAAATTTTTGATAAAGAAAACACTAGAGAATCTAATAGTGCTTGTCTACCACACATTGGTGAAATAAATCTTGTACAGTTAATGTTTCTGAAAGACCTTGAGGGCTTTTGATGAGGTGCTTATTACTTCTTGAGCATGCTCATATAATTAAATATTGTGCTTTATAACTTCTGCTGGGGTACACTGACAGAGCACCAATGAAATTAATACAGCTGTAGATTTATACCAAATAAAGATCATCTGAGAAATATTTAATGCTTATTACCAATAAATAACCTTCGGGGGTCTAGATAAATAAACAGCATATTGTTAATACTTTCAAGGGAGAAAAAAATTTAAAAATATCGTTTTATTTTGCATCAGTCTCCCAGATAAAAGCATAACATTTTAACCAAAGACAAAATCTGTGGATCCAGAGTCTTGAGGAAAAAAAGTATGATCAACAATTGTTTTCTGAGTAACATACTTTTAAATTTGTCATTGAGCAAATTTGTAATTGAACAGATGATTGTTTTCAGGTAAACACAGAGTACATCCAAGTATGTGTAAAAAACGTGGAGAAGGAGAAAGGAGGTTTAATATATGTTTCCATAGGTTCACCACACATAAAAAATACCCCTGAACATGGCACAAAAGCCAAGATTATGTCATTATTTGAAATGTGACCCACCTTTCTAACTTAACACAGGTGGTCACTGATTTCAAAACAAAACTAAAATAGTCTCACCCTGTCAGAGACACCACATTTTTGTAGTAAAGCCCAACTGTAAGATAATGACAAAAAGAGATGAAGACAAGAGGTATGTATTAGTATATTTAAAGTTTGCCAAAATAGACCCATGAGATCTGTCTATAGTTTTATGAATGAAATTTTAAAATCCCATCTTTAAAATTTCATTGAGTGCAGTTATTTAAATAAAAAAAATTGTGCATGTCTTCTTTCTCACAGTTAGGAAAAGGGAAGAATGAAAAATTTGAAAGAAATAGAGGGCACTTGTATACAGCAGGGGTCTAGAGAATTTGTATCTTTTTCTTTAACACTGTGAATGCATTTTCACTTAGGTTTGAAATTCATATTCACAGTGAAGAAAATGCTTTGTGTATTGATGTGCTCTCCTGTAATACAATACTGTCAAGTTGCCTGACCACACTGATAGCTCAGACTTCATTTTATATTCTCACTGGAGACTCTGAAATTGGTCTCCAGGCAGCATCAGCTAACTGCAGAGATTTTTGAGTGCTGTAGCCACGTACAACTTCCAAATAGGAATGGCCTATGCTGTGTCAGAGAAGCATCAAAATCTACTCGTATTTGGAGTTAGCTGGCAGTGTAGATTACCAGGTGTTTATTTAATGCAGATTACCCTGTAGCCCCAAGCTAGCTTTCAGAATCCACATCACTTTCTCTCCCAACCCTAAGAAATTATTTGATCACAATGGCAGAGAAAAAGCTACAAGACTTATGAGGGATTTTTGAGCTCTCACAAGTTAAAAAAAGCTTTCATGCTCAGGCTGAATTCAGACAAGTCTTCATTTATTAGAACATTCTATTTAATATCTGTTTTGAAGTAGTTCTTCATTAGCACTATGTAAAGTGGTATGACTCGGAAGCATATGTAGAAGGTTTAGGTTAGCTTATAGTTCTATGTAGACCTTTGTATCTGAAGCTTTTAAATTACTGTAATTTTCTCTTCAAGTTTAGGAATCTGCAGGGCAGAAAACTTGAACTTCTAGTCAATTGATCTTGTGTTGATACTTTTCGACACTGTCAGCCTGAAATTTTAATGTAAATCATGTGTGACTCTTCATTGTTGATGAACATTCTATGAACCACCTTTGCTTGCTTTATAAATTACCAATGAAGACTCCTGTGTAGTAGGGGGATGAGGAGATGATCAGGGTTGACATTTGCAGGTCTTCATCTGGTGATCAAAGGTCATGTTAACTGCACCTACTCACCCTTTGCTTGGGAATGTCCAATGTTTGAAAGTTCACCCATTAAAAACATTAAAGATGAAACTGTTCAAAAAATACTGTGTATCACCACTTCCATGAAGAAATATGAATGATTCTTCTTACTAAAACCAAATTGCATTATTTCACTCTTAAAATAAATAAATTCTTAAAAATGACACTGTAAATTTATCATATTCTTCTGTGATGACAATTCATAACTAGAAAATTATTAAGCTATGATTAAAACGATTTTGATGTCTCTATTTTATGATACTAAGATTTTTGAAGGTTTTGGTTTGTAGTTTTGTTTTCTTGTAGCTTTATGAGAAAGAGTATTGAACATTATTAGGAATTACAGAAAGTTTTGCTAAACTGTTCATTTATAATGGAACTGTGCTAAACATTTTGGCCTGTAAAATCAAAAGCAAGTTAAAATATCAGGCTCTCAGTGAAGCAAATTGTATGGCAATTGATGAAACTCCCTTTGCTCAATAAAGCAGATTATAATATCCGTGAGTACAAATCCTTGCTGGTATTTAGTACTGCAGAGAAGGTAGGTTTTATAGCTCCTAAGCATCACTGTGGAGGGAGTATTCTGTGAAAGATTTTTTCCTCATCTCTAGCATCTGGTCTTTGACCAGTGTTTGAACTGCAGCTGAGATTTAAGGTGTTTTGTTTGACTGTATAGTCTGTACATTGTCAGCTTCTAACTAACACCTTTGCAGAGCATTCTTGAAAATTTAGTATAAAAATAATACTTAAATATCCAAATGAATAATTTTTCACATTCTTTACATCTGTTTTCATTGACAAATGTCAGTACTGGTTTTGCTCATTAGCAATGAATATCTGCGCTAGCAATTAAAAATAGTACTGATTAGCAAGATTTTAGTATTTTCATAGGTACTCAAAAGAGTACAGGGATATGTGCTATAGTAAATTGCCAGAACAAGGGCTCAACTTAAGCACTGTTGGACAGTTCATAGGAAAGCTGTTCAACACCTCCTGCCTGGGATTCCTGTCAGGTGCATATTGATGTATCGGGCACCCAACACCTTCCGAATACTTTTGACTCTGCATAAAGAGACGGGCTTCATCACGTGCAGTGAGTCACAAATAACTGTGAACAATAGTAGACTTCTGAAGTGTCATATCAGTGGAATCATTTGCACTGGGTTCCCAGGTGCCAGGCTGCTAGCCTGTAACCTGCTGACAAGGCAACGTTCAAATTACAAATTATGATCAAAGCCCTGCTCAGCTTTCTTGTCTGAAAGAGCTGAATGAGTCTGGTGGTCTGAATATGCTTTCTAGAACCAGAGTACTATTCAAGGTGTAACTGGCTCCTTTCATATGACCCTGTAATAATACTATACATATTTAAATTTTGAGTAAAACCAATAAAACTAAGCAGAGAGCAAGAAATATTTTTACTGAAGTCCAGATTCCATTACTTTTAATCCCTCAAAGTGGTAGCGTTCTATGAAAGTTGTTTCAGTGGATTTTACTGAAACCATCAGAAACAAACTAATATTTCTTGCTTCTTTTCACATTTTTTCCTTTCTCTATTGAGAAAATACAAGTCACTTTTTCATACCAAGAGGCTTTAGAGCATACAAATGATATTTGTATTACAAAATGATACATCCAAAACAGAACTTACATTTACTACCAGAGATTAAGATATTCAAGAGACAATATAGATATCTGTAAGAATGCATTCCTTTTCCATATGCAGAGTTCTTATATTTAATGAATTTATCAAAGCAATAAATCTGATATTCTGTCAATCCACATATGCAACTGTAGTATACCTGTATTTCCCTAAACTTAACTAGTCATTTATCTGTCATTATATAATTTTCTCAGTCTTCTTTCTTTGAAAAATTCTTTTTTTTTCTTTTTTTTGGTCATATTTTTATTTTACTATGAAAACTAATTCCAGTGCACATTTTTGCTTTGAAACTAGTCTGAGAATATTTAGCAGGGAATTAAAAAGTTCATAGGTGACCTTCAGACTGGAAACAGATTGCTCCCGAGTTGTTCTTTATGACATTTCTTTTTTTTTTTTTCTAAAAGTAAGGGGTATTATTAACTGAAAGAAATACAGGATTAAAGCCACTGGCAGCCCAAATCTACAGTATATTTTTGTAATTAATATCTTTCTATTCAGAACACGAATTCATTTGGTTATGTAATACTAGAGTGAAATCCTTTAGAAAGCATTTTAACGCAACATTGTGATATTGAATTGATGTCCATATTAGATAAGAAAGTAGAAGGATGTCTCCTGGGAATAAAGGTGGTTTATTTTACTTTACAGCTATATATTGGTGTCCCTCATGGTTTCATGGGTAGATCAGTCAGTATCTCTACCTGACAACTGGATAGCAAATCCTACCAGTGTGTATAATGAAGTGCATGCAATGACAAGCTTCATTTGACTTGTCTGCTTTCTGAACACATAAAATACCAGAGCTGGGCTAATTATGCATGCAAAAAATATTTTCAAGTGCAGATCCTTTTTCAGACATAGCATTAAAAAGTAATCAATTATGCTCTATCCTCTTGAGATTACTCTACAATTCATCCACCAGCAGTTACGACACCGAATCCTAGTACTAGCAGTCAAGTTGGGATTTTAACTCAGTGAGTTGTTATGGCATATTTCCAGGACATGATCGTGGCACAGCTGTTTTCTTCCGTAACAAGGTGAATTATAGCAGACAGTGAAGCCAACAAACCTCTTAGCATTTGAGTAGGGTGCTCCCTGCCAACCAGGGAGCAGGCATTGACAAGATTTGGCTTTGGAAGGGCTGGCATTTGTTCCATTGCTTTCATTTGTCAACGACAGTCATTATATAGAATGGTCGAGTGGTGCCTCCTGTAGGGACACGAGATTACAGTGAGAGATAAGTAACAGCAGGAAGGACATTAGTGTTCTCCTTTGAAAAAGCCCATTTTTTAGATGACATTTTCTACATATATGGCTGAAATACAGTTTCTGAATCTAAGTGAACCCTGAAATGCTCATGATTAAATATCTGATTATCAGGAAGAATAAGGCAGTCTGTGCTGAAATGCATTTAATATGGAGAAGCCACTTTTTGACATGCATCTCATGGAGTTATTATAAAAATGTCTTAAAATATTTCATAGATTTTTGAGAATGTAGGCAGTATTATCATTCACTATGGGATCATACAAGGTCTCTAGGCCAGAATCAAAATTGTCTCTGTATCTAGTGTGAAAAATATGAACTTAATTTAATC
Source organism: Argya squamiceps (assembly GCA_037834095.1). Taxonomy (NCBI): domain Eukaryota; kingdom Metazoa; phylum Chordata; class Aves; order Passeriformes; family Leiothrichidae; genus Argya; species Argya squamiceps. Next base: position 33,881,326 of record JBBMKD010000216.1, read on the forward strand.
TATACCCTGCAGTGATAGAACCTAGTACGAATAATATTACTTGTATTCTTTTCCATAAATATAAAATGAATGCTCCATCTAGATTACAACACCAGGTCAAGCCATAAACCTTGTTCACCCAGCAAAAAGGTATCAAAGTAGTACACAAATCCCTAAAATTGATCATCTCTATCATTGTTTTATGTGCTCAGTAATTGTCCCCTAATCAGAAAGCCTGATGTCTTTTGATTGTTTCTTATTTAGGCTGACTCCTTTCAGGAGGCTGTAAAACCATTGTTTTCTAACTAGGAGCAGTTGGAAATCTCTGTACGTAATGACAGGTTGTTATCTGGCACCGTTTCCGTTCCAACATCTTGTGTAACAATACTTTTCCCAGCATGAATTCCCAACCAACTGCTAGCAATACCTTTAATGTATCTTTTTCAGGCAGATTGTTCCCCTTGTACAAACATATATGCATAGTAAGTGTTAAAATACAGTATGGTTGTGAACAAAATATGAACTCAACCAGATTTCTTAACCATATGAACAGACACACAGAAATACACAGGAATAGCATAAAGAAATGTTCTCCACAAGAAGATCAAACAAGTTATGTTAATCTGATTGGCATGTGAAAGAAGAGTTAGGGTTGCAAATTAAGAAAACGCTTAAGAAACACGTTAAGATAATATGACATCGAAGACTGTAGAGTCAGAATAGTAAATATAACCCTCTGATAGGATTGATTCAAAATTTGACATAGATCTTCACTTGCATAGCAAGAAATTAAGTTAAAGTGAAGCAAATCAAAGAAAATCCATAAATTATAATATTGAAGATCTCACAATAACAAGAAAGTTGCTGTCAAAATGAGATTCTAATTGAATTTTTTGTTTTCTTTCTAAAAGGTACCAGTTTCTTCCAGATTGCTTTCCAGGACAGCATTAACAGTAAGGTCTAATAACATGAATGTGTAGGAATAATAGTATTTGAATCAATATTACATTTAGGATCAGCTAAAAATATCATTAAAACCAAATTAATGATGTGAAAGAATTATATGCAGAGTCACTGCTGCATCAATGAACACTGTAGTTAAAACATGTTATGTAGTGCAAATTCACGTTCACCACTGTTGTCAAGGGAACTATCTCAGATTTGCATAATCTAAGAATCTTTTTTTTGTTGTTGTTGTAGAAGTGGAATTATACTATTGGAAATCAATAATGCCATACTGTTATTTCCAGTACCAACCAGCCATCTTTTTTTTTGTAATAGTCAATTACAGAAAAAACACAAACTTAAAGAGTACTGGATTAATAACTGATTAATGACTAAACTATGCAGATAGACAAATTTCTGCTGTTGTAAAGACTTCCAATTTACATCATGCTTGCATATAGAAGGATGTCAATGGTCACTCTAAAGCAAGGCCTCACAATATTATTTACAAGTAAATCAACCATGCATATGGAAACATGTAAAACCAAGCATGTTCAAATTTTACAGAGAGAAGTTAATAATAGCAACAGTACTGTTTCAGTCCTCCTGGGAACATTCTGAGTTTCATGCAGGAAGAGTACTGGAATTTGATTACTGGCAGATATGATGAGATATAGAAGAACCAAAATGCAGAGTACAAATGAGGCAAAGGAAAGGGTAGGAAAAAGGAGTAAAAAGACATAGAAATGTTTCATATTTCCATAAAAGGAAAAATAATGATGAAATTTTAATGAAAATCGAAGAAAAAAACGGGATCTCATATAGTTGTCCAAAAATATGCAAAAGTAAATGGAGAAGAGCCAGCCAGATGCTCTGTCAAATTTTAATTTACAAGTGCATTCCTAAAAGTAACTGATTGAATCAGGTAGACAACTTCCAATAATATTAAATTTATGGCAAATAATTATATTTATTGTGTGTTTCATGTTAATTAATGTTAGAAAGGTAGAGAAGTTGCCCTGTGTCCGGTCGGATACGTGGTCATCTCAAACTTTTCTTGCACTGCAGGTGACATGAAGCCTCTGATGCAATAAGGCTGAAATAATACTATCTGCTTCTTGAGAAGATTCTCAGGGAAAAGCAGCCATTTCCTGCAACAATTTCCTGGTATCAGTTAGGCTGCTAAGGAGGTATTGAAACACTTTACTAAGTTTCACTGAGAAGAAAGGAAGGGGAAAACACACCTTCAGTATATCACTAAAATGGACTGTAGCTGTTTGAGAGCTCTAGACAGTGATAAGTCATAGAAAGGAAAAGGTTAGAGCCTTGTCCTGCTTCAACTAGATTATGACTTGATCAAGATAATCTAGTTTAAAACTAGATTATGTGTACCTCTAGCACACTGATGGCACTATAGACAGGATCTCCTTTTTGTATCTTTGCATGGTTCCAGTTCACATTTTTAATTAAGAACAGGCCTTTCCTTTATGGATGGTGTGCAGTCAGGTGCAGCTTCCCTCACACCTAATTACCTATCTGTCTTGGCTAAAGTGCAGGAGTCCTGACTTCTAGAGAAATAAATCTATTGTTTTATCTGTCCAGGACACAATACTCTAAAAATAAGTAACACAGAATCCAAAGTTTAGCGAAAATCTATTTGACTTCTAGGTTTAGGAAACTAATTTGAAAATAAAGGAAAGAAGAATATGAAAAGATGGATATAAATATCCACAAGCAGAACTTGGGTAATGGAGAAAAAAATAGAAGAAAGCTGCATATCAAACCAAAAAAATCACAGAACAAAAGATCACAGATGCAGTGAGAGAATGAGAAACATTTCAGGTTCACTATAGAGCAAATAAGCTGAATTCAAAGACAGCACTTTGCATTTATTTAAAAAGTATTGAGCTTGAAAAATATTTCACCTCGAGATCTCAAAACAATTTTGAAAGACTAATTAAAAAACTAAGCATCACCTTAAAATGTGCCTATGAGGACTATAAAAATTATTATTTTATTCTCATTAAAAATTATGTTACAATAGGGATACCTAGGAATAGCATGATTTTCTTGACTTCTAGGTTTTTCTGTAAACTGTGAGGACATTCTCAGACCATCAGTCAATATGCCAGTTGGAGCTGGCATCTGAAGGGATTGTAACAGATGGTGAGTGTGATCCTTTTCATTGAGTTCTGAGTGCACTGATTTAGCAATTATGTATTGAACAATACATTCCAAAGTTATTTTATGGAAGATATCTCTGCCTTGGTCACACTTGAAATCTAAGGACTGAGACAGAATAAACATATCTGAAATGGTTGAAAAATTCCTGAGCACAGCTAGACTTTAAGCAAAGGATGGATAATGGTTAATAAGACCTTCACCTTTTAAGATTTGCCCTCCAACACACAGGATATTATTAGGAAAAATCCTTTTCAAGAGATTCATTGCCAGTTACATAGTCTTGTTGATCTTCAGGAATGAACTTTCCTTCTAGTAGAATTTTTTTTTCTAAGTTTGAGATTCCTCATTCAAATGATAAGTGCATCAGAGTGACGGTAAAACATCAGCTACTGTCAATAGTGGTCACTGACACAACAGCTACGTTTGACATTGTGAATAATGTGTGTGCATGCACACATTAGCAGAACAGAACTAATGCTTCTTACATTTATAAGATCTGTAAACCAGTATATATCTGCTAAGCCAACCATTAGGTAGTGTCAAGGTAGGGATGTCTGGGACAGTAGGGACTGTCATATTTAAGAGATGGAAAGGATTTAATTTCTTTCCTTTCATAATATGCTCATTTCAGCTGTTATTTGAAAGGTATAGATGTATTGGTGAATAGGGAATATATGACTTCTGTCTGATTTTCACTCTGGCTAGCATAACCTTCTCTGTATTGGGTTCCAAACATCAAAGGCTAGTTTTTTCCTATTTAATTTGTTTGCTGATACATCGCCATGATTTCAGGCATAGAGTTCTGCTGAACTTTCTTATGGTGTTAGAAATCAGATTGGAATATAATCAGAATGCTTTGGTTAATGTTCTGTATAGTCAGGATTCTGGCTCTATTCTATTTTTCCTTCACAGCATATGTGAGATCTAAAAAAACCCCATTGCAGTCTTTTTGCAAGTTGAGTCAATATAATGTCCTTACGTGTTTTTCTCATGGTGCTCCTTGAGGTATCTTTTCTGTTTCCAAACATCTAGCTACTAAAAGCATAATTGAGATAAAAAATTCACACCTAATTAGATACAGGAAATGGATTCAGACAAATGTTCTTTTCGTATATGTTGCTCAACTATGGAGAAAATTGTGCTGAAATATTTAGGAAACATTAAGAAGTGTAAGCAATTTTCGGTTTTATAGTTGCAGAAACTTAGGTAAATAACCAGGTAAAAAGAATTAACCAGGTGCCAAAAAATTCTAGGAGGTTACAATCTGAGTGAAAGCAAGCTAACATAGTTCTGGTGAATAGTCACCATAATAACATTCAAAAATAAAAGCAAGCACTGATAAACTTGTATTAGAAACATTTATGAGGCTACTTTTTCAATTGTCTGTCTTACTAAGCACAATGATAACAGGCAACAGCTGCTGCAAACTTATATGTTGTTGTCACACATAAATGTTGACAAGTCACAAAAAAGACAGCATAGAATCTGGTCAGATTACAAATGGGATTTATGTAGAACATTTCATTCTGTAAATAAAATATAATAATTATTTTTATTAATTTCTATTTCAAATATCTTTGTCATTCAAGACCACTACATGTAGTGCACAAGTCATACACATCTTTTTTCTTTGGATGAAATTTTCTTTTTTCTTTTCTTTTTTTTTTTCCATGGAAATACTCTGTATACATTCTGTATCACATTATAATGAAAATTAGACACTAAGTAGGAAAAAAAAGAGTTTACATGTTGTATTAAATATATCCTAGTATTTTTTGTCAAGTGCAAATAGATGCATTTGCGTCCAATTCATAAAAAATTTCTTGTGAGAAAATCTACAATTACTTACCTATATTTTTAAATGAGGATTCTCAGGACAACAAAACTTGCTTGCAACTTTGGTTTGGGTATTAGGACAACCTGTATATAAATCTATATTTTTTATTAAACAAGTTATTCTCATATTCTTCAGTAATACTGTTTAATTCAATATGTTTGTATTTGAAGTATTAGATTTTTTGTTGCTATGGTAAGCTGCTGGTTTTTAAGAAGCAAGATAATGGTTTTTACTTAATTTGACTTCCAAAACAGTTGTTGAAAACTGTTACTTTAAATAAATCATATTATCAAGACTTTATCACATGTATATTCTGCAGAAAATATATAATGAGAATTTACTTGTAATAGCAATAAATAACATATTACTGTACATGCAGAAAACAAATTAAATCCAGATATATTTAAAATTGTTTTTTATAAGAAGTTGATTTTCTATGAATAGGGAAAAAATCCTACAAATTCAATTATTGGAACTGGTTTTGTTATGAGAAGTCAAAATATTGTAGCTTGAAAATGTGTGTTTGCAATATTTAAGGTTTACTTTGTCATTCTTAATCTACTCAATTCGCTGTTTCTATACTGCATGAAATTATTGGAGTGATTATTTTCCCCAGAGAGGGATGCTCCAGTAATAACATAATATTGAGATTATCCATGTTCCTGAGGTATAATACAATGCAAAAATAAAGAAATTCAACTTCATTCATATGGTGCTACTATCCAGATATTCACATTCCATGTGACAAGAGATGCTACCTGTAATACCAAATCCAGTTATTCTTGAATACATCTCATTTCTCGGAATTCATGGAACTCAATAGTCCAAACCAGTACATTCTGATAGCAAAATGCTAATTTTTGGTGTCGTGCACTGATTTTAGAGATCTGCATTTTATGTTTTAGAACATACTACAGGATGTACAGATTTGGGGTTAATATGTATTCAATATTTTCTTCTTTCCCTAATTAGACCTCTTGCCAAAACTTTGTTTTAAATATTTTCTTTTTCCTTTATTGTGTGCATTTATATTTAATGTGAAAACTAACTGTACAGATGGTATTTTCATAAAAGTCCATTGAGAAAGGCTGAGACAATAATTCCAAATAAGTTCCTATGAGAAATAGCAAATTTAGGGTCACATCTGGAACTATGAGTTTATTTTACTACATGCCTTACAAGTAAATGAGTAGTACAGTACTTCACAGGGACAATTAAAACATAACAGCTCACTGCAGGCTAAATCTGCAAAAGGAATTTAGACTAAAATCTGTCCTTGAGTAGACATTTACTATCCATAGTTAGGAAACCTTCCTGAGAAGCCTGACTCTGCCAGTAGATGCATGCAAAAACACTAAATCTTTTCCAAGTACAAGTCTCTGTAGGAATTTTATTCTAGCTTTTTTTTTCAAATTACTTACTTCTATGTCCATATTCACACTATGCCTGTGAAATCAGGTCTTTACAAAAAGATTTCTGAGGATTGTGCTGATCTTCTTCTACAAAGTCAACAAATTAGAGGATGTCTTAGGAATTGGGAGTCATTGCAAGAATAAAATATGGGGAAAGAAAGACCTTTTCTAGTTTGGTATCTGTCTTCTGTACACTTTGGTGGCTGCATGTGCTGACAATCAGTTACCAGCAGGAAAATGTTACCCACTCATATGATCCAATTATAAGAGATGCCTCTGTCCAAATTAAGGTGTAAACAAGACCATAACTGAAGTCAATAGTATGGGTTGTATTTAATGGTAAATGTGAGGTAGAGAGATAGAAACCAGAGCAGGGGGAGAGAAAGAGAGTGAAAGAGAGAGAGATTAAACATAAAATAGCACGATCATGTGAATTCCTGTGGCATCCCACTGGTCCTTCTGTGATACATAGGGTGTATAAATTCGTGTATCAGACTGCGGTAATTAAATTGTATAAAACCAAATACCAAAAAGTATAACCCTGTAATATTGTAAAGGAGGGGAAGGGCTTCCCCTCTTCTGGGAAATCGTTAAAATCCCTTTTCATGAA
>JBBMKD010000216.1:33890896-33937124 GCA_037834095.1 Argya squamiceps
CCAATGGATGGGAAGGGGTTGGGTGTTCTAGAAGGGGACACTTGGCAGGACAATGGAAAGGGGCAGGTGCCTGAGCAGATGGGCTCTCTTCAAGTCTCCAGGGTGATTGACAGGGGGCTTCTCTCTGGGAGATGCCACTGGGGTCGGGGGATAGGGGGAGGGGTTTGGGAAGGAACAAACTGGCATGATACAAATAAGATACATATAAAATTCTGAAAGGCTTAATCATGCACTGCAGCAACTTACAGTCTCAACCTGACCCTGTAGCTGAGCTTGAAATCAATGTGTGTTGAGAGGAGAGCTTCACTCAAAACTCAGCTAACATATTTTCTCAAATGGATGATGGTCATTTTCCTCTAAAATAACTGATAGCTAGCAGTACTCTTGTATCTGCCATCACTTCAATCACCTCCACATAAGTAGGTATCCAAAGAAACCTTTGTGAGAGACGGAACTACAAACGGGTCTCTGCATAAAATTATTCTCTGCTTCACTGACACTTAGTCAAGATTCACAGGGAAGTAACATGATTCTCAAGCTTATGATTACAACTACCAGCTGCATAAAGAGAAAGGCCTCTGTCATTTACAGAGTTGAAAATAAAGTTAATAATAAAGTTGCAGAAATTGAATAGGCAGACTTTTGAAATGTGTCTTCTCCAATATAAGCACTTCCATAAAGAGACAAAAATCTGCTTCTCTCTGGTCTTCAGATATATTTTTCTCTTCCAATTGAAAAGTACACTAAAGATGCAAAGGAAAAATGTCTTTCTACTTAGACCACAGAAGACTCCTGATTTATTCCCATACTCCTAGCTCCTAAAAATTTATTGAGGTAGTCATCATCACAGACTACAAACATTCTCCACAAAATAAATTCAACAACAACAGCAAGCAGAAATTTATCCCTTTTGAACTCCTGAACGTCTCTAGTTTTACTTCTCTTTATTTATATAAATACAAAGCAAAATACAAAGAAAATACTACTGGGAATAATAAGGAAAAATTTTCAACGCATGGCAGACATGTAAAAAAGTTATTCAGGCAGCTGTCAGCATAGTACCTGCATTCCCTGTGGTACTGAAAATTTGCACTTGTAGCCAAAGGATGGAGAGGGGGTAACTTTTATCTGTAGCCTAGTATGGCTACTGAGGTCTGATGTTTTTTTAAGAAATATTGTCAGCACTTTCTGCAGAGATGAGCTTAAGTTCACAAACATGAATTTCTAATGTGCTTCATACCTACGCAAGTGTGTTCACTTGAGCATGCCACTCTGCCAATACTTTCCCTACAGAAATGCTCCACACCTAGTGAATTCAAATGAGTTTAATACACAGACTTATGATTAATGAAAAATGGCAGAGAGTAAGGGACTGAAACAGTTCGTGCTTTGTTTGATTAATTAATAAGAGACTCTCTTTTCCCAGCTTCAACTCATTATGCTAATGAAATGTCATCAATTAAGTCTTTCCCCTGATTATTGAATCTGTCAGGTAGTGCTCAGCTAAAAAGCTGCATTCCTTTGCTGTCTTTGTAGAGATGCCATCACAGGTTTTTATGAAATGCTTCTTTCCATTAGACATTGTTTGTTCTACTTTCTCATTATTGTATTATCCCCTTGACCTTGAGACAGGTGAATATGGAATGACCAAAATGAGACAGGGACAAGACTATCTGTGGCACTGTGGGTCAAGATAACATTATAGCAGAAAGATAAATACCATTCTTTATTCACGATTCCTTCATAATTATTAATGGTCTGGTAAAAGATAAATTCAAGGGGAGTGTGTGACATTCAGAAACCTATGCCTATGCTTAGTACAAGATGGAAGGGAAATATTTTATCATTCAAAATACATATTTTTCTATGAAAGTGATTTCATAGGCATATGGAAGTGGGATCATATAACAAAGGTATTGTAAGTAACTCACAGAGACAGAATAAAGAAATCCACATTAAAAGAAGTATGGTTACATACCATACATTTTGAGATATGAACTGTTTGTGCATATATTTAGGACTCTCAGTTGCTTTGAATAGCAATATATGGGGTTCATTGTATTGTTCTATAGATGCCAGTGGTTACAGTAAATTCTGATCCATCAGTTACCATGGAGAGAACATAACAAATTACACAGCTGCTTGGGAATGCGCCTTTGGAGAGGCAGAAGGTGGGATCTCTGAAGGTTTTATCTTCCACTTTTGTTTCCACAGCTGGAACACAGTGAATTCTTTCTGGTGGCTTCCCTCTGGATTACTTTCAGGTGATCATAGGTCTAGTCATATACCTGTGCCTCTCACATTGGTCATGAACTAGGGGAGAAGCTTTTGTGTTTCAATGGAAATACATGAGAGAATGCCACAATGCAAGTAAACATGCAAAGCAAGAAAAATGTGACTAAAGCTTCTGAACTAAAAACATAAAATCTCATGAAAACCCTCTTTATGGGAAGCAAAGCTCTAAAATCACACAAAGGACTGTGTTAATCTGATTTAAAAGATATCTTTCAAAGATAAAAAACAGATTAGAGAAAAATCTTCACAGGAGTTGATAGGGGCAACGACTATATCAAGTCATGCAGTGATCTGTAATGTTCCTGCACAGTTTTAAATTATTTATTTATTTATTTATTTATTTATTTATTTATTTATTTAAAGTATGGGCTGGATCTGGGAAAGAGATTGAATACTGTAGCAACAAAATTTTTAAAAGAAATGAAATTGCTAAAAAAAATCAGATACAGAGCTAATTGCAAAGAGGTAAGGTACAAGAAGATCGCATTATACCTTATGTTTAGTTCGATGATAAAATGGTTGGTGAAATTAAATTAAAGACTCTAAGTTGTTTACTACCACACAAGATGTTGGAATCACTGAGGATAGCTTTTAGAAAAATTCAGGATTCAACATATATTAAAATAGTCAAAATTTAGTAGCTGTTAAATAGTAAATATGACATCAATAATTGCTTGGAAAGCTTTACAGCACTATTTTTATTTAATATTACTTGCATTATAAAGACAGTTTGAAAATATAGTTCTTGTCCTCATTCACCAGAGTTATTTAATAATGATAAATGTGCAGAGAAAAGCAGAAAAAAATGATTTAAAATAATGAAATGGCTTCTTAAAACCAGAAGTTACATAAATGAATTTCGTGTCTTGAAAAAAAAAAAGAGAAGATATGGGAGACATAACTGAATTTTGTGAAGCTTGGAAAAGACGAATCAATAAAAAGATATTCATTATTTACATATTATGTTATTACATTGAAGGAACTAAGAGAAAATGAAGAAATAAGAAGATATAAAACAAGGAAGTCTGGTAATTTTGGGGCTTTTCATTCAGTGTGTCATCAGCTTGTGGAACATAAATGCTGTCAGTAAATTTTGCAGCGGTCAAGAATATAAACAATTAGGTAGGAGATGTCCTGGTGTAGGACAGGTCCAACAGTAACTGGTGCATGAGAGGACCATGGAATACTGCACTGTGGGAGAAGACACTCCTAGGAAGGAATTACTCCTTACCATCTTTCCTTAAACAGCCTTTTCTTTCTGCTGTCAGGAATATCATGCCAGGTTAAAAAAATAGAGTTTTTGGCTTACAAAAAACCTCCAAAACCTGCAACAAACACAAAACACAGGAACAACTGAGTTGTTAAAGATATGCGTGTTCACCACTGTATTTTCCCTCTATCCAATCACTTTAATAGCTAACAACTCTCATCCACAGCAGATTCAGGGGACTATCAGGGTATAGAGGGTTCTACTTATTGCTAAAATGGCTAAAGTTATGTTGAGAGTTTGCTGAAATGCTAAAGTTATTGTCAAAATGACTATGAAGTTATTCTTTAAAAATCTATGGTGTAAAAATGGTCCATCAATAAGGAAGAAAGGTATAGTATGTTCTCTGATTATTTTTGCAGTTGCTAAGATCTAGATTTTTTTTTCCTATTTTAAATTCTGTTTATGCATTTGTCATGGATTTCTCACTTGAATCACACACATTTATTTATAGTATCAGCTGGCCTGTGGCAAAGATAATAATTCCAAACAATTGGACTATATATGACTGCAAATCTCTCCTCAGACAGGCTTTCTTGTTGGAATTCGGAACTGAAATTGGTGTGGAATTATTTAATCTAATGTTTTTTGGAAAGGACAGCGGATATTTTGGATCCATTTCACTTACTGAGATTAAACACCTTGGATGAGACCACAGCATGTCTGCAACAGGGCTTTAGACTAAAGCTGACTGTAAACTTCTTTACAGGTTTAGCTCATAACATTTTTGGAGATATGAAACTCACACACTTCATTTTTCTTATTTATTAAGTAAACCAAAAAGTTTAATTGAAGAAAATGCAATAACATTTTGAGTCCCTCACAACTCAACCAGAGAGTTCTACTTTGATATGAACTGTATTATTTCCTATAGTCATTACCTTTCTAGTGTTGTGAACACATGAAACTCCCCACCCTCCCAATGCAACCTCTCATTACGGGGATTATGGAGTAGTTAGGAAATCTTCCATGCATTATGGAAGCTGTAGAGATAGAGGATGACACAACTTTGTAAAGTATAAGAAAAGAGCTATAAATAAAAGGAGAATAAAAAATCAGAAAAAGGATTCAGTTACTGTAGCTACATAGATGAGTTCTCACAGAGAACTAGTTGTATTTATTTGCATATTTGTTTGATGTTGCTATATCATATCTTTATTTATATTTAGTACAACCAACATCTCTTCTCCTACACTCCTTCATACAAAATAAACAATCCATTTAAAATTATCTGCAAGCCATTCCTGATAGTTATTTGAAAGAGTGCTGCTATTATAGCAAGGACTCTCCTTCAGGGAGGAGAATAATAGTTTACCAGTATAGATAATAGCACACTAACATAATAGGTGATGTGCTTTGGTGCAGTTTAGTTTTGTAGTTAAGCTGCATATCACTGGAAAATATCACAATATTTTCACTTCCCTCTTGTGAGAAATGCAGTTTGCTTTAGCTGAGGTAATTGAAAACAAAACAAAACACCAAAATATCTGGATCAAGTCCTTCTGGTTTTGCAATGAGTAAATATGAAAAGATGATACAAAACCTGCAAGAAATATTTCATGAAGCTTAAACTGAGCAAAGCAAAGATGAAAAGCAGAGCTTACTATACTTTGCTACTATGCCAGAAGTTATAGGATTATTATAGATATATTATAATATTATAATTATAGAAAATTATTATTATTATTATTATTATTGCTTTTCAAAACTATCAAAAATTTTCAGTAAGATTTTTAATTCTGGAATTATTTTCCATAGAATTTGGATTTTTAGTACTTTTATAGGATTTCTTTGACTCATTTCTTTTTTATAGGTGCAGCAAGATGCTTCTAACAGCCAAAATGTCTGACATAGTATATGTTATATATTTTAAACAGGAAGAAGTCAGCTTGCATCACTCATCCAAATCTCAATCTCATGTCACAGTCTGGTGCTAGACTAAGAGGGAAAGAAGAGATGTCATTACATTGAGGTCTCCACCACATACATTTGCTGACCAATAGGAGCTGTATACTCCTGCTTTCTGTGGAAAATTAATTTTAGATTTATATAAGTGCAACTCATCTGATTTACATAGCACATATATACTCAAGCCTGCAGTAAGTCACTCTGGCTTTATCATGAGTTACTCTCGTTTCTGTTCATGTAAGTGATTGAAACATCATTTAAATTTATTACCTTTAAACTCTACTTGATTTGAAACGCAAGGAAGGCTAGAAAAATCATTATATCTTTCAAATTATTTTTTTTCTTCTAATGATTTCTGAGGGATCAGAATGAAACAATCAGTCTATTGAAAATCTGTAATACCAGAAACTGAATTTTTCAACCAGTCATTGAACTCCAAAGTCTAGATTTAGTCAAATTATTCTTGCTTCAAAGGCAAAATATATCTAAGGAAAGATGTAAGGACTGTCTCATCTGTCTTCTCAAAAAATATATTTGAGATAAGAACTGTGTTGCCTTGGACACAAATAAACACAATGGACACAAATGTCAGTATGATTGTTCGCACCACAATAGCAAAACTAAATGGGGAACACAGCTTCTAGACGGAAGAAATTCAACCTTCTCATAGCTCTTCCACTTTATGGTGTAGTGATCTTGTGGGGTTTAATTAAAAATCAGTGTAAGTGAAACCAAGTATCATTTTCCCAACTTTTATTCAGCTCACAATCCATGCCACTGCCCATCTTTGAGGTGAACGAGAGTGTCATAAAAGATGTTTATCTGTAGTCACAAATTAATGGTGTGCACAGTACATATTGAAACTATTGGCTAACACCTCTGTTATTAAAAATACTATCCAGTTTCAGAGACATGGAGACATAGTAAAAGAAAATGATCCTGACCATTGGTGAAGCCATTTACATGAACATGCAGTATAAATCCCACCATCACAAAGTCACATGATTATGCTGAGTTGGAAGGCACTCACAAGGATCGTCCAACTCCTGGCCTGCAGGACCATCTGCCAGAGTCACACCATGTACCTGAGGGCCATCAAATGCAAAGACAGCAGCTAGGAGAACAAACAAGAAATCTAAAGGTCCCAGTTTTTTATGGTTTATATGCATGTATATATATCAAAACAAAGAGAATGATAAAGAGGTGAAAGAATTAGCAGTTATCAAAGGAAATACTTTTTTCTTTTTCATATTTGTTAGACTAAAAAGTGACCTGAGGTAAGCTAAAGAATTTCCATTATTGTAAAAACCGAGATTAGAATTATTTTGTTTGTGTAGCACAGTTTTTTTAACATATACATTTTTCTAAAATAGATATTTAACAATAATTTTTATGAAAGAATAAAAAACTTATGTGAATTAGGTTAAGTACAATATAAGCATAAATTTCTTGATGCAACCAGTGCATAAGTAACAAAAAGACTGAAATAGTTATAAATAATCAACTGGCTGATGAAATCCAATGGATTACCAAGAAACAGTATAAAAGGCAGAATTATGCATATGAAATTCTGTAAGGCTATTTTCACATCATAGTCATTGTAAGAAAAATATGAATTGCAAAAAAATATTTCTAAGCAGAATATTATGGATTAAAAAGAAAGATGAATTCATCAACCAAATGATGCAGTATTTTATCCATATTCTTTCTTCAAATCTTTTACAGATTTCAGAGAATGCTCCATTATGGATAAAGAGGAATATAAAATTCTACATTTATAGTTCAATCTAAATACCAAAATTAAGTACAGGAGCTGACCCTCTCTATCAAACTTAATGTTCCTGATAACATCTTAATTTGGATAGTGAAGTGTGCAAACTCAGTCTTTTAATCAGGATTCTAGCAAGATATCTCAATAAAAATATCATCAAATTCCCACAGTTCTTAACTACTCAGACAAGAATAGGAGACAAAAGCTTTTTTTGAAGTGTTATGCAATAAAATTGTTATATTCTTAATTTCCAGGAAAGTCTGGTTATAAACTTAGATTCACTAGATTAGTTCAAAGTGCCATATCTTATTATCTGCATTGTCTTTAACACATAATTAATTGTATGTACTGAAGATGCCTCCTCCTAGCAAAAAGTTTTCTTGCTGCTCTGCAGCATCTGAAATACTTCTTTTATATGATTTTTACATTAGCTTTTTCTATTTTTTTTTATTATTTTCATTTCAATTGTTACTACAGTTGCATTAATGGTCTTTGAAGTCGATGGTGGGTTAGTTTTTTCTATTTCTTGTTTGTTTTATTAGTAGTATTTTGGGGAAGAGAGCAGTAGGTTTTTTTGGGGGGTTGATTTTTTTATTTTAATAAACACTTTAATAAATTTGTTGGCTTATGCATTCAGCAGTTAACTGTCAAGATGTTTACCTATCTGAAATGGTGTCAGCAATTCAGGGTAATAAAAAGATCTGACTTCTAATATCTGCTTATTTGTACTATCTTATCTATATACATATATAAGTATAGACATATAGACTTACACAACACTCACTCACCCACTCCTCCCTTATATAAATTCAAATAAATGCTCAGCTGTGGCAACTAAGATTTTATTCTGATTAGGTAGTGAAGACACAAGGGATAGTAAAAAGACCAAAGAGAAAAAAAAATTGAAGTCTCTACATTTGTACAAATGCATGCAAATTTATTATAAGAAGGTTGTCCAATTAATTGAGAAGTGACAATTTCAAGCCAGGTTACTAGGGTTTAAGGAGTGTGGAGAATACAAAGCAGTCAAATTTGATTCTCCACGTAAGGACAGGTTACTTATCAGGTGCTGCCAATAGAAGGTGTAAGTCCCCAGGGGACTGGGAGACCCTTATTCCAGGTAGGGTTGCCAGACCTCAGCAGAGGGCTGGAACCGAGGCTGTGAGTGCTGCTGCTTGTGTCAAGGTTTCTAAGGAAATCCTAGCAAAAGGACAACAGTCCTTAGCAGGTAGCTGGTAGCTATGGCAACAAGTTGTAGTGAGATCTAATTGCTAGATAATAGGAATCAGTGATTTTTTTTTTTTTTTTCAGAGATGAAAACTAGAATCTAAAGATATTGCAGTTATTTACACTTGGCAAAGAGAGCATAGAAAGCCACTGCTTCAACATGGCAGTACTTGATGCCTATTTCATATAGGTGTTAGGAAATGAAAGGACTTGAGGAAATGGCATGAAGATGAGTCAATAGAGGTTTAGGTTGTATACCAGGAAAAAGTTTTTCACCCAGAAGGTGAATGAGCACTGTAACAGGCTCCCCAGGGAAATGATCATAGCCTCAGGCCTGACAGAGTTCCAGAAGTTTTTGGACAATATTCCCAGGCTCAGGGCGTGACTCCAGGGGTGTCCTGTGCAGGGCCAGTTGGCCCAAACGATCCTTGTGGGTCCCTTCCAAGTCAGCTTGTTTTATGACTTCATGATTTTGTGATAGCCTGCAACACAATAAAGTGGAAGAATCAACCTCCAGACTGTTAAAATAATGCTTTCTCTGTCTTACTTAAGGAGAAATCTTCTTTTCAATATCATCAGGGTGCTACCCAGTATTGAGAGCAATGTCATTTCTTACAGAGCATGTTGCCCTGGAAAAGTTTGTCACATTCGAAAACATGCACACACTGAATATTGTGTCCAGGTGGTAAAGGCTGAAAGCAAACATTGGATTAATCTACTACAGGATACATGCAGAACAGAAATCATAAAATACCATCTGACACTGTATACAAGGATTCGTTTTCCAAATGTCCATAATCTAAAATATGCTAATATGACTTTTGAATTTCCTGGAACAGTGAGCATCCTTCCATTTTGTTCTGGTGGTAGGTCTTTTCTTTACTTAGACAGGCTTGATGCCACAATACTAGTGAAAACTGTGTCTGTAGTGTTTGAGGTCAATTTTTTTAATGGTTTGTGATTCGGGTTTTTTTGTTATGTTTATTTCTTTTATCTCCATTTCCACTGGTAATAGTTCTCAGATTGCAGTATGATGTCAAATACTTTGTATTGTAAGCAGTGGTGCCAAAACTGAGTAGAATTATTTCTGTAGCTGCTGAAGTTCAGCGAACATATTTTTTAAGATTACTTGAGTTTACTTAAAAAAAAAAAGAAATATTGGGAGTCTGCACAGGAATAATAAAACACTCCGAAAGTTACTGCTATATTTTCTGTAGTGGGCTTATTCCTGGAGCTGTTGGAAGTGCAACAAATCTGAGTTAGTTTTCTTTTCCAAGAAGCAGAAAATCATTTAAACCTCAGAGGCAACAGATGCATCAGATACTAGAGTAAAAATTCACACTTTGAATATTAAAAACACATTTGAAAATCTGAAACAATTCAGTAGGGAAGTCTGACCATGGAATGATTTTTTTCATTACATATAAACTGCAAAATTAAGAAAGGGGCTTGAGTGAGAGAGAGAGCATTCTACTGGTTTCTAGCTGGCTCCAGTATGGACCCAATGTGAAAACATAGTTAAGAAAGGGCAAAAAATGGACAGAAGGGGAGAGAACAAAATGAACGAGAAGCAGCAAGAGGAACAAACACCAAGGTAATAATACAAGAAGGAAGTGGTCCATGATGCTGGAGCAGATATTCCCTGCAGCTTGTGGATAAAGGGACTGCCATCTTGAAAATGTAAGAGAAAGGTAGCAACAGAGAGAAACTGTTATGTACTGACTGTGATGCTCCACAATCCACTGCACTGGTAGGAGAGATTGAATGAAAGGACTGAATTTGAACCTGGGAAGGGTGAAGGAAAGGTATTATATGTCTGTCTTTTTGTTTCCCACTAAAATCTTTCTGCTTACCTCTGTATCTTTATCCAGAAAAGAACCTAAGTTGAAGGTCTCTTGTATTTTACTGACATACTTTCAGCTTTGCCCAAAAGCCTTGGGACCCTAAGTTCTGAAATAAAAATACCTGTGAAAAAAATTATGTGCCTCTGATTTTTTCTTCCTGAAATACCAGCATAAAAGCTGGTAAATTAATATATCTCCAATTCTCCCTCAGCTGTCTTATGGGAGCCTTCCAGAGTTCTATGGGAAGACAGACTCTGGAAATATGACCTACCCACATCTGAATTTTCCACAATCAATGAGACCTAATACCTTGAAGAACAGAGAATCAGAAAGAGAGTTCTGTAGGAGAAAAATTTGGGGAGCTATTCATAATACCAAACACTAGCGACAGAAGTCAGTTGGCCAGTCTCCCAACATCCCCTTTATATTTACAATTACCTCCTTCTCTCCAGAATGTTTCAGGTCAGAGACCTAACATATGTGAACTGAATTGTTTTCTTAAAATTTTGTCTTTACAAACTGCAGAAGAAGCCCATGGAATCTATTTCATAACATAAGTAATTAAAATTTAAAATTTGTCAGTATGAATATCTCTCATTTTTCATTCAGTATTAACCCTGCTTGTTGTATTTCTCTGGGGGATGGTTTTTCCCCAGGACCCCCTGAGGCCTGAAGCCGATATGGTTTGGCCTTTCCTTCCTTTCTTGACCTGGCTGGCTCAGATCCAACTACCTTTTCCTGAGCAGGAGACTAGATAAGGTCCGGTTCTTCCTTATTCTTCCTCTTGCCGCCCTGGAGACCCTTCAAGAATAAAGCCTTGGAAATAGACACAGAGCAAGGGCCTCTTTTGAATCTTTTATCTTGTCCCTGGAATATCCCTCCCAAGGGACAGAGCTAGCCAAACAGCTGTGGGGGTCTGTGAGAGAGGATATTTCACCTGCTGGGGGAAAACATACCCTATGATGCATGATATTTAAACAACATTGAATTGTGAGTGTCTTGCTTCTTTGTGTTACACTGAAATTTATTTCAAGAGGACTACCTGCTTATTCAACATGGTAAATCCCAATGAGTGGATCAGAATTATTAAAAACTAATATCTTCCTTAGGTTTTGTACCCTAGATATCATAAGAAATAATATGTAACCCTTTTTTCTGGATGCCAAGGTGATTAATGATTTTATTTCTGGGATGAATATTATAGATGAACAACACTGCAATCTTTAGATAAAGTGGGAAAAATACAGAAGATGATTAAGGAGTTTAATTTACTAGGTATGTTATAATTGTGTTATGCTAAAATACAGATAATTACAAGAAAAAATTTATTTTTATCATTAATAATACTTTTGCTCCAGCACGTTTACACCAGAAAAATGATTTTTGAAAACAGACACAGAAAGGCTTACTTAATATTTTTTCCCTTTCTATATCTGCCTGTCTCTATATCTGAAATCAGGATATCTCTCCATATTTTTGCTTTTCCACTGAATTATAATTTCAGTTTCATGTTGGACAGCTGCCAGTGACAGCATTAGGTTCTATGTGCATGTTTCCTCTCATTATTTTATACAGTTTGCTGTTTTAGTTAAAATCAGTGGTGGCCAAGAAGAAGGTTTATTCAGAATTAATCAAGAAATGAGATCTAGCAAGGTCACACAAGTTTTAATGCAGCAGTCACCAAACACAAAACTATTTCTAGCTTACACGGGAGCAGAAGCTGCTTCTGCTTTTTCATAAAACATGGCTCATACATATAGAGGATCCCCACCTTTTCTTAATTTTTTCATGTCTATTTTAGTAAGTATTCAAAAACTCTTACCCTTCCCAAACTCATTTTTTCAAATTATAAATGTATAAATGAGCTGAACAGGTTAAAAATACTTCTTTATGATATATCAGGAACTTACTATTTCATTCTCTTTGCATCATCACTATAAGAGAACACCAAATGTTGCTACAGGCCATGGAATTACCATTTTTTTAAAGCATACTATTCTGTCTGGTTTTAAGTATGACTCTTGGTTTCAAAGCATGAAAAATGACAGAAAGGTGGTGACAACAGAGAAATAAATGTCCAAGGTGTTAGATAAAATATTTGATAATTTGATAAAATGTTTGATAAAATTGCATTACATAGAAGTTCTTTTTATTATTATCTCTATTCAAACTGGCTGAATTTTACAAAAATAGCCTTACTTCAAAAATATGATGGCAACCAGTCAGAAAGTGGCAGAGGTTTTCTGGTACTAAGATTAGCTCAGATAAAATGGGGATTTTGAATAATTGCCATATATGAAGCATTGTTTCCCACTTTGCAAATTTTCATGAAGGTTGGTACTGTTTGATTTTCATCTTCACGGGTAATGAATAATATTCCATTACACACATAAAAGTCTTGTTTTTGTGGAAAAAGTACCATGCTACTTAAAGTGAGACTACTCATTTTCCATCTGGCCCTTTATTCACTGGATGCGATTATAGATACTTTGGCTGAACATTTTCACATGTACTTCCAAATGTAAAAGAAGAGGAAAACTAAGTAATTTCTTTTTTAATTGGATCCATGCATACATAAAATATGTCAGAAATTGAAGAAAATAATATTGCATGTTATTATTATGGGAACATAATTTCAATGGGGGATATTTTTCTGCATGATCACAGTTTAAGATTTGACGTTGTTATTTTGAACATGATATTAAGTGAAAGTTGTTTTCCACTTTAGATATTACTGCTACACAAATATGACCTGGAATTCTTCTGGTCACGCCCACACTGAGTCCAAAATCACGTTAAGTGGGGCCTAAATGGTTAAACTCTTACTAAAGAAAAGTTGCAGAGATAAGTCCAGGCAGCTATCTCAAAGCACTGGAAGTACAAAATCTAATATAGTATTTATGCCTCACCTCAATGATACAAAACCCCCTGAGTTTTCTTCTATTTGGAAATAGAATATTCTGCAATATCTAGTCTTCTTGATCTTGATTTATCTTGATCAAGATCCTAAATTAAGAGAGGCAGATGAATCAGGAGAATGTCACAGAAACATGTCCTACAGTAAGAAGTAGGAGTGCTAATGAAGTATACTAATAAATATATAAATAATATAGTGCTAATAATATAAATAATATAATATATATTATGTATATTATAACTAATATAATATAGTATAATATAATATATTTATGTTCATATTTATATTTTTATTATAATATAAATAATAAAGTGCTAATAAAGTGTGTAATTGTAATAATAAATAAATGAATCTATAGGTTTCAGTGTAAAAAGAAGAAGAAGAACAATACGGAACCTTCTGGGATGGAGAAAAACTTCTTCTTATACCAGTTCCAGAGGCAAATACAAAATATTACAGTTCTATGCCTAGCATATGATAAGGACAGATTTTTTAAGTGTCCCTCTTGAACAATAAAAAATAAAGTAAAGTAAACCCATAAAACTTTCGAAAGCCATGAAAAAGTTTGAAAACAACTTCTTTACTCAGCAGTTAGAGTAGGATTTTTTTTAAGGATGACAGAACTTTCTTGCCAGAAACTACCTATTAGTGGGTGTAATAATGGCATTTTAGATTGGAAGTTAAATAATTAATAGTATATTGAAATGTCCTAGGGTGACTATGATGCCTGTATCCCCAGTCATCTGTTCTGTGTTCTGTGCCTTTAGGACTGGTTCTGAGAGTGAGCAGGGAAAGAAGAAGCGCGTAGTTTGTTTTGAAAAACAGTGTTCACTCCTCGGGATCTGCTCTTTGTCCTTGGGACAGTGTGTTCGTTGGATGCACGGGCGGCAGCCAGAGAGTTTTTTTCCTTTTAGTTAGTCTAGCTAGCTGAGGCAAAGAAGCTTCCTGGACTGTTTTTTTTGCCTTTTTCTTGGGACTGTTTAAATCTGCTCTGGACTGAAAAACCCAGAGAAGCACCAGGAACTGCACCTGTGGCCCACCAGGCCTGGACTCAGCATTTTCCAGCACTGAAGGGACTGGGACTGACAGACTGAGGGAGCTGAGCCAACTCCTGGCACGGACTCTCAGGTTTGCCATCTCTCTTCAGAGCGGTGAGAGGTTTTATTGTTTCATATTATTCATTCCTTATGCTTGTGGGCATTTTGTTTGTTAAATAAATAGTTTTTTCCACTTTTCTCTGAGGAAATTCTTCTCCCAGACCGGCTGCAGGGGGAGGGGCTGTTTGGGTTTGCTCTCCAGAGGAACCCCATTCGGAGGTTTCCTCCCAAATTTGCCCTAAACCAGGAAATTATATTAAAAAATATATTTATAACCTAAGTCTTATTTATCATGTCTATGATGTTTGTCTACACTGATGAACTGCATCACATTATCATAAGGGCTATAGAATTTTGTAAATAAGTAATTAAAAGAAAATCTCATCTTGTTGGAAGTTCCTCTGTCTTTTTATAATAGGAAGTTCCACATTTGTCATTATTTTGCTTTGTTAATTCCACATACTGCTGACATCTAGTGACCAAATAATTCCATCTGCTTTGATATTTCTTCATAGCAACAAATATGTATTTGACAATTACACAAAGCTGTTCATCTGTTTCAAGACACTTCTATCCATACAAATATCAGTTCTTTAGATTTTGTTAACTTAGTTAAAAAACCTGTGTCCTATAGCTAGAAGACTTGAAATGAAAACAAACCTTCTTTTTCACTCTACACAGTAAATAGAAATAAAAATAAAAACTACCTTTGAAAGGCTTAATTTGTGTGCATCACAATTTCACCTCAGTGTTAGCTGTGTAGTTGTTTATGTTGACTGTTTGGAGTTCAAGTTTGGTTTTTTTTGGATAATATAGTAATGTTGAGCTTTTAAAAGACTGATGAGAAGGTGGGACATATTATGAAAGATGAAGTCTAATGGAAATTGTCCTAAGCTTTGATGTAAAGGAATCAATTCCTGTTCTAATGAGCACGAATTAAAGACAGTACTCTAAAGGCTAAGGTGTTTATGAAGGGTCAAAGTTCTGCATTCTTTTGCATGTGAAATCAGGCTCCCCCTGGTAAAACTACTTTTGAAGTCACCCTTCTGAGTAGAAGAGCCAAATTTGCGCCACAGTTCAACTGATGGAGCTAACCTAACTCCCAGCTCCAACTGGTGTAGACTTCAATGTATTTTGTCAGGTAGGTAAAAAATGCCACTAAGTTCTGTGAAGTTTTTTGAAAATCTAATAATAGTCATTGCTGAAATGGCTGGTGGATCAGCCCATTGTAGCAAAAAGAGTTCAGAAACAGATCTGATAAAACAGAAATGTTAGTCATACTATTCATTCCTAGTTCAGGCTTTAGATAAGCCAAGTGTTAAATAGTTAATAATTTTTAATTGTGGTAGTATCATGATTTGTTTCAATGTGAACTAGTTTTAGTTTCATATTTTGAAATACTTGACAGTTGGGATGACTCTGGGCCTGGAAGCTATCTTCTGAGCATTGATAGTAATGTAACTTTTAAAACGCAATTGAAGGAGTATCATAAATGCCCACATTTTCATAGAGTAGAGTAAGAGCAACTATTTTCTCAGCTACATCTCTGGAAGTCTTTATTGGACAGACTTCAAGACTGAGGAAGTTAATAAGGAAAGATATATCACCAGTGAGATGACTGTAGATTACTGTTAGGTCATTTAATATGCTAAAACACTGATTGCGGAGATGTATGCTCCAATCTTCTACCTCACTGCTTTCTGTGCATTCTATACTGTGTCCATCTACATTGGATGAAAATTATAAAAATTGTCTTGTATGTAGAAGTGGGATCTTGAACAATGAGAATTCACACTGTCACTCAACACAGAGCTCCCGAGTCACTTTGATTTGTGCCCACGAATCTTGCAGGCAGGTGAATACACTTTTCAAGAAAGACAAGAATAGAGAGTTCAGCTCTGGTTTGTATGGCTTGAGAATTGTATTTGTATCCATTGTGGTTAAGAAGAAAAGCGACTAGAGTTTTCTTTTCTCTGGATTAATGGTTTGGGTTACATGTTGGTGCAAAAGGGGGGCATAGTTCAGGAGAAATTAGTTTTATTTAAATATCAAGGTTACCTAAGAGGTGCTCAGCATGGGTTCTATTTCCTCTGTTGACAGAAATATCATCTCAAAAACATTATTCTCAGCTCTCAGATTTGTTTATCAGATACCATTTTCTACTTATCATTTATTCCTGGGAAGCTTGCAGTTCTCTATTCAGCCTATAAATCTTTGGATTCCATCTGTGAAATGCATAATTCTTACACTCAGAGTTTAGGCCCAGCTGCATAAAATTTAAATACTACAACTGCAACATCTCTGTCCCTTCCACATACATTCAATTAATCTCATGTATCCATGTCTTAATCTGAAACTGTCATTATGACCCTGATATCTGTGAGCCAGTGAAATGAGGAATTGAGAAAAAACAATATTTTATGTAAAATGATAGCTTATATCAACATAAATGCTATTTTTATGCCAATAGGTGATAATAGAGATATGTTTGCTGTCCAGTAATCAAAATGCCAAGGAAGGAAACTCCTCCCATGAAGAGAATAGGAATGATTCTGTTGCACAATGTTTTTTTACATATATTTGTGTAGAGAAATAGATCTAAGCATGATATAAGAGTTGTACGCCAGGTAAACTATGAAAGTAAGAGGAGAAAAGACCCATCTCTCTTTTTTTCTTCTCTTTCTCTTTTGTTCTGATTGTTTATCCCAGCTCTGGACCATCCATGTGGCAGGACCAGTGTGGGATATAAGGACTGGTAATGTTCCTTGATCTCTCTCTTTTCTGTCTTGTTTTCTTCCCTTGCTGTCTGGGCAGTGTGTCTATGTTATTCTACCCCATACTGAACTTTGTTGCGGGAGGGGGAGATTGTGGAAGGGTATTGTGTCTTTTTAGCCAGCACCTTTGAATAGTGGTGTTGTAGATTGTGAGCTACCACTTTTCTGAAGTATATTAGAAGAATATCTTCCTATATTTTTTCATAGCAAAATATTATCTTGCTATAGACTTAAGTGGTGTAGACTCTGCAAAGTACTACAAAAATGGTTTAACAATAAGTTTGTAAATACCCCTAGCTCATTAAAGCTGTGATACTTGTTGAACTTTAGTTTAACTGAAGTTAATGTTAAATTAATTTCTACCAACCACTCAAAACATTCCTGCCATAGGACTATATTAAAAACAACAAATTTTTGTGCCATTGGCCCGCCAATTTTAGGTGTTTTCACTTAATAAAATAAGAAAAACTAAAAAAAGGAAAAAAAATTGCAGCCATGATAATCTGATTTATTTGTTGTGATTCTTTTTGTATTCTATAATTATATTAGCATTGCAAGAATCTTTGTCAGCTCTATCAATGGATTTTCACTCTTAATTGCTATTTTCAGTGATTTTTTTTTGGTGTTTGATGATAATTTTAAGTCACAGCTGCTGTTTCCATTTTGATTTGTTTACTTTCCATAAGGCAATTTGTATCACAGAAATGAATGCCACTAAAGTGGGCCTCTTTTGTGTAATATGTGAATATAATTCTTGTCTTAGGGTTTTCGTTTTGATGAACACTTTTTTTTATAATTGCTTGTTTGCAAAATATTAGTCTTGAAGTTTTAGTTTATGCATGTTGATTTTCTTAAGAAACAATGCAAATAGCTTGTGCTGTTTTTAAAATAAGCCAATACATTTTAGAAAGGATTAATGAAAGGTCCTGCAACTAGAAAGGAAGATTCCTTTGCAGCAGTGGAAGGTGGGCATTGAGTAAGCATCCTGTCAGGCAGTGAGCTGAACCCAGAGTGTTCTGGCACAGCAGAAGGTGAGCCAGTCACTCAAGAGAAGTGATTATCAAGGAGTTGCAGCGATGGACTGCTCTGTGAAGGAAGGGCAAGCTGGGTCACGAGGATTGCAGAGGAGCAGGAAAGGGCACTGACCTCACTGACAAGGAGTCAGAAAGTTCAGTCAGTAAGCCAGGATCAGGATAGGTGGGAAGATGGTGTTTAGATAGTCAGCCTGAGCTCTGTGACCACATAGCAAATCTACTGTAGTGAGGCAGGTCCGAAGTCAATCCAGGAAGCAAATGAGTGGTTGAGGAAGAATCAAGGCAGCAAGGCTTAGGAACAGATCTGGCTGCTACACAGTTGCAGTGTTCTAAGTTGTGAGA
The DNA here is from genome assembly GCA_037834095.1 of Argya squamiceps. Classification (NCBI taxonomy): domain Eukaryota; kingdom Metazoa; phylum Chordata; class Aves; order Passeriformes; family Leiothrichidae; genus Argya; species Argya squamiceps. Next base: position 33,909,373 of record JBBMKD010000216.1, read on the forward strand.
CCTCTGGCTGAGAAGGAACTTTCCTAGGAAGGGAGGGACAAATCCTCACTTCTACCTTTCTCTGTGGTGGCTGTTAGCAGTGAGACTCAGAAAACTAAGCTCCTAGAAGAGAGAATGTGCTAACAGTCATGACTATCATTTTCTACTCTACTTTGCCTTTTTTTTTAATCTAAAAGAGTGCATCCAGATTTGGGGCTCCTCTAATAAAAGAAAGGCATTAATAAACTGATATTTGTTCAGTAGAGGACTACCAAGGTGGTCAGGGAGCTGGAGTCCTTGCTCTGTGAGAAGAGAATGGAGGAGTTGGCTTGTTCAGCTCAGAGAAGTAGCTTGGATCAGCCACCCATTGCCTACAGGAGGATCATCAATACAGGGACAGTTAAAACAAGAGAGGTCCAAAGTGAGCCTAACAGAAATTTTTTCTTCCACCATGAAGGCATCAAGCAGTGAAACAGGTTGTCAAGTGAGGCTGTGACATCTTTATTCCCAGAGATTTTCAAGACCACACTGGCCAAAGCCCTGAGCAGTCTGGCAGTACCTTTCATTGAGCCAGCTGTGACAGACCTTCTGAAGTCCTTTCCAGCCTGAACTGTCTTGTAGTGCCAGGGTTCTGTGGTGTGTCATTGCTTCAATATTTTAACTCTTTCTTATTTTTTCTGTTTATAGATTTTAGTTTTCTTGTTAGCATTCCATTTATCAATAATATTTTTGGGAAGGGAAAACGGGAAAGGCTAATGAAAAAATATTATTTCAAGATCAAAAAAGAGGCAATGATGTCTAATAAAAATCTAAGGTATGTCTTCAGAAGTTAATTAAAATTTACTTATTCTAGCTACTGGTAAGTAAAAGCAGGAGTTTGTTATTAAAAAATACTTTCTTCAAAGGACAACTTAAACCGAATGCAGTTCTAACATGTAAAACTGCCAGAATTTTTGGTAGTTGTTCTCTGTTACTCAAATGAATAGGTTAAATAGATACATAAACCAGGAATAAGTTGTTCACATTAAAAAATTCTACAATAATTCACTGAAGAAAAGGAGCTATAAGGTGATCAGAAAGTCTTCAAATTATTACTATAAGTGTCAAACTAAAAAGTAAGGGGAGGGAGGGGGAGTGAGGGGAGATTGAGGTTCATTTTTCCATCCCGGCACCTGTGAAATAAATGTCTCTATTTGTAGGGAAATGTGTGAACCAGCATGAGCTAACAGCATCTAATTTTTCATGAAGTAGTCATACTGGATTCCTTTTTATATCAGTGTTTTTTATCTGGGTAATTGTCTGAGGACAGTTTCCTGATCATTTCCTGTCACTGCATTTAGTTACACAAATGCAGACTGTTTTTCAAACTTATCAATTCTACTTCTTTTGGGCAAAACTAAATCAGAATCCTGCATTTAATTACTAATGGACACTCTATCCACAAATCTGAATTAGAACCAGTCCAGAGTCAAACCTTGTGAAATGCATATAGTAGGAACATAGATCTCAGTAACAGCTTTCACTCTGTCAATGTCTTCTCATTGGCCTGTACTATTTACTTTACTTACCAACTTCCACAAATTAAAACACCTCTTAGAAAGGAAAAAAAAATAAATTGAAGATTGAAAACCAGATAATAGCTCATCAGTGTGATATCTTACACCTACATTTTTTATCACCAAAATTTTAAAAGGTTAGGTAAAACAAATTATCTGTGGTTTGGTTTCTTTGGGGCTGCAGTGTTTCTGTTGTTTGGTTGGGGTTTTTCCCCCACACTTGTTTTTGGGGTTTTTTTTTTCTTTACTTGAAGTCAAATCAAAATGAAACCTGGCTCCATATCTGTGTATAGAGTCAGACAATAAAGGTATAGCTTTATCCTCTAGATGGAGGAACTTAACTCATCTACCCTTGTTTCTATCAATTCAGAAAAACTCAGCAGTAAGTTAAGTCTCAGGTTTTAAGGATTTGCAGATATAACATTTCTGAAGTCAAAACAAATGAATAGTTGTCTTTGATGGGTCTTTTATGCTAGGTACAGATGAATTAAACTTAACTGCAAAGGCAACTCAATTTTCTTTATCATCAATTTGGCATTGTTTAACAGATGTTTTCTGGAAGCTTTAGTAATCTTTTTTAATTTGTCTCTGTGTAATGTGCAGCAAATATCCTTGGTTAATAGTCTGATTATTAAATTTAATTCCTTTTCAATAGCAGTTTTCATTGTTGCAGAAACTTTGAAACCTAATAACAAGGCTATAAAGAACCCTGATTTCACTCTGGCTTTAAAACCACAACTATTTACAACAGACACACGCTAAAACAGTCCTTAATATGAAAACGTCTGTGAATGCCTGATACAAACAGGCAGAATAATAGATGAGAGAATTTTTAGTGATGAGTATTTATCCAAAACCTCAGAAGTATATTTTGTCTTGATGTTTTTCAGTCTTACACCATCTACTCTCTCTGCCATTTACATTAATCTCCTTTTACCCTCCAGGTCTCCAGACATGGTTTTCAGACTTGTATGTCTTCCACTCCCAATCTAAGTGTATCTAATTTTAAGTCATGTCTGTAGATAAAATATGAATGTCCTCTCTGCACTTTCACTCTCTGTTTCTCCTATTTCAATGTAGGGTCAATATATATTATATATATTTGCTTATAATTTATTATTTGTTTTAAGCCATACCTACAAAAGACTGGGCACTGCAAGAATTATATAATTATTCTTAGAAGAAAAACCTCTTAAAGCTGAAGAAGTTTACAGTCCAAACTTGCCAAAGTATGATACACAGGTTCAATCTTTGCCTGCTTGACATATCATTCTCCTCTATATTTAGAATATATAAATCTTTTCCACTATATAGCTCTCACTACCGCTGAGATTTTTTTGTAAGCATGTCAAGACCACCTGCAAGACTTCAATAAGAATATAAGATACACAGAAAAGATGAGCTAAGAAGACATTTAACACTAGATGGAAGCCCAGATGGATTCTACATCAGAGTTGAATTAATGATCAAAGAGGTCCAACTTCAAGAATTAAATTAGAGTTTGAAAAAATGCAATGGATTTGTTAGGTCAAAAAAGAAATGCCAGCCTTACTAAAACATGGATGAAGAAAAAGTGGTAAATTCTTGGGAAAGTCTACCAGAAACAGAACTATATCCTAAAAAAAAAAAAAAAAGAAAGAAATTTAGCACATGTTACATGTTTACATGTTTTGCTAGAGTGAAAATTCTATCTGTAGTACTTGAACATAACAAAAACATGGACATTATTGTTTGATTTGTATTATTTTTAATTGACTATCTAAACCTATTCATGGAACTTGTACAATGGAAGAGGCAGATTACTCAGGGAGATCTGTGTGAATACAAAAAAATAAACTGAAAAATAGTAGAATTTCAGTATGAACAGGGGCCATTACCCATGGATCAAAGACTTAGAAGACTTAAAGGAGAGAAACATTCAACATGTATGTGGAAACAGAGTAAATGTGTAATGTAAAAAAATAGTAATTAATATTTTATATTGTGATATATTATGGAATAAATAAACATATATATATATTTGAATTATAAAATAGCTCAGAGTTCATTAGCACATATAAAATAATAGTATGTATTTCAAATTATATTGCAAAAACTGCTTTCCTATGATTCTGACTTTCTCACATTATATGACTTTATTAGGCATTTGGAGTCAGATTCTTCACCATCAAATATCTGTGTTGGGAAGGGTCTGAATATTTTTTCATCTGCCTATAGGCTTTTCAGAACAAAAGTCTCATTTCCTATGAAATGGAAAAAACACTTACTTCACCCTTTATTGCAAACATATTACTTTTCAATTTCCAAGTGTTCTTGTATTGCTGGAGGAGAGTGAGGTAGGATCCTACAGTCAGATGTAATAAGGGAGTGTTAAACCATATAGTATACAAGACAAACACCTCCTTCGGGAAGATAGTCAGAGGGGAGAGATTGTGCTATGAAAGAACCCAATAAAGTTTCATCACTGTGTAGGGTGGTTGTCTTTAAAGATTTCACATTGGCTTTTTTCTATTTCATAGTAAGATATCCAAGCATGCTTTGAAATTATATATTCCTCGTGTGAAAGCGTATTCCAAACCACATAATAAAGTTTATTTTCCAAATAAATATTTAAAACTTCTATACAAAATGAAGTTTTGCTGAGGGTAAACATGTAGGTGGTAAAATCATACAATAGGACTCAATCAAACAACAGTAGACAAACTGCTTGGTAGAACCAGCAGGAATACTCTGTCTGTCAAAGTGCAGCCTTCCCAGGCCTGTAGAATAAACTATACCAATGGATGATTCCAGATTTACAGACAAAGTGACAGACTGTAAGTAGCTGTGGATAGCTCTCTGACAGGAACACCACCATCACATGAATTAAATAAAACTAGTAATGCTCAAGACAGGGGTGTGGTGAAGGAAAGGTGGTGTTAATATTTGAGCCACAGGTGGAGCGCGGATGGCGGAAACATTATATACTGATTACTGTATTGGTATTATTTTCCAAATCAATGCCCTATTACCTTTTTCTATGGTGTTTTTCATCAAGACATGAAAATACATGGCATGAATGGAAAGGTGATAGTTCTACTGGAAAGCCCACCAGCCTGAGGCTGGCTTTGTCAATCTGTTCAACAGAGAGGAATATCTACTGCGCTCACTTCTGTTGCATGTGATGGGGATGAAGGAGAGCAGGAAATTGATAGGCAAAGAAAGCAAAATCTGTAAAGCACAGTGATAATTTAATTCCTAGTAGAGGTCAAAACTCAGGCCTCTTGGACTTTTGTCTACATGGCTACCTATAATCATGAATATTGTTTTCATTTCCCTGCTCATAATAATACCGTAGGAAAAGTCAGCATAAATCAGGAAGGAAAAGACATCCAGAGCATTGACCGTCTCCGTATTCAACAGCTATTGAAGGAGTTTCAAGGATGCTCAGGTGGACAGCAGTAGCCAAAAAAATTACATTGCAACTGGTCTGTGCTGTCCCAGGTTATACTGACAAGGATTGCCGAGCACATTTCTGGGCACTAGGGACACAGTTCTAAAGGAGACGATTCTCTGGAAAAAAAAAAAAAAAAAGGGAAAAAGAAAAAGAAAAAAAACCAAGACTAGATAAGCACTGAAGACATTTTATATCTTTATCCATTGCAAAGGTCAAATACCTTTTGCTTTGCTGCTAGCATTTTTTCTTAGGACTATGAAAGGATAGGGATAAATTAGAGAGATGATGAAAGACGTGGGCTGGGACAGCTGGGAACTAAACCCCAGGAGAGGTAATGTATCAGTTTGTTGTGATGCAGAGGGCATCTTTCTTGCAACCCTATTATATTTCTATCATTTCAGGAAAGGAAGGTCAGTAAATTACAGGATTGGAATTTTTAAAGAAACATAGTGGAACCCAAGGTGGTATGTTCTCCACCTTAGCAAGCTACTAGAAGTCTGTTCTCTCTTTTCAGGAGGGATATCCTTGAATATTAGCCATAACCAGAGGGCCTCAGAAATGTGTAAGGCTGAATAATCCTGGAGGATCTTTTCAGGAGGGTAAGCTTGTCTAGTTAGAGTTTCAAGGGTCCTTCAAGAGCAAATCAAATGAAAAAAAAAAACAACCCCTAAAATTTCTCTCCTAAAATCTCTGTAATAGGACTGAGGCTGGATCTATACTGTTCTCTTAAAAGTTTCTAAGTGTTTTCCTTATGTATGCTGTTCCAATTTGAGCAGCAAAGTGTGTTGCACACATCTATACTAATCAGAGAAGATTTTTGGAAAGGGCTTTGGAAAGTTTCCTCATGTAACCATGAATTCAACATTGCAGATTTTGTCAATGGTTTCCAAAGAATTAACATAAATGTGCATGATAATGGGAAAATTTAACTATGTTTCTGCTTCTTCATTTAAAAATATATGGAGGTGATGAGATTTCTCTCAAAAGATCATTTGTCATTTTATTTGAAGAAAACTTGAAGGAATTTCCTTCCCTTTTAAAAGTGTATTCTACCTCATTAACTAGAGATTTATAAAATCTGCAGTAAATAGAGTTGCATTTCAGTATCATGTAAAGATGCATTTTATAAAATGTATTTCTGTTAGTTTGTTTTGTCAAGAACGTGAATGTAAAAATTGTGTAATGAGAAAGGATAAATAAATATGTAAAATCCCAGTTTTCTTCACCTGCTCAACTGGACTGTTAAATAAAGTACAGATAATTTAGTTATTTTTCATGTTCCTCTGACTGGGTAGGAACTTGTGTATGTTATGGGATGCATAACAAACTACTTGACTGATTGCATGTGTGCAAATTTCCATGCAGATACTCAAAGCTTCAGATTAATAAGGGAAAAAGAAAAAAGGCATCCATCTTAATGCTGCATTTTAATGCTAAACAAATTATTTTCCATCTTGACAGATGCCTATACTTCATTATTTGGAAAGCTGAAGTTAGAGAGGAGCAGAATTGTTTGGTGGTAGACAGGTAGTATTTTGTTGTAGACGATAGCACTGCAAGTAGATGAATGCTTGTAACACAGACTGAAGTTCTGTTTCCAGTTCCTTCCCTACCAAGCAATTATAGTCATTATAATACTAATGACTATAATAATATCAGTGGTGTCTACTGACTTCCATATATCCCACTGAAGGATGGCTTGGAATGGGCTTTGGATTAGAAATTTTTTTTGATATTAAGAGATTTCACAAAAGGAATAACTGCCACGGGGTTCTATTTACAAGCAGTTAGAAGGTATAAGTTGTACCACTCAGCCTTCTGTCCTGCTGAAAATAATGTGGCTTTCAGAGTAGTGTTTGGAAAAAAATGCATCAGTTGAGAAGCAGAGATTCTATCCACAATCCTTGAGATAAACTTAGTATCATAAAACATATGCACACACTCAGTTTTTAATCTGAGCCTCAACATTGCAATTTCAGACCTGGTGAAAATGATGGGTAAACAAGCCTAGTTACAAACTACACAAACTTGGATTTATTATTTGGACAACATAGAAAAGACTGTACTTGAAATTAGGTTTGACTCTAGACGGAAATAAATGCAACTTGTTCATTCTTTTTCGGTTTGTGGCAAAGTAAATGAAAAACAAAGCCCCATTGCTACAATTCTTACAAATATACTTCATTACTAAACTGTTCTCAGAGCTCTAAATTTCTTTACACTTTTCAAATGTGGAAAAAAGCCCATATATCTCAGCAATTAAAAAAAGAAAAGATCTCTACATGGTTTTTGGTCCTCAGCAGTATATTGATATAGTATCTCTTGCACCACTTTGGCAGAAGTACCTCTACCTGTGAGAAAGTACTCTATAATCAGTATAATGTCTCCCTTATTTAGAGAAGACAATATCACTACTTTCACACTTTGCTACTGCTCTGGTCCTTGCAAAAGCTTGTCTCTTTCATGACACAACCTTTCATCCCAGTAATAACCTTAGTCACCTACAGAACTTCATATCAACATACACGAGGACCCAAACAAATCTTTGGATGATCCTGCTACATGCAGCTTCCATCACATGCACTCATTTCTGGGTAAGAACACAAGACAAACTCAAAGAAAATTTTGCTTACTGTACTGCATGAAGTAATGCTTGCTGAAAATATTTGCCAGTGATTTTACTCATCTAACAGTGACACACAGAGGTACCTCAGAAAACCTGCTTCCGCCCCAAAGTTATCATGGCAAAAAGCCACCCTCCCTTAGCTTGATTTTATTGTCATAGTCTGCAGCTGTGTCAACACACTAAGCTCAAACTGAGCTTGCTGTCTTGTATTAACTGTTTCTCTAACAATCTAGTAGGGACATATTATGTTCCTGCTGCTGTTTTGTGGGCAGAGGCATAGCTTCTAGACTGACTAACTGCTGCTCCACATTCTTCCTCTGTTGTCATGTTTAGTCTAAAATATTAAGCTATTCTGATTACGTAGTTGGGACTTTCCCTTGAGCATCAACCAGCTCAACCTGAGAACTGTTGTTTCAATCACTTCAGCACTTTAATAGGCAGAGATGTCTTTAAAAAAAAATCAAAAAGTGGTTTTCCTCTGATTTTTTGTTTACTTTTATGCCAGGTAAAGAAGGAATGCACAGTATTTTTATCTTGAAATAACATTGGCACATTGTTATTTCCAGAATATCAGTGTTTTGTTCCATCAACTCAGAGAATGTGATGTTACACATCTCTCTCAAAGGAATCTTACATGTGTTCACTTGAAGTTGTCTATCCAGCAGCAGAAATGTTCCATGCACTGCACACCTAGCATGGAGCCATCTAACATGAATATAGCAACCATACTGCTGGTGTTTACTAGAGATGATAGCTCTGCTCAGTTTAAGTGGAACTAAGATGGAGGGCAAGCCAAAGATAGTATAGCCAGAGAAAAGAGCTTATTGATTTTCAGCTAAATGATTATCACTTGTAGCCAGTAAAATAACACCAGTGTATCATATAGGAAAAATGCCGACTGATAAGGACCAAGTGCTTAAGAGTTATTACTAGAACTTAGGTAAAATATGGCTTGAGACAGGTCTGATATGATAACATTCAAATTCATATTTTTCCTAAGTTCTGACGTTATGAAACCCAGGGATCTTGTTTGAAATTTTGATATTTGTTCTGTTCTCTTCACTCTTTTTAACCATCTTCTTAGAAATATTTCTTTCTTGTCCAGTTTGGTTATTTTCATTCCAATAAACATTGGTTTTCCCCTGTTTCTTCCTGGTCCCCAGCCAATGTGACCTATTTGTTTATGACTGTAATTTTATTTGTCAAAAGCATCTGTGATTACATCATCACACAGTTCTGGGAATAGGCTTTCTGAGGTAACAGTTCTGGGTGGAAGTTTACATTAAATACTGAATTTTTAAAATGTAATGTTTTTTCTCAGAGAATAGTAGATCCAAAAATCTATAAGTTCATTTAAAAATCTGGAAGTTTTTCTTCCCAGTTTCACTTAGGCCAAAGCTACTCTGTCAAAACCAAGTCTAAACAACATGCATGCATACAATACCAAAAACTTACAAATAAACAAAAAATACCCCAAACCACGTAAAACCCCACAAAAGTACAGAGATTTTTTTTCACTGTAAAAATGATGGTAACATTTTGTATTCTGTGTTTTTCTTAGAATCATGACCTTCATGTAGGTGAGAGCTGCACTTGTTAATTTTCTAAGCAGCAGCTTCAGAATGAGACAAAAATGCTGCTTATAGGAGGAGGGAAGCAAAAGAGAGCAATACATTTATTTCCCCCAGGAAATATGAAAAAAAATAAAATAATTTAGTGGATCTCTTGTACTTCATTAGGTTTAAATTTGGGGGGGGAAATTTCAGCTGCAGCGACTGACCATCTGTCCAAATGACAACAAGGAATATAAATACATTGACCCTTTCCCATCTGTATTTGTCAATGGTTTGTTAGAAGTACATCATGGTGTCTCTCTGATCAACACTGAATGTTCAATCTATTTTTGTTTACATTAGCTTTGTGGGCAAATTCCTGTTGATAAATAATTATTTAGACACAGAGATCATTAATTATTTATTTTTGTAAGCAGTTGTTATTTCTATAGCAATCATTTTCATAATTTACTAAATATAAAAACCGGGGAAAATGAATGTTTGTATCTATTATAGGAAATGATACAACAAATAAGAAAAAAGTGTACACAGTGCATGTATTGCTCTCTGCATTGACTTACAAGGAAAAAAAATGACAAAGTACTCATCTCGACTCCACAGTCCACACCCTTGGTAAATCTTCCTCTTTTAGCTGTGACACAAACCAAAACCTTATAAGTGTAGGGAGTTGTTCAAATTATCCTTTTCCAGTTTTTAGGAAATTAGCAGTACATTCTTATGCCTATGTCACTCATGAGCCAGGGCATCATTAATGTTGAATATGCTGAAACAAAATGTTGGTGCTGAGTTGCTGGAAGGTCCCAAAACACCTTTTACAGCTATGACACTGTATTGGGTCTGGCTGAGATGGAGTTCATTTCTCCACAGCAGCCTCACAGTGCTATGCTTTGCACTGGTAGCTAGAAAGGTACTGATAATACACCAATGTTTTGACTACTGCTGAGCAGGGCTGGCAGAGCACTGTCTCTCAACATTCATCCCATCAAGGGGCTGGGTGTGGACAAGATCTTGGGAGGGGACACAACCAGGCCAGCTGAACCAAATTAAGCAAAGGAATATTCCAAAGCACATGAATATCTGTCAGCTCAGATACAAAAGCTAAGGGGGGAGGGTTATTTGTTATTTTACATTATTTTCCTTCTGGAGCAACTGTTCACAAATTTTTGCTTTTCTTTATCTCAATCTACTAGTTGTTTTCCATCTTATTTTCATTTCCCCGTTCCTCTGGGGAGTGATGGAGTGTCTTGATGGAATCCAGCCAGGGTCAACCCACTACAAATGAGCAAAAGAGAGGGCTTTGGCAATCACTGGATTAGTGACTTCATGGCTCAACACGATTTTGCCTTGAAGTTCATGGTTAGGTTGCATTTTTCCAAACATGGCCTGGATGATATTTCATTGTCAAGTGAGAACTACTACAGCCAGTAGGTATATTGGAATGTTGAGATCTGCATATACTTTTGAGTATTTAAAAATACTAATGGTGCAAAAGAAAAAAAAAGGAGTACTTTCATAGAAGAACTTGTGGGAATGACGTCTGCACAGCAGGGGGGTTTGGCAGATTTTTTATTATTATTTATTAATTTTCTCATTTGATCCAGATAATCCATTGAATTTGTATGAAAAGAAGGGATTGAGAGAGACAGAAAAATTTACTGTAAACAAATTAAATAACAAATGAGAGTTAAGATATGTAGTTTAGTATTTCACTGTTTCTGCAAAACAAATAAAGCAAATCAGCAAATGCTGAAAAGTTATTTTAAAATTCTATACTGACACTTGATGGAAAAATTAGAGATTCAACTTATAATTCTCAAAGATATGCTGAAATACAAAAAGTGTAGGACACTCTACAGCAGAAGTAAAGGATGAGAAGAAAAGCATTTCAAGGCTTCAAATGTTATCATTTGAACAGATTTAGATTTATACCTGATGAAAACTTAATGTCTGATAAGAATCTATATTCTGTGCTAGTTAATGTTGTTTGAATCTGGATTTTCATTTCACAGCTATTATCTCTAATTAGAATTGGAAACTGCAAAGATATAAGCCTCAGGTATTTTGTAGCCCAAGGAAATAAGCTCTAGATATATACTTTCTTTATTTCCAATTTCCACTTTTTTTTTTGTGATCAGTTTCTCCTTAAAAAAGAATAAGGCAAATCAGTAAAACTCTAAAGCACATAATCTTTCTTTCATTGTGTTATTTTCTAGTACTTTTAGTAAGTATCACTCTTGCTGTGAGTTAATCAGTCATGTAAATTTGTTAGTTTAAAATACCTCAGATTTTACATGGTAGATTCGATTTACATTTTGAACTCCACATTAGTTTCTGAAAGTGCTCAGTACTTGAACTTTTTATCAGAAACATAAAAAAAATCAAACTTAGGGGAAAGTTCATTACTCATGTCTAGTAAAACAAAAGCATCCATGAGTTAAGCTTAATCTAATCATATCAGTTTTTACAAGGTATTATCAGGTTGTACTATTGGTGTCCAGGTAGAGGAACCCCTCTGCTCAGTAACAGAGCTTCAGGAGATCAGTAGATTGATGAATATAAGGGAGAATGAGAGAGCTGCCCACTGAAATGACACCCTACATTCCCTGAGACAGTACCAATAGGGCCAACAGACACACAGAATGCATGACATGGAGGATTCCCTATTTTCTCTCTGCCTGGATGAACATGGGATTTAAGGGACAGGGGGTAATGAAAATTCCTTCCCTGCACAGATGTTTTGTATTTAGAAGTATTTGCTAATTCTTCATACCTAATCTAAATATTTTTGAACCTTAAAACTGTGAACATTTATAAAGTCTTTAAAAAAAAACTGTTATGCCTTCAGGAAAAGAATTACCTGTTTCACTAAATCTGACAAAATCCTACGAAACTCACTGCAGAGCAAAAAACCCTTGAGGTACCAAACTATAAACATCACACTCTGTGCAGCTGGGAAACAATTTTTGAGTTGGTATCAAAGTTACTTAAAAGGACTTAGCACATTACAAAAATAAATCAGATGCATGTTGGTTTTATCTTTGCCATACTAGAACTGGAATAGGAATCAAGGAGAAAGGAGATAAAAATTGTTTTGATGAGTAAATTAATATTGTGATGGAAAAATTATATTGGGAATATGTTTATATGATGCCATGGTATCACTTTCATAAAGTGATTTCTGCTGGAGGGACACTTTCAGATAAGGCATATAAATTAGGATGCCTCCAAGGTCTAGTTTTTCATTCTGTGTGAAACCAAGAAAGCACTGTATGTCTAAAAGGAGTCTGTAGGGACAAACAGGCTCATGCTTAGTTAAGGGAAGAACTGCCATAGGGAGGGAAGTTAGATGCATGAACTTGATATCCAGCAGGGAAGCTGGTCTGATATCACTAGTAATAACAACCCATCAAACTCAGCATGTAGTTCAGCCCTTGGTTGGAAATGCTAAGTAAGCCTGACAAGAAATGTTCCAAGGGTCATCTGTAGAATTGTTCAAAGTCAAAAGTGACCTTTTTTCTTACTGCATCAAAGTGAAAGAAAGTAATGTAACAAACAATCATTTCCCACCAAAAAAAGACCAAAAAAACCCAAACCAAAAAAGAAAACAGAAAAATAAAAAAAATTTCTGATAGAAATCTGTCTCTCAGAAAGCACTGATGCATTCTCTGTTACAGTTAACTGAGTAAAGACAACCCAGCCAAAAAGCACACTCTGACCTCTGCACCCACACTTCAGGAGGAAATCTACTGAAAAGTACAAGATTCAGAAAAAAAAAAAAAAAAGAAAAATTACTTAAAACTGAAGCTCCTACTGATATATTCCATAATGATTTAAAGTTAAAATTTTAGCTGATACTACTCAAGTCCTACTCTGATAGCTGTCCAAAGTGACTGTTCTAAGATTGGGATGAAAAAGAGCAGCAAACCAAATAAGGAAAGGAAAAACTGAGAAATAGTGCCATTTACTCAGATGGCTTCATGATATCTGAAACAGAAAATTCAGTGGGACTATTGCAGACACTTCTGAAACATTCGCATTCCTTTTTCACACTCTTTTGTGTTTCTGTGAAGCAGTTTCATTTGGAAGCCTTCCAGAGTTTATTTGATTTTAAAATCAATTACTCCTGCTTTTTCTCGTAATATTACTCTTACTTTCTTTTCTCTTTGTCTACTTTTCTACTTCCATTCTATTCTTTCTCCATTACGAAAATAGGTACTTTTGTATTTTCTTTGCAAGAAACATTAAGTGGCTTGTATTGATATAAATAGTTTTTTACTCCCATTTATTCATTTCTAAAGAGATGTTAAGTAGGCAAAGAATAATTTAATATGCCTGGACTGTTTGAAATCAAGAATTTATTACAGTGTTTCATTTTATAGCCATAAACATTACTGGTTTTGACAAATTGCTTTTAGGAACTGAAAGAATAACAGATGTCTTGCATCCCTCACCACCAAGAGCTAATTTGGCTAACAGAGCCAACACTGTAAAATCCCTTTGTGTCTATAATTAGCTCATTCATGTGATTGCTGGCATGGTCTGGCCAACCTTACCAAAGTTAATCACAAGAGATGGGCACAACCTAATGGAAATGCTAAATGAAAATTCAGCCTTTTCTAACTTCTGCCAGTCTCCAGAAATAATGTAAAGCTTATTGACTGTGCAAATTGGGGAACAGTTTTTGAAATGGTTTAATTTGAGTGAGTTGGAAAGTGTTAACTTTTTTGAAGTCTATACAGAAACTGCTGGTAGGCCTTCAGGGTTTTCAGGATGTGGTTATGTAAATGTATCTGAGTTAGAGTGCAGAAAACTATAAGGACAGCTGAAGTACTAGCATCAGACTTCGGGGTAAATATTTGTGTTGCTGGATTTACTACGGGTAATGATTTAAATGGTATTGAAATCTAACACTCTAATGCCAGCTTACATTGCTTTGTATGAACTGCAAAGTTACACTCTTTCTGGCAATATAGTCTGCTGTGTATTTTCCAGTCATGGAAATGTTAGAAACACCTAGGTGCTTGACCACTTCTCTGTGAACATCTGTCTCAAACAGGCAGTTACATCCACAACCATATACTTGCCTTGAAGGAGACAGGACTTTGTCCTCCAAAGTTTCTTTTGGCAGGTGCCTTTTTGAGTCCTGTATTCACAAACATTATGTGATTGAGCTCAAGATTTTGAAGTAAACTACTGTATGGCAAAAGTTATTGCATGTCATTCTCACTATTTTTTCCTATTCTTTCTGTAGGTTATTCACCTATAAACAGTTGAGTTTTGGAGAAGACAGTTCTATCAGCTAGAAGGTTATTTGCCTCTTGTGCACAGTCCAGCTTAGCACTAATGCACAAAGTCCTGATCTACTGTAGGTTGCATGTCCTTTCAGAGTCATGCTTCCCCTGTAGTGCCCTGCATTGCTTTCCAGCATGAGAGTAAAGTGCCTTTTTAATGAAATCTCTTTTTGTATCTCTAACCATTTCCTTTATTCCATAATTTGAAACAGTATGGCCTTCACAAAGATTTTTTTTTTCATGGCTTGTGAATGGCAATGACCACACTGCTTAGGGCAGGGTTGTGTAACTATCTCTTTTTCAGATAGTCTAAGTGCTTAATGTGAAAAAACTAGTTTGATTTTTGTTTGAATTATTTTTGTAAGTCATCTCTTTTTGTTCTTTCTGATCAAGCCTGTGTAGTCTATACTGTTTGTGATTTTCTCTTCTTGATGCTTCTTTCTGTTGCTTGGTCGTGGCCTTAGATGTTACATTTTCTTCCATATGATTACTGAGAAGGACTTGAAATGGAAGGGACTGTGCTGTGAAGCTAAAATATTTCTGGAGGTGGAAGTTCCCTCAATACAATTCAGTCCATGCTATGTTTTCTTTAAGTCTGCAGTAGGTGAAATCAAAAGGGGCAAAGACAAGGCATTTGTAGAACACTATGAGATAGTAGGAGTAATTTGGGCTGTCTGGAAAGAAATAAGAAGCACAGTAGCCTTTGGCTGGAATGCATTATGACTTACTTCATACCTGTGCCTATTTCTTGAGAGAGATATTTCAAGAGAATAAGAGGAACACATATCCCAATATGACATAATCAATTGAGCTAATGGTCCTATTTTGTGGTGTTGATTTAGTAACTTGGCAAAATTCCAGACAAAAATTAAAAAATATTTTATGTATTGCTTTTATAAAACCATTTTGATATATGTTTCTCTGGAGATTTGTCTTAGTATTTCAGGAATTAAACCTCTGGAAGGTTGTTTGATAGAACCAGGCATTAACAAAAGTGTTTCAAAAAGATACTAAGGAAAATTAGAAGCCTGAGCTGTGCTGACTTATGTTTTGGGCCTGAAACTGGTGTTTTCTACAGCTGGCATTTGGCTCTCAGCTGTCCAAACCATTGCTGAAATGTGAGTTGGAACATGCTGGAATAGCACTGGGAAAAGTGAGTTGTTACTTTTCATTTGCTATACACTATGTACTGTGTTGTTATGTCTCCAATGACAGTACGGTGGGGCACAATGGACACCCCAGACAAGGTACTGCCATTTTCTAGTTCCCTTGGAATTCTGAGGTGGTCTTTGAGCAGTAGGGAAGCATTATTCCATGTGGTCTAACTATGAAGGAATTGCAAGTATTTTACAATGTGAGCTAGTGTCAGTGTAGACAAATTTTATAGTGATTCACAGCATCCATTTGGTGGCAGTGAATGTAAATATACAAATACACATACAAGGCAGATGTCTCACTGGTACCTGTTCAATACCTGTGTTCATATGGGGAATAGTGGTACACTATCAATATGCTGCTTTATTCTACAGCTTTCAACTAGCTTGGTGCATCATTTATAGACAGGATCTTTCTTTCAAAATCTTACAATCTCATTGAAAGGCAAGTATGAGTGATGTATCACCAAGGAGGCAGGTGAGGGAGAGGAAAGGGATCCTTTATGGGGCCATACACATGGCTGTTTGTATGCCGTGGTAATTCACAAGCTGTTATTGTCAAGAAGCAATAAATAAATATGTATGCACATCTGTCTAGGTGTTATGGTTTCAGCATTCTTCAAGTTCCATCAATGCAAAACTAACACGAACAAAAAGACGTTTCTGTCCCTCTTCCTTTTACAATTTTAAAATCTCCTTATAGGTCACCTCAGCGCTTCCTCTTACACTATGCTGCTGTCCAGAAAAATTATGAAAACAACATGATGTTTAAACCAGAACAATAATCACTGTTATTCCTGGAGCACTAAGAATAACAGTGTTTATTGTCCTTGTGCTGACATTGTTTCCCTGTTGCTGTTCTGACTTAATGCTTTGTGCCTTTGCTGCTCCCACCCCAGTAAGCTTTCAGTGCACATTTAGCTACTAACCCTTTAAGGGCTAGAAGCCCTGATTTTTGTAGAAAAATCTGATTCAATGTAAGATGAGGTAAAACACAAGCCTTTTTTAGATCCCATTTTGCAAACCGTGGACAGATGGAAATTGGATGTAATGAGAGTTATTACAGGGGAAAATCTGACAAAAATGGGGAGAAGAAGGAAATGTATTTGAGATAGGGAAGTTCCAGGCTGCACAATGTGCTTTATATAGGTAAATATGTGGAAGTAAGACTGTCCTAGCATATAAAAGAAGCTTGTAGATACCTGCAGTCAAAAAAAAAATCACTCTTAGTACACAGAAGAAAGAGACGCTAGAAGAATGGGTAATTTCCCTTCTGCCAGCATCTCTAATGAGCATGAGAATAAAAATCCAGGCATATTTATATAACTATATAAATGAGTGATTTCAAGAAAAAAATCAATTTAAAGTTCTTGTTTTCCTTAGAGGCAGAAACTATAAATACCCTAGTTTTAAAGTTAAGAAAAATCTCTGCAGGGAGACAGTGTTTGCTATTCCTTGCGCTGACACCTCTGAGGTACCAGGTGCATGAACAAATCCTGTTACTGTCTTTCTTTTCATCCCCTTGTTTCTGCTGGTGCAAGGCACTTAACCCTTTACCCCCACACCCTCCCTTTTTCTTTTATCACCCCTTCTGCTGTGACTGCTCAGACTGTAGGGCTTCTAGACAAGAAGCTCTCAATGTACATTATTGCTACATGTGGTAAATTGAGACCTTTTGGCAATACCGGAATATATATGTTCCAGGAGACTAGTTATGGTACTTATTTAAAATGCTATTAAAAACATAAGACAAATTTACTTCAAAATACCTGAATCAGTTTAGGTCAAATCAGAGATCACATTAATCCATACTTCCTATTTATTTACCTTCATGAAAATTCCTTTGCCTTGTTTCCTGACAGCTGGGCAAAACTCTACATTTCTTTACAGATCAAAACTTATGGATCAGGTTCATACAGATTCTCACACAGACCTGAGATACACTTGTTTTTTCATGTGTTTAAAAATTTTGGCATTTCATAGCATTTAGAAATCAGCTTTGTCGGAGGGAAGGGGCAGTAGATTAAAGGCTGCTGGTGCCTGTGTACTGCTATGGGCATAAACGTCAGACTAACTTAAAAGTATGTGATCAGGTTGTCCTCTAGTGGCTGCCAAAGAGAAGATCTAACCATAAATTTTGCAATGTTGCTGCAATGGAAATTAGCGTAAGTTCTTGCAACTTTTCCTTCTGAGAGGATTTGATAACTAGATCTCAAAATTATCAATCTCTGTGTGATTTCCATTCTAGTGTCAGGCCCTGCAAGTCTTTTTCTTATCTCTTCCTGAATTATGCCTCACAATAACATTGTAAATTATGTTTCTGGATGGGTCTTTATCAGTAGAAAAGCCAATTCCACACATATAGGCTTTTTAAATGCAAGCAAGAAACAACCCTTTTTGAAATTCTGTTTCTCTATTGTACTTCTGCCCTCCGTGCCTCTGGTTTTAGCACTTTGGTCCCAGTACAAGTGTGTCTTCTTGGCAGAAAACAAGTGTAGTGGGAGATAGAAGACTATTTCTCTCTCTAATTCCACAAGAGAGCATTGTTCCCTCCTTCCTGCAGCTCTGCACCTGGTGTGGTGCAAATATCCTCTCTATGGTAGTAAACGAGGCTCTTATATCCACTGAGGATCTATCTGGCAGAGCTTTGGACTCTTCTACTGACCTAAGAGAATCTTAGATTTATTTGGAACAAGTAGTTTTCTGAACACAATGACACCGGTATTCAGACCAATGTAATAATTTGTGTTAAATTCTGTAATAGAGCTCTGTTATGTTGCTACCTTAAAATGGAAGTTCCACATATAAAACAAATAGAAAAATAAATCACATATTTCTGAAAATAGAGCATTATTTGTAAGTTCGTGTTCAAATTGTACAACAAAACACCACAGGACTGAGATTTCTGAAGACAGCCGAAAAATCTTTGTCAGTGGGACTTGCAGAGCGCATGAGGGATCCACTGGCCTGTTAGTAGTACCTGGCATCAGAATAAAGGAAGCTGGATCAGTCATTAGAGAGGCTACAAGGCCTGGGTTTTACCAGTATGTTAATCTACGTTATTCAAGACACAGTTAAGACTTCTCAGTGTAAAACAAAGGCAGTAGTAAAAGCATTTAATCAGTGTTAAGATACATGCTTTCTCATCCAACAATGTTCTTATGATCTTTGTTGCACAAATGGTGATGACTGCAGCAGAACACAGTTAACTCGGTTGCGAGTGGTCACACCTCAATTCCCCACAACAGAGGAACAAATCCACTGTTCAGTCCCATGTCCTCTGGACCACTGGTTGTCTTTCTCCAGACAAGGAAAGCTTGAATGTTAATTTATGAACAGAATAAAAGTAAAAATACAACAGCCAGTGGTTACTGTAAAGACATATTTTATATGAGGGGGCCAGATTGATGCAAATAATTGTTGGACTGTGGATCTATGGAACCACAGTGCAAAGCAGAGAAAAAAGATCAAGTTCACCTGAAAAACATTTTCAAGATTCCTCTCAGACGATGAGTAACATGAGAACAAAAGTTATATTATTGGCATTTGAGCAGGACTCTGCCTATCAAGAAGTCAGTATTTGAAGGAAGCAGAAAGTGTCTAACAATGGTGAATGTCCTCCGATCATTGCTTCCAGCTGACATTGTTTAACAAATAAGCCAAAAATCTAGTTAAGCCTGTAAATCTAGTTTTTTGCTCCTTTTTGCAGAATCAGCAGTCATTTACAATCTTGCATAGAGAGTAACATAATGTTATAAGAGTAACATATTTTTTTCTGATGTAATGTGTTTGCTTTTATTAAGCCAAGTTGGATTTTTTTAGTGTCCACAGAAAAGCATCTATGTTTATACATATTTCTAGGATGCTACAGGAGGCAGATTGCTCCATCTGATGTCAGCACATGCTGTAGTTTAGGTTTAATAACACCACAGCACCTCCTCATTGCTGCAGAGTTACTATTCTGTTCCTGCCAGTTACATCTTCTTGCGCTTTTCCTTCCTCTCAACTTCAGCAGCTGGGCCTGTATTAGAGATGGGCCTGAGGGAACACAGAGGGAGTTTGAACATTTAGTAACAGTGTTCTTTGAGAATTCCTACAGATAAAAATCTCTGCTCCAGCTCAGAACCTAGGGTGTTAGATAGCTGCTTACGCCCTGTACATGACATTGCTTCCAGCTGACACTGTCACAAAATGATCATCACTCTCTCCTCTGAGTATGGGATCTGCAAGACAACAGAACTAAGGAAGGATTTCAAGCTATTACCCTCCTACTAAACAACGTAAAAAAGAAATCTAAGAGAAGCTGGTTTTGTTTCTGTTCCCTGCTCTCTCTGCCCCCATTGCCCCCTGCCCAATAAATTTTCTTCCAACTGGAAGAAACAGTTTGTCTTCTTGAAAAAAAAGACCAAATAATAGAATATCTACTCTTATTTTAGAAGTTCACAGATCAATAGACAGTTATAGAATATGGTCATAGAGGTGGTATAATATTTAGTGCAATCACGTGTACTGAGAAATGGAGCACACAAAAATGAAGATTTAAAAAATGTACAGTATCCTGAAATATTTTCAAACTATTTATTTACAAACATTAATAAAAAAAGGGAAAAATGAGCTCTTTCGCAAAAGATGCATTCTGAGGTTGAAAAAGGCTTCAACAGCCTAAACCTGGATCTCTAAGATTAAGAAACATAGTTGGAACACTTCGATCTGCACTGGGTTTCAGTTTAAATAACAACAATTTTCCAATAAAATTAAATTTCTTAAGAAAGCATTTGTTTTTGTGATAAACTACCTCTGAGAAGAATAGATTACATATTGAAAATTAATACCTTTGTAACAGTTGCAGTCTTAATGTCTTAAGTGTTCATAGCCTGTGTATGACCAGTTTCCCACCTGAGCTTCAATTCTATGTGCAGAGAGTCCCATAATATCAAATCATAGCTTAGCAAGGGAAGAGATCCTGGCCATAGAAAGGAACCTGGTCCATGGATGAGAACAGGGCAATTAAACATTTAAACTACAATGTCTCCATCCATTTGGGCAAACAGAAAATTTATATAAGGAAACATGAGGGATATATTAGGATCTTATGTTCAGGTCAGTTAAAACAATGCATTTTATGCTGGATAGCTTTTAAAATGAGTTCTATCTAAACCTGTTTTATTAGTGCAACAAACCCACTCATTTGTTGTAAAAAATAAAACCTCTGGGGTTGCTGCTGGAAAAATTAAGTTTTGCTGAACTGGCAGAACCCAAAATTTGGGTAGATGACTCCAAAAACATGAAGAATAAACTTGTCATTGCAAATGAAATAAATCAATGTACTGTTGAAAGGCATAATGTAGCTATTAGTGAGTCACTTAGTAAATACCACTTGGGAAAAATAACCAAAGGAAATGAAAACACATTTGCATCAGTAAGGCTGTACTCTCTTAAATGCCATTTTTTCATACTTTAAGTTACTTTTCTTAATAATCTGGTATTGTTAGTAGCAAAAGAAAAAAAACAACAGAGACTAAAGAGTATTTTATATCAGAAGCTTCAAATTTTAAATACAGTTTTAACAAATATAAGAAGCAGATGAGAAAATATCTAATGCACACACAATTTATTACCACTATTTTCATATCCAGATGTAGTGAATGAGTGGTTTCCATAAATGAAAATACAGTTTTGTCATAGAAATGAGATATATTCTGTCTGCAAAATGTTGAAGGTTTTTTTACCTTGTATCTGCATTAGAAAACATTCCTGGTGTCATAGTAATGGACTTTTTTGATAGATAAAAATAGATTCTTTAGAAAATTGGAAGAGCTATGTTTTCATTAAAGATAACATAAACTGTTCAAGATATTGATATTGGCCAGATATTCACAGAAACTTAAATTATACAATTGTAGGAACCCAAAAAGTATAGGGACATGAAACTGCAATGAGTGAACTTTATGCTAGAGGTCTACAAAGTTTTGAGGCAGAGAGATGAATAGGAAAATGTTCTTCTTCCAGAGGGTGGCTGGGCACTGGGACAGCCTCCCCAGGGCAGTGGCCACAGCACCAACCCTGACACAGTTCAAGAAGCATTTAGACAACACTCAGACACATGGTGTGCAGAGCCACGAGTTGGACTTGATGATCTTTGTGGGTCCCTTCCAACTCAGGCTGTTCTATTTATTTCTAGTAATAGAACAGCCCAAGAAACATCAAATTAAAATAATGACTGGTGGTAGAGTCCAGGATTTCCTTGACTGTACAATAATTTATTTTTTATTTTCATTAGATATCTAAACTGGAGCACAGTACCATAAGCTATTGTGTAAACTAAAAGATAAGTTCAAGAAATTCCATCAATTGAAGAAAAAAATAATCCAGCCAGCAGTAGTTAGCACACAGCTACTGTCATGCATGCAGAATGTACCTCAAATGCAGACTGATAAAAGCTGTGAAATATTTCCTCTGAAGTATTATTATCATATGTTAACCTGCTCTCCTAGTCTTTCTATAAGTATATGCTCCTGGTCCCTGCCAGACTGAGGCCACTGAACATGATGGACTTCTGGTCTCCTCTATTAAGGGTGTCCTTATAACCCTCTTCCTCACACGTTCTATTTAAACAGCATCCCCCAGGTTTAGGGTTTTGAATCAAAGTCTATTGGCTCAGGAAAAATACTGATTTTTCTTCTAGAAAATGTTTCAAGAAAATTATTTATGATACTTAGCAATAACTTATTTTCTAATACTATTAATATTAGAGAATCTAAAAGCCACACCTAAGTAACTTTGTTGTAATTTAATCCTTCCTAAATAACTTCGGGAGTATCTATTAAACAGCAGTGCCTTATGCCCGAAATCTCAGTAGTGTGACATATTTCTGTATATCAATTCACTTTCTGCTATAAGATCACTGCTCCTTTTTTTCATCAGTTAAGAATTAATTACAAAGTGAAGGAAGTCGTAAGTTTTCAATGACACTTTAAGACACATCTTTCCTAAATCACATGTATTTAATGTACTTTTAACTTATGATGTAAAAATATAACTAAAATTAAAGAGTGCTTTAAAGCCATAATATAATAGGAAATGCAGTCCTGCAAATGAAATTTCTGAGCTGTTCCTGTCTAAGAAGATAAAGCCAATTCCAAAACCTTCTTCTTAGTCAGTTGACAGAAGATAGTAATTGCTTTAGTCACTATGGTTTACCTGATCAAGTACATTTGATACAGCAGACTGCAAAGTTTTATGCACCACTGCTTGAAGCGATCAGGTTAATATAAGAAGTGTCAGAGCAATGTGTTGAAGAACTGGTAAAAAAGTATGTGAATTTTTTTAATGACATTCAAGTAAGGAAGGTCTGTTTTTCTACCTTTTTCTTGGAAAGCTGATCACTTTGTGCTTGCCCATTCATCTTGATAATTATGAGGTAATAATTATGGGGGAGGGTAGGTGTTGCAATTGATTACCAAAGTAGCTGAAATTAGGATTCAACGAAAGATGCAACTCCTTTCTCAGTTGAATTTTGCAGTTTAAGTTCATGGAAACCCGAGCTGACTCTTTAGCATTAGAACTCCTAGTATTTAAGAAATTTAGTTCCTATGCTTCACATCATGTATTCTTGGTGTATGTCCTAATACAAATCAAGTCACAACTTAGGTGAAGAGGCCTGGATGCAACTTGGGTTTCAAAATGAGGAATATGAATGGCAGGTGGTTCAGATAATGAGTTTGCATGTGGACCAATAAAATGTTATTATATTCATCTGCAGTGTAATCTCCTAAAGATGAAAATATTTAGAAATGAACAGTTTGGAATGTAAAATAAGAGAAGAAAGCAGGAACTTTTTTCTGTTATTTTTAATTTTGGGATTGAAGAATATTTTTGGAAGAATATTCTACATTGCAGAATGTTGGGTTTTTTTCTTTATAAAGTAACTCAGAGAGTTAATTGTTTATTTTGAGTTTGGTTTAGTTTCTCTTTGGTATACACTCAAGTAACTACAAAGTTTGACTAGGATGTATTTATTCACAATAGTATACAAAAAAGCACATCCTTCTGTTCTGTAATCTATAAGGCAAGTTTTAAAATTAAATACAAAAAGCTGTCTGGAACTTAAGTTTAAGCAAATGTTTAAATACTATGCTTTTTTTGTATGAATTAAGTATTAGCAAACATGATCACAAATAATAAAGATTAATACATATAATTCAAGCATCAGTGAACTGCACTGTCTTGCTCTATTACAGTAATGACTGCCACGTTTCAGCAATGGCTGAAAATCAGACCAGTGTTTGCTTGATTCTATACCAAGAGAATATTGTAATTTTTTTCGGGTTAATATTCAGAAACAAATGAAACATTTTGGCACATGTTCTGGAAACAAATACTTCTATTAGCCAGTACACTGTAAAACTATACTAACCAGATTTAACTTGATAAGCTAAAAATAAGTGATAACTGGGACAAAGTGATTTAAATAACATCCAGAGGAGAGGAACAAACTTGGTTATTTTCTTCATTCAGGGTAAGAACTGTGTATAATTCACATATTTTCTCTGATTTCATACTGGTTTTTTTTTTTTTTTTGTAAGAAGTGATTTATTTCACTTACTAATTGACCATGAAATTTCATTTTCATTAAAAAAAATCAATTTAATTAGACCTGTAGCAATAGAATGAAACATCTTAGAACCTGTTTGCTCATCTCTCATTTTCATATTTTGAATAAAACTACACAGTTATCTTTTTTAATTTTTTTTCCTTGTCTTTCAGATATAATAAAACCTGTTCTGTGGGCGAAGGTGAGGATGGCCAAGGGGGAATGAAATTTAGCAAGTTGTGTCTTATTCTGGAGCAAAAGAAAACTACTCAGGAAACTAGGGACTTATAACGGATAAGCCTGAAGAACTTTAACGATAGTTGTAATAATGGTATATCAAGCAGAGAGATCATGATCTCTGCAAAAAGCTCTCCAACAATATCTTGAAGCTAAAGGAAAACAAGAGCAGCTGATTAGCACTTTGTTACTTGAATGTTGGCCCTACTGATGAAGCAGAAAAGGCCATTAACAATGATTTTTAGAGTCTCAAATCTGCCAGATATGAAACTTAAAACTGTGAAACTTATAATGCATTAAAAAAAAGTGCCCAAACTCAGAAAGCAATGCTTTTCCTAAACAGCCAAGACTTACACATATTTCTTCCTTTTTATTGCATTCCTGACACACTCTTCATCATAATGTCTTCTTTACTCTTCTACAAACCAAATAATCATCTTCATTTATATGCAATATGAGCCTACTGCCACTACTGACACAATATAAATGTGTTGCATTAAAAATTAAAAATATTATTTTTTACACTCCATCAAAATGAAAAGTGAGCCTTCATTCTCATTTGCAGTTCTGCCACCACACTATCATCCTTCTTGCCTTGTACCACAGGACCTGATCAGTAACAGCCTGATTCCTACAGACCTTAAATTACTTCAGATGTGCTCTGAGCTTGACTCTGCATGATAGCAAATAAAGAAGAATTTTCAAAGGTGAGCTAACTGGGTTGCTGTGCTTCACTAGGAATCAGCTTCTTTGATCTGACATCAGAACAATAGAGAAAAGAAATGTATGGGATGCTTTATTTTTCTGCAGAATACTCTTAAAAGTTGAAGACTCTATTTGTTTTGGAAGCTAAGAAGTCCAAAAATTACTCTTTCCGTACATCTCCTAACTTTTTAAAATGAAAAATAAAATGCCTGAGAAGTCCATAACTCTTGGATTCTTTATCCACTTAATTGTTTGACTTACTTCTTTTTCTGGGGAAACTCTGAAGTCCACATATCTGTTTGGAGAGAAGGTTAACTTTCAAGCTGGCTGAAGTCCTTGTTCTTGTGAGTATTTTTTGTCATTTGAAGGTTAAATTCTTCTCAGAGAGCATTGCTGGAGTTAGTGTTCTCCCCTCCAGTAACTGTAGGAGCTGCCTGACCTTTATAAGTGCAGGTCAATATTCACACTGTTGGAAGAAGCATTGTGTGGAGAGTTGTCTTCACAATCCCAAGGAAAAGTGCTTTGCCACAGGCAGCTCATGACCAGCAAAGACAAATTGGTGAACGGTCAGATAAAACTGTTTTAACTGGATTCAAAGAGTCTCTTTTATGCAGATTTAGGTTCTATTCCAAAGTCTACAGACCTGTAGCATTCACTACTCTTTCAAATTTCAACAAAATAAATAGGAAAAAAAAATATTAGGAGGGAAGCACTCTAAATGTTTTGACCTCTGGGTCATTCTCTGCAACACTACTCTCTGTCAAATTTAGACAGACATAACAGGAGGATATATGAAATAATTTTCTATTGATCTTATCCTCTATCCAACATGAATTCCAAAGAAGGTTTAATATCAAAATCACTTGATGAAAAACATTGTAGTAATATACAATACTTTGAATTCAACACTGCACCTCATATATATTTCTCCTTTCTCAATAGAAACACTGGCAGTTGAAAATATAAATAATAAACACCTTAATCTCTAGTAGGATTATCAAAGAAATAGCAGCTTTTTTGTGAACTAAGAAGGTACCTGTAAAAGCAGAGAAAAATAAAAGCATAGTGCTGGTGTTATGCAAATATTTCCATTAGCATTTACAAATACATATAGGCAAGTATGAGAAGGAACCAACCAAAAAAGAATGACCCAAGATGCACCACATGAGAATGGGTTATTTTTATGAAAAAAATGATGCTATGAACATTTGAGAGCAAAATACATTTTTGAAACACTATTTGTCCCTCTCCTCTAGAGATCAAAGGTTACTAGAAATCCTAAACTTTTGTAGAACCTGTGGCTCCCAAGTAAATGTTTCAGACCATACTTCCTCTCTTCTCAGTATTACATAAATTAAAAGTCTGTTTATAATTTAATGGCAGAGAATAAATGACATCTGCAACTTGGCAGAACAATGTAAACAGGGGCTTGTCTGACTCAGACCAAGTTTCTGGCTCTCTTTACAGCAGAAGAAAGGAAAGAGTCAAGCCAGTGGAAATTTTGCAACTTAGCTAGTATAATTAATATAGCATTTAATATATTTATTTTTTTTAGGTTGTTTATTCAGTCCTGTGGCTCATGACCTGGCTTATGTTTTGAAACATCTGTTACTGCCTGCAACCAAGGCAACCAGCAAATGTTGGAAATTTCATAACACTTTAGGAATGTTAAAGTATTATTTGTGGGAACACCCTACAATTCAAAAGGATTTTGACTAAAAACTGATTAATTTTAGGTCACAGACAGCAGATATATTTGTGTCCTTTTCTTCAATTATGCGAGACTTTATCTCCACATATAAAAAGATGAAGTACTTTGTCATATACATAATTTTAATATTATTGGGTTTTAAAAAAAATCTTAAAAAACATGCATACATCTCATTTTAAACTGTCATGCCAAATAAAGTTTCCTTCTCATACTGTCATGTGGACATTTCCTGTCAAAAACTTAATTCAAAAATTTCTGGTTAAAATGAAAATGTTAACATTCAGAAATATATAATCACATGGAGGCAATCATATGTCGGTGCTTTATTGGAGAGTGCTCAGAACACAGCGGCAGCAGAAGAAGTAGAAGGCCCAAATCATGTGTTCACCAGACATAGAGAGGCTCATGCTTTTATGTTCTTACGTCATACATATTAATGATTTGTTTGAATCAACATCTCCCCTAACTACCAATCACAAACATCATACTCATCCCCCCTCTCCCCTGATTTATTACCCAGGCAAAGTCATACTTGATTTGGTTAAGACAATAGCATGAAAGTATCGTCCTGGCTACAGTAAAGCTAACATTCCATCCTCAAGGCCTTGCTGTCCTGCAGGTCCAGGCCTCACTTTTCTAATCACCTCCACCCCTTCCCCAGTTATCCTTTTATAATTCTTACAATTTTAAAAATAATTTTAACCCTATACTATCAAAAAGATTTTGATAATTTAATACTTTTGATAATTTAATTTTTCTTTATTTTACTGAAGAAATCTTTATTTTGACTTGTTACTAATTCGTAATGTCCCAGGTTGATGGCGCCTCCTATCCCAATCGTGCCACTTTGTCCTTGTGTTCGACACTGTTATGTCTGCCAGCCCGCCCCC
>JBBMKD010000216.1:33937224-33949133 GCA_037834095.1 Argya squamiceps
GGGAGGGGTGGTGGAGGTTTGTTTTCTGGGGGGCTCCTTCTGGAGATCTTCCCTTAATTTGTCCTAAACCAGGACAGTATATACCAGCATTTTCATCATTTTGTATGTGATTTGTATTACAGGTTTATTCCCAGTATTTAGTCTTCTTTCATGAAGTAGTTACATGCTGACTAACCATGCATAGCGGTCGTAAAATTCTTCACTGTTCAGAGCTGTGTCTGTTCACTTTCTTGGGCAAGAATTACATGCATCATGGGCATTGCAGTTCAGCCTTTTTCTCATATGGATGCACTGGTATAAAAGGGAAAAAGAAGGCAAGATTGATAAAACAGTGAGCAAGGTCAAATAATTAAACTCAATATCACTCAGAAAAAAATATATACATATTACTACACAATAGATTTAAATTTTGAGTTACATAGAAAGATTCATTTTTCCAAAACAAATTTCATAGTCATGAAAGCCTACCTCATGATGCAGTTACTGGGGAGGTACTTCAACAAATGGGGATGGGTTTCAACTAATATTGAAATTCTTGATAAAACTTTTGTAAGGAAAATAATCACTTGTTTTTAGTGTAGATCAGACCATACCAACCTAATATCAAGTACTCAGAGTGAGGTAGTTTGAAGATATCTACTTACCATTTGCAGCTAGTGAGTTCAGAGGTTTTAATATAAAAATACAGAATTGTATGGAAGGCAGAATATCTCTTTGCAAATAATTTATTATTTAATACTCTTATGTCAGTATTTTTTGCTGTTTTTTGAAAAATGTTTGCAACACAGGAGACACAAGAGCTGAAATTATTAGCCATTGTAACTGCTACAGAAAAAAATGGTGATTAAACCATGAAAGAATAAATTGTATTTGGTTAACTTATTGAATAAATTATATGTCTGGATTCAAGTACAGGGATCTAAACAGTTTTGTTGCTAATGAGTAATCTGGAAAATGTTATCACTAAAGAGAATAATAGAGCTGAACTTTATAACTGCAAATTATATTTTTTTCTGTCTGTATTTTTTGGAGATAATTTTATATAGTTCACTTACTGATCCAAAGCCAGAGAAAATCTTTAGTGCTAGCTACATTACTGAAGCCAGATTATACATGTATATCAGCGATAACATGCATTACCTTAATTTTGTATTTTTCACATTCCAGGTCCTGTTCTATTACAAAATAGAACCATAGAATGGTTTGAGTCAGACAGGATCTTAAAGACCATCCAGGTCCAACCACCACACCACATCCATGGCCACCTTCTACCAGATCAGGTTGCTCAAAGTCCCATTCAACCTGCCCTTGAACATTTCCAGGGATGGGGCATCCTCTGGTTCTCCAGTCAACTTGTACCAGTGCCTGACCACCTTCACAGCAGAGAATTTCTTCCTAGTATTTAATCTCAGCCTACTATCTTTCAGTTTAAAGACCATCTCCTTTGTCCTGTTATTACATGCCCTCCTTGTAAGCCCTTCACCTTTCTTGCAGTCTCACTTCCTGTACTGAAAAGGCAAAATAAGATTGCCCCAAAGCCTCTTCTCCAGGCTGAACAACTCCAGTCCTGTCAGCTTTTCCTCACAGAATCATCTTACTGCCTCTAAGGATAGGATTCTGCACACAAGACTGGCCAAAGAGGAAGCATAAAATACACTTTGTAAAAGTTTAAAATGTTTTTCTCACTTCTGCTTTATTCCATGTTAGATTTCCTGCAACCACATCCATTCTATGGTTCTTTCTGTTTACCAATGTCTGACTCTGGCCTTTCCCTGTGCATATAATTATTTTGAGGTTGGAACTTTGAAGAAAAAATTTAAGTGATTTCTCACATTCAGTGAATTAGTATGTACTGAGAACAGTAAGCCACATCCTTAGACATGGTCTCAGTCATGACCAAGAGCATTCATTCATATATGAAACTGAATATTTTCCCAAAGGAAGACACCACAGAAGAATAAAAATCAGGAAAACTGTGGACAGTCCATTAAACTCTGTTTATACTACTGTATATGCCATTTCACCTTTGATTTTCCTGGATCAGAGGTTCACTTTGGAATACAAATGTGGGAACCAAACTGGCTAGGATGGGCAAGTGTTTAGTATCTGTGGCTTATGCAGGAGGCTTCAACCTGAGACAATGGGAGGTGAGATACTGAAAGGATGGAAGTTAGTATGTTAACAGATTCATTCCATTATAGGCCATGTTTCTGGTTACGGTTCTCAGTTGGTTCAGGACCTGTCATATATAACGTCATGTTCCTGTTCTGTGTTTGGGATTGGACCCCTGCCCTCAAAAACCCCTATATATTATTAAGTTCCTCACGCCCCTTGGTCTTTGGATGTTGCCCCTCAGATCACGCGGTCTGTGTTTGTTATTTTCACTATTAAAGTTCTTTATTTTTTGGGCAACTCCATCATTCCTGACCCTCTATTTCTGCCACACTCACCTGGCCGGACCGGACTCAGGGTCACAGTGAGTGCACTGGACTGTGACATGCAAATAAGATTTTTTAATTTTAGCATTTTAAAGTAATTTTCCCCATACACAGAAAAAAATTAGAATCATAAACCTTCTAAAGTCCCAACCAGTTTTATTCTGTACAATCATATGGACTGAACACTTTGGACTATTCTGCTGGATTTTATACTTTAGATAAAAATTCCAGTTTTTCTAATATTTGGAATAAAAGACGCCTTTGAAAATTGGCATTAACTGCTTCCTCATTTTCAGGGCTTTTTCTACAACTGTTGTCACTGTTGCTTCTATGCGACGAAGGAAGAAACAATTGCTTTAGTCTCCACATGGCTAAAATTTGTAACTGGTTTACTTTTTTATATACTCAGAAAGCATTATAATTAATTCCACAGGCTGACTGAAAATGCATCCCAGTTGTTAAGGAATGTTAGGAGTGCCACTGGTTTTAACAACTCAGCACCCAGGAATTACCCAGGAATTGCTTCTGCCCTGCTGTCGGAGCCCAGTCCTGGACACTCAGGGACATGGAAGTGCCAAACTGCATGTTTACCTAGCACAAAGCTCAGCAAGGCCAGCTACATGAATCACCACAGCCAAGGTGCTGCCTGCAACAGGACTTATATATAGGATTTACATACAACATAAGTGCAAACATACACAAGTTGCCTTCCTTGCTGCAGAGAGAGATCTGCAGAGAGTTGGGCAATCACCATCTCTATGAAGTTCAACCATTGAAAGAGTTGGACTCTTCACCTGGGATAGGGGAACCCTGGTTGTGTGTATAGACTGTAGAATGAGAGACTGAAGAGCAGCACTGTGGAAAGGGCCCAGGGGGTCCTGGTCAATGGCAAAATGAACATAAGTCAGCAGTGCCCTGGCAGCCAGGAGGGACAACTCTGTCCTGGGGGGGCATCAGGCACAGCATCAACCAGGCAAGGGAGGGGATTGTCCTGCTCTGCTCTGCACTGGGGCAACCTCGACTTAAATATTGTATGCAGTTTTGGTCACCACAATATAAAAAAGGCAATAAGCTATTAGAAAGCATCCAAAGGAAGGCAATGAGGTTGATAAAAGATCTGGAGGGGAAGCCTTACGAGGAATGACTGAGATGACTAGTTTGTTCAGTCTGAAGGAGACTGGGTGGGGACATCATCACAGTGTGCAACCTCCTTTTAAAGGGAAGAGAAGAGGCAAGTGTTACAATCCACCCCTGGAACAGGGCAACTGAACTTCTAGTTAAGAGAGCCCTTGGGGAGGATTGGAGTGAAACAACACTGAATTCCCACTTGTCTCACAGTCACCCCTGACTGCCAGCACAGATCCTTTGATCTGATACTCATTGCTGGACCAAGGGCTATTCACCCATTGGCTCATCAGCCTTGAAGCTTTCTGGAGAATGAGGCACACAAATCCCATCACACCACCATTTTGGGTCAGGTACAGACACGACCTGCTGCAGCAGCAGGTGGAGGGGCACTAGGGTACAGATGTTGCAACTTGCAGTTCTGCTCCAGCCACCAGCACTGACCTCCTCACTAGTTTCATTCACACCAGTCCCCCCAATAGCTGGTTTTCAGGATACACAACATGCCTGTCCCAGTATCTGGCAGCAGAGACTTTGACTCATTCCAGTAGCCAGCACTGAGGCCACCCATTCTCTCTGGTCACCGTCACCATAGGCCAAAGTTCTTATGCCCCCCCATTGACTCCAGTTGGTGGCACTAAATCCAGTCACGTTGGTTCCTCCAGTAGCTGGCACTCTGGGCATGAAAACTGCAGGACCTAACAGGACCATCTGGAGAGCTATTTTTTGACAATCCTTGTTTGATTTCTTTATGCTGAATATAACTTAAATAGCTTTCAATACAGAATATACCCAAACATGGCTTCAGTCTCAACATTTTCCCAGATTTTAAATACAGAGATCTGGTTTATGTGGTTTTCATGCCATTATCCAATACTCTAGCATCTTGTAGAACTGAGGTTGTAAGAGAGAGGTGCTGTGAAATTTCTACAGAGCCAAGACTTGATGTGTAATTAATTTGTAACTAAGATGTCGATTTTGCTATGATTGCCAGAAGATCCTTCCACATATTGCATTCAGGAATCCTGAATTGGGCTGTGAGGTCTGTCTGCAAGAGTCAGGGCATGAAGGCTGCCAAAATTTAAAAGAAGTGCTAAGATCATTTGGCCACCTCCAAAACTTACTCCTCCTTGGCTTCTCTCACTCCTTTATTTGAAGAAGATCATAGCTGAAGTGCTGAGCTGCAATAGGAAAATTATATCTCTTAAAACATTTCAATCTTTCCACCCCCTAAATGAAAATTGCCAAACAACAGATTGCAAAGGCAGCTTTGACTACTGTGATTACAAGTTTCATACCATTTGTCTGTTAAGTTCAAGATGGAAAGGTAGCCTGAAAGCTGCCAGTAGTTTTTGTTTATTTTTTAAGAGTCATCTGTTTCAAGAAAGATTGAGATGAGGTGGAAAGAACAAAAAACAAAAAATGGAAAAAAAAAAATGTTAGCCAAGAGCAAACAAATTACATATGCATGCTAGAGAAATCAGGCACATATCACGAGCCCCTCCTTAAGTAAATTCATTGTTGCCAGACTGATGGAATTTTTAGACTGCAGGGAGTATTGTCAGACTGCTGGTATCTCAGGTCTGGCTATCTCAGCTGTAGACTAGCCATTCAGTTCTGTTTTATGCCTTTTAGTTTATCTTAGCTCTAAACTAAAATAAACTGAAGAGATTGCTCATCTGATGTCCATTTTTGCTGTTTCCTTCCTCGGATTTCTCTAATAAAATTTACAACAAAAATATCAATTAGAGCAACTTTTCTGAATTACTTTTCAGTCCAAAATGTGCTAATATTACATGTTCTGTTTGAAAATATTTTTAGTTTTGGATTAAGGAAAGCCACAAAGACAATGTGGACGCTGTCGGTAGAAAAGTGGGAACAAGACATACATCTTTGATAATGTGATAAATTACTCAGATGATTAAGGGAAACTTACTTTCAGTCCCACTGCCACTGGTACAATGATCATGGAGGTCTGGAAGCCCAGCTTTCTCTCTGGAAGCTTCCCCTTGCAAATTGCCCTTGCAGAATCAGCAACACAAAGTAAATTGAGATAATATTCCTTACATTCTAAGGCTGTCATTTTGACTAAAATGGTTATGCCAGATTACTGTTTACATATATTACTTTTTTAATCTCTGTATTCATGGAAGAAAGAGATACTAGTTACAAACTATTAATTAATGAATCTTATTACTTTAGTCAGCCATCTCTAAATCTGAGAACAGAACATTTTCTTTTAAGGTAAAACGATAAAGGCATTTAAATGCATATGAAGTAAGACAAATTTCCTTTTGTTATTCTGCTTTAATGGCCATAAGTAGACATTATGGCCAGTAAGTAGCTGACATTATGAGATTTGTCAGTAGCTGATATTAGAAGATTCGGTCAAAAATCACGTAAATGAAACAGTCAGATGCATCCATGCTGAATGACTGACCCAAATAGGAGTTACATAAAAAAGGACAAGTTCTAAGAGAGTAAAGAGCCTTACTCTGAATTTGAAACTAGGAGACAGGAACTAAAGTGAACTGATAAAGTGATTATTGACAAACATCGCTAAAGAATTTCTGGTTTTCAGTGTATATATCAATCTAGAGCAAAAGTTAGTATTAAAATACCTTGATGTTTAAACTATATTACCTTATGTCAGTTTGTCAAAATGAGGGACAATTGCAGCATACTTCCTGAACACCTGTGGGAGTGTGGAGGATTGTTCTGAACCTGGATCTAGGTTTTCAGCTCCTAATGTTGTCCCTGTTAGGCCTTTGTATGTTATGGCTGACCATGCTATGCTCTGGCAGCCATCTTGTTGTTTATTTCACCCTGGCTAAGTTCTGTAAAGTTTCTGGAGTTGTCATTGGTTGAAAGTTTGCTTAGACTGGTTTGTATCAATAATACTTTGTATCAGTTTAGGGGGCTTGCCTGCCATCCCGCTGCCTCTCCCACAAGAAGGATACTTCTGAGGGGAGACGTTGGGTGGTTGGCTGGCATCTCATCACCCCATTCCCGCCTCTGTTCTGATTTGTTAATGCCATGTCAAACCACCCTGGTGCCTCACTGTTACTGGTTATTGAAGTTGCTAAGTAAAGAGACCACCCACAAATAAAAGGTCTGTCCTACTGAGCCAGACTGTCTCTTTTGGGGCACCGGCAGCGAGGTGAGGGCAGACTGTCCAATGAACTCCTGTTCTGTTCCTCCCCAAAAGAGTCCCTCTCTTCATTCCTGTTCCATTGTTCGGCGAGTGTGTGTGAGTGCCATCGTGCTACCTCAGTGACCTCGGACCATCCTCGGTTACGGACACGCCTTACCTAGCTGGCCGGGGTTGGAAGGCGTGTGGCCTTTAGGCTATTCCTATAGGTTTACCACCGCAAACACCAAATGAAACCAAAAGAAATTAGTTCAGCTATTTTAATTTATTTATTATAAGAGTCATATATTTGTATTTATATCATAAACAATAACAAAATATTCTAATATAGTAATCGTATTCAAAGTAATATATGTTTAGAATCCTAGCATAGAAATTAATTCAAAATTCTAGAGTATACAGTATATTTTATACACAGGAATTCTTGAGAACTACAATGCTGAAAAACTGAAATATCTGATTCCTACTGCAATAATAGGTAAGATGCTTAATGTGTTGATACTTTATGGTTGCAGGATATGTGATTAATTTACTCTGACAACTCCTGTACATATTAGATAATCTATCTGGCATGAAGCATATATTTTAGGGATATAAAAGAATAGCAAAATTAAAATACTGAGGTACATTTGCATATTTATTTTTCATTAAAAACTGTAAAGGCAAATTATGGCAACTTTATTATCTTTCAAAAATCACAAGTAATAGGATAAGGCATAGTAAAGGTAATTCTAAAAAGTATATTGATAGTCTCCTCATAAGTTCCCATTTTATTTGTCATAAAATTACAAGATAATTTTTGACAGATGTTTTTATTATAATCATTTTTCTCCCTGTTTAAGTCAGGAATTTCTCACGGCTCATGCGAATTTTCAGTATGTTACTTATCAACTTGTGAAATCTTTTCTACAGTTGCTTCCTTTTGCTAAAGAGTATTTTCAACTTTTTCAAGGTATAGTTTATAGCAAAAACTAATCATTTTTAAAAAACCCTTAAATTTCTTTGGTGTGGTTATCTATGTATCACCATTGTTGTCATCACACATTGCCTAGTAATATTTTCACTTCAAGAGGAATTTTACATTTTCCATCTTTAAAGTTCAGAATCCACAGATCTTATAACACTCTCATGCTGATAATGCACTTCAGTAGTTGTGTTGTACAGCAACACAACTTGCAACTTGTGTGTGCAAGCTTTAAATAATTATTTAGCTGAATAACACCACAAATCAGAGGCTCTATTTAAAATGCCAGCATGTTCTTTCCATTAATATTACAGGAATGAGACTGACATTATTACCAATGCATTACAAATGAGACTCAATGAGTGACTGCAAGGCATACTGTCCCCATGTACAGCTGGGCTATCATAAGTATATAATTTTATTCACTGCATCATAAGATATATATTCTGTAAGAGAAGTGTGCTGGTTTTGGCTGAGATAATCTTTTTAAATATGATAAACAGGAGCTAAAGGCCACGTTATGTTGGTATATCTCCATTGCATAATCAAAACTCTAAACAAAATACACTAAGCTGAACATTGAAGTAATTTTTAAAGGCCTTAGAAACAGTCAGACTGTTTTCTGTCTGTTCTATCCAATATCCACAAGAATGCTCTGTCCTATAAATAAGCTATTTCTGTTTCACTCACTCCTGTACATTGTCTTCTGCCAAGCTTTTTCAATTTAGGATTGTAGTATCATCAAAACAGCTCATTGTCTTTATTGCCATAGCCATCTCATAGGAAAGAAAAGGTATATAGTGCTATATTCTAGAGTTTGCTGACCAGTGTTCACACAGTTTCAAGATCTTTTCTGCTTCTCATGTTGCTCTACCAGGTAAATGGCTGGAAGTACACAAGAAATTAGAAAGGGACACATTGACTCTAACTTAAAAAATGGATATCTCAGGTCTAGTACAATATGCTCAGCGATAAAAATTGGACAAAGGGGGAAAAGGTGGGGATGTTTGGAGTTGTGGAATTTGTCTTCCAATATCTGCTAATCATAATGAAGCCCTGCTCTCCAGGAAAGGGAAAAAACATCTGTCTGCTAATGGGATGTACTGAATTGATTCTTTTTGCTGTGCCTGCTTGTGCAGCTTTTGCTTTTCCTACTAAACTGTCTTTATTTTCACCCATGAGATTTCTCACACTTTTGATTTTTCTTTCCCTTGTGGGGAGGAAAGAGTGAGCAGCTGTGTGCGACTTAGCTGTCTACCAGAGTTAACCCACAAAAACCATGAAAGAGAAATTTGAATAAAGTATCTCTCAGCTATTGCATGAGAACACCTAGACGAGCATCAGCTTGTCTCTAGCCAAGAAAATTTTGATTTCCTGTGTGTGTGGTCATGAAAAGCAACACCATCACTGTCAGTAAACATAAACAAACTTGAAGTAAATTGGTTTCTAATCTAGTGTCTTCTGAAGAGTTAAAAATACACTCCAAATACTCCAAATGACCAAAAAAAAAAAAAAAAAGCTTGTCAGGGGAAATTTGGTTATCAATTCTTTTTTTTACTTCTTGTGAACAGATGACTTCTCAATCAGCTTATTTTTTTTCCGTTTTTGCTTGTGAAGACACCTAAAGACTACTCTACTTTTAAGTATCAATCCTTCCTAAATGTCAATATATAACCTAGTTCAATATCCAATGCTCAAGTCCCTCTAGAGTCCCATCAGCTTCTCCTATTTCAGTTTCATCTACCATTCATTATTGCCATTGTTAGAGCCTCTTTCAAAATCAACGTTTGTCAATCACCCCAAATTTATAGAAACACGTGCACAGATGAAAATCTTGTTCTCAATAGGCTGAAATAAATTTTTAATATTTGGAAGAGAAGCAGGCAGAGATTGCATCATATTAGCTTATCTTGTAGGGTGGGGAATAAAGGGTATTCATTATTCCATCTGAGTTTGCTTTAAGTGACAAAATTTACTTTAGTGCATAGGACCAGCTTACTGTGACAACAGGACAAAAGAGGCTGCTGCACTTGGACGAATTTCACCCTTTACCTACATCATCATTTATTGCATTTCAGTTTCGTTTTATTGAGTAAAACAGAACCAAATATGTAATCTTCATGATTTTATGAAATGCATAACTTTCTAGTCTTAAAATGATGATATTCCCTTTTCCTGAATCTCTCTGAACCTTGTTTAGAGGGTTAAAAGTCAGTTGAATGAACTTCATAATTCCACCAATTTTTTACTGTGCATGTATGCTGATAGGAACCAAAAGGTGACAAAATCGGATACAATATTTTATAAGAAACCTTAATGCAAGTACAGAACTTCAGTTAAATGTTACAAAATGAGAGGTACAAAAGACCATTTTGTCAAACTCTGGATAAATAGTAAAGTGAAGGGAGACACAAACTGAAAAAGGCAAAAAACACCAGAGCTATTGTAGGTCTCAAAAATATATCCCTTAGTTCCCATTATTAAATGCTGCAGAAAGGTCAAGTAGCACTAAAATAGTGTAAGGGCCATAACTGGTAATTAGGAAGAAATCATCAATATTTTTTGTCTGAAAACTTTTCAGAATCTAATTAAACCAAATGAAATCAGTAATACAAAAAAATATATGAAAAGTCCTAATAATTAATAAATAATGATAGATAAATAAATAATAACCTCCTTATAGTCCCCTATAAAATAAATTATGTTTCTCCTGGAGAAACTGGCAGGTGATAGCTTGAATTAGTGCACTGTTCACTTCATAAAAAACTGATTGGCAAGGCCTGGAGAGTGTTGGTGAATTGGGTTACATCCAGCAGGCAGTTGGTCACAAGTGCAGCTCACCAGGGTTCAGTATTGGGGCCAGACCTGTTTAATATTCTTATCAATGATCTGGTAATATTTTTATTGATGATCTGGATGAGGGGATTCAGTGTACATACACTCAGCCAGTTTGCAGATGACACCACGTTGGGTGGGAGTGTTGATCTGTTGGAGGGCAGGAAGGCTCTGCAGAGGGATCTGGACAGGCTGGATTGATGGGCTGAGGTCAGTGGTGTGAGGTTCAACAAGGCCCAGTGCTGGGTCTGTCCTTGGGTCACAACAACCCCAGGCAGCTCCGTAGGACAGGGAAAGAGTGGCTGGAAAGATGCCCAGTGGAGAAGGACCTGGGGGTGCTGTTTGTCACATGGCTAAACACAAGCCATTGTGTGCCAAGAAAGCCAGTGACATCCTGATCTGTATCAGCAATAGTGTGGGCAGCAGGACCAGGGCAGTGACTCTCCCCTCATACTCAGCACTGGTGAGGCCACACCTCCAGTCCTATGTTCAGTTCTGGGCCCCTCAATACAAGAAAGACATTGTGATGCTGGAGCGTGTTCGGAGAAGGACAACAGAGCTGGGGAAGGGTCTGCAGCACAAGTTATATAACGAGCAGCTGAGGGAGCTGAGGGTGCTTAGACCAGAGAAATGAGACTCAAAGACCTTCTTAGTCTCCACAAGTTCCTGAAAGGTAGTTTTAAGAGGTGGAAGTCAGTCACTTCTCCCATTCTACTGGTTATAGGAAAAGGGAAACAGCTTCAACTTCTTCCAAGGGTTGTGTAGCTTGAATGTTAGGAAAAATGACTTCATTAAAGGCATTATCAAGCATTGGAACAGGCTGACAAGGGAGCAGTGGAATCAATGTTCCTGGAAATGGTAAAAAATATGTGGATGTGTCATTTAGGAACATAGTTTACTGGTGGACTTGGAATGTTATCTTAAGTGTTATCTTAAGTATCTTGACCTTTCACCCCCTATTGATTCTGTGATTCTGAGATTCTGCATATGGAATACTATTTTCTTTATCCCTTCCTTTTTAATGTGTTATGAAAAGAATTCTTATGGTTCATATCAATAAAGGAATTATATCAATAAAAATATATTATCAAAATAATTTGAAAGTTTTTCAATTATCTTTTTTTGCTTGGTCGGTTGGTTGGCTAATTGTGGGCTTTTTCAGTAAGTTTCATCAACAGGATAAGATTAGAAAGATACATTTTCTGTATCAATCCTAAACAATCAGTTAAAAGGAGTGGTAGCATTTTCATTAAGTACAATAAGTATTAGAATGTTACTATGTCAGGGAGTCAAATACAATTTTAATCCTTTCTACACAAACTCACTGTAATGGTTTGAAAGCAAAACAAATGAGAGGCTCCAAGTCAGAAATACAATTTAATAAGAAAAAGAAAAA
>JBBMKD010000216.1:33949233-33969013 GCA_037834095.1 Argya squamiceps
ACAATTGGTTTCAACAGATGATGAAGAGGGTGATAGAATACTTTGTGCATATCTTATTCTACAACCCAGGACACTCACCAACATACTATTAACAATGTTTTCTATTGTTTCACATATGAACTTGCTTTTTCATTAGAAACCTCAGTGTGTGATTAGCTGTTAATACGTGAGGAGGCATCATTTTTGACAGCGTTTCAGGAAAAAGAAACTCAAATATCATTCTCAAAAATTATTTGGGAATATCCTATTGTACATAAAAAACAGACTCTTTATGGAGCCCCTAAGTGGTTGTGAGGTGCTTGAACATCTCAAAGATTCTTGGATTTACATATTAAAATTATATTTGAAAGACACCTGTACCCCAAGATGTATGTATGGTTTCCATAGAAATTCCCAAGCAAAGTTACTCTTGCTCAGTACCTGTTGGTAAGTACTGAAACACTGGCAAATTGCTACATTTGCTCAGGACCAACTTCATAGATCATTTCTATACACCACTGTCTTGAAAGTTACATGTAAGCAGCTGAAATTACTGGCAACATAAAATGGTGAACCACAACTTCCAAAGGCCACTTGAAGTTGGTTCCTAAACATAAACCTTATATTCCAAACATATGCTCATTTTCTGACTTGATGTCTTCTAACAAGAATTGTTGCACATACCGATAAGCAATCCAGCAAAACAAAAAATCATCCAGAAAACTTTTCTTTGAAACTGTATCACAGATTACATCCTGATGCTATTATGACACTGTGTATTATGCCCAGTGTATTCTGATTGCAAACATGGTCTAATTAAGATAAAATTGTCAGGGAAATTATACTTTGTTGAGAGCCACTGAAAACTCTTTGGTGTAATGTATCTGTTTCATATTTAGGGCATTGAGATAACATAAATTAAAGTATAAATCTAGTTAACATCAATATCGAGAAGTCATACAGGAATTCTTTCAATATGCTTTTTTGTTACATAGTTTCAATATGATATTATTTGACTGTCTTAAAGATAATGAGAATTTTTTGATTCATGACAGGATTTTATTTATGAATACTTTAAACTCAACTTCAACCATAAAAATTATTTACTTATTATATATTTATTATAATATTTTTGAAGAATAATTTGTCAAATTCATGGTGGACACTTCACTTTGATAACTGTACTGCAACACTTTGAAAAGGAGATATGTATCTGTTTCATGATATATAAGTTGGAGTTTCTGCATGTTTCAATTAGGTCAACAAAAAGGACTATGTATTTTATATTGAGAAATAATCGTGGTTCTAGCAATTAATTTGTTTGCAGTTACAAAAAAAAAATCACAGTATCTTCACAAGCAGCTACATTACAAAACATGTCTTGAAATTAATGTTGCTATTTTTCCTAGTGCTTTTTTTCTGATCAACTTTTCTTTTTTTTAAAAAAAAGCAGTTGTGTTGTTGAGTTACATAATCTGGCTTTTTATATGCTGTCTGACTGAATTGCATACACACACACATATGCATCTGATTAATGTTATATAAAACTTTTTTATAGCTGTGGGGATCACTGTTCATATTCACTTTGGATTTTGTTTTGAATAGCATAAATTTCACTTTTTTACTTTAAATGAAGGACCTACTTTAGAAAGCAAACATGAAAGCCAAAATGTAGATAAATTAAATATTCATGTGAAAAGGTATCCTCAGTAGGATGTATTTTTAAGCAAGGTCAAAGCCTTTTTATTTTAGCCTAAGCCCTATAAAAATATTTTTTAAATTCTACCACTTACTATTGTCTGGAGCAAGTTTTCATGTCTAAATTCAGTAAGTTACTTCAAGGATTATGCTTTGATGGAGCTCTTACTATGTTTAAAGTTAGAAACAATCTTAAATATTTTGTTGAGCTTTCAGAGAGATAGCTGATATTTTCCCAACTGAGAAAATGCAATAATAGCAGAAACAGAAGCACAGTATATTATTATAATATGATCCTGTCTTTGCTGCATGTCCTGAGAACAATTCAAGAACAAGACAAAAGATATTTTTAATAGCATATTTCCCGTTGTCTCAGACTCATCTTGTACTCTTCTATTTTATTTGTAGCAGTAACGGTTACTAAGTAAGATCTGCAACAGCTTATTTCTCTACTTTTCTTATAACTGGCTTGGGGATTTGTTTTTCAGGTTTGGGTTTTTTGTTGTTGCTTTTCTTTTTGGTTGGTTTTTTTGGGGTTTATTTTTATTATTACTAGGTAATTTT
Source organism: Argya squamiceps (assembly GCA_037834095.1). Classification (NCBI taxonomy): domain Eukaryota; kingdom Metazoa; phylum Chordata; class Aves; order Passeriformes; family Leiothrichidae; genus Argya; species Argya squamiceps. The sequence goes on from JBBMKD010000216.1 coordinate 33,951,475, forward strand.
ATTTTTCTACTAATGTTTTATTGTTCTGAGAAAATTAAGCACATTTTGAATCAGTAAATCACTTCAGGGTGAGCTTGGAACAAAATTAATAGTCTCAATTCTTCAATTTTTTTCATTTAGCAGTCACATTTTAATTTAGACTTCAGTTGGTACACCTTTGTTAATAACTGACATGGTTGATACCTCCTATACTGAACACATTTGATCAATAAAAAACCAGAAACATCTGCTTACCAATAGAGCATATCTTGGTGGAATATCTTTCCACCTCTGACTTCAGTCCTGAACCTAAGGGATATTTCAAAGTTGTGAGCCTGAAAGCTACAATTTGTAGCAGCAATGGCTGTGGAAATTATCTCAGCAAAAGTAGTGACTTCATTAGATATTAATTTCCTCCTACCTCATTTGTCAGTGTCCCAAATGTGACATTTGTCTCTCTTTTATTTCATGGATAGTCACATTATCTCCCCTGTCTCCCCCAAGTACCACACGCTTTTTTTCCCCAGCAGCTTAAATGGTGGTCATAAATGGGTAATACTCAGACCCATTGTTCCATTCTAAATCTGATATTAGCTGGCTCTGTTTCACACCTGAAGAAGGAATTACATATGCCAAAAATAATTTTTAAAATTTACAATCATAATTGAATCTATCTATTAAATATATATATATATATACACACACAAATCATGCCTTAAGGGCATCCTTTGCATCCTTTTTCGTGGCTGGCACCAGTACTACTGCTTGCTTTTAAAAACAGAGATGTTTCATGGTAAGTCCTATATACAACATAGGCACCTGAATAATTGGCCTACCTAAGGATAAAATAACAGCTATTATTATAAATCTTCATTTTGTTGTTCCTTTAGCAACTCAATAAATGGCAGATTTATGCTGAAAAATCATCATATTACCTTATATTTTTAGCAGATATATGTTTGAAGGATTTGCCACTGAAATGCAAAGGGTTTCTTAAGGAATTCTGAGGAATTTGAAGTAAAGATTGAGCATCCTTTTATTTTTAACACAAAAAAAATTATTTCTGCAGAAAAGACTAAAGGATGCCTTACATGATGATGCAAATTATGACTTATTAGAAATAAAAGAGTGTCTGTCAATAACTGAGCTAATGCTCAGTATTAACAGTACTAAAATATTGAAAACAAGACCTTAGTTTTATGTTATTCTTTACAAGATTCTCACCCTAGGACAAAGGCGTTAGTATCATTGCTGAGATACTTCTGATACAACTCAATCAAAATCATACCTGTTGTCTGTTAACATTTACTACTATCGGGTCATCTGTTAATTGTCATTGGCAGCTTCAAAATCTTTCCTGATGAAGACAGACTTAAAAATTTTAGTCATGATTTAGGAAAGATGATTTAGGTTAAAATAGCTTGCATGATAAAGAAAGATTTGTTTTCTTTTCTGTTCTGGGAGCAAGTACTATGTGAATGATATCTGAGGATGACCTTTCAAACCGTGCAGCTGTTATCTATCTGAAACATTCATCAAATTAATGTGTTCTCTTTTTCTGTCTGTAAGAGACGCATTATCAAGCATTACATCATTGATATGTAATGAAAAAAGAAAACTCTGAAAAAAGAAATCGCTGAACATCTGGAACTGCAGTGATGATGCAATGCAGCTGCTGCCTTTTATGTGAAGTGTGATACACAACTACTCAGAGGCATTTACTTTGCTTACAAAATACTGCGCCAAGACCTACATTTCCATTTCATACCATGCACAATGTTCAGAACAACATCAAACACACAAAAAGCCACACATCCTTTATAACTAAGTTTGGAAAGTGTGAAGTCTCATCATCCCTTTAGGGATTCCCTGAGAGCAGTTTATCTTAATGCATTATGAACCACTGAGAAATTCGGTCACAGAATCTTGCATATCCAAAACTGAATTCTATACTGATAAATAATTTTCATTAAATAGATCAAATATGTGGGGAATATAATTTATATCATTATTAATGGGTTTTGCTGGTCTTTAGGGCAGTGTTTATTTAATTCTGTCCTTTTCCAATTTTCTTTTCCTGTAGCAGAATAGGTTGTAATCTGAAGTGAAACTTTTTGTCCATATTTTGTATTGCTTCTTTCTCACACACTGAATTTAAATTAAAATTTAAAATAAAAATCTGTAGACAGAGAGATTGCCTTACAAAAGCTCCCATTTTTACTTAATCTGGTCATCCTGCCAAATGCCAGTTCTGCATAATTTTTATAATGCCTCTGAATATCAGAAAAATAATCACATTCTAGTCTCCTAGAATATAGCCTTATCTAAATAGTTCTCTCTTTCCCTTTTGAACATATCCTTATCAAGCTTCCAGGGAGCTTATTAAAGCTTACAGTTTCTCCACCATATACTCTTGGCCTTTGCATGATAAATTAATGAAATTCAATAGCACTTCATCAGTTTTGTCTGCGCAGTTCCTGTTCCTGTGAGTTTTGTAAGCATGCTCTGTAAAGCTGTATACTTCCAATGAAATATCAAACATCTCTACAAATCCACCTTTTTTTTTTTTTAAGGAAGATAACAAATGCAAGAAAAGGTTTAATTTCCTGAAGCAGAGATTAGTTTAAATGTCTTGATTGATAAGCTGAATTGCTATGGATATTTCCTCATTTACAAAAGCAATGATTGGTCCCTGAAATGAGCTGTTGCCTCTTGTAGACAGAGTGATCCAGTCAGACACAGGGTGCTATGACTGGGCAGAGCAGAACTGCACTAGACCATTCCCCTCCATTATTGCCATCTTTCATGCTTTGTATGAATACTTCCTACATAATTCCAGACAAAATATAAGAAGAAAAGTTATGCCATACAGTCAACTAAAAAAGCTACCAAATCAAAGGAGAAAATTCAGTGCTTTAATAGCATAAATTGCTTCTTGTTTCTATCTTTCGAGGATTATCTCTGGGTTTAATTGAGTGCTTAATGTTGAGTGAGATGCTGGCCCTGAGGCTTCAGGCATAGTGAGTGGGGTTCATACTTCAACGGAGACATTTCCTTACCTCTTTCTATGATCCAATCCTTTTTCCTGCATCACTGTTTTGAAGTAGGAACATATTGGAGAATTAGAATATAAATTTCCGAACAACAATAGTAAAGAGACTTAATTGAGTAAGACTTCAAAAAATAGACTTGCTCCAAATGGACTTCTTTTCTATTGTCAAATATTAGAGAAGTATTAGAACAAGATCTTGCTAAAATCTTGTTAAAATCTTGCTAAAGTGCCACCTGTGAAGGTGGTATGAATGAAAAGATGGTTTTCCAGTTAGTTTTCCCCACAATACGGCATCAGTCTTGCAAAACCGTAAGCAGAATAACAAAAACTAAGATGTTTTCCACAGATACATTAACCAATCTATGCATTTCCTGTTAAACCTTGTTTTAACAGTAATAAGAACAGATCAAGTTTATATTCTGGAAGGTGATTGCATCATGAAGTGATTAGCATAATTTTTCACTCTCCTAAACTTTGTACAGATTTTGTCTGTATAGAACACTTAAAAATACTACTAATTTAGATCTTAATTCTACAACTCCCTGCCCTTTTCTGTGAAATTGCGTAACCCTGTTTGAAAGCTCTGATGAAATCACTACAACAGTTTCTTTGATCCTTCCCTGCTAACCCACCATTTTGAGAGCAATTCTACATGGGCATAATTGTAAAAGGAGATTTTCTCTATCTCTATAACAAAGTGATGTAGCAGTATGTTACTCTTAATACCCTAAAATATTAGTAAAAACCCAACATATTAGCAGCAATAAATGGATATGTTTACACTAGTGACAAATTATTTTCCAAATTTTGTCAGTATTTTTTTTCAAAAATGCATTCTAAAAAACATTTGTTTTAAAAAAATCTAAAATGCAGAATTAAATTTTAAGGTACTTAAATTTCATTATTTTCTAGAATTCTATCAGTATTTTCTTAACCAGCTACAAAGTATTAAAAGAGATTATTTGATAGAGTTGCACAAACCATGCATTTTCCCTTCTATCCTTTCACAAAGGAAAAAAAATTGGTCTGGGAAAACTTTTGCTCAGCATTCATTTATTCTGTATTCATTCACAACAAAAGAATTTTAAGAGGTAAATTTCCTTCCTTATTAATATTATTGGAAGCAGAATGCCATGATTATTGTTGCATGCTGTCTTGGATTGATAATATGTAGAGACATGTTTTTGTAATAGTTTTAAATTTTATATTTTGAGTCTAGCTAATTTAAATTTATAAACCTGTGGGACTCCTTGATTTTAATGAGACTGATGAAGCAATAAAGGCAAATTTCACAAAATATAAGTTTGCTATAGATTATTTCCAAACATGGTAAACAAGCAGCATTCTTAAATTGAATCTGGACATACCAACAATGGGAATTCCCAGAATTCTTTTTAGCACTTTATTGATATGGGTCATAATAATCTCTCATTATGCCAGAATGGTAAGATTTTTATCTCTGGGATGAAAAAATACAATTGCAAGTGTGTGTGTGTGATAGTTCATATGAACAGCCAGATCACCAAGCCTCTCATCATCCATTTGATGTACAAGGAAATAACATTTCTGAAAAACCACATTATGTTGTCCAAAGATATATATAGTATATTTTTAAATGCCTTTACTATGAAATGAAGGAAAATTTGAAACTGAAGCCAAGAACCCAGTTTTGTTTTCATTGCATTTCCGTACCTTGGAAGATTATGAGATTGTAGAAGTACAGTGAGTGTATTGGTAAATGCTGCATAAGATCCAGTAGATTTAGCACTTTGTGCTCATCTTTCAATGCATTTATGTATCATAATTCTGTGAATATTCAATATCAGGTATTTTCTAAATATAGAAATTTCCAGAATTAAACAGACTTTAAAAAGTTAACCCAAAGACATTATTTCTCTTTGGCAATGACATTTCCATCTTTCTTGAATGGAAACATGTGCTTTTACATGGGATCCTGGAATTTCAGAAGCTCCCAGAATACCAGCTGTATGATAGTCAAAAAGATGAGCACAATACCTCTATTATTAATGTGACAAACAACAAAGAACTCCATGCGCACTAACTCCTGGAGATAGTAACAATAAAGCTCTTCTGAAAACATCCATGTCTCTGAATCATCCAAATTCCTTTACTACTTTTAGGATTAAGAGTCATACCCATTCTAATATTATTATTAAATAATTCAATTGTGATTGCAAAGTATTGTATTGGTGCATGCTTAACAACGTTGGCTTTAAACTTATCCTAAATGTTGTCTTCTGCTTTTAATCATCTATCTTTATAAATGTGTGGCAAAGTTTGTAACTAGTATACTTAAGTTTGAAAAAATTAAATTTTTTTTTGTGGGAACAAGTCCTAGAAAGCTACAAAACAATATCTAAGGGAATTAACTAAATTAAAGGTTTAATAATGGTCTCAATAAGTCCAGTTGGAATTCCCTCCTGCAAAACCTCTGTCAGTTGTGTGAGAAGGTTGCTGCCAAGAAATCCATCATTATAATGCTAAGATTTTTTGGGTAGGAGAACTAAAAGTACTCAGACATGGTGTTGAGCATGAGCACTTATGTAAAAGACAGATTTCATAATGGCTGGCAATGTTGGTATAAGCTTTGACTGTCCCCTCACTGGCTGGGAAGGCATATGTGGGTTGAAGCCAGCTCAATCCTGTAGGTGTCTTCACACTCTTTTAATGAACTCAGGGAGAAGAATCTATACCACCACATTATCTACTCAGCTATTGATAGATATTGAAATTAAGGCCATGGTCCAGTCCCCTTTGTGGGGAAATAAAGTCATTTTTTTTGCAGCAGCTGTGATCAGACATCCTGCATTCTTCCCTGAGTTTCACAGGGGTGCTTGACCATCTCCTCTGAGCTTTCCTCCATTAAAGAAGTTTGTTCAGTGAGTGTCATTCTGCCACTAGGGATTTACTCAGTCATAGAGGAGTGGGGCTCTAGTATTTACATGTGCATCTACCAAAAAGTAAATAATTTATCACATTTTTAGGCAAAGTATTGGGAAATTGTGAAGTCATAGCTTTATATAAAGTGCTGCAAATTCACATTTTTCTGTATCTAGGAGGGCTAATGAATAAAAACTACATAAACATATTAAAATATACTGAAATTGTTTTAAAACCAATTCAGTTGTGTCTTAGAAAATCCTTCATCAAATTTGTAAGGAAATTAAATAAAACCATTTCAAAAATGTACATTGAGAAACACTTATTTTCAACTAAGTGTATTGATGAAGCAGAAAACAGTCAGTTCTAGAGGTAATAGAAATAATAATTCTTAAATTCATGAGAAACCATACCTTACATTTCAATTCTGATACATTGCGCCTTGTGGTGGAAACTGCACACTATGGAGATTTAGGAAGAAAGATTTTTCTTAATGTGTTTAAGGTATGTCTTAGTATGGTTTTCAGGAATTATAAGAAAAATAGGTCCAGTTCTTCCTGTAATGTGAAAATACACACATATAGAAAATAATTTAAACATATAAAACAATCTTCTTAGTTTATAAGAGCATTCAAAAATACAGTTGTTTTTCTTAAAAATTGTTATGGCAAGAATTATGGATCAAAATGTAATTTTGTTTTGCTATGAAAAGTCTCAGAGCTTTTGAGAAAATATTAAACTTGGCTGATAATTAATAATTTGTCTGGGTCCTTAAGGAATGCAACAGTGATTACTTTCAGTTATGTGAGAAGTTTTATTAATATTTGACTTAATTAGTGCCTTAAGATTGGATGGATCATCTTCCTTAAACTTTGTTGCACTTCAGAACACTAAATCTTCATTCATTCTTTGAAATGACACAAAACCTTTTCAGAACACAATTTGTCTGAAGAGCTATTCATTTTGTTTCTTTTTCACTTGCCATCCCTGAAAATGTAGGACAACATGATCTACTACTTTCTTTTGCCTATTTAAGCTACACCTATCTAATCTTTGAGAAGATGAAAGGCTTTTCCCTTTCCTCTGAAAAGAATAAAACTCACAATATTCATTTACAAAAATATTTAGATAAACATCTTCCACAACAATCTAAATTTCATTAGAATAACAAAATGAACATGCACTCTAAAAATTCTTCAACAACAAACTCCTCATTACGCAAAATTCATAGAAACCATGGTGGAAGTATAAATCCTACACTGCCTAATAAATGCCCTAATGATAGCACAGTTGTTTCTTCAGCTGCAGTCAAGTAACTGGCCAGAAACAGCTGGGATAAAAACCCAGCTGTAAGAGCACATTAATTGTCTATTTAAAGAGGTGCAAAAATTTATTTTATGACAAATTCTTTGTATCAAATAGCTAAGATTCCGTGGCCTTGTTTTACACAGAAAAATACTCAGGATTAGAGCAAGAAAACTGGGAAACAAAGTCAGGGAAATGTTTCTGCTTCCTCATAAGACAGCAATGATCAGGCTTGATGGTAGCAGTTCTAGATTATTATATGCAAGAACTAAAATGTCTTGGTGTAATCCTGAAAATAACAGTGTTGATTTTTGTTTAAAATTGATGAAGTGGACATTCTGAAAGGTTATAATAGAAGCAGGATATAAACTGCAGTGCTTCTAAGTGGATCTAGGAAAGTTCCATTGGATAGAGGCTGATCAATGAATAAAAGAGCCATGTGTGGCTTTACAGAAGCAGAAACAAACCAACAACAAAAAGTACAGACAATGATTCTACTGTTCCAAAAATAGTAATGTTTCTCCCTGAACTTTTGGTTTTAAAGGTCAGCACCAAGAGGAAGAAGTGAAACCTCCAGCAACTGCTCATGGCAGTTCAACACTGGTAGCTGGACACCTTGTTCCAAGGCACAGAGCTGGCCTGATTTGAAGCTCATACACAGGCAGGAAAGACAGAAGCTGTTAACACAAGGGGCTGTGTTGTGGATGTATGACAGTATCGAGTGGTTCGCTGGATCAGTCACTCCAGTCAATTTTCTTGAAAATCAACCAAGCCCCTGAAAATAAGAGAATGCAACTCAGATGCAGAAAGATAAATTTTTCTGGTTCTATACAGAAGTACCAAAAAGGATTTTCTCACAGATTTTTCAAACAGTCTAAAGCCCTTATGCATTAAGTTAGTATTGGTTGAGTAACTCATACTTAATTTTTCAGATGCCTTTCAATTATTATTGGGAACTCTGCAGCATTATCCGACTGGGAATGAAACTTTCCTCACCCAATATTCATTTATAAACTAGAAAACCTTCAACTGAGTGGAGAGATAAAACACAAATTTCTTCTCACCACCCAAAAGACCAAGAAAGATGTTCTTCACTCCCTAGCTTCAGATACATTGCTCGTAACTGCTGTAAATGAAAATGTCAATTTTGCTGATTATTGTCTTCCTAGTGAAAAATGAAAAAGATTTTTTGCTTCACCTATTAAATTTTTAGGGCTATTATAGAAGCCTGTAAAGGTATGTCTTCTTATTTCTTTCCAAACTACTTGAATGATGTCTAATCACCCTCAGAATAAAAAAAAAAATCCCTTTGTTTCAGTCTTTAACCAATAAAATGTAACTTAAAAGGGTGATTTCTTTCTATGGTAGTGGCAGAAAGAAGAGAAATAGACTTTGTGCAATAAACAGTAGCAAATGAACTTATACTTTGTAATTAAAGCTTACCCTTTGTAACTTCGAAGGGTAAAAAGGCAAATCATTATGGGACAGTAAAAATATACTCTGAAAATATTAGTCACAAAGTGCAGTATAAAAGCATTCATTCAAGGAGATGAGAAAGAAACTGTCATCATTAAAATGTCACAAATTTTGCAGAGGCCAGTATTTCTTTGTGTTAGAGGCTATGAACATAACGATTATGCAGTTATAGTGCTGGGATAGCTGCATAAAATATTTTTATTTCGCATGATTGTTTTCAGTCTCTCTGTGCTGATTTCAACTTATCATCCAAAAGAGAAGTCATTCTCAGTCATTTTGAGGGCAACCAAGTGAACCAAAAGGTCAATCTAATTAAAAAGGAAGACAACTTCAGACTACAGGGAAAAGGGTCCAGTAAATGCCAAAGGAGTTTGTATTCGAGAAGTGCTAAGTAAATAGTCCAAACAATGAAAAAATCCACATTGGTGTCAAAAAATATAGAAACAAAAGAAATATAAGTGACCTTTTCCTACATTGTAAGTAAATAGTCTTGTCTACTAGCAGAGAAATATTGTTTATTAAAGATACAGAATACAGCTTTCAATTAGGACATTTTATTACCATTTTCTCAGAGACTCAGATTATATTCTATTTTAATAAGCACTTTGAAGAATGGGGGAATTAAAATGAAACCTGTTTTGTAGTTGTTTTTCTCCCAAAAGACATACTTAGTGAGTTTAATATCAATGTGAATCATCCATCATTCCAAAAGCATCAAAGAAAAGACACAATTTTAGTGTATAACTGTGACTCAGTTAAACTCACAAAGCAAGAGATTTAAACCTCTGTGGCCTTTGTAACTTCTTTAGTCAAACCAGAATTTACTAATGAAAATCAAACTTGCTCTGCATTGTTTTGAGTCTGGCTTGTGGATTGGAAAGAAGTAAGAAGAGAACTTCAGGCTGGGTTTTCCAAAATAGTTCATAAATCATATAGAAATGCGTACCAGAGAAGCAACTCACAAACTCATCAGCTGCTTCCCACTCCAGAGCACCTTTGTTCTGCAGCATGACCCCATATTCAGCCATTTCAGTTGCCAGCACCACATTTGGTTAGGAAACTCTGCTTCCACCTTTCAGTGAAAGATTTTGGTAAAGTATGAGTATACTGGAGTCCAGCTTCTGTAATAGAAGCATGCACATAAAGCACAAACTTTTAATGCAGACAGTGTAATATAATGTGGCTGGAGTGCTTTTCTTCAGTTTTCAGTTGTGTTTTCCCAAAGTCATGGTGTTGACAAGTTGCACACAGCCTAAGTGGACACTGTGGCTGATTGTGTACCGGACATGCTTTGCAAATTAGCTGTTTCTTTCTTAAGATGCAGTAGAAACCATTTGTCACAAGCTTCTACATGTTATTCTGAATAATAATCATATGAATATACCACTGAGAGATTTCACTGGCCAATGTCTCAGTGTTTTCAAAACAAATTTTTATTTAAAAAATCCCCTGAACTTGCACTCATAAGCAAGGCACGAAAAAAAAAAAAAAGAAGTTTGTTTTGAAGCAATTTCTGAACTCATTTATCTTGGACTTTAAAAGCAAATCTTCAGCACATTTCTTTTCATGCTAATAACAAATTTTATGTCTCTCTGTATATGCAAAAGAAACTATCTATACTGAAAAATTTTAGCAGAAATAATTTTGGGCCCTGCAGTTAAGGCTTCATTAGGGATTGCAGTGACAGTATTCACACCTGAAACTCATTTCTTTCCTTTTTTTCCATTTGCAACTTAGAAGGAAGCTAAGAAAAATAACTGTTATTGAGAAAGGAGATAATGTTTTGAATCCAGGGAAAATAAGGTCTGCTGAACAAAAAAATATACTGTCCTTCCTTTGGTAGTATTTGCAATAGATGGTTTTGGACCAGTTTTGCACGTCATGGTTTAGCAAACCTTCCTTTTCTAATTTCAGAAGAATATATTATTGTAATCAGAAGAATATAATGAATGCATTAAAGCAACTTTGATAAATTCTATCTTTTGTAATATTTGAATATTACATAAATCACAATTCATTCTACAATATATATTAACATAACATGTATTTTATAATGTTTAAAATGTTTGAGGAAAACATAAAGTATAAAGATCTAAGCACTTTTGGAAAATCAGTAGTCAGTGGATGTCAGTAGATACCATGTGACATCTATTGATCCCCCCTATAACTTGCAGTACATGAGTACTCAAGGGCAGAGGTTCTTTTCTGTTACATAAAAACATTTCTCCGTTCCATTTCTGCATCCACAGCTGTGTTAGGTGTGTGCAGAACTGTTTTTGGAAACCAAGCCTTACACTGCAAGCTGCAGCTAAACAAAGCAGACACTGAAATTTATTTTCAAGAAGGTTTGAAATGCTGTACACGTAGATTCTTTTCTGCAGTTGCCAAGTCTCTTAGGATAAATCTCATCTCCCAGCAATATAATGAAGAATTCAGAAACTTCAGGTTTCTCGTAACAATAGGACTGCTCCTTAATGTTGCTATATTAGATCTGCTATACCTTCTTTCTGCATCAGTGGAGAGACCCTTAAATCTAATCTAAGGAGGTACCCAATCAGTTTGAATTCTGTATTGCATATGTGTATATACTACTGTAGATTTCCAGCACTTCAAAGTATTCGTGCAATCTATTGCTAAAACACTTGGCAAGTTATCAGACAATAAGCTGAATACCAATGATGTTGATCTGATTCTTTCTTAGATGCAGAAGGGCTTGATACTTCTCTTCAGAATTTCAGAGTACCAGAAACATACACTAATTGACCTTTACATTCAGTAAGATTTAAAAGAACATTTTATTAATCTTCTGGAATATTAAAGCAAAATGAATAAGTAATAATGAAACCATGCTTATTTGATGAGTTATGTTATTTTACAGTCTGTCTTGGAGGAAATATATGTATAGGCTTTGTGCAGAAATTGTCACGGGCTGTAATTAAAATCTAATTTTGTATGTCCTTATTTGCTGCGATATAATCTTTAAATTATATGACTGAAAAATCTGAGTTTGATTTTGGTGGTATCCATATAAAAACAGTTCATAATATCCAGAAAACTTTGACAGTGGTAAAGCTCTTGAGGTATAGCTCTATGCAAGAGTGACATACTGTGTAGAGGTATCCCTGCTATTTCCAAACATAATGCTTCTGGAACTGGAAACTATAGACTTGTGGGATCATATCTCAACTAATTAAATATGTTGAGAAGCTATATTGCCTTCTGGAAGCTATATTAGCTGCTGGAGAAGCACTGCAGTAATACAGGATGCTGCATCCAAATTCAAAGGAGTACTACTGTATGGGCTTTGTACTGTATTCAGTCACAGATATAGCTCAAGAAATGGTTACTGTTTGTCAGCTTCCCTACTTTGCCAGACTTTGCTGATTCCTGAAACACTCTTCCACCAGCTTTCTTACCACAGTTTCTTTTTCAAGAATCTGTGTACATTGGAGACAGACTTCAAAACCTTCTTCACATTCCTGTGGCAAGGGTCACCTAAGGAGGAGGGAGAGAATAAAGAACAGCATAGTATTAGACAGAACAGTAAACATTATTTATATAGAAAAGTCCATAGTTGTTTATTTGCAGAGCTACAATAAATTATTTGACTGTCTTTATTGCAAACCAATTCAGTAATGATTACCATTATTTGAATATTTCTAAAACAGCATCACGAAGTGTTTATCAGTGCATGCTATTTTTTTGCACTTCAGAACAAACACATATTTTTCAGTATTTTTCTCATTTCATACAGGAGAAAAACAAATGAATTCAGGATGTTTTCTGCTGAAAGCATCTCAGTAATTTCACGAAAGGTTGCCCCACTTCCACCCCAGGCCACTGTGCCCAAGTTCTACATCTTTTTATGACACCAGCTAGTGCTGAACTCCAGCTATCCTCCTGATGCTCTGTCCCCTGCCCAAAGCTCTTAATTCCCCTGTAGGGATAAGGGATGGACAGAATCTGCCAGCAAGGTGAAGGTAGCTTCTCTTCCTCTTGTAACCTCAGAGTAGTTCAGAGAAAATCTACTGCAGAGTTCAGAGAAAATCTACTGCAGAGTGCAGAAGCAAATGTTTGTTTGTATGTGATACAGCTGGCTGACTCCAGTGGAATAAGAGCTCAAGCTATGCATAGGAGTCATAGTTCAGGTACCAAACTGAAACATGATGTGACTCAAATATTTACTTGAAAAATAAATGTTCTGGTTTGCAAAAGTTTTATGATATCTTTCTAAGAAAATGTAGAGTTTATATTTTTTTTTAAATTCTAGTGACAGTACTTAATTTCTTTTAGAGTAAGAAAGTATATTTTTGTTAATGCCCAAACTGAATCTTTTAATTTTCAAATTGAGATGATTATGTTTGTCCTCAGTGGATATAGTGAAAAATCTCCTGGTTTTTTCTTTTTTTTATACAAAAAATCTAACTATTTGGAATGAGTAAATATTGGCTTGTGCTTTGTCATATGCTCTACAGTTTCTTAAAGCATTAATTGCAACAGAAGAACAGCAGAAAGAGGCAAAATCAGCAGCAGGTAAATAAGTCAAACCATACATATTTGAAAATTCATATTAAGTCCTCTGCAGACCTTTTCATTTGGAACTTTTTTGTTGGTTTGTTTGGGGTTTTTTTTTCCCAAAACGGAAATTATTTTAGTTCCTTGAATTTTTATTCATTGGTCATGTTCTTCTATTCTCTTATTATCACTGTTAGCGTTTGCAATTATATCATTTAACCCACAGGCCCCAACTAAAATGATATCCTATGCCTTATATATTATTATCCTCTTAATATATCTTCCAATGCATTTTCAGTATTGTGATTGCTTTTTCAACTGTATTGTTTTTCAGTTTGACAATGTTTTTATGATCCCAGATCTCCTGGAATCTTCATCTTTGTTTGTTACCTCTTTCTTCACTTTTACATAGAATCACAGAATCACAGAATGACTTAAAGACCATCTCATTGCAGCCACAACCACCACAAGTAGGGACACCACCCAGTAGACCATATTGCTCAGGGCTCCATCCAACCCGGACTTGAACACTTCCAAGGAGAGGACACCCAAAGTTGGGCAACATGTTCCAGTGTCTTATCACCCTCGCAGTAAAGAATTCCTGCCTAACATTCAACCTTCATCTTTCCTCTTAAAGTTTGAAATCACTCCCCCTGATCCTATCACTATGTGCCCTCGTAAAAAGTTCTCCTCCCTTTTTTTGTAAGCTCCCTTTAGGCACTGGAAGTTCTGTAAGGCCTCCCCAAATCCTTGTTTTTTGAAGGCTGAACAACCCTGACTCTCTCAGCCTGGCTTTGTAAGACAGATGCTCCAGCCCTCTCATCATATTCATATTAGTATGAGTCATAAATATAGTATAAATAAAGTCCAGAAATAATCACTAAAATATTTTTAATAAGTCCTAAATATGAAATAATGTGGGGAAAATTAGGCAATACATTCAATTTTTTTTCTTTATCTGACAGTGTCTCAGAGTAAAAAGAAGTCATAAGTGTCATATATATTTAATGTAGTAAGGCTTTACAGCTACTCCCACTTAAAACTCTTATAAGAGTCACTATGCAAATAGAAGGTAATAAATGAGATTCCCAAAGGCTATATTCACATGCTGAGAAATGTTAAAAACCATAGTTGTTATTTACATTTTTTGTTGTAACACCTAATTTGTGATTACTACTTGCCTGAAGACTGTAAAAGCATTAGGCTTTTTTTACACTGGAACAGTTAATCTGGGAAGTGCATCACATATCATATTGCTAAATTATATAGTATATATAAATATTTCTACACATGGAATGGAATATTTTCAGTTAGAAGGGACATGCAATATACAAAAACAAATATAGTCCAATTATGTTACTAATTCAGGGTTGACAAAAATCAAAGCATATTTTTAAGAAATTGTCAAGATGCTTCTTAAAAACTGACAGGCTTGAGGCCTCAACCAACTCTCCAGGAAGCCTGGTTGACCATACTCTCAGTAGAGATATTTTTCCTAATGTCATCTGAGCCATTTCTGAATGCAGCTTTCAACCATTCCCAGGGATTATAAACTCCATGAAGAAGAATAGAAATCAGCTTTGCTTGAGTTCTAGGTCTAAGAAATCTCAATTTTACTCCATACCAATTTATTCTATCCTGTTACTATCCAAAAAAATATTTATTGATAATTTTTTTTCTGTTTGGATTTTATTCCCTCTCCAGTGATAGAGTCTGAGGCAAATAACTACAGATATTAAATGGATGAAGTTCAGGCAAAATAATTTTCATCCACTTGAAAGTTCGTAATGAATGTGAAATCTTATATAAGGAGGATTTGGAAAATGTGCTTAAAACACATATAAAATCCTGGCTTAGAGGAAAAAAAATTCTATTTTTCTCAGAAGAGTTCTCTGAGACAGCAGAAGTAGAATCTGAGGACATTAGTTATTTCTTAATTGTGTCTGCTTTGCAGTACCTTAGAAGAGCTGATGCAGTGGTATAACAGTAATGACATTTTATATATTATGACAGTGTGAATAACCAGTAGGCCGGTCAGCAAAATATTGTGGAACTAATTTTGCTTTTAGACAATTACATAAGCTATAAAATTGCTTTTTGAAAAGCATAATTCTATCCATGTCTGTTCTCTGCTGTGAAACAATATTTTCTATACATTGATTCTACATTGCTCACGCCTCATCTGATGAAATGAGACAACATGAGATGCTTACTGAAGGGCACCATTGACTGCATATTTTACTTCCACAAAATGTAGTGGCTGCAGATACTTATACAACATTGGTATGAATTTTTATGTGCAGACACTGACTCACAGAAATACATTTTGTATCAAGCCATTTATTAAAACCATCAGTTCTGAAAGAGTTTGTCTCAGGTTATTTTACAGATTTGCATGCCATCACATTATTTTGTGTATGTATAGTGGTCTCTCATAAACCCTTCTGAAATGGTAACAGACCATCTAAACAGCTTAACTTGTCTCAGTTTTAGATAAAAAAAGGATTAAAAAACTTAGAACAAGGCAATTTTCCTTTAATTTGAAAACAGAGGAACCAAAGCAGATTTCATTGAAAAATGTGAAGGTAAGACCTCTTGATCTCTCTGGGCAGCATTCCAGTGAAATCATAAAATTAGTTTCTTACTACTTCCAAAAGGTTGTGAAAAAAACTGAGGGATTAAGCTTTCCTGACCAAACTCATAGGACTAGTGTGGTCAAATATTACTGTAGATGTGTTAATGAGACTTAGCATTCAGTACATGCAGTAAATCCCCATTCCCTGGAATGAACCAATTAATGAAATGAAACTTTGTAACATGGAACTTTATAGTCTATTATATAGATTTTGTAATAGCACAATTTCTTTCAGAATTTATGTGTTTATTAATTGTATGGTCAATTGTATGATCTAAATTGTATGATCTAGGGCAGACTGAGAAGATATATTCTCTTGAAGTAGTACTAGCTTTAAATCCATAAAATTTAGGGAACTTATGGCATTTTGCTTTCCTGTCTTCATGTAAGACTTTCTGCAATAGAAGTAACAATTGGAGACTTGTTTTAATGTGTTGCAAATGTTTTAATAGTGCTTTTTTCTTCTACAAAGAAGAAAGTGAGCCCAGAAACAAATGGTTTTGCAGTAAATTTACCTTTGTATTTTTTGTTTTATTGATAAATGCTTTGGTTGTATAGTTCTTGGCATCTTTTTCTGTTATTAATAACCCTACACTCATTTCTATCCTTTTTAATGATCCACTCCAGCTTAAAACATAATCAGCATTAAACCAGCTGTGCAACCTTGAAAGAACACCATTTCAGTAATATATTGATAAAAACAGAGCAAGCAAGCTATTAATTTTAATAGAAGCCCTCCCTTCTGGCTATAGCCTGGACACCATTTCAGAGCTGTATCCATTTATCATGAAGTACCATCCCTGGTGCACTCATTATAGGAATAGATTCCATTCACTGTCTGACACTGTGACTAGCTAGATGATTATCCTGGGCCAGTAAGGTCACCTTTGAGGTGAGTGTTCCCTGTTAATACAGTGAAACAACTTGTGGAAACACTCATCAGTAGCAGAAGGAAATGTATGTGGTAAATAATGAAGATGCTTAATACAATTTTAAAATTTTTTATCCAGAAGAATCTGCACAGAGACTCTTGGAATTTAATTCTGCAAGAGTCTTAATCAGTCCATCCTGTCTATCAGACCATCAGTTATGAGTTCTGGCCAGAAGCTTTAACTGCTAAAAAAGTCAGAAATTAAAAACTGCATGTGTCCCGATCTCCTAAGCTGCCAGGATATAAAAGAGAAGTCTTAAATTAAATACCAGGATTTAGACTTGAATTCTTCTATGACATTTTAAAAATATCTATCAATAAGTACTGTTATTTAGCAGGCTAAACCTAGTGAAGTTGCATTAACAATAGGCAAAATTTTTAAAAAATATTTAACATTTTCTTGTTTGTTGGACACAAATACAGACCTTTCAGGTGGAAGCTTCACTGATCTCAAGTTCATGTTCCTTACCAGAACATGAACTTGATATATGCATAAAGAACTGATGTTAGAGGCACCAGTACAACCATAATTTTGCATACTACCACCTACAATCATTATATTGGTGCTACAAGCAGTATGCACTGTGAATTCTCTGAACTTAGTAACCTGCCAGGCCTGTTATACTTCACCCAAGAGTTTATCTACCTTAGTGGTTTGAAAGCAAAATGAGTGAGAGGCTCCAAGTCAGAAATACAATTTAATAAGAAGAAAGAAAGGTAAAATAAAATAAATGCAATAATACAA
>JBBMKD010000216.1:33969113-33982484 GCA_037834095.1 Argya squamiceps
CTCACAATGGGATGATGAGTCGTACAGGGGGTCCTTGATGGCCCATTAAAGAGAGATAACTCCCGGAGGGAGTTATCCATGAGTCATGCAGCAGGCCTTAACAGAAGACCAATTAACAGAAGACACATTAACAGAAGACACATTAACAGAAGACACATTAACAGAAGAGGGAGGGGGAACCTGAGAGACCACTGCTTCAGCAATTGGTTTCAACAGTTCATGAAGACGGTGATAGAATACTTTGTGCATATCTTATACTACAACCCAAGACATCTAGTCATGATCATGACACTTTACTCTTCATTCTGGTGAGCAGTAAAATTAGAGAAAGCAGTGTTAATAGGTTTACAGAATCTGAACTTGGTTTGCTTTTTATGGTGGAAATGCTGTAATGCTCTTATATAGGGAAAAAATCTTTAATTCTGGATATTCTGCAACCATAATAAAGCATGCATGTACTCACTCACTATTACTATTATATAAATACTTTATATGATCTATAGGTCAATGCAGTCATAAAATGCATTAATTTCTATACACCAGTATATGTTCATTTATATAGAATCAAGCATATATAAATTACAGCAGATGCCAGAAATATTAAAGAATTTAATGTTAAAATAATATCACAGCTACTCATATCACCTCATATAAACTTTTCTCAGTGACATGATTTTAAGCAATCTAGGTATTTTAGATATACATTTTTTGTTAATTTTATTGGAAGCTCTCTGGCTAAATCCCATAGCATATTTTGAAGATAACCTTCAAAGATTGCTTCTGTTACAGTGAGAACATAAATGGACAAAGTAGAAACTTTAAGAGAAGAGATTCTGTGAAGAAATGTCCTGTGCAGGGGCCAGGAGTTGAGCCCTTTCGTCCAAGTGTCCTCGGGTGTCCTGCACAGGGCCACAAGTTGGAACAGGTGATCCTCTTGTGTCCCTTCCAGCTCAGAAGATTCAGGATTCTAAGAAGGGGGAGGGACATGTTGCTCTCTTTTCAGGAATGGTCAGATCAGAAAGAACTGATTCTGAATAAAAGCCATGAACAGGCTGAGAGCCTGTGGGTAAAAATCAAGGACAGGAGCAACAAGGGGTGCCTTGTGTTTGGTGTCAGTCACAGCCTGCCTGATCAGACAAGACCTCCTCTTTCAACTACAGCAATCGTGATGGTCACGGGCTTTCGTCCTAGTGGGGGATTGCAACCACCTGGATAGCTGCTGGAAAAGCAATACAGCAGACTGTAGGCAATCCAGGAGACTCCTGGAGTACATCTGAACTCCTGGTCCAGGTATTGGAGAAACTATCCCAAAGAAGAAGAGTTACTGGTCGTTGTGTTTATCAGTGTGAATGAGCTCATTAGAAAGATCAGAGACAGCCTTGGCTGTATCAACCACTCATGGTTGAGTCTGTGATCTGGAAGAACTTTGGCTGGACAAGGAACAAAGTCAGCACCCTGAAATTTGGAAGAGCAAATCCTAGCTGTTGAAGGAGATGGTGGATGAAATCTCCTGTGAAACTGTCCTTATAGACAGAGACGCTGACCAGAGTTGGCAGTTTTTTAAGGCCACTTTTCTTAGAGTAAGAGCTCTCCATCCTGATGGGTAGGAAATCAAGCAGTGCAGGCTGGAAACCAGCATGGCTAAGAAAGGATCTGCTCCTCAAACTGAACAGTAAGAAAGAAATACTGTCAAAGAAGAAGGGACAGGTGACCTGAAGAAAATAGAGGAATGTAGTCTGGATGTGTAATGATGGGATAAGGAAAGACAAGGCACAGATGAAATGGATCTTGGCAAAGGACGTGAAGAATAATAAGGGGGGATTCTATAAGTATATAGGTAGAAAAAAAAGGTCAGGAATAGGAAAGGTCACTGATAGATGGGAAGGGAGCAACAGACATGGGGAAGGCTGAGGTACTTAATTAGTTATTTGCCTCAGACTTTGTGCTTCCATGCAGCTTGGTCTCATCTGTTAGCAGACTTCTGTAAAAAGTGAAATTTCAGCCTACTACACAGCAATTATTAAAAAGAAGTAACAACCCATTAAGTGTTGATTTGGTTCCTGTGTCTACTACTAAAGTAACCAAAATGTTAAAAGGGCCTCCAGGAAGAGTCATTATCACATCTTCCCATCTGTTTCCTGTGAGCTTTCTCATGTAAATCCACTGGCAGTTGCCCCACTCTGAACTGGTTCCTTCAGTGAGGGTGTGCTGGCATTATTCCTGGAAAAAGAAAACAATGCAAGTCTCAAAGGGGTTGGCCCCTGGACAGGTCATCCCTTAGTGGCTCAAATTGTTTAACAGCTTGGACTTTATATTTCTCAGATGGACTCTGAAATTCTAATTCACTAAATGCTTGCATACTGCTGTTGTTACTTCTCCTGCCTTTTCAGGGTATCCCTGACTAATTTCATGTCCGGAGAGAGTGAGAATACTTGTAGAAGTTCGACCTGTGCTGTGGGGGGTAAATGCTTATACCTCTGAGGGCATCTGTTAAGTATTGTTCTCTCTTCCAGATAAGTGCCAATTGAGCCTTGTCATGTTTCCAGCTTGGAATAATAAAAGATATATCTTTAACATCTATGGTTGCTGCTATCTGTTTGAGTTACCAGTTCCAGAAAATTTAGCACAGCAGTGGTTAAAGGTACAGCATTATCATTCAATTGCCTGCAATAAACTGGCTAGATAAGAGAATTAGAAAGGGAATGTGAAACCACCCCTACAATGTCCAAGTACACCGGTGTGTGTATTGTAGCTGTTAGGTTTGTGATGTTGGGTGCTGCAGCTCTCAGTGGAGCCAAAAAATTTGTAACTTCAGAAAATCCATTTTCTGCTGCAGCAAAAATTCAACACTGTGATACACCAGCAATTCTTTATTTAGAGACGGTAAGTGCTGCTCAGAGCAAGTGCACTGCAGTCTCCGGATTTCTTTTAGGGTTAAGATTGGCAGACATCTGCTTCTCACCCTGGAGCCATAGATTAACCTTATCAGTTTGGCAGATAACACTTGCTCTACTTACTCCAATGATTTTAACTCTTTGCCATCTGGGTAGTACACCCAGCTTCTTGGTAGCTCCATATTGGAACTGTTTTAATAGCAGTTTACTGACCTAGACAATCATCTGTGGTTTTAGTTTTAATTAAAGGGTCATAATGTTACTTCCTCATTATCAGATGTCAGTGAAAACTTCCTCATTTACAGATGTTAATGCAAATGCTACATTTTGCTCTTTATCAGAACAACAGATTTGTTCACCTTCTTCAAAATCCTCCACTGGACACAAAAATCTGAGTTACAAGACTGTGTTTCTGAAAATGTTACAGAAGTCTTCCACATCCTGCAGTTCTTCCTGTAAGATTCTTTCTCTCATGTATATCCCAAAGCTCTGCCTGGAGCATTCCAAGGCAATCACACTGCCTACAGCCTCTTCTCCTTTTCCTCATTTAAATAGTAGTACAATTCTTTCACCAAATCTTGTAAAGTTAGTATTATTTTATCTCCAGATTTCTGAGTAACTAATCTCTCCTTTTGTACTGCTTTAAGGGCAGCAACCAAAATGCAGCCTCTTTCAGATCACAAACTAGTTGCGTATTCTATGCTTATCTCAAATTTTCCACTGTGTTGGCTTATGTCACTTTCTTTTTGTGTGCTTGACAGTGTTTTGAAACAGGAAACTGTATTCTTAAAGTCCTTACAACACTAGAGCAGGTTGCCCAAAGGTGTGGGTGCACCATGTTTGGAAGTGTTGAAGTAGGGTTGGGATGGAGCTCTGAGGAATGTGATCCACTGAGTGGTGTCCCTGCCCCTCACAGGTGGGGTTAGAACTAGATTAATTTAAGGTCCCTCCCATCCTAAATCATCCTACGATTAAATTAGATAGGAATAAAAAAACCAAAATTGTCATGTTTGTTAAAATCTACTCACAAGCACCCATTTCTAATGGAAGAGCAAGGAGAACTTTACTGGTTTTATAAATTTTTTGTGATTTTAGACATATGTTGCAATTCTATTTATGTACAGACTAACTAAAAAAGATTTGTTTCTCCTGCAAAGGCAACTAAGAAGAAAATTCTGACCCTTATAATTCTCCTGTAAATTCCTGCATAAGCAACACCTTTTCACCCCGAAATTCTTGGGTCCCTTGAATTTCAGCTGTATGTGTAGCCAGAGGAGTTAGAAAAAACCCACAATACTCTGATAAAAGCTGACAGGAATCTATAAAGTAAGTGGTTTTGAATACATTAAGGATTTTGATGCTGTAACTATTCTCTGAATCAAATCATGTGCAAAATACAACTGTGAATACTTTTTTATAAAAACCACGAACATTAAATAGATACTCTCCCCATGCATTTGGTACAACTGCCTTTTCCTGCCTATTTCCCCACTTCATAAAGAACATTACTCTCCCTAAGGCTGTGTAATTGACCTTATAGATGGCTTAAATTCAATTCTGATCCTCAAAGTATTTTGGAATAGCTCATTTTCAAATACAGGATGCAGTGTTGGTCTCAGCTAGGCTGACATAGAAATGCAGGGATTTCTTATGACTAGTTTTGATGTGATCTGCTTATGAGCTGTAATGAAATGGCTGCTAAGATAAACAATGTCCTCAGGATGAAAACTGTAAGCAACTAGAGCAGCTGTCTTCCTAGACAAACACCAGTGCATATTTCCTGATGACCTCTACCTTATAATGCTCTTATTATCAGAGCAGATTGATACATTACAAGAAAAGTGACAACAGAACACATAAAATTCATTGCTTTTGCATATTTTTGAAGTGATAATCTCTACGGTACCTCTTAAATTTTCTGAGATATCTCAATCCAATGAATTTTAGAAATTGACTGATATCTTTCCTTTTTGCACTTGTAGTTAGAGTTGGAGTATATATGGATCTCACCTTTCATGTTTCTGTGCTAGACATGTCCCCAAAATATTTTATATAAAAAAAGGTTCCATCAATTTTAACAGATTCAAGTTTTTTTTTTTTTCTCTACCCCTTAGTGAGACAAGTAGGTTTTATCCCATTTTATAAAAATAGCTAATAGGATGTTGCTAGGGAGAATAAAAAGAACTGCTGAGAAAGGAAACTAACCCAAACATCCTCAGCTGTTTTTCAGTGCATGCTACCTGCCATCATCCCAACCAATACCCACTGATTGACTGGTGTTACTAGAGCTTTATGTTTTTTGCTGTGGGTCAGCCTCTGGACTGCACTGAAGTGCTATAATTCCAGAGATTTCTCTTAAGTTCCAACAGTTAAATCAAGATTGACCCTTATTACCACTAAAAAGTACACCCTTTTTAAATGCTGGAGGCACTTTGCTGTATGTCTGACTTATGCCCAAATTTTGCTGATGGCTACAACTGCACTACTTCCTTGTCATGTCTCATTGCCAGCAAATTAGTATCAACTTAGTAACACTTTAACCATGCATATTAGCATTTTTGCATTTATTAAATATATTCTAAAATTTAATAAACCACAACCATAAATTTAGAAGTGACTAAAATTTACAGGTTACTGGGGGAATTTTAAGCCTAATGAAAACATATATTTCAAAGTTGTTCTTACTCTTACATATTTTTTTTTCCCCCTTCTTTTATTTTAGGAGAGAGAATAGAAAGTAGAGAAATCATTCTAGTGAAAAATGCTGTTCCCTATGTTGGGCACCTCCTCTCACAGCCAAGTTCACCACACTTTCTGTGCTTTTAATAAATATCATTACTTACTTATTTCTGTCCAGTCATTATGTCTTTCCTGTAAACTGTATTTAAGTTGATGAAAAAGATTTTATTTTTCAGCTTCCCATAAAATGGATTGTGCATGTAAATGCCTGAACAGTAGTGCTTGCAGAAATATGACAGTCTCATGTCAAAGTATAGTGATGTCATACATCTACATTATATAACATAGCACAAATTCAAATTTTGTTTGGGTTCTTCTTAGGTACACTTAATTATTGCATAATTTTTCTCACCCATGGAAGTACCTGCTTTGGGTTTGTGTCTTGAAAATAAATTAAAACTAAATAAAGTGGAAAACTGCAGGGCACTATTAAAAATGAATGTTTCAAAAATGGGAAATGTTGATTAAAGATAAAATAGTTGGCAAATTAATTGTCTAGGAGCTGTGTAATCATTTCTAGACTTCATCCATTTAAAGAAAAAAGTTTCTAAACTTACTTTTAATTGATTTTACTTACAAAATTTTAATGAATACAGGCAATAAAGAAGAAAGGGATTTTAATATTTCCAACAGACCTTTCACACTTCCCATATTCAACTAGGGAAAACATTGCATTTCTAATCATTTTTGCTCTTTCAAAATTAGAAGACAATCAAATTCTCTTAGTAAAAATGTGACAAATGATTTAAAAGACACAAGTGATAGTTAAGGAATATGTAATAACTTTGGTTTCAATATTGAAAATGCTGAGAAAAAACAATACTATTTTTCAATACAATTGAAAAGTATTTCAGTGCTACTATCATAAAAGCAAAATCACTGAACTAAAAGACTGTGTGGACAAGAATATTCTAAGAATTTCTGGGAAAAATACTTAACTTCATGGATAGAGATTTAGAGGGAAATATTTTTTTTAGAGAAAGTAAGACTTTTTATTTCAAAGAAGGAAACCACTTAAAATATATTTTGATAAACTGCATGCTTGTTTGATAAGAAATTGTTAATTTACTATCCACTAAAAGCCTTAATGGTTTCATAGTAAATTTAATTCTTAGTGAGAATTGTATTTACTTGATCTGTATGGATTCCATCCTTTCACGGGAAACAGATTAAGTATTTCAACACACTGATTTGTCCTACACAGCATTGAAAAACGCAAAATATTTTTGAAAGACAGTCCTAAACTTTGAATTGTAATTTTTCTCCAATTTGGATTAAACTTTTACCTTCCTGAGGCAGCTCAAAACTTATGAAAGACCTCCAGTCTTTCTAAACAGAAATGATTTTATATAGTTTTAAGGCAACAGCTCAATAAAACTTCGCAACTATTAACTTATTGTCTGACTATAAATAAAAAGCTCTAGCATGAGCTACTCCTTAGTTGCTACCAAGGTTTTTTTTTCTAGCCATATCCTTTTGTCAAATATTATATCCTTTCGTGTTGGTATCTTTCAGGAATAATGTCTCCAGTTTGGTCAATGAGTTACTTTGTCCAAATTACTTTGTATCAATTAATGAATAAATAAACTCTGCAATACATCCCCTGTCTCATATCATGCTGAGACCAGAATAAATCATTGCTATGTTTAGTACCAGAGATAAATTCTAATTTAATCTGTAGTATTTGTGATTTCTTTTTCTTCATATACATTTGCAGTTGTCAGTACTATTTTTCAGGAATTGCTCAGTAAAACAGATTAATCTTTACTATCCAAGAAAATCCCTAGTCTAAAAATGACATGTGTTTCACAGCTATTGAATGCCAAGGTGAGCAAAACTAGTGAACAAAAGAGAATGAAAATGTTGATAAAACTTCACTGCAGGTAGAAATCCCTTAGCATTCATAGCACACATGTATGAGAAATTCTCCTGAAAGAATCATTGTCATGCATGCACTGGAATATTTTAGGTAGTCAACAGTATTGGCAATGCCGCTGTGCAAATCTACAAGAAGTAACGTTATATAAGTTACTAGAAAAATAATTGCTTGCAATTAATCTGAATATACTAGTATTTTAGCTACTTAATTATCCACGTGTCTAACCAACAAGCAAAAATAAGTCATTTGCTTTTGATTATGTGTGACATTATCTGACAGACAACAGGTATTTGCTACCCAAAGTGATAAATCTAGGCCCATATTAAGGTCCAGTGGTTGTATTTCCCTTCCTTATTAAAAAACAAACACTCCATCAGTCAAATAAATTGAAGAATCACATAAACATTTTACATTGTTCTTCCATCAAGCATAAGACAGAAATATTTGACTAGCTGAAAGAGACATATATTATTGCAAAGATCCTCATTGAAACTTCGGCCATACTGATATCAGTGAGAGTTTTGCCACTGATCATAATGTGGTTAATATTTCATCATAGCCCAGGATGACAGGCTGCAGAAAAATGCAAACTAGAATAGCAAAAGCATAATACCAAACTTTGTAAAAGATGCATCGCCTTTAACTACCTGTGATGCACTAAATATGATACTATAATGATAGCACTTTGCTGTGCTGTTTGTCATTGTAACTATGGCAAGACAAGGAAAAGGCTAACCAGTGCGTGAATCATCAGACAGAAGGGAGCCAGTATCATTTTTTTAATTGCAAAATGAAATAGATAATACTTTACTTTTAAATTAAGACTTTACATATTAAAGAGGTGGCGTGTTATTTTCAGGATGATTCGCGTACATATCAACTATTTTGTTTATGCAAATGTAATTGCCAAACTCAAATTCACTCCTAATGGACCATGTGTAATGTCAGGGTCTCTGCTGTCCACTCAAATGCTATGGAATACATCTGACTTTATAATGAGCCAAACAGTTGTCTCTTCTTAATCTCAAGATAGCCTTCTGTTAGGTATCTGTTTCCAAATTTTACAACACTATAGTGGAGATTATGTGCTTTCATGGCTAAAATCCAGTTGAAGATGTACTTGCTCTGAATTCTCTCACATTTTGTTAAAATTATTGGCAAGCAGTTGCTTTCGTATCCTTTGCAGTGAAAACGTTTGACCTTACAGAGTCCAAATGGCTTATTGCCTAGTTTTGATCTACTTTGTACACTAATGGGGAAGAGATCAAAACCAGATGACAGACATCAAGGCAAACGGCCAGTGGCAGAATGGTAGGCTTGTAGGCAGAAAACTAAAATAAACCTGCCAAGTATTATTTATCTCAAGCAATAACTACCTCAAGCTGACCGCTTTTATGATTAACTTCCAAATGGTTACTGAGAACCACCAACAAAATTTATTTTGAAATTTGACAGCTTGAATCTTTATTCTTCTTCTAAAATGGATTATCTTGCATTGATTTTAGACAACATTGCAGAAGAACCACATTTGATAGAAGTAAATAAAGGAAAACTGATCTTGAGAAAATACAAATATGGCTGTATAAAGTATATGGTAATAAAAATAAGTAAATTTCCTATCTTTTTCTTTGGTCAAGGACAGTGTTAGGCAATTTCAGTTTTGTAGAACTTTAATCATGTACATTGGTAGTGTGTCTGCTGGATTATCCTCTCTAATATAACCTCAAGCAAAAGGATTTAACTACAGATATGGCAAAAGGAAAAGTATTAAACTTAATAAGAAAACTTCTTTTTCTTAATAAAAATAAATTAAATTAGACTATGCTTTTGCTATAGTTTTATCATGTCTACCAGCAAGCAACTTTTATCCTCAGAATCACAAATAATAGGAGGGTTATACAAAATTAATAGCTTGGTAAACAAGTATCATTGTCATAATTAAGCCACAATTTTGTGGCTTTACATTACATTTTTAATTTAAGTATGGTAGCTTGTATTTCTTAGCTGTTCAATACCCCTAAACATGTTCATAGTTGCATGCTGAAGACTAGAACACCACAGACTATGGTAAGAGAAACATCAACGAACTATTGCCTCAAATTTGTTCTTTTGTTAAAAGGAACAAGGGGGAAATCATAGCATATAAAACGCAACCACAGTAGCTTGACCGAGGCATCCAAAACCAAAACATCCAGACACTTGGGTGAAATTAAATTAATTTTCCTAACTAGCTTTCAAACTTTTTGCTCATAATCAAGTATACAAATCTACAATCATATATTAACCAAGTACAATGCCAAATTACAACTGGAAATTACCATAGACAAATGTCTACCTGGGAGTGTCATAGTCCTTGGGTTGTTTAGGGATCCTGTCACAGGGTAAAGAAGACTGACCCTTGGCAGTCCAGCTGTATAATTTACTGGCTGAGACAAAAACTAATTGCCAGCAAACATTAACATCTAATATCAACACTTGGTAACTTGTAGATTCTGTAAAAGCAGCTTGCAGAGTTGGAATGGTGTGGAAACAGTAATCTTTACAGTGTGTATGACCAATCCTATACAGAAACATCACCAAAGCGGCTGTTATTCCACACTATTAATTCTATTTAACATATTGATGTAAGATTTCACAATCATCTCCTGCACAAGATACCAATAATGTTGGTTTTGTACTATCCTCAAAGTATAATGCTGTTGGTGTATCTAAAGCTTTAGTCACTGAGATGATAAAACATATTGTTTATTTCTTTACAAAGAAGTAGTTTATTTTATTTGTAACAGTCATACAATCACAAAGTTATTAGAAAGGCCACCCGCTTCTCTGGGTAACCTGTCCCAGTATCTCCCCAGTGTCACAGTAAAGTGTAGGAGAAGGGAATACAGGTGACCTTGTCCCTGATAAGTGACAGCTATATCCAATAAGGATGAGTGAGATAAGAGGGGATGAATTGGTAAGGGGAGGATCATCATGGAGGAAGAAACTTGAGGAGCATGGAGGACAAAATCATGAAGCAAGATCCTGGGGAGAAAGAATCGTTATTGCAAGGTCCTTCCCTTCACAACAAATTAATTAAAAATACAAATTGTTAAATTTAGGGGTTTTTAACTAGATCAGATGAATCCTGGGCTTTCTATGAAAATGACATTCTTTTTCTTCTCAAATGAAAGAACATTTGTGGGTGGAAAAAGATGTAATTTTATTTAAACAAAATAAAGCATTCTGGTTTTGTAAACTTTTTTTTTAAATTAACATAAATTAATATGAGAAAAAAATTGCATACAAATGCATTACAAAAAAACTCCTATAAAACATTTTGATCTCATAAATTGTATAAAAACTTATATAAAATGTATTGACATTTAGAAATCATTAGGACCAGGATTTTCTAATGACAGTAATTTCTTCAGCATAATTTCTCATAGGTAATTGTCTAACTTCATCACCTGTATTTTGCTAGGGGTTGTAAATCTTTGGCTACTCTGAAGCAACTACGGTAATCTGAAAAAATGAAGCAAGAAAAGCAGTCTTTTTCAACTACCAAGAAAATATTAATTTTATACATATATAACATTACTGATACAAGTTATTGTTATATCAATATATAAAAATAAATTGAGGTTCTCGTGTAACACACTATCATATGTAGTTATGAATTCTAACTTTTGTTACTATTTTGTAATTACAGAATGCATTCTGCTGACTGATTTGTTTGGCTGATCATTGTTTTCCTCAATGATTTAAAAAATCTGTTTATGAAATAAAAATTCTAGTCCATTGTTCTTATTTAGGGGAAAAAGCCCAAACAAAACAAATCAGATTTGAAGTATGATTTTTTTCCTGAGAGTAATACCAGCTTATTCAGAATCCTAAATATCTTCTATGGAGTCCAATTGAAGAGAAGCCATATAACAAATGAAAAGTTTACCCTCCTTCCTTAAAGCAGAATGAGATCTTGGGAGTCACTCCTAGAAAAAAGATGTTACAGGCTGCTGTGTGAGGAATAAGGAATTGCACTGCAATCTCTTTTGTCATGTTTCAGTACCATACATAAATAAAGCATGTATGTGTTTACCTGTGTTCATGGCATGTCAAAGTAGATGATTGTGCCTCTCCTGCATTGGTGAGGCTGCATCTGGAGCACTAGTCCTATTTCCACTGGATGGAGTAAAGGACGAGAGAAACAAGGGAAATCTTGGAGACGATAAGTGCTGCTGCTGAAAAAGGCTGTCTCAGAAAAAGATCCTCTTCCACTCTTAGCAACCAGTCTGTCTTTCCAGAATTCTACCACAACGTCTACTTTTCACCATTTCTAGTAATTCAATGGTCTCTGAGACTTTTTTCCCCTCTCTATCCCTCCTTGCTAAGTTCCTGTGATATTCCATTAGAAATTTAAAAAGCAATTAAAATTTAATCTCTTTTTCTCATCTGTTATACATGCTACTCCTTTGCAACCTACACAATAAACAGAGTGCAAAAGACCAAGCTGAATCTTTTAAGCAAAGGAATTTAGCATTGAGTAACAGTCATCTTGTGACCTCAGGTGAATGACCTCAGTGGAAGAGTTAGATATCTGAGTATTACACATACAAGATGTAGCCTGTATTGTTTGGCCCCTGGTACTTCAGAGCTGCCCGCACAAGACAGTATTAGACACATCCTTGTCATCTTTAACCTGATATAGTCAGTTTATAATAATGCTATACCTAATTAAATGAAAAAGTATTTTCAAGAATATTTTTTGCCCTTTTCTTTTTTTTGATTCGGTCATATATCCAAAACAGATCTCAGAGCAGATGGCAATCTGCGAGATTGGAAGAATATATCAAACCTTGAAAATTGAAGGCTACTCTGTGGGATTTTTTGTAAAAACAAGTAAAACAGAGAATGCCTCCCAGTTATGTCTGTCATGTAAAGAATGGTCCAGTAAAGACTGAGAGAGCTCCTGAGTGTATTCACCCCTGAACATAAAGACCTGACAACGATTAGAGAATCTTAGTCTATACCTTATCCCTTTATTTCTGACAGTGAGAGCTTTTGCCATTTAATACTATCCATCTCCTTTGTGTTGGTGAAGGAGCCTTATGAATGCCAAGATTATGCTAGTATAGTCACAAACTTGAACAACTCTTTCTTTAGGGTTGGGAAATAGATACTCTCTTGTTTATACAAATTTGATATTATTTAAAAATAAAAGCTGCTTTAAGGATGAGAAACCAGCAGCATTAATAATTCCTATCTGTAGTCATGTATTTACATTTTTTTGCATTGCACATTGATGAGTGTAATAGAAGCTCAGTATATGGAATCATCTTCATGACCTTAAATGATTTTTGTATTCATGGTTTATATTTTGTTCTAACAATTTTTCTAAATCCCTTCATGTGTTATGCAACCTTTTTTCTTGGAGACTTTACTGTTTAAAATGTCAATTCTAAGGCTTTTAACTTCAAAATATTAAATTATTCACTCTCATAGTTCATCTTTTGAATATGTCTTACTGTTGGATCTATTTCTGAATTTAATTCCTGCAGTTAAACAGAGGAGTAAGTGCAAGTACCTAAAACAACAGGAAATACTCATTTAAATGAAAGAAATTACTGTCATTAAGAGCTACTTAGTGTAGTGGTTTGAAAGCAAAACAAATGAGAGGCTCCAAGTCAGAAATACAATTTAATAAGAAAAAGGAAAAAAAGGGTAAAATAAAATAAATGCAATAATATGAAAGACCACTGACAGAGTCAGAATACAACCTGAGTGGGATGATGGAAGCAGTGACCCTGTAGAAAGGTCTGGTAGCTCTGATCCTCTAGGAATCCAGTGGGAAGGTCCCCCAGTATTGTCCCAAATCCCACA
>JBBMKD010000216.1:33982584-34029230 GCA_037834095.1 Argya squamiceps
TCAACAATTGGTTTCAACAGTTGATGAAGATGGTGATAGAATACTTTGTGCATATCTTATTCTACAACCCAGGACACTGAGCTAAACAGAGTATTAAAATATATAATGTTTTATATATATGCAAGTACATTAAAAAGTCTTTAAAAGTCTACAGTATATACTTCATGTAATAACTTATAAGCATCTTCTTCCTCTTATATTTGTTCTACTTTCCTTTGTATTTCTTTTTTATTGTTATGAAGAAAATTTCTATTCCAAACTTGTGAACATACTTCAGAGTTCTGGCCTTTCCATTTTTGTGGAGATGTTCAAATGGTATTTGCATTGGTTTCCAGATAAAATCTTGAGTAGGTAAGAAAATCTTCTAAAATATATATTCTTGTAAATATGACCCATCCAGCAATCAGAATGCAGTGTGAAGAGAGACTGGTGTGAGAATACGACTGCATGAAAGATGTGGTACATACTTATATTTTCATTTGGCAACTACTTTAAGAGGGCTTTGAAAAACACTAGGTGTGATATTAAATCGTACTATGTGGACCCTTTCTTTACATCAGCACATTGCAAGAAAGATGATTTCTGCTGATCACCCCAGTAAATATTTGTGCTATTTATAATGGTTGCAAGGAAAATTGGATTCTGCTGCAGTACATTACCCCTGAAATCTTAAATAAAGGTGATGGTAACTAAACCTTTCCTGAAGCTCCTACATCTTAGAATTCCATGCTAACGACTTACTTTGTCTCCTTTGTTAGACATCTGTGACTTACTTCTTTATTATTAATTACATCTTATTCTGTTATTGGGGTTTGGTGGTTATACAGCACAGGAACACTCTGTTTAAGACAAAAATGTACTGTTGAATTCAATGTCACAGCAGAGTTTTACAGCAGTGAAGAATTGCCTTGATAAATGGCCCTGACATTAACGTTTTTGTGGCTCTACCTTCAATGTCATTGCATCACAGTGCAGAGTGCTAAAGTGAGACCACTGCTACCTTCCAACAACATATTAAGTTGAAGATCACTCTATCTCTAGATCCCATAGGCACAATAAATGGAGAAAATAACACATTTACAAACTGATAAAATCCAGCAAAGCTAATAAAATCAGACACTTTATAGCTTGGCTAATAGTGTCCTTTGAAGGGCATCAAATACCACATCATGTACTACTGTGAGGGAAATCAATTTAGGTACAGCAATACTGCTTCTGAACTATGCATTTAAATACACAGGAGATACTAAAGCTAATCAACTCATAATGATAGAAATTTTACAATTAATGTTTTGTTTTTGTTAATGTGGTTTTCTGCTGGTTTGATAGGAGCAGTGATCATATCAAATTGTTCCAATTTCAATAAGAAAGTTCTACCAAAATTTTAGAAATATTTCAGCTATTACATTCTCTTCTCTCATGTTGTGAGTGTCTATTGGAAAGACATCATCCTGTGTCACCTTAGCAAAAAGGACTTTTTTTGTTATTGCCAGACAACTGTAACAAGAACTACATTATTCATTTGTTCTGCCTCAAAAAAATAGTGCAAATCATTTTTATTTTTTGACAACACATTCTATGCAGATAATAACAATATATGGATTGCATTTGTTCTCATGTTGCAGTTTAAATTAATGCTTCAGTTTTCTTTTTTCTTTTACTCTCACAGCTGAATTTCACCGTGTTGATCTTAAGTACCAAGTATCAAATCTAGTCTGTGTTGAGGTTTATCTACCCTTGATCTCTGATCACCTACCTCATTTTAACAATGTCTAATCTGCCTGTTCAAAACCAAACTGGTGAAGCACTACTGAAATGCGGTGCAAAATGCCTTGAAAGACAACAACAGCCATTTGTGTTCTGATTCTATTAGACCTGACAAACTAATCAAGGTTAAGCCTGGATAGGAATAATGGAAAAAATTTCCAAGGATGGGCTAGACTAAGGAAGGTAATACTCATCCATTTTTGTCATTATCTCAAAGATTATGAAGTGAATGTTAATACACTTCAGATCAGAGACTGCTTTTTTTTTTTTTTTTGAGTCACATAGGGGTAAAAATTGAGACATGAAAACATGTTTGCCTCCATTGCTAAAATATACCATGTTACATAAAATACTTAAAACAGATAACATGTTCTTCATCCAAGAACTTGCAATGAAAAAGCACAGCAATATTTCTGTAGAGCACAGTAAATAATTTTTAAAAAGAAACCCACAAAATGGTTTTTGTGAGTAATGTAGCTGAAAATCATAAAGTGTGGGTGGCAACTTACATGGAGAGCAATTGTCTTTTCTAGTATCCTGGGCTCATGTGTCTGTCACCATATTCAAGCAGCTGTCTGCAGCTGCAATTCAATCTCATTTAATGAGAAATTTTGGTCACCATTATGAACTCATGAAAAATTGCTAAAAATTTCCATCACATACACAATAAAAATGCATTATAGTATGATTGAACAAATAACTTCCTAGTTTTTTTGTTAGGCTGCATATAAGTAATCAAGTATTAATATTTTCAGGTAAAGTATCTCCTAACTCCCAATTATCTGTAATGTAATTGCCATTTGGTCTTATTCAGCATTTGTATTCCATCTTCAAAATAGCTGCATATATCAGATATGTGAAATAAGCTTTATTTTTTTAAAATTTAATACCTTTTTAAGAAACCTAACACACACATGCATATATAAATACAGATATATATATAAAAATAAATAAAAGCTGATAAAAACAAAGATCTTGGAAGAACATGGAACAATAAGCTATGCATGGTAGGAGGTTGTTCATGGGATTTCTTGCAGTGTCAAGGAAGTATTGGGTATTGAATAGAATGGACCAAATGACAGTATCAGCATTAATTGATAGGTTGATTAATAATTTGTAATATAAAAAATTACTAGTAAGAGACCGGTGAATCAAAACAGCCCTGGTACAATGTTTTGTATGTTTTTTTAACATTAAAAAAAAAAAAAAGGGAAAGGAAAAATACGACAAACTGTTTCTTAATTGTGAGGTCTTTTCAAGTTTTTTTCACCTTTTGAACTCGTATGAATTCTTACTATATATCAGGCATTGGCACATCTGCCATAAATAAGTATTTGGATTTGTCACATAAATCAAATTGTTCTGGCATGTTTTTATGAGATCACAGCATGTCTTATTTTACCACAACGATTGCTGCATTCTCTATGGTTGTGTACTTTCTAGGCCAATGTATTTCTTATAGAGCTGATCAAAGACTGACTGACATGCCTTGGAAGACAAGAATAAGCATGTCAGGAAGTGTTATTATCCTAGCTAAGCATATGTCTGTTACAGCCTCAGTCATCCAAATTAAATGTTCATGTATGTTGTATTAATGTCTGAAACTGATACAAGGTAATCAGTCATTCATATGTATCAGTCATTCACACAAATCGGTCATTCATATGTAATCATTTTCACAGTGGTTTGTAGATCCTCTAATTAAGGACAGAGAATAAAGTTTGTGCAAAATAGAAGCAAAGAATTTCTATTCTGTACTGAGGAAACTGACTGTTTAAAAACCTTGCGATTTTGACTCCAAGTGATGACTATGTTATCTCATGTACAATGGAGAGACAGGACAGTTAGATCAAATCTCAATTCTCCAAGAAGGGAAAACTCTTGAAATTTAACATTTTAGCATCACCTTCCTTTCCTCAGCCTGTGAAATGAGATAGCCATGGATTCTCAGTTTCTTCTGTCATTTGTAAACAGTTACAGGATAACCTCATATTTAGGCAAAGTAACAAACAATATGAACATACATTACCTTCCTGTGTTCTTTCTGAAATAGCCATGGCCGCCTTTTCTTCCACTCCTTTACTTAACCTCCCTTTTGCTCTGTGTTCATCAGTTACCTTCCTGACATGAACTAAATCAGATCTCTTTAGGCAGATCTCTTTAGGCAGATATCTTTTTTTGATATGTATTAGGTAGATAGACAAATAAGAAATACATTATATCTGCCTAAATATCCATAGACACGATCAACAATGAAGTCTAAATTATAGCTATCTTAATAATTGCCTCTAAACTGTGTTTAAATATTCTTTCACCACCAAAAAAAAAAAAAAAAAAAAAAAAAAAAATTACTGAAGTTCTTATGCCATCAGAACTCCTACAATATGACAACTAATTAAATACTAAATATCTAGGACACTTCAGATATACACAGCAGCGTTTCTTACAGTTCAGATGAAATAATTCCATTTTCCATTAATCCTTGTTTTTTCATAGTCTCTTTTGAACAGTATGTTCAATATTTTACCTCCTAGAATGTTTTGTGTACTGTGTGGGGACAACCAACGCAAGATAAACACAAACTTCTAAAACAAAACTTAATCTTCTAGAAAAGTGAAGAGAGATTAATTTCCTGGAAACTTCTGTAAATTCTACCTTTCTGTGGAGTTCTTTGTTTTTCAGGTTGTGTGCTTGCTAAATGTATTCGAACAACAACTAGGACTGTACCTTTTGCACAGCATTTCTGAGATGTTGCAAAGGTTATCTTTGGCTCCTGCTACAGCTATTTAACAAGTGAGTGTGTCTTAGTGAGTCCCAAATTTTTTCAAGCATGCTCATATTATAACTGCAGTGTCACTTCTAATTTATCTGATTGTTTCTTTGGATTTTTTTCTACAAAATCAGTAATATTAAAGGGTTTAATGGCATGCTTATTCTGGTCCATGCTCACTATGTTTTAGTGCCAATGTAAGGTTACTATTTGGTATCTGGTTTTAGTTTGACCTATCTGTGCCTATTCTCATCCAACTTGTGTTTCAACACACCTTTGTTGATCACCTGTTTTCATTGTTTTCTGTGCAAAATTGACATTGAACTTAGGCCTGCTCACCTATTCCTAGTGAGCTGCAATCCCTTCTTCTGTTCCAGTCTCCAGTCTAAGCATTTCCATAGACTTTCTCTTTTTCTAGGCAGCAGAAGGTAATATCTCATGAGGAGCTTGTGTGTCAGTAGATACTGATTTACTGAGCAGGATCAGAAAGCTTCATTTGTACTTGATTGTGACTTCTTAGGAATTTAAATTCAACTTGCATATTAATATCAGAATATTTAGATGTCAAATATGGGGACATCAAGGAGTGATTAGTTACCTTTATCCCCAGTCCTGAATGCAGTTATGTGAGTTACCACACTGACACATCACATAGCAGGGTGTTATGAGGATAGGCTTCCCTCTCTCTGTTTATGCTGTCATCAGTGTTTCACCTGCTTCTATTTCATCCCATTAGTTATGGTGAAACGTTGACAGAGAAATGGTCTCTTTTCTATGTTGTCATTGTTATCACTGTTTCAGCACTTAATGCTATCAAATACTATGTCTGTGTTTCTGTGAGTAGGCAGGGGAAGTTCTAATATTCAGATAAAGATTTCAGTCGTGTCTTTTACTTCTTGCTCAACAGGATGCAGTAAAAAGTTGAAAAAAATGTTCATCGTCTATGCCATCATTTAAAAATTTTTTTAGCCTATAAAATTCTTGCCTGAATGTCCTCCTGAAATTTGAACTTCAAGAAATCATTAAAAAAGGGTTTTTCTTTGCAATATTTTTTTGTTCTGGTTGTGACTCGTCATGTCCATAACATCCCATACTGTTGATAATTGTGCATTTATACATTCCTGGCTTATATTATGCCATGAAGAATTTTTTACTGAGCATTGAAATGTCAAAAAACTGAACAAAAAGAATTATCTTTTACTGCATTCGTGACACAGTTCTATCTTTTTGTATGAAAATTATCTTTCTTTTATTTAGCTAAACTAGGTTGTTGTCCTGTCACTGAAATCTGGTTTGTAAATCAACCCTCAAGAGTTATAAATACTTATATACCTATAACATCACTTAGTATGTCTCTTTTACTTGAGATTAACTCCAGAATCTGTTTGCTTGTGTCAAGCTATCTTTGTTCAGTGCTTTGTCAGCATGAGCAGATCCTTACATTAGAAGTACGTTTGTGTTACAACTATTTTTGAGATATTTTGAGTGAAATTCATACTGTGTGGTAGAAAACTGAATATAATTTAAGGGCATGGCCTTTCATGTCATTATTACAGTATGTCAGGCTACCAACTCCTGGAGAAACTGTTTTCTCATAGTGTGAGTTGGGTGTACACTTAGCAGGCAAAAAACTGTCTGGATGGCAAAGCCCAGAGAGTGTTGGTGGATGGAGTTGCATCCATCCAGCAGGCAGCTGGTCACAAGTGCAGCTCACCAGGGCTCAGTATTGGGGCCAGACCTGTTTAATATTCTTATCAATGATCTGGTAATATTTTTATTGATGATCTGGATGAGGGGATTCAGTGTACATACACTCAGCCAGTTTGCAGATGACACCACGTTGGGTGGGAGTGTTGATCTGTTGGAGGGCAGGAAGGCTCTGCAGAGGGATCTGGACAGGCTGGATTGATGGGCTGAGGTCAGTGGTGTGAGGTTCAACAAGGCCCAGTGCTGGGTCCTGTCCCTGGGTGGCAACAGCTCCACAGCCTGGGGCAGAGTGGCTGGAAAGATGCCCAGTGGAGAAGGACCTGGGAGTGCTGGTCAACAGCAGCTGGACAAAAGTTAGGAGTTTGTCCAGGTGGCCAAGAAGGCCCATGGCATCCTGATCTGTATCAACAATAGTGTGGCCAGCAGGACCAAGGCAGGGATTGTCCCTCTGTACTCAGCACTGGTGAGGCCACACCTCCAATCCTGTGTTCAGTTTTGGGGCCCCCAGTACAAGAAACACATTGAAATGCTGGAGTATGTCCAGAGAAGGTCAACAGAGCTGGGGAAGGGTTTGGAGCACAAGTTATATAAAGAGCAGCTGAGGGAGCTGGGGTTGTTTAGCCTGGAGGAAAAGGAGGCTCAGAGAGACCTTATGGCTCTTTACAATTGCCTGAAAAGTTGTTGTAGCCAAGTGAGGCCACTTCTCCCATGTAACAAGGGATAGGACAAAAGGAAGCACCCTCAAGTTGTACCAGGGCAGTGTAGATTGAATCTTAGGAATCTTCTTCACTGAGAATATTTTCAAGTACTGGAACAGACTTCCCAGAAAGGTGGTGGACTCACAATCCCTGGAGGTGTTTAAAAGATATGCGCATGTGGCACTTAGGGACATGGTTTAATGGGGTTTGGTAGTGTTAGATTTATGGTTGGACTTGGTGACCTTTAAGCTCTTTTCCTACCTAAATAATTCTGTGCTTCTGTTTCCTTCTTTTATTTTCAGTTCAGATATTATGAACATTTAACATATCATCACAAAGAATAGATACAAATATAAATAAATAACACATAAAAGACATTAAAAATATATACAGTATGACAACATTAAATCCATTTGTTAATCCATTTATTAACACTGCACACAATGATTTAATCTGGTGTTCATTTTATACCAGTTGAACAAGTCTTCAACTTTTGCTATTTCATCCCATAAAGTAAATTAAGTCAGCCAGTCTGGTGAGTTAATCCAGGCTGGATGTTAGATCACCAGCAGGTCTCTCTCCCTCTCTGAGAGAAAATAAAAGTGCAAGCCTCATCCATTGAGCCAAAGATGGGGAGATCATTCTGCAGTTACACTCACAAGAAAAATGGACTTGATTTACAGAATGTTAATTTTATTTATTAATAACTAACAATACAGTAGCATGGTTAGAAACAAGAAAAAACTAAAGACACCTCCTTCCTACTACCTACTTCTTCCCAAGCTTAACTTCACTCCCTCATTCCCACCTTCAGTGGTGCAGGCAGATGAAGAATAGCGGTTGCAGTTAGTTCATAACACCACATCTCTGCTGCTCCTTCCTCTTCATGCCTTTTCCCTGCCCCAGCATGCTCTAGCCTCTCCAGGAGGCTAGAGTCCTTTATGATCTACAACAGCTTGTCCTTCCCATGAGCTGCACACTCCAAGAGTGGCTCCCTCATGGGTTCTTTTCAAGGGACAGTCTTTTAGGAACATATTGCTCCAAAGTGGGTCCCCCATGGACCTTAATTCCATTAAAAAAGGTGATTCAGTGTAGGTTTCTCTCCATGGTCTGTAGTTTCTTCCAGGACCCCCATGCAGAGTGATATGGGGATACTCACCATGATATGCAGCTTCTTTCAGGCCATATCCATGTGCTGCAGCATGGGTTCCTCCCCTGGCTGCAGTGTAGATATCTCCTCTGACACAGTCCTCCAGGGGCTGCAGGCAGACAACCTGCCCACAATCACCTCCACAGCCTACACAGGAATCTCTGCTCCAGTGCTTGAAGCATCTCCTTGTCCTGCCTCCCTGACCTTGGCGCCCATGGGGTTGTTTCACTTTTTTCTCATTTGTTTCTTTTTCAGACATTCTTGCTTAGGCAAATCCCAAACAAGAGAATTTTTAAATCGTAGAACAAATTCAGGACATGTAAAACTAGCAAAATTCAAAGAATGCTAGAGATCTGTCCGGATGCCAATTGTGTTAAGGAGGAGCTGCATTTCTCCTGCTTCCCCTTACCTGTCTGAACAATGTGTTTTTTACTCTTTCTCAGATGTGTTTTCACAGAGGTATCACTAACTTTATTAGTGATAGGTTAGTGATTTATTAGTGATTAGGCTCAGATTTAGCAGGTGGTGGGTACAATTTGGAGGCTGGTGGAATTCACTTTGTCCAAGACAGGCTGTCTTCTCACAGAGGTCACTCTTGCAACCCTCCTCACTATCAAAACCTTATAGCATAACCCCAACATAACCAATTTCCAAAAAGGTAAAGAAATTGAGGAACTTCCTCAATCAAGAAGAAAACTTTCCTGAAGTTCACTTTGATTTTAATTAACTAGTCAACAAAATACTAATCTCTGCTTTGGCCTGAGATTTCAATTTCTGAGAAGACAAATCAGGCTCTTGAAGGATCACATCATGCAATGTAATATTTCAGTGAACAGGGTAAAGGAAAAATGGAAATCAAGGCTATTTTCCTCTACTTAGACAGTTATTCAGAGTATGATATTGCTTTATCTGGCAGTGACCTTTAATATACTAGAACCAAAGTGTTGGAAGGGATTGAATTCTTCTCCTGCAGTCAATTTATAATTTTTACCAGCACTGTCTTTGAGAACAACTCTCTGTATGTTTTTCTTGGTTTTTACACTGTGATCATGAACATTTCCCTTGAGATAACTGCTTTGCTCTGCTTGCACCCTTTTAAATTGCTTAGATTTCTATTAGCTTCCCTACCATCATGCTTCCAATTTATTACTCACAGATCTGACTTATTTTTGTTCCTATTTCCTTCTCAGCTCTTAATGTGAAAAGATCTTGACGTACATGTAAATGACATTTAAGTCTATATCAAAATCTCTATGATAACAATCAAATAAATCTTTTACAAAAAATCTGTCTCTGTCACAGAGATGTGAGTTCCCTATATAGTCTTCTACTTTACTCACAAATATTTTCTTGCTAGTATTTCTCTAACTCTCTTTCTTTCTTCACCCTCCTACACCAAATTTGGACCAGATCAACTAATAGTTCTTAAAAATACACAGTTATTGCTGGATAGTTTCCAGTCATCTAACATCTGGCAGCTGCTCAAAAGGTTATGGGATTATATTTCTACAAATGTTTTGATGTTACCAGTGGGAATCTAAAGACCTCTGTTTTTCAAATATTGCCCATATCTGTTCCAGCTTTCCTGTGAAAAATGACAGTGAGATACCACTTGCAATTCTCTCTGTTGGATGTAATCTGCATTATAACTAATGCATCTTTATTAGAGTGACAAGTCTCATCAGATATTTTGTGTACTAGAATTTAGCTCCAAGGGAAGCAGTGATGAGGCTTGGAGCATGTCCCAAAACTGTGAGGAACACATATATTTTACTACTTGTTCAGCTGGCAACAGCCTATGCGAAGTCATTTATGCATTCACTTTAAATTATAACACTAAGCTAAATGAAACAGTGCCTTCTTAAGTTCTTAATAAATTTATTTTAAAATTATTTTGGGCTCTCATGGATTGCTACCTTGTTCACAACACTAGTTTAATCTCTTTGCCAAATGTTTCATATTCTCTAGGATCAATAATTGAAATATATTTTACAACAAGGACTTGGGACCCTGTCTTCAAAGATCCTTGGATGTTCATGCAACTTGGCTTTTGAGTTAAAGCTTTTGAGTTAAGTGAGGCATGAGTGGTTATTGGCCTTGACTTTTTTTTTTCCCCCTGGACCCAAAGAAAAAATCCAGAAACAGTTGTGTAAGAAGTGATGTAATCCTGGTGTCAACCATCTTCTACATTAATAGAATGGAGATAGTTTGGACAAATCTACATTCCCACTGGTTCCTTACACTTGGTCATTTAAGTTTTTTGGTGAATAGGATGGAAAATGAACTTGAGCTTTTGATAACTGGAAGGCAGACATTCTTACCCAACACGAAATAAATTGTTAATTCATTTCTTTAAATTCCAGACTGTATATACTGACCATATGTAAAACAAAATAAATCGTGCATAATTTTCATTTTATGTGAATGAAAAAATATATCAAGCATAGGTGCTGGCTTGTCCTTTGATATTACGTGAAGTTCAGCAGCAGGACATGTTCCTGCAAAAAGTAAAAAAAAGAAGAATTAAAGACTAGGTGCCCTGAGGTTGACTTGCATCCTGAATATCCATACTGCTAAACAGTGGGATAAAGTTTATGTTCCATCAAAGTGTGAATGTGCTCTTTGGAAGTGTTTTTTCTTCATGCCTGAGCAACTGACAATAAAGGGAAGAGACACAGCATGTGAAGCAGATGCATCCTGATGTCCTTTCTCTGCACTGGCTTAGATAAA
Source organism: Argya squamiceps (assembly GCA_037834095.1). NCBI lineage: Eukaryota > Metazoa > Chordata > Aves > Passeriformes > Leiothrichidae > Argya > Argya squamiceps. The sequence continues at coordinate 33,993,407 of JBBMKD010000216.1, forward strand.
GGACTGATTGTTACAGTGATTATCAACTTCAGTTTTGCGTGCAGTGACAATGGAAGATTAAATTCTCCCCTCTCTTATTATAAAGACTTTCTTCTCTTTTTTTCTTTTTATTCTTTTTTAAATAAGAATCTAATAGGCAGACACTAGAGGCAGAACTTCAGTGTCAAGCAACACCACAAAACATGACACAAACCACAAAGTGACTGAGCTTTGCTTAATGAAAATTCACAGATGATTTACAATACTGGATGATAGCTGCCATGCCTAGCATGACAGTTTTAACACTATTAGGTTATGATTTCAATGCTTACATTATAAGTTCAAATATATGACAAAGTGATACACTAAAGACTTAACTGCTTGGATCAATATGTGTTTCCAGCAGGTTCAAAAGGAGCAGGTTTTCATTAGTCAGAACAACTAAAATTAGTTGAATCCCATCCCACTACTTCACAATAGGTCTGTGGTCATGACCCCTTGCTGGCTGCAGTTAGTCAGAGAAGATACCTATCCAAACAGCTTACCTTGATCATGGATATTCAATATAAATATCTAAACTTTTGTTCTGGGGTTTTTTTGGGTGGGCTTTTTGGTTTTTTTTGTTTGGTTTTTGTTTGGTTGGTTGGTTGGTTTTTTTCTGTAGTTTGTAATGAAAAATATTAGAAATTTTTTTTAATGAGTTGCAACAATTCTTTTGTATAGCCCTTGGATTAGCAGAATGTTCGCATTGGAAAAACATAGAAAACACACTCATAAATTTACTGTTAATTTCATTCTCAATTTTTTTTTTGTTTGAGATATATTTAAAAATCATGTTCTTGTTCAAGGAGTAAATAATTGTAAGTAACACAAGTGTAATTTTATTCTCCTTATAACAAAGTTTCCCTTCACAAATTCTACTGAAGATATTTAACAGAATATATATTCTAGTTCAGTAACCTTGATTTTCTGTTGGTCTGGTCCTCGTCAATTTGGAAGAGAGTGTCAGCCTAGGGGCATAATATAAAATAGATTTCATACGGTTTGCATTTCTTTTCAGCTTTTACTATTTTACTGCAAATGTAATATTTTCCTAAGAAAAAGGAAAAGACTTTGTTCTATTCATTCTTTGCGGCCCTACCTTTCTTGGGACTTATTTGAAATAATGGCATTTAAAATCAAATCCAAAGCTGTACTAATTTCCTAAAGCAAAATCTTTTAAATTTTGGCAGACACATTTTAAAAAGCCCCTTGGGAACTGAGAGTTAAAAAAAATCTACCCTCAACATTTTTTTCCCTGTCTGAAGCAGTATGATCTGTAACTTCTGCATATGTTAAATCTTGTGGAATAATATCTGGATTTTCAAAGCGACCACTTACACAATGATAAAAGTGTATTTTCCCAGGAGAACAACATTTGCAATATCCTTCTGAAAACAGGCCTCAGAATAAGGAAAATACAATTTTCTTTTGGAAGTTTCATTTTCACTGATAAAGCACTGAAAATTCAGATATGTGTTTCAGAAAGGGAAGAGAAAAATTAAAGTAGTAATCATAAAGTAAAAGTAAAGAACAGCTTCAATTCATAACAGAACTGAATTATGTATTCTAAGTAGACTGTTAGCTTCTAAACTATAAAACTTTTAAAGATTTTCATAAAATATATACAGAAAGATATATAGAAAGACTAAATTTCTAGGAAGCATGTTTGTGGTAAATAAAAGACAGGTATTGGGAGTAATTTTAATCTCCTTAATGCAGGCTTGCTCCCTAGGAACACCATATGAGCATCAGTTGAATTCATTTAAGCACCACTGATGACACTAGCAGTAGCAGAGGCTGAAGTGTTTTCTCCACCTGTAGTGATGTGCACATAAACATGTTGATGACTCTCTTATTTTACAACCTCTGTCATTTTCCCACCTACTATGACATCAAACCCATGACCCTAGCTTAGACACACACTACTGAAAACATTGCTCTCCACTGAAACTCCTCCACATCTTCTTGCAGAGTACTTTTATCATCTGAACTAAGGGCCTCTGGCCAGGTCCCACACCATGTTTTTTTCCCAGCTCTGTGCATTCAGTTGTCTCCTCAAGCTACAGCCTTGTCTCTAAGGCTCTAAGGCTATGTTGTCTCCTACTGTTACATCAGTTCTCTTACACCAGAGCTCAACTATGTTCCACTCATTTTCAGATAAGTGTTCTCAACAAGCTTATCTTCCACATGCTGCTTCAGAGCTATGTGGAACCTTGGTAGGACCCAGACTTTTCTGTAGATTTTTTTAGAATCACTTAATTGGGACCTTCACAATTATTTTTTTACTAAAGTATATGCTACCAAATGTTCAAAACTCACCTGGACAAGTGCCTGTGTAACCTGGCTCTAGCTGAACCTGACTTAGGGGCATGGTTGGACTACATGATCTCCAGATGTCCCTTCCAACCCTAGCAATTCTGTGATTCTGTGATTCATGAGATCAATTTGATTGATTTACACCATGGGTAAATGGTGTATAAAAATTCTATAAAAATTTCCACCAAAATTCCATATTGCAAACCTAGTTTAAGAGTCTTACAGTCCCTCTGTTTCCTATCTGCTTCCCTTGTCCCTCCCAAAGTAATTGACTTTTCAGTTTTGTTGATACTGGTGTTTGAGATGACATGTTACAAATTAGATTAGTGAAATCATCTAGATGAACGAAAGAGTCAAACAAAGGAATTCTATACAAAAATTTAAATCTTTTTTCATAAAGCAACTTTCCCTTTCAATAATCGTATTGCCTTGCTCTTCTTTAGAGTGCCTCCAACTAATATAATTTCTACTGCTATCAAGGTACCTGAAGGCTAGCATATTTATTTAAATTGTGAAACTATAGAAAGGTCTATTTTAAAGAATATATGTGGTAAATGTCAGGCTAGTTTTTCAGATCACAGATGTCTGACTGCTGTATTATGCAGCAAGAGAGTATCAAAGTTGTTTACTGTGATCTTTGATTTCTAATAGAAATCAAAGTTTTAATAGAATTTCTAATAGAAATCAGAGTGTCCTAAGTTCAATATTGCTCCAAAATGGACAGAGAATTATGCAGAACAGTAGGCATAAAATTGGTGTCCTTAACTGCTACTAGGCTACTGCAAAAGGAAATTTATATATCTTACTGATAGCTGTAAGGAGAATGAATATCTGTGCTACTTAATGTCTTATATCCTTTTCACCTTGAACTGCATTTCATGTATAGTTAAGAGGTTAAAAGAATAGTTTTACATCTATTAAAGTATGTCTTCAAGTATTTTATTGCACTAATGTGACTGTTCATTCAACTCCTCCTAACCCAGCTCATGCAAAGGCCTGATGGATGCTGGAAGCTGCACCTCTAGGTCAAATCAAGAGCACCAGGCAGGTAGGAAAGCTGGCCAGGAAGATCTGAAGGTACATTATGCATCCATGGTCACATGAAAATTGTTGTCTCCTGGACCCATTATCTTTTTTTCCTTCCCATTTCCTCATAATTCACTAAGGTATGGAAACAATCTAGATCAATCCTTCAAACTGCAGAGTGTAAAACTGGTTTACCCAAAACACTTTTGAAGTGGATCTAATAGCACCTGAATCACTGAATCTTTCCTGCTTCCAAATGAGATAGATACAGAGGGCACCCACAATGAGATGGAGGAAGAAGAAGGAGCACCCTTAACATCACCTTACAAAAAAAACTCTCCTTTTGTTCACAGGTGCTGGATTAAGTTACAGGTTAAAAATAATGAAATCTTATAACTTAAGTGGATAATAAGTGAATTAATGTGATGGGCTGGTCTAGGCACAAAGGGGATTGAGCCCTTGTTTGTCAAGTTTGTTTATGATGCTTCTCAATGAGTTCATTAACTAAGGTTTAAATCACGGTGTACATTGTCCTGTAAATTTGAGAGATCCAAACCCACTAAAATATTTAAGTCTTTTTGTTTTGTTTTGTTTTGTTTATTCTGTTGAATGTGGAAGCTTTCCATTCTGTAAACCGATATAGGCCAAAGGTATCTTCTCTGTGCAAAATATTTGGTGGGCCCTAAAGCAGTTTCATGTTAAAGATGTTAAAAAAATATTTGTCCCTTATTTATAGTGAACTATTAAGATGATTCCCTACAAATGCCATGTTTTCTCTGGTGCTTTCACAGCTTTATTTTGATGTAGACATATAAATCTGGTCAAGTTGTTCCACAGTATTGTAACTTTCTGTCTCCAAAGCAGTTTAGAGCGATCACAGTGACAAACTGTTATCATGATCGTTTGGTTGTCAATTGTCTTGCTTCTGTCCAGCCATTTCACAGTTCGTGCATCAAAGCACCCTTCTCACCTGAGACTAAAAGAAAATCACAGAGTTCATTGACACTTCAGGTATTCCCTCCCTTTGGTTTTCATTGCAGAGCAAATTCACATTACAAAAATTAGGCTACCTTATTGGAGTTTGGTTTCTGGAACTAAACCACGTGTTTCAGATATACTTGGTAATGTTTATTTAGTCCATGGGATGATCCTATAAATAGAAAAAAGCAACCAGATCATACCAGATATATTGTGTGCTGAGTTTTCCTAGTGGTTTCTTTTATCACTGCACTGTGGTTGCTTCATACTGCTTGCTAATGTATATCCAGTTTTAACATATGGAGAACTAACAACGCAACACATCTGGGTACTGAGAAAAGGGAAATAAGAATGAAACTCTTTTCTTAGTTATAGTTCTGAGGGAATATTTTTATAGCCTAAAATTACTATGTGGAAACCTAGTTAAACACAATTCTTAAAGCTTAGTTAATTTTGAAATATTTTAAAATGACTTCTAGTTTACTTCAAGTACTTTAGATGCACAATATAGAGGTACTTTAGTACTTTCTTACAGAGTAAATTTGGTGCACAGGTAGAATGGAACTGAATAATGATTAACTATTAAAGTTCTAGGCTGCAGATAGGGTTTTAATCACTAGCCTTTACATGAGTGTTTTTCGTTGCTGTTTCAACTGCTTTGTTTGCACCTGCTTATTTGCAAGTTTATGTACACAGTGATCACGTGATGTATACCTTTCACATTCTGAAGTTCAATTTAACTGACAGATTATTTCTACAATATTATAATAACTATGTTTTCCTAATCACTACAGTTAGACTTGTAGAGAAAGATTCCGTGCATCATGCCAATATAGCTTGCTAAACTGGTCTCTTGTTATTTAAATAAGACAATGGTAGGTTGTTTCAGGCATTACTGAATGGCATTAGACAATATTAAATAGCTACAGCCAGGTTGAAATTTCCTTGTTTTGTGTTTCTTTCCGCCCCCAGTTGATCTGGCCTATAGTCATGATCCCTGAAAATTACACAGGCATTCTTACATTAAACATTGTTTACTTCATTTCTCTTAACATATCTTATGATTTTATCAAGGACAGAAGATATTTTCAGAGCCATACTATTTCCAGAGTTTCAGTAGATGCCCTTTTTGAGTAGAATATATACCTATGTGTAGACATATTAACATTCAGATATACCCTACAGCTTTCCCCATGGAAAAGTCTCATCTAAGTATTTTCATCAGGAAAACACTGCTGTATGGATGGTGTCATGTGAACTCTGCAACTGCTAAAATGGCTGTCCCAACAAGCAATCTAGTAAATGTATGACTGACCTGGTTCATTAATTCTTATTGGATATTAAATGTTGGGTCAGGTTTTTACTGATCAGTAGTTTAGTGGCTTACAGTGAAAAATAGGTTTAGACATGCCACTACTGGTCCCCATGTGTTGGAGGAAAAGAGTGTCAGAATGACAAAGTTCCCACTACAAAGGCTATTGGAATTTCAGCAATATACAGTACTGCTCAATTAGATTATGGTAGCAGTAAAACTTGAGTTTTATGGTGGGTTTCACCCACTGACATTTGTTCAACATAAACCTGAAAGAAAGAATGACTGGTCTCTCAGATCCTGATGCATCAATGATTTTTAAGTGTATAAAAAGAAAAAAAAATATAGAGTAAGAATGTACAAATATATTTAATATGAAAAACTCCTTCACCTTCAGAAGAAGACGGGTATTCTCAAAACTACATAATTCTATGATTGGATTTTTAGAGCTTGTTCTATACTCAGTAGATATCCTCAAGGGGATAATTGAGAACATATAAGTTGGATACTTTTGTACAGCAGTTTAATGAATTTTCTAAAATTAAATTGTTTCTTTAAACCGGGGGACCAAGGGAGACTTGTACACTAGAATGTTTTGTATTTCTGTGATAGGAAACTGTAGTTGCAATATTAAAGTACATAAAGATACATCATTGAAAGGAATAAGCATTGATTGGATGATGACAAAGTGAAATGTTTACGACTTCTCAGAGAATGGGTTACAGGAACCCTTAATACCTTTGCATAGAAAGGATTTGTGTATTTTTTCTTCAAAAACATTTCTCAAAAATTTAAGTACCAAAAATGAGCATGTAGACGAAGAACATTCACTTTAATTCTTTAGAGATCTTAATCTTACAAATAAGTGAAAAACAAAACAAGTTTAACATAAATAATTGTCTCTGTAGTTTTTGTCAAAAATCCTCTAAGACCATCAAGTCCAACCATTAAACTAATACTACAACTGAATACCAATTAAAAATGTGGGAACAAGGATTTACTAAATCCTTCTCTGCGTCCCTCACACAGACAGGCAAAACATCTAATCTTACCCTCATTGTATTAACCATCTTCATAATGCTAAAGTAGCAGTAAAGACACAAGAGCAGCAAATTTAGGACTTTCAGTTTCCCAGTCTGTTCTGCTTGAAAAAAATTCTGTATTTTATTGAAAGTTTAATACTTCTAAGTCACAGATTAATTTGACTGCTTCAGTTCAAGAAAACCTTCTCAGCTATAACTTGAAAATTCCAGGAATTTAAGTAAAAATAATTATTTCTGATGTCTGCCTTGGTACAACTTCCTTCTCCTGGGATCCTTGGTACAACTTCCTCCTCAGCAGAGAATGATTCAAATCTGCATAAGTCAATGACTACTTGCCACTCTCACAGGATCTGTTTGTTTACAGAATGTATTAAAAATTTTATGCTTTGCATAATTCTTTAATTATGCAAGTTGGTTACTTTATCAACATCAGTCATTATATTACAAAGCATTGTATAAAAACATGTAATAGAGGAAGCTACTGAGGCTACAATTAAACACAGCTACTCAAGAAATTCTGTGGATCTTTCTGCTAAATTCTTTTAATCTCATTTGTTAGTACTGTCATGGACACCTTGAATTTTTCACCTTCTTATTTTATGGCTTTCAAGTACCATCTCAGTTATTTTCAATGATTTATTCAAAACCCCATGATTTATGAACTATTCTATCTTTTTTATTTTCATATATTTTTGGGAGACAGCCCCTTCATACTTCATTTATAAAAATTACTTCATAAATTCAGCTGAAATTATAGAACTTTTACTTGCTTAGCTTTAGACAGAAAAAATGCAAATTTTCATTGCATCAAAGATACAGTATTGCTCTTTATATAGGTAGCCTGACTATTGACAACAATAGTTTTGTTATAGTGGAAACTGTGAAAATAAAAAGAGCTAACTACTGTTACATTTGAAGCAGAATGTTTTGGTTATGAAACATTTATTCATTGAAATAGTAGCTAGTTGTTGTTCCAGTGTGCATAAATGTAATATAAAGACAAGAAACAAAAAATAAAGTTGACTTAAATTGTAAAGAAGTTACTTCAAAATACCAGGTTTATAATACCCAAACTTGGAACAAAACCACATGAATTTCATAAATGTAAAATATTTTTGCAGCAAACTAATTTCTGTACTTGATGAAAATGATCCCATCTTGTGTGCTTCACCATGCTCATGAGAAACTGGGAGCTAATGACCTTTCAGTTTTATATGTATTAGGTGTTGAATGAGTATCAAAAACACTGGAGATTTCTCAATTTATATACAATACCAGAACATCAGTATTTCATGCGTAAGGCTTCTGCTACAAGAGCTCTAATGTCACGGGTATCAGATTAAGTGAGAGATTATCAGACTAATTTGGTTTAATATTAGAAATTGTAATTAATGACATTTCTTATACAGAATGTTGCATATTATAAGGATTTTTTTCTTTTTTTTTGCTGGGAATAGCAATTTCCACTTTTTTCAAGAGTTAGCTCTTAGTGGAAAAACTTGCTTTATAATAGATCCTCTCCCTGTAGGCTTGAGAGATTTATTTCTTTTAAAGATGGGTAGTTTGTTTACAACAGGTAGAAAAGGTAAAAATCATGCCATAGACGGTGGCATATAATCTGAACCAACAACTGAACTATAGGAGGAACTATGATACAGAAATATCCTCTCATACTTACACTAATAAAATTTCCGTTTATTTCCATTATCTGGGAATGGGATGGTGGAGGAGTTCATGTGAACAGCAAATTGAGACTATTTCACACTGTATGTGTCATGGTGCACCATCCAGCTATTGATCGATAATGTCACTTAGAGCGGATTCCTAGAGCCTTTCATAAGTGTGAAATCCTGTTTTAGATTTTTTAAATGGAATAGTTTTTTATTCCTATTAATTTGCATTTTTAATCTCAAGAAATATTTTTAACACAAAATAATTTTTTTAAACTGAAAAATTCAAGTTATTTCAGTGAACTTTCCCTGGACCATTGGCTACATTCAACTTGAGCAACAACAATATAATAAAATTAACTGACATATTTCTTAATTGAAAGTGTTTGCTGCAAAGTATAGACTATCTGGAATCACTACTAAACAGTATAGCCAGGAGAATCCAGGCATTAGATTTGTGATATTTGCTCGTTTTGAACTCATTTTGCAATTCTGCCTATTTTGAGACTGACTTACTACAAAATTAGTTATGCTAGTCATTCTGAAGGGCAATTTTGAAGCAGTGTTGTATGGATATTTTAAAGGCATCTAGACAAGACCAGCAATAAAACTTTACTGAAAAATTGAGAGCTGGACTTTCTGATGTTTCTTACAAAACACCTTATTCAATAAATAGTATCCTTTTCTTAGAATTAAAATAATTAAAAAGTAGTTAATGAGTAAAAATAGTGTGGTTTATATGAAATGCAGAAAAATATGCAGTCTAACTAACATCAGAATTTAATTTCATATCATAATAATAGTAGGATTACCTTTGTAGCCTGATTTTTAAAAAGCTGGAAACCTTAGGTAATTAGGAGTACAGCACACTTCCGAATATTTGTGCTAAAAGAAAGAGAAGGTTCCCAATACTGTAAGCATTTTTGTTTTATCAAACATTTCCCTTTTTATTCCACTTCATGATACATGATATTATATATAAAATCTTGACTATATTTTAATGTAATGAAAGTTAGTGTCTGAGGCAACAGTCCCTGCTTTCACTGAATTATTTTTTCTGACTAACAGACTACCATGGTAACAAGTAGAATAACTATCTCAAAAATAATTTTAAAGTTTACGAGATTAAAAAGTAATAGAATCTCACAATATGTACATTAATAAAAACCTTGGTCAAGTTTCTTTCTTCGACCTGCATAGATTATTCTTTCAGTTTAGCCATGATACCAAAAATATTTAGTTTCTTCAGACGTAGAAGCCTAGAAGATATGGGGCTAATATGTAAGTCTGAAACAGCTGCAGCCAAACAACCAAGGACTGCTGGTAAGAACAGGCTGCAAGACAGGAGAAGATGTGCCTGCAGAAGGGAGCCATATGGAGGTAGAACAGCCTGTTTGGGGACAAAAGTCCTTGTTCTGGCTTCTGGAGATAAGCACCACACAGCTCAGCGCAAGCAGTAATGAGGTTGAGAACCGAGCCTGGACTATCAGCCAGAGGTTGATCTGGAGGGAGGTGGAAGTTCACCAAAGCCTCCTGAAGCCCTCCAGCCCATTTCCAGAAAGGTCTTGAAGAAAAAACTCTACACCATAACTAATTTGCAAAGAAAGAGAGAAACTTCCCTCCAGAGCAGGAAAAACTTATCCATAAAAAGGTATCACCACAAAAACTGGGTAGTGGGCGCCCTGCACCCTGAATGATACATTAGCTGGATGTAGTTTTAACCAGAAAAAAAAGTGATGGATAGACAAACATTCACAGATGAATGCAAGTCACCTATAGTGCCTTCTTTTTCTGAAAAAAATATATATTACAGGATATTACAGTTACAACTTTTAAAACCCATGGAATAGCAGTAATCAAAGTATAACAATCAATTTCTCATTGTGTTCTACACCCAATACAAAACAAAACCAAAACAAACAAAACTTGGTTGGGGGGAGGGGATTTGCAGGAGAGGGGCAATATAATTCAGTGAGGGTTATATCTCTGTTTCACCAGAGGACCCTCAAGGTGTTCAAATGTCTCAAATTAAAATTATCGGTATTCAAAATACATTACAAAAATGTAAAGGTAGTAATCATAATTTGAAAAACTGAAATTAACCAAAGTAAAAATAGAGCAGCTATGGAGAAGCTCTAGACTTTTTAAAATATGTGCTTGTTTCTTTGAAATTTCAATGTGATAATTCTTATCATGTTTTTATATAACTATATTCTGACTATTTTGGATAATGCATATGTGCTGAGCAAGTCAATTCAAGCTTCCCTTGTCTTATGATATAGTCCAGTTTTGCATTCTCAGCCTGTCAGAAAAGTCATCTACTTTCAGAAAGAAGAGTGCTTCACACAGCTTTGAAATGTCTCTAGGTGACCAGATTAGAAGTACAGTTTGGCCTAAGAGTTTATCAAATAAAATTACTTAATCCTCTTTCCTTTTTGTGATATAGTATATGAGGTGTTCCTGTTTCCTCACAAAATGCCCTTAACTGGGCAATTGACAAATCCACTGGAACTGAAAATTTCATTTTATAGTTTCGGGAAAGAAAAATACTAAGAAGATTTAAACTGGTCTTCAAATTACCAAGTTTGTATTATTTGTTGGTAATTTTTTTCAAATTTATGTGGTAGCAATGGTCAAACTAGATAGCAAACTTTTTCTTGAATTTCCAGGTTCCATTCCTTCCAGCTGCATCCTAACTATCATCCCCAGTGTTAACACTGCAGCACAAAATCGGAGTTAGTGCACAGTCAGACCTCTTCTAGTTTGGTTAAAATATTACCTATATAATACTCACTTTTCTGTATGGTGAGGATATTATTTATAGTGCAGTTCTCAATCAAATTCTGTTTGAATTATATGTTTCTGGGCCAGCAATTCAAATGACAGGGGAACAATGAAGCTGAAATAGATCTAAAAAGATTTAGTGTTAATCAATGCATGGAGGGAAATCTATTCAACTGTTAAAAGATTCGATATCCTTCTCTCTAAAAGACAGAAAGTTTACCTTCAAATTCGCAAATTCCTCCAGGGATTCTGGGATCATTGGTTTGGGAAGGGCTGGCAGCCTCAGTCTCTTCCCATAACACTGCTGCAGAGGGTAAAATGATTGAAAAAAAGTCTCCTTACAGAATTGTAAAGCATCTTTCAAGTCTTGTACTTATTAGTCATAACTGAAAATTACCAGCTATATGAGTGTAACATAAATTGTGAAAGATTAGTAAATAGTGAATGTTTCAAAACCAAAACACACCCAACAGGATATTCACATAATGTAAACCTTTTTTTCAAAGTAATATGAAGCTTTCAGCCCATATCTTTTGAATTATTCCATTGACACCCACCTGCATTACTTTTGTCTGGAATAGAGGTAATTTTCTTCACAGTGACTGGCATGGGGCTGGGTTTTGGATATGCCTTGAATGCAGTGATAATATAGAGATGCTTTTGTAATTGCTGAGCAGGGCTTACACAAATCAAAGGCCTCTTCCGTTATTCATAATGCCAGGCCGGTGAGGCATGGGAAGTTGGGAGGAGACACAGCCAAGACAGGTGATCCCAAATAACCAAAGGGATATTCCAGGTTATATGACATTGTGCTCAGTGCATAAAGTGGGGAGGAGGAAGAAGTGGAATGATGTTTGGAATGATGGAATTTGTCTTCCCAAGTAACCATTATCCATGATGGAGCCCTGTTGTAGTGGAGATGTCTGAACACCTGCCTGCCTGTGGGAAGTAGTGAATGAATTCTTTTGCTTTGCTTGTGTGCATGTCTTTTACTTTCCCTGTTAAACTGTCTTAATCTCAGCCTTCCAGTTCTCTCCCCAGTCCTTCTGGTGGGGGAGTCAGCTAGTGGCTGTCTGGGACTTGGTTGTTGACTGGAGTTGTAATATGACACTTCTCTGTGTGTTCCTTCTTAAGAATGTAAGTTTAAAAAATCAGTTATGTCTGTGAATTCAATGCTTAACAATTTTATGGCTTTAGAAAATTTATGATTACTTTTTATTTAGTGAAAAATGTATTAAAAATTACAGTAAAATAAGCAGTGGAATTTTTTTCAAGAGGAAATAAGAGCCCTGCATGCTCTACAGTGGCTTCTCTTGGACATGATCAAGATGTGTACATACTGTTGAAGGACAGTAAGGGTATGTGAAAGGTATTCCACTGCATTGCTGACTCTGTAATCTTCATTCTGTGTCAGGTTTGATACAACATTACTCATAATGAAGTAAATGCTTCAGTTTAGACCTACGCAACATTTTATTGTTTTCACTCTTTGTCATCACAAAATGAGCTTGAAGAAAGTCCTGTGAGTTAAAAATTCCAAGAGTGGGCATTTTTGTCTCTCCTACAGTGTGGCCCACTATGAAATATAAATTGTTATATACACCATTTCTATTTTTACAAATTTTGATATTTTTTCATTATTCTGTTTTTTGTTGTTTTTTTTTTCTTCTTGACTTCATTGACATGTACAATCAGAAAATATTTTTCCTCTGTTACAGATGCTACTATCTTAACACTTGCTATGGCAGTACTGTTTGCAATCCCAGAGTTGAGAGCTTTAAATGCAAAGCAAACATTTAATAATCTTCTTTTGTAGCAAAGCTATATTCTTCATGTATTTTCTGAAAATTTGAAAATAAGCTTTCATGGATGAGTTTTAAAAATTTAACAGAAATTATTTGGGCTTAGCATATACTACTCCTTCATCTTCAATTATCCTTAGAATGAAAGAAGTGCAAAGATTTCCATGTCCCTTGGTTGAAACTCTTTAGTAGGATTCTTTGGTACAACCTGTCTTCATGTTACATAGGATAAAAGAATTTTTCCTCTCCTAGTCTCATTCCTGAAGTTGGTTCTTTCACAGGACTGATGAATACTGCAAAATATTCCACACAGTACTGTCTTCTTTCACAGCTTGCCAACTTCCAGGTGATTATGCTGAAATGGTTATCTGCCCCCCATTGTTTTCAATTTGTTCTTAAGAAAAATGTCCACTGCCTTTTCTCTCTGGAAAAAATCAGAATTTTGAAAGAGAGCCGTGCACCTTAACTGAATTTCATTAAGAATAATAGGGACTGGAACCATTTGAAAGTGAGTGATGGATGATCTTCTTTAAGGATTTTACCTCTGATGAACATAGTGGTAAAAATAGCTATTTAACTTAAGCTTTTTCAAGAGTTTGAAAAAAACCCCATCCATTATTTTTTCTCCTAAGGCTTCTTTGAATAACTTCTCACTGACAGGTTTATTGAATTTGGTTTTATATACTTCCAAGAAAAGATTTTAGAAACCTGGTCATTAACTAGCTGGTATATTTAACTATCCTTATAGTAAGAAATACCTTTCTGTAAAACAAGATCATTGTTTCTTGCCCTATCCAGTGGCATAGAAGGTACTGCTGTCTTTACAGAAACTTTTTATTTGATACTAAAGAACTTTTATGTCTCTGATGTCTTTGGCAACCCCCAAAAACTCAGTTCTTTCTACCTTTCTCTCAGTCATATTTATAAATAACTTGTGTTCCTAATTATTTTCCTCAGGACTGACCACTGTTGTTCTGTACCCACAAACATTATTGTCAAAACTGGTTTAAATATTCTGTGAAACCTTATCAATGTCAATAAAAGCAGAATAATGATTTGTTTGTATCAGTTCCATTGCTCACAGTGAGTGAGCCTCCCTAAATGTGTTGCAGAAGCAATTTACCCTTCCAGAATTATTTCTCATTTCCAGCTACTTATTTCCCATCTTATACGCAAGTTATATGCATCTGCTTTCCCTTTTCTAAGAGCAAGACTTTGTTATCCTCTGACTGAACACCATTTTCTTGATTATATATGATTTCTCTGGTCTACCAAGACTACTCTGAATTCCAGTCCTGTTCTCAGTAGTGTGTCAACTCTCTCAACCTGAGTGTCTCTAGTCCATGCAAATTTTCACAGAATTGCTGTGAACAACAGAGGAGTCTGAATGGGAAGAGACCCACAAGGATGAAGTACAGCTCTTACGTGAGTGTCCCATGCTGAATGCACAACTTTGGAATTAGTAGCATCATACTATAACCAATGGAGGTAATTGTGTTTGCTTTTGTCATACAAGCTAGTGATGAAAGTGCTAATAGACTTCAACACAGATTCAACACAGACTGTCTAGTCAGACCATTAATTCATTCCAACTTAATCTCTGAGTATGATTTTTAACAGGTTTTGTACCTATATGATAATTTCATCCCAATATTTGTTTACATGAATGCTAAGTGGAACTTTTCATTCCAACATCAAAATATGCTGCATCTATTGTCTTCTGCCTCATCTAGAGAGGCCACCCTTTCAGGAAAGGAAATTTGGCTGGTTTGACCTGATTTCTTTTTGAAAAATCCATGCTGGCTATTTCTCACCACATGTTTTCCTCCAGGTTTTTAAAAATTGATTGTTTAGCAATTTGTTCTACTATCTTTTTGAGTATCATTGTTGGTCTGTCTGGTCTGCAAATTCCTGCTCATTTTGTTCTTTTAAATTAGCATGATCAAATATTGAGCAATCCAACACTGCTTGTCAGGGTGAAAGTATATATTGCCAAGAATTATTTTTAAATACCTGACTTTGCCATTTTAAATTTATGGAGAATAATGTATTCTGTGGACATAGTTTTAACAGGAAATTGCTTTCTACATCAGATCTATCCTAGATATATATCAGACAGAGTCTGAAGGAGAAAAAAGGGGATTGGACCAAAGCAGTAGAAAGCCTACCAGTTGAGGCTTCAGACTTTGGAAAAAGCTCTTAGTATGTGTCTGGCACTTGCATCAGTCTGGCACCTGCATCAGTTTGACAGACAGATCAATTTGTGAGCCTGGCTATGCAAACTGAAAAGTCTTTAAAAAGGCTTTGCTTCTCTACAGAACAGGAAGCAATGACATGCTGACCATAATTTCACTGAAAAATGTAGCACTTCATACTCTGTGGGTGTCCCCATGCTAGTGTTTTGTGTTTCAGTAATTAGAGATTTAATAAGAAGTAGAGAACTACAATGTACTACAGTGGAAATAGGAAAAGTGAAGAATTTAAGGAATTCACTCTAACAATATTCGCTAAGAATTCACCATAAAGAATAGACTCTAATAAAACCTGTAGCCAATTAAAATACCTGGAGAAAGTTTATGCACAGTTTAGGCCCTCTTTTTTGTTTTATTAAAAAAAATAAAAATAATACCCACTAAATATAAGTTAAATCAAATCAATCCACATTCAATTTGGTTTGTGTTTCATTTATGCAACCGTAAGGTCGCCATCTGGTGGTTGCTTTAACATTAAAAAACATGGGAGGTTGTTTTTGAATACTTGTTGCTGTATAGAACATGGGATAACAAAAAAGATCAACATGTGAGCAATGACTATCTTAACAAAATGTAGGGAATAGAGGTTACAATAATTCTTTTAGCCTGGACGCTTTATGGATTGCAGTGGTCATAGGTTTGGGTGCATATATAAAAACTCATAATCAGGAGAATTATTTTAATCAATTAAAATACTTGAAAACAATATATCTTTGATTCCAAAATCAAAGATGGGATTAATCTGACCACCAACTGAAAAATTAAGTCAATTAGTGGTCTGATGAAATAGAAATCCCTTTAAACAGCAATTTGTCTTCACCTGTTAAAGGCATGCAAGATAAATATGGTCACAGAATCACAGAATATGCTGGGTTGGAAGGTACCCACAAGGATCATGGAGTCCAACTCCTGATTTTGAACAGCAGCATCCCCAGGAGTCACACCATGTGCCTGAGAGTGTTGTCTAAATGTTTCTTGAACTCTGTCAGGCTGGTGCTGACCCTTTCCCAGGGAGGCTCTTCCAGGGTCCAACCACCCTCGGGTGAAGACCCTTTCCATAATATCCAACCTAAAAGTTCCCTGACACAGCTTCAGGTGATTCCCTTGGGTCCTGTTACCACAGAGAAGAGATCAGTGCCTGCCGCTCCTCTACTTCTCACAAAGAAGCTGTAACTGCAGTGAGGTCTCCCCTCAGTCTTCTCCAGGCTGAACAGACCAAGTGACCTCAGCTGCTTCACTTATAGTTTCCTCTCAAGGCCCTTCACCATCTTCATTGCCCTCTTTTAGACACTCTCTAGTAGCTTAATAGCTTTCTTATATTGATGAAACTCCCCCTGGAAGGGTTTGTCTCTGTCTCTCATTTTACTAGCTTTGTGACTGTACCCTTTGGGCAAGTTAATAATGGAATCCCGTTTGAGATCAAGTACTGGAAATTCCCTGTCCCCTAGGAGAGCTCTGCAGAGGGACCTGGAAAGGCTGGATCCATAGGTTGAATCCAACAATGTTTTATTCTTTGAACTGTGTATCTTGGCTGCAAGATAGAGATCATTTAACAAATTATCTGGATACATGACACTATTGTTTCAACCTATTTTATACTGTAAAACTCTTCCCTACACACATATATAAAGCTGTTGTTAGAGGATCTTTTGACTGACAAAACAATGCTTCAAAAATGTGCATCACTAATGTCTCAGCCATTCCAGCCATTAGTAACTATATTGAAATATCATCTTCCATTAAAAACATTGATGTAATTTGTACTTGACATATTGGCTAACTACTGGAATAGGGCCTTCAAAGATGCCATGAAAATGCTGAAAGTTTGGCCAGATCTTTCTTGTTCTAGTGCAGAAAATCAAGGAAGTGTTTAACAATGAAGACTGCTGTGCTGCAACTATGACTTTATACTTTAATTTTAAAAGAAGAATTTTTTTTTTTTTTGTTAAGAGACAAGAAACAAAAACTCACAAAATATAACATTTTACCTCTTTTGGTCATAGTACCAGTCCCTCCATTGTTATCCCAAGAAATGGGAAAAGAAAGAATCTAAGTCTCTTCAGAAAAATAAATATATAGCTATCTTGCTTATTAGAAATGTGAAAATAAGACAATTACTACTTTAACTAAATCAATGTTTAGACTTTACACGTTGGCTGTCTTATTTTTTGATGAATTTTAATTCATCATAATTTGAACCTATTCACATTTCAAAACCTTCAAAATATTTTTATTTATAGCTTTTTTCCTGTCAGAAACTCTTTTTGTTGAATATTTCCTCTCAGGAAAAAAAATAAATAAGCAAGCAAAATGATTAGTGTACTTTCTCTGTAAACAGGATATCATCAGAGAAAGATTATATCATACCCAACATCTTTACAGCAGGCGACCTAGCTTACAATTTTGTTTAAAAATATTTGTCATAAAAATCATTTTAGAAGAATGATTTCAGTATTTTGAAATTATCTGAAAACATTTTTCAATTCACTTTTTATTTTCAATTTAGTTTTACATAATGTGATTTTTTGACAAATAGTTGAATTTCTAATGTGAATATAAATGAAAATATTAAAGCAAAGTAAATAAAAATCACAGCCTTTTTTTTCTTTTTCATGAAACATTGTGTAAAAGGAGGTTTTTAGTATCTTCTGTAAGTGCTAAAATGGTCATGAAGATAAGAGGACTTCTGCCTTTCAGGAATCATAACTTCCTTTATTCTGTTGCTCATAAACTCTATTACCAGAAAATAAAGTTGGAGTTCTTAAATGACTGTGAAACACCACTTTTAATAGAAGTCATGGTTTATCCAGTCCTGAAAGAAGGAATATTAATGTTCCAGCATGCAAATGATGCATTTTATTTTGATTTAAAAAAAAAAAATCCCAAGACTTGCAGAGTCTAAGTAACTTATTGTTTCATGCACATGATTCTGTAACATTAAAACATCTACTATTCTACTGTATTTGTATATTTTTTAACAATAAACTTATGCAAGCCATTTAAAAATGTAAAATTTTGAGTCTTTTCCCATAGATTTAGCTTGTTGTTTACATTGAATTGCATCTCCCTTTTCGTACTTCTCTTGGTTTTGGAAAACAGAAAAAATTTGAATTACACAGAAGCATATCATACTTGCATTTACTGTAAATCTGTATCAGAACAACCAGCATTGTTTACATAGGAATAAAGTGCAATAGAGTAAAAGATTACAGAAATGAAATGTATACAAATAAACCACAAATAAACTAAATGCTAACCTAAAGTATAATGAACTATTGATTAATAATGCATTAGAAGTTAACACTGAAATCAAATTAGTCATCTCAGGAAGTTTGCATGCAATTTTTTTCCTTGTCACTGATGTTGTGGTAATAGTTTTTAAGCAAGTGTGTTCCTATGATGAGTTCATTTAGTATTCAGCATAATAGTGCTGATAATAATGAGCTCAATTTGGCTTCCATTATATAAGCATTAGATAATGGATACCTATATTAAAGTATTGCTGTTATGGTAGTGCTTTTTTTCTTCATTTGCTACACAGTGCTAAATCTTTAAAGGAAAGCTTTTATGCAAATTGTTGATGTTTTTATCTTTGAATCATGACTAATTTTATGGACTCTGGAATCCCATTATTGTCAAAGTTGCTTTTGATATGAGACTCTCAGTAATTTGACTTGCCAAGAGTTTTATTATCATTAGTCATATCCTAGCTTTTTTGCTTTCATCTTTTCTTCCTTTGTCAGCTTTTTATATATTGCAGCTTGTAGTATCATCCAACAAAAGGATATAGTCACATTTCTGGCAGTGCCCTACTAATTTTAACACTGTTAAAGTCTCGCAGCCCAATTGGCTTGCCCTTCAGTGAATTACTTGTTTGGCTTGCTAGGTACTACAATTTCCCCTGACAACTGCTGATGCAGTGCTTCTGTGTTTTTAGTGGAGAAGATATTTATATTAAAGATTAAGAGATTTAAGTATAACGAAAGCAGAGGCTGGAGTTTTATTTAAGGATCATCATACACCATAATCATTCAGAGTAGATGCTGTGGAAGTTCATTCACAGTCATTTAACTATGAAATCATTTTAAGACATTTAAGATATTGAAAATGCAGAATATTATTAGATCATTTTTGTTTTCTACTGCGTGCAAGTGTCATAGACAAAAGAGTAGTTACAGTTCTGGATGGCTCATCTTTCTGTATGCATTCTGATGAATTTGTTTTGCATCTACAGTGCTGGGTAGGTGGTTGTCCCTAAGGCAGGCCAAAACACTGAGTGCTTTCAGACCTGTGTCTGTCCACTTGTCCATCACCCTAAGGCAGTAGATATGCTTTTTCCATTAAATCAAAACTCAACTAAATTATAGTGTTGCTCTTTAGAATCTTCTAGAAAAGACCTCAAGTCTGATTTCCCCAGCTAGATGGGAATGGTTTCCTGGTGCTGAGCATGGTGTTAAGCTACCGTCCTAAGAAAAAGATTAACTCATCTTTACTATGCTTTCTTCTCCTAAAGTATTCAACCCTGTTCTAAAAAGGAACTGACTGATAAAACTAAAAGTAAGAAAGAGAGCTTAAATGTAACAGAATAGACCTCAAAAGAGTCAGATGAAGGACAGTTGTGGACATCTTTTTAATGGGGAAATAAAAATATCTCTTTCAAGCTTACCTCTCAGGATTATTGTTCTATTTCATTCAGTTTTTGATCTCATTTTTCTTTGATGTGTATTTTGAAATGTAATAGATTCATTAGATTCCTTTCTCCTTAGCTGAACATGAAAACAATTTATAGCTCTCAAGAAGCTTCATATGATAACCTGTTTAATTTTCCAAAAGTATATGTAAAAACTGAATTGATGAAAGTGTATTTCAGCATAAATGATATTCTTGTTTCATTCTTTAATTACTTTTAAATGTAGAACTTCACCAATTTGATCTGAAAGCACCATGACATAATGGCTTCATTTTCTCAAACAGGCTATATGGTCTTTGAATTTAATCTTCCTGTCTTGAGAGAAAAGTCAGGATTCAGTTGAGGAAAGAAAAGAAGAGCTCATCAGTGTTAGAGTGGTCCATAATAACAGATTAGGCTCTGGAGGTTTTAGACTAAGGGAAACTCAAAGATTAGAGGGTGCGTAGATCATATATGACAAGATAAATTGTTCATCTGAGTTCTGCACAGGGAACATTTTTAGGGATTTATACTAATTTCAGGGCAAGACTGTAAGTAACTCTTGGAAAAGAAAGATGAAATCTCTTTCTCTCACAATTTTGGAAAACACTGATTAAACTAGAAGCCTCTGAAAATCATAATTTTTTTGCTTTTGGTCTGGAATGGCAGCACAGAAAAATAAGAAGGAAGACTAAAGTACCTGTGCCTCAATGACACTTGCCTGCTTAGTGCACCAGATCACTGTAGAAGGACTTTGTGCTGAACTGCTCTCAGTAAGCAGCTATGTGCATGACATGGAGAAGGACTTCGACTCCTCATGTGCAATTTCCCTGACTGATCTCCAGGGTCATTGAAGCCTTGAACTCTCATCTGTGCACATCTTAAGGCCTATATAGAAATTGATTATCCAGCCAGTCTGAAGGAGAGCAGGATTGTTTTCACACCCTTTCTAGATGAAAGTCAAGGGAAATGGAAACTTTTAAATCTCTTTGGCTCCTCAAAAAATCCTTGTTGAGTTCAGTGGTCGTTGAATAAGGGAAACAGTTAACGTACATTGGCAGCACTTTGTTTCCCTGAAATACCTTAGAGACTGTTAAATCCATCAGAATGTTAGAATTGACTCCTCTGCTTCACTAAATAATATTGGAATGTTTCTCTGATTTAGTGTTAATACTAAATCCCAAAGTTTCATGGGTTGTTTATATTTTGAACTGCAGAAAAACACTTTGAAGTTATATAAAAACACAGACGCGGGTCCAGAAATCATCAAATCAAGCTTCCTCATCTGCTGTTAGTTTGACCATTTCTAGGGGCTTCTAAGTGTTTACAGCTCACAGTACATTTTAAGATATTCTGACATTTTATGTTAACAAGGTTCTTAAATTTTGGCTTAGAACAACATTAAAATTTCTGAGATCAAATAAAATTAAATTACTTGGGGTGCTCTTCTTTTTCTTTTTTTTTAAAGTAACTTGGTCTCCAATATTAAGGAAAAAAATGTTAGGTATTACATCTGTGTTTTTTATTAGAGCCCTAATGCTAAATTGCATTCATAAATGTAATAAATTTAAGACTAACAACTTACCAAGAATCAGTAATTAAATACTTCTGTCTTGCTACATATTGTTGAATCACAGAATATGCTGAGTTTGAAAGGACCTGCAAAGATCACCAAGTCCAGCTCCTGGCTCTGCACAGGACACCCCAAGAGTCACACCCTGTGCCCAAGTGTTTTTCCCAAATGCTTCTTGAACTCTGTCAGGCTGGTGCTGTGACCACTTCCCTGGCGAGCCTGCTCCAGTTAAGAACGTTTCTCTAATATCCAACCTAAACCTCCCCTGAAACAGCTTCAGGCCATTCCCTTGGGTCCTGTCACAGATCACCGAGAAGGGATCTGTGTCTGTCTCTAGAGGAAAATCCAGGTTTTGTGTATGAGTCATATCATTATTACATGCCCAACATGCAAGAGCATGTCTAGTAAATGATAAGATATTTCAGTATCTCAGTATTTTGCCATATTTGCCCATCATATTACAGAGCAAAAATCAGGGCTGCAATTTTCTAATGCCTCTAAGAGGAGTCATGTCATTGACCTCAACCCGAAATCTCTGTTACATGAGGGAGGGGGTCATATGTTTGAGTACATACTTTGTGTGTATACAGTTTTTTTATTTCCTTGTTATTTTGTGGTTTTAGGCAGGTGTGTGTGGGTGTTTGTGTTTTGGTTTTGTTTGGTTTTTTTTAAGCGTCCATTTCAAGAAATACTTTCTACTTTTGAAATCTTAATGAAAAGGTGTTTCAAAGAGATAATTAGGGTTTGGGTAATGGTGACATTAGTCTTGCATCTTGTAGTTCATTTATGGACAAGGAGAAGTAGCTGGAAGGCTCCAGAAACAGACCAGTATTATGCCAAGATTTAAACCTTCAATAATGAACACCAAACTGAAAATCCAGTCCCAGAGACAGTAACCAGGACCAAAGTGTATATGCTGGGCTGATTGAGGAACTTAAAAGCACATTGATGCAGGATGTATTTCTAAGAAATAGAAACTTGGTCTGTTACAGAAGGGTTAATAATTTTCAGTACTTTTTTATTAGTTACAGTAGATGATCTTTCCACACAGGCAGCTATGGCAGCAGCTTTGAAGTCACAGCACAGCATCAGGATTCCCTAGGATCAAATAGCATAGTGAATGATGCAATGGTGGTGGGAGTTCAAGTTATCACAGTGGTGGCTCAAGTAATACTGACAGGAGCGACAGCTGTACTGAGAAGCTCTTCAGAATCATGTCATCCCCACCCTCCACAAAAATTATGTCAGGATGCTCAAGCCAAGCTACTTACAACTGCTTGGTTTTTAACTGTAGTCTGCAGAGCTTCTGAAACAGACCACCCTGTGTCCCCTCACATCTGTCAATGCTAGTTGCAAAGCAGTATTTTTTGCATATACAGAGTTTAGTGCTCAGGATACATTAAGGCAGTCTGCAAGTCCCTTGACAATTGGAATTTTTCTGACCCACTAAATCATGACTCTTCTTCATGTAAACACTTGTTTGGAGACAAAGTTTCCTAAACATAATCTAGTTCTTATCATTAACTTCAAAGCACACTGAACAAACTGTTTCCCTGCTGCTCGGTGGAATGCAGAACTAAAACCAGAGTGTAAACAAATTCACTGACAGACAGTGTCAGTTCAGCTCAGCCTTTACTGGGTGTGTGGGTATGAGTCAGTGGAAGTAAGCATCCTACCATTCCCACCTCCCCTCTTTCTAGAAAGGGTGAAAATTCCAGGTCTAATCCATTGTTTCACAATAACATTTTAAATGTTTGGGGTTTGTTTTGCCCTTTTGTTCTTACCATCTTTTATAGTCTGAAGCATATAGTATAGCATTTCTTTAAAAACACACAGATTTTGTAGTTAACACTTCAGTAGATCAGAAAGCTGCACTGTAAATATGATGCAGGAGTGCCTTTCAGGTGATTCTCTTTTTAGATCAGTAAATGTTGTGGAACTAGATTTTTTAAATATTGAGGAAATTTAGAGCTTGGTTCTATGAACAGTATATCAAATTCACATATTTAACAAAAGATATCAAACACAATCCCACTGCCTAAGGTGAATCTAAATAATTCCCAATTATACCAGCAGAATTTACAGGCTTTTGAAAACAGCTAGCTTATATATAGTAAGAACAAAATTTATGTCCTGGAAAGATAATAAGATGATGATAAACCAGTCTTACCATTCCAATTAACAATCAGTTCTAGCATTCTCTGCTACTATGCGCTACTTCACATGACAAGATTAAGAGTACTGGGCAACACATATTCATGATCTCCTCACCTACTGAAGACAGTCTGGCAGGTCTAGCTACATGTTTTGTTTTGGCACAAGCCAGTTTTGTGTTTCTCTTTTACTATTACCTTGCTTCCCTCTTTTTGTAAAATCTGTTAGCCCTTTTTTCAAGTCATTTGGTGGTATGATGGCTTTAGTGAGCTATCAAAAGCTCCTTCTATCTGTTATAGCAGACGCCTAGAGCTATAGTGTGAAATCAAAGGAAATAAACTCTGTTGACATGATTTGTAGATTATTCTCTGTACCTCATAGTAGGTTTCAAAGTTTGTCTTTGTAAAGCTACAAAAGAAATTTCTTTTATTCAATGTGGTGGTGTGTTTTTGATTTTATCAGTTTTATGTATGTATTTGTTCCTTGTTTCATATAGTTTTTTATAAGTTGTAATGGTTTGTCCCATGTCACCCATGTTTAATCCTTTTTGGTTTTACCCCAACCCTCGTTATGTGTCAATGATAAGTTATACAGCCCCTGGGTCTCGTCAATCACTTTAAAGCCTCTCCCAAAAGTCTAGAATGTTCCAGTGAGGGCATCAAGTGATTGAACAAGACTCTGGCTGTCTCCCCACCTAAGTTATTGATTTGTTATAATAAGTTTCATTTACCTGCAGAACCATACCCACATGATCACTGATTTGTCCTCAGTTAAACCCATCCCCAAGTTCCTCCCCTGAATATAAGATGGTACTTTCAGGTGCTCTGCCTCTTTTTCTACTTGGGGCTCTGACTGGCAAGGAGTCCCTGCAGAGGCAGACACCCTGAGTGGATGAATAAAGCTAGTGGTTGAACCCTGAGCAGACTCTCTTCTTCTTTCCTGCCGTCGTCGTTTCACTTCTGCGGGCAAACCAGAACCCATGGGATGGGCAAGGTTCATTCAGCTACCCTTCTTACCATGGTGCCAGGGCTGGCCGAGGCAAAGAAACACTGACACTGCAGCAATTCAGTAGTTATCTAAAAATCCTTATATTAGAAAAAAAACCCAGGAGTAGTTGAAATTAGGTGGAAATAAATATGATATTCAAAGTAGATTCTCAGCTGATGTAACGTCATAACTTCCTAGTATAATTATGGCAGCTTATGTTAGATAAGAATCTGTTTCCTAATGATTATACCAAGGTATGTAATATTAGGACCAAAAGAATATATTCACTTCTGGTACTGAAAGTAGTCATACTTCATTACTTGTATATGGGCTTGATGTTGTCAGCTTTGTCATTTTAATTGAAAATAAGTTTCATCCACGTTTTTTTAGAAAAAGTATTATGATTGATTTCTTCAATCTAGGTATTTGAATTTGATGTATTGCCTATTTTACCATGCACTGAATCCCTTTGCTACTTAAAAAACTCAGGTTCCCTGTGCTTACTGACTGTTCCAAAGAGAGAAATTAATGAAACAAACACACTAATCTTAGTTAGGAGATAAGCTGGTGTCATCAGTGACATACTAACTAGAAAAATTTTAATTACCTTAGAAAAGAAAATAAAAAGATACTAAGTTTATCATTTCATTTGGTTCAGAAATAAGAAAATGTAGGAAATGAGAATTTTTGAGGAGGAAGTCTCACAGGGTGACCTGCAATGAGAAGAGCTTGTGAATTGCTAAAACAAGAACTCAGATAAATCAGATCATGAATTTCTGAATAAAATCTAGTTAGAAGAATGTACCTTTCATAAAATCATAAAATTCTGTCTCATTTGACCTAGAAATTGGATACTGTGAAGACAAGAAATCCTTGAGTTGGCAGTTTCAGAATCAAGTTAGTTCCATGAGACTAACTCAAACTGCAATAAAAAGTATCTTTTTAAAATCAGAAAATGTGAAGAAGAGCAAGATCTCCTATTTTCACAGACCTTTTTTCATTTTAAAAGGAAATAAAATATAATTTCTGATTGTTTATCCCAAATAGATTTTCACTGCAAATGGTATCAAAGACTTATTTTCTTGCTGTAGTCTTATTGTTCTCTGTTGTGCTTCTTATTTCCTGGATATTGGCATATTCAGATCAAGACACAGGTCACTTCTAAACCTGTAAACATGCTGAATTGTTTATGACTTCATGAGAAGTTTTGCCTAGAGATAGGGGAAGAATCTAGGATGCCTGTGTCACAGGAGGGCATTCCTACAAAAATAATTATCCTTCCTTTCTGGTGAGGTGGTAGCACAGATAGCTCAAAGCTTTTAAGTACTGTAAGCAAAATTGAATTTTATCACCCCAAGGATAATGACAAAATTAATTGAGTCTTGTAGAAAAGCCAGAAGTATTCCTTCAGGTACCATTTCCTTTCCTGGCTCAAAACACTGAAACTGAACACATTCCTAATTCTGATAATGGATAGTTGCAGCTTGGTTTCCTGAGCACCCTTACTAGTCATCTCTCTCAGTCTCCCATCAATGTTCTCTATGTGACTTTCAGAAAAAAACCTCACCACTACTGGAAAAAAAAGGATGATGAGGAATAACATTCCTTGTCTCTTTCCTTCCCACACACACTCACGTAGTGTTACAACCATCTCTTTTAGGGAGAACTGCAGTCACCCTCCATCCCTAGAGCCTTCTGGGCTAAAACACTGGCTTTAGTCTCTATGATGAAGAGCCACAAACGGAGTCCATGGACCCCTAGACACACATTACTGAAGGCAGGTATTTCACTTTTATTTGATTAATAGCTTCCTATCTAGAATAACTTTCCCCGAGTTATGACACGTGGCTACAGCAAGTATAGATACAAAAAATTTTGAATTCCCTTCATTTTTCATGCGGTAAACTGTATAAATGCAGTTAGAAAGCTGTGAAACCACTCAGACACAAAAAACATTTCTGTAAGAAAATTGGACACAAATGCAGGCTGTTTTTTTCCCCTAGAAGTTCACAACAAAATATAAATTATTTGTTCTTATAATTAATTAAAAAATAATGAATATTCCCTGAGAAGCCAGGACACATTACCATAGTTGATGTGGCAGTTGTGTTTTTGAGACTCTTGATTTTCCTCTGAGGGGAGGAAAATGAGTGGAGATTCAAAGCTATTTTATTTTGTTACTGGTTTTATGTGCTACAAATTTCTACCACATCTTTTGCCAGAAATTGGCTTAGTCATAGGAAAATATGTCTCTTTTGATCATTGATTCAAATAACTTGATGTACTTTACTTCACTAAGTTAGTGTTCAGAAAAAGTAGAAACCACTTTTAAACTGACTTCAGTAGCTTTTCCATGCAGCTCAAGAGAAGACATAGGTGTCAGTATTAATGCTCTAACAAAGCAATCACAGTAATATGAGATAAAAGTGACACAGCTACTGTTCACTAACACTTAAAAGATACTTCAAGCGTAGTGTGGAATACTACTTTTCCTGAGGAGCGATAGTGTCCACTGTACTAAATAACTAATTCTTACTTTGATGAATTATCTCATTTAGGAATGACCATTCTGTTTTGTAATTCCTTGCCCCTTATTTTACTGCTTCTCTTGATAAGTCACCTTGGGCAATGTTGTCTAAAAGCTGCTTAACTTCTGAACTCAGTTTTGGGACTTGGTAACATTTGAATGATTGAAAACTCAGGCCATGATTTTTAGCATGATGCATTGCACTGCAGTGGAAATTGAAGTAATCAGGTCATAACACCTGCATAATACCTTCCAGAACACAGGAGAAACCATCTAGACTTTGTCTTTACCCTACTGTTTCCAGGTGCCTATCACCTGACCAAAGATGTGCCTGATACATTTGTATCACCTGTTTTCAAGCAGAGTGGGCAGAAGCGATCTTGTGAGAGTTGGACCAGAGTAAGTTATAAGAAGTCTATGATTTCAAAAGTCATATTATAAATGTTTAGAGCTTTTGCTCTGAAGTTTTAACATGAATCTGTTTCTTGTTTAGTTCAGGTGGTTTTGCATGCCAACAGCATTCAGTGATATACTGCGCCATTCAGGGAAAATTTTAAATCTGATTGAGGCCTATTGGTTTTAAAATAGCCTATCCTACCTATGACTTACTTTGGACTGAATGTACTTGGCCTACCCATCTTCTCTTTGAGTCCACCTTCTTTGGAGGCAACATTTTCACTCTTGCTGGGAGCTTCCATTTTATAATGACTATAAATTTATTTCAATTTAAATATCTCTGAAGTATCTACACAAAATCTAAAAAATGTTTTCATAACGTTAAAGACTTTTTATTTCTTATTTTAAAACTTTTCAGTGCTCAAGAGAAAAAACTATCCAGGTATGGAC
Source organism: Argya squamiceps (assembly GCA_037834095.1). NCBI lineage: Eukaryota > Metazoa > Chordata > Aves > Passeriformes > Leiothrichidae > Argya > Argya squamiceps. The sequence goes on from JBBMKD010000216.1 coordinate 34,021,367, forward strand.
TTTTGAGTTCAGCATGTCTTTCATCCCAAAACTCAGACCATCAGTAAGAAAAATACCTGATGATGTTTAAGGAGCAACACAAGAACCTTTGACTATAAGATCAGATAGAACATCAAACAGGATGATGCTCTCATGTAACAGAGTTTTGTCATGTTTTTTCACATCTCCACAAACCACTGTGGGATAAAGACAGGGTAAAGCCGTGACATTGTACTTCATTCAAATATGGTTGGGAATAATGTGACATTTTAGCTAACCAGTCCTGCAAGAGATTGTCTTCAGGGTGGTAACAAACATAGTAATGTACTCTACTGTCAGTCAGACTTCTAATATCTTTCACTTGTTTATGGCATATGACAGGAAACAGCATTATTTGTGTGGACTGCTGAGCAGCTTAAACTATTGTTAGTATGAAAAGATACAGGGACAAAGCAAATTAATATAAGGTTTTTTTCTTAGCTCAGGTACTTAGGTATAAGCTATGTTAGTTTCACTCCTTCACAAGCCCCACCTGGGAACACTGTAACAGGAGATGCTTTCCTACACTCAGGGGCTAAGTTTAGATTTTGTACTTTTATTTATTTAATATAAACTAAATTGCTTTTGGTGAAAAATGAATTGAACTTAGGAGGAAGAAAATGGGTTTGCTATTCAAAGGTGTTGTGGTGCGTGATTGAGGTTTTCAAATTTGTATCTGTATTTTGTTTATTTGTCTGTACTTGGTTTGCTCCTTCCAAAATACCCCCACCCCTGTACCCCTGATAACACCTGCTATCACCCTGTCCTGGACCCACCCCTTTCCTTCCCCCACTGGCCCAGAGCGTGCTTCGCCCAGGTGCGACCTGGTAAAGGAGGCACAGGGGCCCAAAGCCTGGAGTTCTGGCAAGTGCTCTCCTGGCACATGGAGCTGCACTGAACAAACACCTTCCTAAACCCAAGCCAGAGCCTGCTCCGTTCTTCCAGCCTTAATCACGCTCAGCCAGCAGGATTGAGGGACACATAAACTGTTTTGGTTGGTCTGGGAACTGCTTTAGCCAGTAAGCAGCCCCCACAAGAGAAACCAACCACACAAAGAGATTGTATTCTTTTCAAATTAATTTTGCTGGCATTCTCCACTTTGTCAGAACAGCAAGATTTGCGAAGTTATATCTGGTTTAGAACATCTCTAAGCTTTGTCATGGACTCAGTCACTAAACACAAACATAAGAAAACAAAAAGGAAACATTGATGTGCTCCAGCTGGAATTGCATCTCCTGGTTCTGAAAGCATTATTTCAAAAATTGTCATTCTTTCCAGCATGGAAGAAAGACTTTTATGAGCCTCACTGTTTCATTTTGGAGCAGGATTTGAGTCCCTTTGGTCAACCCCTAAACTGTTGTTTAGGCTTGCAGAACTCCTACATAGTCTGAGATGTGCCAGGTTCTTCAGGGTCTCCTATCATGTACCTGCGGCCAATGAAATTTTGACAGTGGAGTTTCACAGGACGTTGTGAAAGAAATCACCCAGAAGCTAAACACAAGAAGTGAAGATGAAAGTATGAATATATCATCCTACTGTAGGTCTTTCAGTGTCAAGTGCATTTGCTTAATAGTTCTACTGGTGTTTCAGGTTTGAAGAAAAGCAGTGAAGTGCTTAGCAATTGTGAAACTGAAAAATCAGTGAAGTCTGAACTTATTCCTCTTGAGATTAATTTCATAACCCTATCTTTTGCTGTGCTGAGCCACACTAGCCTGTGGCTGCCATTAATTTCAGGATTATTTTGCCAAAAGTATTGCAGGACTACAAAAAGACACAAGAAGTGGGTAGCTGGACAATATATTGAAAATTTGGCCTCAGAATTCCCAGTAGTTTTTCAAAAATATTAGGCCTAGGAGATAATGAAAACAAGAAAGAGGAATAATATCCATGAGGGCTTAAGCAAAAGAGAGATACAGTTAAGCTCTCAGCTGCCTCTCTGATCACACGAGCAAAATTCAGGAAGCCCAGCTCCTGATAAAGTGGAAGGTATGATTACTTGGTAATAAGCCGTATTTGACACCCTCTTCTCTACTTTCCCTTTTTTCCTTGCTTTTTTTTTTTTTAGCCAGTGTAGGAGTTATACAGCTTAAATTGTGTACCGTGTGCCTGCCATTGCCTGAAAATTTATGTAGCTGTTGCTATGGCTGCAGCTTCATCCACTGCATATTCTCAGTACTCTACAGCTAAAATGCCCTGTGGAGTACAAATTTCCACTGCAGTGGTGCAAAAGAAACAGCATAAAATATTCTGCTCTTTGATCCAGCTTATATTTCCATGTATAGAATGTCATATGTATTTTGAAAATACATATTTATTCCTGAGCACTCTCAGTCACTCAGTCACCAAAAAGCCATTTCATTTTCTGCTAATGCTAGAGTAATTTGTTACTGTCTGTTTGCTCTTTGGTAATTGCAGAGGGCAATATGCTCACATGGGTTTATAGAGGCTAACCTGTTTCAGCAGTCTTGGTATGGATTTGTTCCATTTTTATTTGGTTTATAGAGCCCTCTCTTTTTTGCAGCTTAAGCACAATTGTTGAAACTTTTCTTTCAGTACTGCTAAGAGGTAAGTGCCAGGATTTAGTATGTATAACATTGTCTGAGGCATTTGTTCAGCTGTCTGTTGAATCCCTTGAAACTAATGCTCAGTCTCTATTAAAGTCTCAGTCCCTGGAAAGCAGAGCCCATTCTCTCCTATAATTAATCTTGCAGGTACTGCCTTGACATTATTGGTTCACCAGCAGAGCAGAACTGCCCCAGCCATCAATAATAATTCAGCACATTAGGACAAGACCTATGTACACAGCCCACAGATGTAGCTGAGTTGTGTGCAGGCTCCAGCACTCCTTGCTGATGGAGAAAAGAAGGAAAAAAATCTCTGCAGTCAACAGTGTTTTGGTCGCTGGATAATTTTGCAATACAAAGGTCGTGGTGCTACTCATGCTTTGGCTTTATGTCTTTTCTTCAGATGTTGGCACTGTTTGGCACAATGCTTGTGATTGTCTGTTTACTGAATCTTTGTACTAAAGCTGTTACAAATTGGCTTTCACAGATGGTGGGAGCTTCTCAGATCAGGAGAGGCAGGGAATTTATTACTCAATATTTCTGTATTACTGATTGGGACGTGAGAAGCATAAGCAATCTGTTCTACTGCAGGGTTTGAGCTCTCCCTCCTCCTTCCCCCACCCCAAAAATTATGGCTAGCTTGAGAAGGATTTTTTTTCTCATTTTGTGTAGATAGCAGCTGTGCAATTTCAAGCAGAATGTTTGCTTTGATCTTCTTTTCTTTAATTGAAATCCACAATTATGAGATTTGTTTCTTTTATGTTTGCTAGTTTATTGGTTTAATCTGCAAAATGTGCTGTCTTGCTGTCTTACACACTTAAAGGCAACAACACAGTTGGGATTTAAATGGCAAACTTGGAGGGGGGGTGCATTCTCTCAGGTATTGGGGGATAAAACTTCTTTCATCTGATTTCAGATAATTATACATACAGGGTAGCAACAAGAACCCAAACAATATGTCAACTAATTGTAAAGAATATCCCTAGATAGCCACTTAATGCAAACTAACCACATGAAAATAAATTTTAATATGGAGGCAAAAAATCCTGCTCTGGCAGCTTATTTGGAGATTTCCTTTATTTGGAAGCCTTTGTTTTGAAATTATAGAATGCTTTCCTGGCCTCTCCAGTACCAATTCCTACCTACCTGAGTTTACCAAACATTTTGGAACAATCAGTTCTATTTACAGTTTGAGAGAGGCATTGCCAAACGGTCAGATTCGGAAGATGTGGCAGAGCAAGCATCTACAAACCAAATGAACTGAGAACATCTGGAAAAAAAGTCACAAAGGATTTTACCTTGTTAGGTGAAATTGGGATGAAAGAACATTAATACTTGGTTCACCTATGGATTTTTAAATTTTTTTGGGGTAGAAAATGTCAGAAAACTCTTATAAAAACTTCAAGAATATAAAATTCCTTTACTTTAGTGTCTTTGCCAAGAACTATTTCCTGACAATAGTTATGGCCAGAAAAAGAATTATTAAATACATTTTGAAAAATTCTTTGTATGTTTTCATAATAACTTCCTTCTCTTGTGAGATAGATGCCTCAGAATGAGATGGTTCTAGCCCAGTGATTACCATATAACACGGACCACATATCAGATTATCCATCAGTATTCTACACTGTTTCTCTAATTAAGGAAAAAAACCCAAACCTTCTGTGAAATCAAGCTCAATTGTATGTCTTTTGTTAGATTGATAAAAACAGTTGCGAATTTGTTCTCAAACATATGAAGAAAACAAAATAAAGTCATTAACGAAACTGTATTACAATTCATGGATCCATTCCAGAGTGTTCCTAGTTTATATCAGCTAATAAGCTTTCATTTAAAAGAAACTTTTTGCTCATGTATAGAAATACTTTTTGTGATAATCTCAAATAGGAAATCTTATATTATTAATGTTGAGCAGAGCTACATCAAACCTGACTCATAGCAACTTCAGACTGATTTACAATAAATTGCAAAGACACAAATCTGTGAAGTCAGGAGGCTAAGTCATATGAACATAGACCCTCTACTGGCTTGCAGTTTTAATGTGTGGGATTGCCAAACTGTCAGTTATAAAAAGTCCACAATGCCTTAAAAGAATCCCTAATAGTAACGAAGACCTATCTCCTCTTGTTGAGATAATGAAATAAATAAATCATCCCGTGTAGGTTTGTTTGCAGGGATGATGATGGTTTGGAGAGTCAGTGCAGGGTGTTTGTGAATGTAGCCTGTAGCCCCACTGTAGTATTCCCATTGCCAAGAGCAGCCTACAAGGTTTTCATTGAGTTTGCAAGGCCTCAGCTCTGAGGTGTACTATTTCTGAGCTTCTGTTTGCCTGCCTGTTGTTTTTGATGGATCTGCTTTATCTGTAACAAGCATTTTTCTTTTGTTCTTCTTTTCCTTAACTTGCCACAGTACAACCACAGTTTCACAACAGAGAGTAGTAACATGTAGCTGGAGAAATAAAAGGCTTGTGAATTTAATGGCAATGGAGCTGCTGTAGTTCTGTGCACACAGGGCAAACTATAACACTTGTGACACTGAGAAGAATAAGATGATAGGACTCCTATGGACTAAAGAAGGATCAGGAATGACACCATGTCTGCCCTCTCAGGTCTGACTGCAAAGAATTCTGGTCACAGGTCTCTGCCTCTGATGTCTTGCAGAGCTCTGTGTTACAGACATTTTCTGCCACACTGGGCACATGATGGACACAAAAAGAAATGGGAAATAAATACCATTTCTGTATCAGTCTTACATTTTACCTTAAGTTTTTTATTGTTAGAACATTGTTTCATTAGAAGCATAGTTATGTGAACTTGAGACCTTTCTGGGAAAAGCATAGCTAGCCACGGTAAATTCATGAATACTACAAGCATAAGAAATAGAATATATATATTTTACTATAACATACTGTGTCATTTCAATGTTTGTAATAAAAAGCAAAAAACTTCTCCATATTAAACTTCAACTATCACAGTAACTCAGCCTGATGGGTTTGAGGGTATCAAATCAGAAATCCAACCTCAGTGTCAGAAACGAAATTCACATTAGATCACTTAATTGCTTGATATGAATCACACAACTCGGCATACAAATCTGTAGAGCTAAGCAATAGCAATTTAGATTTGCTGGACTAAAGGCTTGGTCTAGCTACTAAAAAATGAAAGTCAATTAAACAGCCAGATAGACATGCAAAGATTGTTAGAATTCTGTGTTAGACGTAATATATATGTGTTAAATTTTTGCAGTTGTTCACAGAATCATAGAATAATTTAATTTTGAAAAGACCTCTCAGATCCGCTAGTCCAGCTGTTAACCCATGACTGCCATATCCCCCACTAAATGAAGATCTTAACTGTTCTGTCTACAGGTCTTTTAAAGACCTCCAGAGATAGTGACTCAACCATTTCTCTGGGCAGTCTGTTCCAATGATTAGCAGTTCTTTTGATAATATCTAATATCTAATCTAAACTATCTAAATCTAAACTATCTAACAGTATATGTCCCTATCACATCTTGAGACCTTTTCCTCTCTTCCTATCGCTTGCTGCTTCAGACAAGAGTCTGATCCCTGCCTCACCAGTGGCTTTGAAAAGAAACAAGAAAATATTAATGAACACTTAGAAGTGAGGATTTACCTTCTTTATTTTAGGTAAGTTTAACTTCATTTGCAGACTGTTGGTAACATTTTGTTATTTCATAGTTTTATCAGCCTAACCCTTGCACAGTGGCATTGTGTCACCATTAAAAGTTTCAACAGCTATAAATCTCATTAGACTAGATAAAAAGTACAGACAACACATTTTCTTAAAAGTCATGATAGAGAAAACTAAATAGAATCACTTACTCCAGCACTTTTTCTGCTCTAATGGTTTGGAAGATGGAGCTCATATTCTACTCACATATCTTACTGTGTCAATAATAATGGTAAACTTATAGAATTGAAGAAGAGGGTGGGGAAAAAAAACTACTGGAAAAAACGTAATTGTGTTATTCTACACAGTTTTGTGTGTGACCATGGAGCAATTTAACACATAGAGCAATGCAAAAATACCTGGATCTAGAGGACATTAATATGTCCTAGAATCTCTCTTTTTTCATATCAAAACCACAGATAGTTTCACAGTGAGGATATAACCACAAATACTCAGAGCAGACTTCCATGAATATTGCAGGAAAAAAATAATTTATGCCTATCTTAACCAAACTGAAAGAAAAAAATTGTCTCCATTTCTTTGTCGTCCCTTTTCTATAGTTTTCTTGTCCCATTCTCCACACTAAAATGGGATGCACTGAAGAAATGTCTGTGGAATAAAAATGTACATTTCACCTTCTGCAAAGAAAATACTAAAATAGGTCAATCTTGGATGAAGCAAAAAATGTACAGTCTCAGAAGGTTTTATTCTTCCAATAACTTCCTTCAAGTAAATAGTCTCAGGCTTAGCCTGCCAAAATCACAGTTTGGATATGTCAGTGGTGCAAAAAGAAGTGCAAATGAAATCTCTGCATCTTTTACCTCTAATTAAACTCAGCTTCTATAGTTGTAAATATAGACAGGCCTTATATATTGAGTATTGAAAAAATCTTATATTTAAAAATAAAATCATTTTTACAGCCAGCCAGCAGTGGTTAGGATCTCAGACATGCTTGGAACGTTTCTACTGAAGCTCATGAGTCTGTAGTTTCACTGAACTAAGTTATCTTTATTAAATGATATCTTGGCTATATCTTAAATGAATCTGCCTGCAATGACACTACATCTGTGCATTACAGTGTAGTACTTGACATGCAGGTTCATGTCATAGCAAATTAAGCTATGACAGAAAGAATATTAAGTGAAAATAAAGAATATTTAAGAAGGGAAGTAATTTGGTAATATACATTGGATACAGCTATCTGGGGAAACAGAAACCAAACCAAGCTTACAAGCGTAAGTGAACTATAAGAAATTTTTGACTCTGCCTGTTACTGAAGAGAACAGGAAGTAAAAAGCAAAACAAGGGCATGAATAAATTTTTAAAAAGTAGGCAAACTTAAGTTTTTCAAATTCTCCTTGTCATCTATAGAAAAAGAGGCAGTGGAATTGATCAGTAAGCATAAATAATGCTTTTAAAGCTATCATTCAAGTGAGTAAAAAAAAACATTTGGCACTCTAGAAGGAAAACTGTAAAAAGAGGCAAGTGATTTTTTACTTCTTTCTTTCTTTCTTTCCTTCTTTCTTTCTTTCTTTCTTTCTTTCTTTCTTTCTTTCTTTCTTTCTTTCTTTCTTTCTTTCTTTCTTTCTT
>JBBMKD010000216.1:34029325-34063194 GCA_037834095.1 Argya squamiceps
TCTTTCTTTCTTTCTTTCTTTCTTTCTTTCTTTCTTTCTTTCTTTCTTTCTTTCTTTCTTTCTTTCTTTCTCTTGCTCTCTTTCTTTTCTTCTTTCCTTCTTCCTTTCCATCTTTCCTTCTTTCTGTCCTGTTTTTTTTTTATTTGCTAAGTTAAACAGGATAAGAGAGCTAGGAAGAAAATGAACGAAAAAATTACAAGGGAGAAAACAAAAATTATGAAACAAAAAAAGGTTGTAGAATTTTTTTTTATGTCAATGCAGACATTTTGCCAGCTCTCTTCTGAGTACAGAAGAAGGAATATATCATTATCAATCTTTGTGCTTGCCACTTTTTTATGATGATCTAGAAATGCACTGGCAAGAGCAAAACAGTATATATCTCAACATATCTTTTTTTCTGATTTGCACATCCCTCTGGTAGGTGCATCAGATACATGTAGCTGAGTGTAAATGCTTTATCTGTCATTTGATGTGTTTTAGTGGTAGGTCACTTGACTGGGAAGAGAGCAAAGTACCTCTATTCTATACCTATATATATGTATTACAAATTCTCTCAGAATTCTCTCTGACAAAATATTCACATTCTTATGAACTGATTTGCTCTCTCAGTCTTAATGATCTGATGCAGATTGTAAACTCCTTGGGATGTTCTTTCCAACTCTTCTATGTATTGCAGTGTGCTATTGTTTTATGTTGGTATTCAGAGGAAAAGAAGTTGCAGCTGTGTAATTCCACCATGCATAATCTGATGAGAGAGTGCTTGCTGCATTCTTTTCTGAGATGAATTACAATGGTTCAGGTTATCTGTCTCTTCAGTACACTAAACTGCAGTAAAAAACACTCTTTTTGAGTATGTCTACATTTATTAGACTCCTACAGTAATGTCATCCTGAAAATGATGCTCAAAATGTTACATTCTGAATCAGTGAGAAAATGAATAGCTGATACAAAGAAGCACTCACTATGTTATCACCCTCTGGGGCAGCATTTCCTGAAATGCTGCAATGCAGTTTTATGATATGAGGAAGGTAATGTATGCAAGTACCGAAGGTATATGCATCAAGTTCTAGCTCAATTGTAAATTAAATTCACTCTAGTGGGTAAGGAAAGGAAATGTTTTGATTCTAAAATGTAACAATGTCTGTGTATTTTTAATTTATATCATTAAAGATTGGACTTCCGATAGATTCTCAGACAGATTTTGACCAGATTAAAATAGTTCTTATGTAAGGTAAGCCAGGGAAGAAATTGGTAAAGTACAACATTTTTAATCCCCCAAAGTATCTTGAAATTTGTGAGAGTCACTTAACATGAGGGCAAATTTAATAGTTAATATGAAAGAAATATAAAATTATCCATGTTGATTTGAACATCAATTATCCTTCAAAAACAGATCGACAAATCTCCTAACACTACTGTGAATATTTCAGAAATCAGGGAGCAAAACAGATAAAAAGCAATATGTAAAACAATGGCAAACACTGTTAGGAATATACAAATTAATCTATTTTTATGCTAAGAGAAATTATCACATTCTGATAGTCTTGAAATTATCTGTTACATTGTCAGACCTAGGAAAAAGCAATTTAACCAAAAGCTGGACTGATTTTTCTAACTATATCACCTGGTCTACTAAAAATACAGCCTAACTTTACAGATGCCACATCCCTTCTAAACATATTTGTAGATCAGAGCACCTCTTTCATTACTAGCTTGTTTATAGAGTTTAAATAGTGAACAATAAATTTTGGTAGCCAGAAAAATATAAAATTCCAAAATATCATCTTAGCATCAAAGAGGCAGGATGTCCAATAGTGACATCTGAAGGGAGAAGAAAAAAATACTATGCTGGTGTCATTTAGAGTTCATTTGTGAACAGCTGAATAGTGCATTTAGATAGGCAGGAATCAGAAAGGTCAGAAATTCTTCCTGTATGGAATTCCTTTGCAGTGATATTCCTGTAAATATTTGGGAATTGTAAAGAAAGGTGGGAGAGGTATTTCATGAGAGAGTAACACAGCACTAAAATAGGCTGTCAGATCAAGCAGAAAAACAATGCTTTTAAAATCAAAGATGAATATTGAGAATAAAAATTATTCATTCTTGATGATTATTTTCCTTTGTGTAAACATAATTTATAACAGACTTCACTGAGATGAACATATTTATGGGTTATTCATTGATATGGGGAGCATCCTAATCTCTCTCAAATGTAGCACTGCAGGATTGTTTGAACATTCCTTATATTTTGGTGGCTTTCAGCTCAACCTTCTTCCTTTGATCCCAAGGGTAGTGCTAAGAAATGTAAGATATGCCCTTGTATTTGAAAACTGGCATATTCAGATGTAAGAAAACAAAACCAAGGCAGCAGAACACAGTCAAACCATTAAAATGCTCTTCCTCTCCAAATTATATAAATACATAGTTCAAATCTTAGAGACTAGAAAGGGGAATAATTTGCCTTTGAAGTAGACAAAAAAGATGCTCTTTGCCACCAAACAAAAGAAGGTTTTCATATGGATAGGAAAGAGATATCTCTTGTAGAAATAAGCAGTTTGATATAAATTTTTAATATAAAATATTCACTATCTGTGTATTTAAAAAAAATGCAAGCATAGTATATGCATTGTTTATTTCAGGAAAAAGCAAAGAGCATGAAGGACAACAAGCTAAGATGACTTCTGAATTTACTTAGGATATTCAGGACCTCTGAGTTCAGTAAAAGACAGGAGAATCCATATCAAACTGACAAAGATGTTTCTTTTTGACATAAAATTCCGTCTTCAGCAATCATTGAACATTTCTCTTACAAAGGAATTTTTGTTTTCATTCTGCAGTGAGAGCAAAACAGAACAGGTTCTAGTCATTGAGTATGTAAACAGAAAATATGAACAGACTATTTAACTTCATAATCTCCTTACTGGTGGATAAAGAAGAGCAATTTCCATTAAAAAAGGAACACCAAAAGCAGAAAATTCAAAAGAATGTTTTAATTGAGACAGTGATTTTCCCTTTTGATGTGCTTAGCATCTGTCATGCTCTGCTCTTTTACTCCTTATTACTTACTTAGAATCTCTCTTGGTCTCACTCAGTGGTGTGACAACAATCTCATTGGTTGTCCGTATAAGAAAGTATCATTTTTTTGCTATTCAAATTAAAGGTCATTAAATTTAATTAATTTAAATGGTGACTGAGATCAATTAACAGGACAAGAACTTGCACAGCAGCTGATGGCTGACCCTTCTCTCATGTTTGCTGATATTTATGCACAGCCCATACACACACACAGAGAAAGAATCATCACAGAGGGCAACATTTCCACTTGAAAAAATAACAAATTATGAAGCCACAAGGACATTATCTATCAGAAAATGCTATTACCTAAAGGTTTCTTGGATTCACAATGGATTAATGGATTCACAATAACCTGTAAATCATACACCACAGGCAGGAGTTCTTTTACCTATACTTCATATTAGAAAAAAACTCCAGTTATTCATTTATATACCCTTGTGTATAAATATATAGCCACATATATCTGCCTATCTTTGTTTAGTATATGTCTATGTCCAGTGAAATTATCTATAGAAGGTTGACAGGTGAATAAGCCTTATGCCTAAGTAGCTTGCACAGATGCCTGAAAATTCAATTCTTAGAATTTAACTCCCTAACTGCAAAATAGGGATAACAATGCTTGGAAAATTGGGAGTAAAAATGCATTTGATGGACTTACTTATGTGAATAGATTTTATGGACTTATTTACTATGTGTTTAGAGAGCTAAATGCATTTCTATATGCTCTATGCTAAATGCATATACATTTTTTAGTGGTAGTATATTTTTGAACTATTCAAATATCATTTAAAATTAAAATATTTTGCACCTCAGTACAACTCAGTGTCTTATAATTAATAAAAAAAAACCAAAGTATCAGTATAGCTACTGACCTCCACTTCTGAACATCATGAGTTTGATTACTTTTAAAGGCAATATTTACTCTACATAATGTGTTTTCTCACGTAACTTTTCTGCGTTACTGAAAAAATAAAATTGTGTAGATTAGTCAAGTATGAATGCTAAACTTATTCATGAAGCAGGAAGCAAACTGTCAAATATTAGATTTGGTTTCACTCTGATAGTGAAATTAATGCACTTGGCATCAGTTGTGTCATCAGCAAACATGACTTGGAAATTTAAGATGCAACTGAGAAGAATCTTTACTTACTGTGGAAATATCTCATACTTTCTAAGAAAGAAATAAAGAAAAAATATGCCACAGCATGCATCCTTCACAGCCACTTCTAGAATACTGTGCACAGTTCAGACCTCTCTGTCTCAATGGAAATTACAGAATAAATAAAAAAAATAGAGAGAGAGAAGTCATATAAGGAAAATCAAGATTTTAATTTAAGCAATATTTACACTGATACTTTTATACATTAAAAAAAAAAGGCATAGTTTTATAGACTTACAAGTGGCATAGAGACACCAAATGTGGATTTAATGGTTGTTATGTCCTCCCAGTATGAGAAGATGGGGAAATGCATGACATTAAAGTCAAAAGGCACTTCCAAAACAATCAGCCATTGCACAGGAAAAAAGAAGCTGTAGAGTACCTTACTGCAATTTGTTGTAATAATACCTCCATGATTTTAGGAAGCGACTGGATAAATTTCTGCAAGAACAAAAATTCTATGACTGCTATGAACACACCCCATAATTCTGGTCTTATCACTTTCACGGTGTTAGGTTTGTCAGTTAAGTATTCTAAAATACAACATGATGGTAGATATTGAGAGTGGATAACAGTCTGGGAACCCAGTTGTTTACAGCCTTGGAAGAATATACATTTCAATTCATAGAACCATAAAGTATCCTCATTTGGAAGGGTCACACAAGGATCATGGAAGTCCAGCTCCTAGCCCTGCAGGCCAACACCAAGAATCACCATGTGGCAGGCTTGATGCTGAGACTACTTTCCTGAGGTGCCTGTCCCAATGCCCAGCCACCCTCTGGAGTAAGAACCTTTCATTAATATCCAACCTAAACCTCCCATGACACAGTTTCCTGACGTTCCTTTAGATCCTGTTTCTGGTCACCAGAGGGAAGAGACCAATGCCTGCCCCTCCTCTTCCCCTCACCAGGAACCTGTAACTGCAGGGAGGTCTCCCCTCAGCCTCCTCTTCTCCAGACTGAACAGACCAAGTGACCTCAGCTGCCCCCTCATAAGGTTTCCCCTCCAGGCCCTTCACCATCTTTACAGCCCCACTTTTAACAATCTCTAAGAGCTTTATATCCTTATATTGTTGAGCTGAAAACTGCATGCAGAACTTAAAGTGAGGCCACAGAAGACCAGAGTAGAGCAGGATTAATTCTTGAGTTAATTCTCTAGTACTTGAATTGTTGCATGCCCTAATGGTCCACCCAAAAATGGTTCACGTTACTATTTCCCTTGAATTCTAGCTACCAACATCAACAAATGTCAAAAGAGTTTAATGTTCTCTCAAGAACAATGCTGCAGTAAAGACATGGGAGGTGGGATGCTGCTATACTTAATTAAAAACACTGAACAACCCAGAGTAGAAATGTGTTCACCCATAAAGCCAGAATAAAATAGACCATGTCTAATCAAAACCTGCAGTATACACTCTCAGTTTTCAGCTATTCTGTTAAAAATTCAGTACAACTATATTTAATCATCATTGTACTTGATACTTACTGCAGTTTACTTCAAATGTGTTTCATAGAGTATCAAATGAAAGTTACTTTAAAATACACCATGAATAATGGCCACAGAATCAACAAAGAACTAACAAAGGCAGACTATTTTTGTTAGAAAATTCCCTGTATTATTTTCCATATTCAACACTGCTAGAAAACAACTTGCTAGACAGTTATTGAATCAAAGATTCATGATGCTATAGTCTTACACTGACCTGAGCAAAAGTATTGACCTATGCAGATCAATTCACTGTGGGGGGCCATTGTAAACATTTCTTTAACAGGAAAACAAAGGTTTGTTAGCAAAGAGAACGCATGTGTTCCTGATGAACTTCCACACCTTCTTTTCAAAATTTGTATTCATAAATAACCTGTAGGAAAACATATGGAAGATGGCAGGGATGCACTCCAGAACAACAAAGAAATAACCAATGGAACAAATATATTTTCTTTATTGTTTCATAGTGAATGTTGCAGACAGATCCTGGGTGAAAAATTAATTGTCAGTCATCTAGAAATAAAGTACCTACTTCTCCAAAACACACTGAAAATCTTTTCTGTACAGTGAAAACACCTGTAATTGAAGATGGGATATTTTAATATAGTGGACATAATTGTATTCAAATTGCAATTAATTTGTCTAATATGAGCCATAATTCTTGATCTACTGCATTTATATTTTTTTAAAAAAAGATAAAGATGAGGAAAAGTAATCTTATGTAAACTCAAAGTAATATTAAAAAATTATGAATGTGGGAAAAAGCCAGTTCTTATATTTTTTGAAAATAAAAAAATAATTAGAATTTAAATAATTTATTATACATTGGTACATTAAAATACCTTTTTACTCATACTTTCATTATGAGAAATTAAATTTTGGTGATATATTGTGGTGCAGGAATGTAGCAAGTCACCACAGACATGTTTTCACATTTGCCTCAGATGAAGATTGCCTGGCAATCAATGTAAGTTGGTAAATATACCTTTTCCACAAGATAATATTCTCCTTAAAAACTGCCTCCATGTCAAAAACTCAAATGAGTATGTTGTCTTCCAGACTCATGACAAGCAAGTCAAAAGTAGGTCATCAAATCAAAATTATTTAATGTTTATGGGAGGCCCAATCAGGTTAACACCCAAAACAAGCATGGTGTGATCAGAGTGAAGGACTCTGTAGGACTCCTAAGATTCATAGCCATCCAAGCTTTGTCACAAAATATGGAATATTTTTTATTTTTTATTATTTATAAAACATAGGTCAGTGAAAACAGAGATAAAAATCAATATTTCTTGAGTTTGGGCATGAGCTGACAATGTTGAGAAACCTATAGCTGGGTACTGTTTGAAGACAGACATCTCAGTTCTAATTATTTAGAAATCTTAGAGTCTGAAACTGAATAAAAATACATGTAGTTTCTAAAGAATAAAAAGAATGATAATGTTCATTAACTTAGGTTCTCTCACACGAACTCTCAGTATTTTCAATGTTGTTTAGTTAGACATACATTTTTATCATATGTGGGCATCAGAACAAACAAAAAAATCATTTTATTAAGCTGTACCAGTGGAAGTTTAGGCTAGTCATTAGAAGAAAATTCATTACAGAAAGAGTTGGAATGGGCTGCCCAGGGAGAAGTGGAGTAGTGGAGTCATATCCCTGGAGGGATTTAAAAAAAGACTGTATGTGGCACTCAGTACTGTGACTTAGTTGATAATGTTAGGTCATATGTTGGATCTGATGATCTCCAAGGTCTTTTCCAATCTAGTTGATTCTGTGATTGGGTGAAATAAGAACACAGCAAAAACATAGATGAACCATCACTTGACATTATAAATCTGTATAGTTATTTTTCATATTCACATACTGTTCATTTAAACTATTTCTAGTAAGAGACATTTCAAAATCTAATGGAAAAGGAACCCAATTTGGTGCCAAACTTTCAGTACTATTTCCCCTAAAGTTGCAATCTGATTCAGCTGGCTGCCTGCATGCACATATTCCTTATTCCCTCTGAGCAAGTGACCTGTGTCTAATAGCAACGTTATTAGCCAAAGAGCCTACTTGATGTAGAGTGCTATGTGTTCTACTTTTCTAGCCTAA
The DNA here is from genome assembly GCA_037834095.1 of Argya squamiceps. Lineage (NCBI taxonomy): Eukaryota > Metazoa > Chordata > Aves > Passeriformes > Leiothrichidae > Argya > Argya squamiceps. Next base: position 34,037,148 of record JBBMKD010000216.1, read on the forward strand.
ATCTTTGAGTTTTCTTCTCCTCTCCCTTTGTCAAGCAGAACAAATCTAGAATAGTATGATATTTAGTGACTTTTTTCACATGCTTGGCTGGGAAGGTGAACATCTTTCAGTCTGTCATACAGCAAAAAATATCCCGGAATCAAAGCAGTTTGTCTTACTTGAAGAGCATGCTAAAATATCTGAGGTTATAAAACTCTGAGGCAGTAGGTGAATGTGGGCAGCTGAAATACGCCTACAACTCAGTATTTGAGAATAAAGCACTGTACATGTTTTAAAGAAATGCATTTTGAAATCAATGTCTCCTGACATTTTACCATTCTAATGGTGATTTTTAAATGTCCTTTGTTCTAGAGTGATATCTCCATTTCTGTAAGTTGATGCATTTACACATGTTTAAGTGATAGCTGTCCATTGTTTTTAGGGAACCTAGGCATAGAAAATGGGCCGCTTTCAGCTCATCATACAGCTTACTACTGTATCACTGCAATTTGATATCCAATGCAAGATACCTAAATCTCCTCTTCTGCTAGTAAGTGTTATAATCTGTTTTTCTGAATAGACTGAAAGTTCTTACACAAGGTTTTCCTGGTGCTCCTAAATTTGCCATTGGGCAAATTTCTGTTGATTTAGTCCAATACATTATTGAGTGTTCTAAACAAGAACAGAAAACTGCAATTTCACTTTATTACAAAGTGATTGACCAACAAATAACAGATTGCAGGTTCTTCAAGCAAAACATAAATAGGTGTTTAATACTTCTTTTTTAATAACTATCTAGCATTGTAATACTAATTAAACAAGTCATAACAACATTTTTTCTTATGGGAAATCAAAATGTCATATTATCATACAAATCAAGAAAACCCTTCCATTTTTTGAACCTGAATATTGTTCAGAATTTAATGAAAATTTTGCCTAACTTAATTTCTGTTGACATATCATGTGTATACACCAGCTTTCCTTCTTATCATCTTTATGTAGTTATCCATATTTCATGCACAATCACAGTTCATGCAAATGTAAAAAAGGCATTTTTTTAATATTCATATTTTTATATTAAAAGCTTGCTAATAACATAATTTTTATACCTTTTAAACATACCATCCTGTGAAATATGTTTTCTCTATAACATTTTTTAAAATAAATACATGTATTTTAAGCTACACTAATAGACCATGAAGAGGGGCTGAAATTTTTACTAATTTCATTGCATCACAGTGTTCACAATGACCTATACAACTAGCATCAAACTAGGAATCCAGATTAGTTGTGTTATTTGTTATCTTCACTTTCAGGCAAACAGGGAAAAAACTGTGCATGTACTTAATCAAATAATACTTAAATATCTTCTCTGGCAATTAATTTTTTGAAGTGAGTTATTAGAGATAATTAATTCTCCTTTCTCAAAGAAAAAACACAATTAGATTCTGAAGTTGTGAAATGTTTTGTTTCAGCAAATTAATATTCCAGGCACCAAAAAAGGAATCTGTCAGGCAACACCAAGAGTTAAGCTGGAACTTGGAAGGTCTCTCAGTCTTGTAAACAAGTCTCATTTCTGTTATTTTATTTACAATGCATCAGATGTATTTTTCTCTCAGCCATACATAAGCCAGCTGTGCCTGCAAAGTAATCTATTTTGTTGAGCTTAAAAGAGAGAAATCCTAGTGTTCAAAATCTAAATATAGAGAGCAATCACAGAAAATTTTTTGCTGACGGAAACAAACTTTGATTGTTTAGGAGTACTTCTGGAATCAACCTCCAGATGCATATACTTGTGAAAGTGTCTGTGAGAACATGAATGTCCTTTCAAAAGTCATAGTATCTAGTTCAAACAAGATTAATCTAGAGAAAAATAGTGCTGATATATAAAGTATATTAAAGCTCTAAAGAACTTCCTTTACATAATAAGATCTCCAGACAGTCTTAGGGTGATTCAGTAACAAATGCCAACAAAATAAAATTAAATGCCTTCTAAAGAAGACCTGCTTCAAAGTCTTTTTATCATTAATGAATCCAAAGGATTTTGAACCCAACATTATCACAATGATCTATATCAGTAGTGGATTTTTATGAATTGTTATTTAACAATATATCTTGGTAGATATTATATCTATATATTTTTATTGTAATACACAAGTCTCTGTCTTCTATGTAACTTACCTTCATGGTCTAAATGTCTTATCAGACCTTGGAAATCCTTTTTCTTGGAAAAAAAAGAAATCAGAAAGAAACTTACTGGATATGAAGTCTTCATGTTTGGGTTAGATATGTAAGAATTTTCCTGCTGCCATATTCAAATTTCCCTTTACTCAAAATATATATGTTTAGGTGCATGACTTCAGAGGATATTGGACAAAACAGTGCTCTTTCACTGGGACTGGCTTAATGTCTCTTTAATATTATCTATTTATATCATTTACATTTAGAAATAATTCATCATTTCTCAGAAGTCTTTGCTTCCCTCTACAGCTCACTGAAACAAATTTCTCCCATCTCCCCCCGCATATCATTTAGTCAGCTAAAACAAAGAATTTTGCCTGAGAATATTTCAGAAACTGGCTCAAAAAGTGAGAGCTAAACCATGAGAAAGTAGTTCACCCTTACTATTTTGTGTCTCCATCCTCTCTAGTTTAAAGAAAAGCAGTAAGGAATATGCAAATATTTAAATTTTGTAAGCAGTTTCAATGTGTTTTGTATGTTTCTATGGTTTTTAACAGCATGATGTTTCATATTTGCTGTTGCCTGAGAATTTTGTCAAGAGCACGTTTATAAGAAACACAGCAGTCATTAATCTAGATCTATGTAACTGCAGAAATGAATCTATTTGTGTATTTGCATGTCACTGCTGTCACCTTGCAAATGTCTGAGTCATTGATACAGGCCTTTAAACTGACAAATGATAAAAATGAGGCAGAAAGAGCAAATCAAATTTAGAACAGGCATAAAGTACATGTAGAAATGTTTCTCTTTCAAGTGTTACTAGAATCAAAGGATTTTACATTCATGAAATTTGTATCAAGCAAGTTTTACAAACAACTGATCTCCTGTAGCATTCACAAGACTCTTTGGAATTAGCATCCAAAATAAAGTTGGTAAGACACAAAAAGCAGAAAAGTCTTTAAAGAGTTTTGAGTGTAGAAATTTCTCCCCTGTAAAGAGGCTCAGTCAGTTTCTAGGCAACGTAGCTCTTCTAAACCCCTTTCATGCTCTTTATAGTATCCCATCCAGTGACCCTGCTAGAAGAGACTGGTTGGAACAGCCACAGGCAGCACAATCATTTCTGCCTGCCAGGCTTCTTTGTTATTCAATGTTTTTGCAGGATGTCTGCTGTATAACCTAACAAGCCCCCACAGGAGACAATATCTTAGCTGATTCCCCTGGCAGCCAATCACTTTGCTAGCACTACAGAAAGAGACTTACTGGCAACTGGCTGCCTCTCTTCTTTCACACCACTGCTTGCATTTTTGTGCACACACGCAAACCCTGACAGAGACCAGACACCCTGATCTTCTCTTTGAACCTCGTCCTTCAGTGCCTAATGCTGGTTTACTGTCATTACTAGGGGATTCAGCTGATAGCTGTAAGTAGGGTGCCTAACCTACAAAGATAAAGAAAGAAATTTGACTTTAATTAATTTCTTATTGCAATTCACCAGGCCTGCTGACACCTGTGAAATTGCTCTGGTCACTGTAATGGCTCTTCAGAAATGGTGTTATTTTATAAACATAATCTGTTGCATAACTGAAAACTTGATTTATGGCATGCCTCAATCCTACCTAATGGCCTTACTAGTATATTGTACGCTCTTGACAAGCAATTATATGTTTATGAAAACACTTGTTGCTTATAATTATAATCCTGCTAATTTCCTCATTCCCAAAAGCAACATTAGTGTTTGCTAATGAACTGCAGATTAATTCACTCTGAATTAGTCTCTACCCCCAGTCTGCCCCCCGTGCATACTAGATGGCATTAATTTTGCTTTGGGGATCTTAAAAGGATTTGTTTTTTGAGAGTAGAGACAAATGGCCTGTTCTATTACTTAAGACTTTGGTTTACTTTAATATTAATTCATTTATTCAACAATGTTCTGAATTTGAGCTGAGATAATGCATTATTAAAGAAATATAGACAAATATACAGATCAATACAAGTAAATTGAACATATAAACAGTAAGAGTAGCTCAAGGTGTTGTTTTCTCTGGGGCTTCTAATGGTATGAAGCTGGTAAACTGAAACGAGTTTGAGGGTCTGAGTTCAGTCCATAATGGTTTAATAGCCACAATATTTAAGTACCAAACACAACACATTTTCTCACGTAAGACTAATTTTGTACTTGCTGATTTCATTCACCTCTACAATCTTTTTTATCTTAACAACAGTGACCCTCCTTTGGCTTTGCACTCAACACTCCTGCTTTCTGTTTTTGTCTAAATCTGTGTAACATCTGACCTAACTATAAGTGACTAGCATTCACTACCTACGTTATACAAACAAATCTCAGAATTCATGATTTAAAACAGATTATTGCTTCCAAACTTTGGATCAGCTGCCAGCCTCACACTATAATCCTTGATTCACGCTGCATGAAACTTTTCATTCTCTGCCAGCAGCTGCTTGCTAAGCTACTCCTGCCCTCCCTTTCTTTCCTTGGCAGATGATGTGTTAAAAAAGTACTAAGTGGAATATGTGCTAGCTGCAGGTGTACCAAATGGGGCAAGCAGAGACTCAGAGGACTGAGACAGGAAAAAGTTCATCATCCTCTGTGGTGTTACTTTTAAATAAGATAATGAAAGTAATGCATGTACTACTTTAATGAAAGGACTAGGTATGTTGACACCCTCTGCTCCCATTTGATACTGGCTGGTTTCTTAAATCAAACATGGTTTTTTGCTGTTTAGTTCCATTAATTAAAGAAAGGTAGATTAAATGTGTTTTTAAAATACCGAATACATAAAAGTGAGCTTATTGTAACCCTGAGAGAACTCACATATATTCTCTCAGGGTTAGAATATATTTTCATTTATATATGAAATATATAAATGAAAATAATTAAACAAAAACATTTGTCTTAGTCATTCCTAATTCCGGTTCTTCCACGGTAAACTTAAAATTCAAGTTACAGCATGACTGGGGCTTTTTCGTAAGTAATTACCAGACTCGGACTTCAAGAATTTGGCCCATAAGGGTCAGATTTTCAAAACAATTCAGCTTTCACTTATGAGCTAAGTGAGGTCACTTGATTTTCAAGTGCTCGCTATGTGGGGTATCAATAAGTACTGAGTTCTACTGAAAATGAAGCTGCTATACAGAGACTCCAGAAAGTGTATTGAGAATAACGGGGCAGAAGATTGTTTATTAGTGTCTTTGTTATAAATCAGGATTCAGGTGTTAATTTTCATGATTTAGTTATTTATACATCATAAAATTGAATTATTTGATGATATTCACATTAGCCAAAAGACTAAAAAAGAAAAAAATTACTTACTAATCATACGTGTTAAAGCTCAAGCACATAATACCTATAACCCCTCTTTTAGATTGCTTTTAGCCTTAACAAAAAAGTATTTTAAGTTTTCTTGGAATATCATAAAATTTAATTATTGTTGTCTGAAATAATTTTGTTGCATTTTTGTGATCTACCTCTGAACTGATCCAGATAGTACTTTTTAATATATTTTAATGGGAAACAAAATACTATATAATGTGCTGGTCTGAAATTTCACCTAACAGATTTAAGTTCTTTGGACCTACACTTATTTACTTGAAATGACTTCTTATGTGGAAACAAAGTATTATCACAGGCACAAGGTTTATTGACATATGTTTAGGTGTAAACAAAAATAGCTGTACAATGCTATTCATTGGCAGTGGCATATTTTCTGAAAATAAAATCTATAAGCATCATTAAACATTCAAAACATTCTGGGAAGTTATCATACTTGTGGAACTTTTAAGCTTTTTGAAATTCACAGAAAAAATTCATCAATTAGATTGAATGTTAAATAAGTCAAGATCCAATCAAATGTAAATATAATTTAACCTACAGGTAAAATCAGAAGAAAAATCTGAATTAAGTTTTTTATCTACATTGGACACATACCAAAACTTACCAACATGTCTCTGGTGTCAGCTCTTTTGCACAGTTCCATAACGGAACTTCTGAGGGGTGAGATGTATATTTTTATTTCTAAAAACTTGTAGTAGAAAAAATGATTTTCAAAGTTCTCCATTATGGTGTGTACTAGGGAATATCAAAGTGATAGAAAAAGGAGTCCTAAACTAATCACACAAATTCATATAAATACCTGGAATACAGTATCCCTATGATAGTGGTTATTTTTGTTGCTGTTGTATTTGGGATTCTTTTATTTATTTTTTTTTCTCTGAAATCAAGGAAAAATTAAAATAAACTAAAATTTGGATCTTTGTAGGAGACCTATCTTTCTCTGCAACCACTCATAGAAATGCTACTGCATCTGGGAAAAATGCGTGAGGCATCATGTAAGTAAGCTAAGCTATCTTTGCAGCATATGCTTCTGACAGCGTTGTTTTATCCTCAGTGAGTTTTGTTTAAGTAGTTTTGCCTGCAGTGAATATAACCACCCTCACCATGCAGCAGGTGAAAATTTTACTATCTGCCTGAAATTTGAATTAGGTGAGTCATCACCCTTTGCAGGTTTTTAGGGCATAGCTGCTCAGTGGCAAGTGTATAGAAAGAGTGCAAAGAACAGTGTTGAAGTGTTACAGATTTTCTGGATTTACATACAAAAAAACAAAGGAAAAAAATTTCAAATTACTGCCAGTTATTTGAAGGGGAAAGTTCAGGTGGAGCGCTGATGAATGTTAGCAAATTCATAGAGTTCTCTCAATCCTCAGAGGAAGCTGTAACCTTAATTATATAAAATTTTGAAATTTTGATAGAAACGTATTTCTTTCCCAAGATTTATGGTGTCAGACTATGACGTAGATGTCATACCCATAGAGGTTTTCAGGTCACTGAATAATACCAAGTCTCTAACCAGTAGTTACATAGGTAACAATTTACACTGTAAACACAACTATTAATTCAACTTTCCCTTTTACAGATGTGAACAGAGACTGCTCTTATCTATAGGTAAATATTCAACAGTGTTCCATTTATCTTTTTTAACTTAAGGACTTGGACTAGTTTTGGACTGAGAATTGCTGTATGTACCTGGAAAGAAAAAGCATTTTCTGGTTTCTCATGGAAAAAATTGCACTGATTTGGTATATTCATTAATATCAATTTTGTTGTTATTCCTTAGTTTATAGCTTATAGATGCCTTTGTTCCAAATGTCCTCTTTGGAAATCTCCTTAAATATATTGTATTTAATAAAACAAGAAGCCAATAAGCAAATAATCAATGGGAATTTTTGCAGCTTCTCTGTATCTCACTTTTCAAGGAGTAGTCAAATATAAAAACCTTTTCACCAATGCACAAAAGACAGCAACACTTATTTTAGTAGGTTCTTCAAATTCAATGTAGATTTACCTAAAAGGGCTTACAAACATTATAGTGAGTAGCATGGTGTTGCTCAAAGGGGTGGAGTTTCTTTTGTTTTGATTGGGGCAGCACAAAGAAATTATAACCACGTTACTCCATCATAAGTGTCTTTAAAAGGGTCTTCCAGTATCTCTAGCTACAGATTTCCCCTGGGAAGAACAAAGTCGGAAATCTTTGCCACAACAATTAGATATGATGAACTGTAGTAATGACAAACTATACTTCAAATTCATGGCTTATAATTAGTCAGTTGTGACTCACAAGACTAAGTGTAGCTACTAAGTGTAACAAGAGACTCAGGCATTAGAGTGTCTCTTTTTTAGATGTCTTAACACTTAATAGCGTCTGCAGCCCTGCAGGAGATTTTTAGGTTTCTCCACAAAATATGCAGAAAACTTACAGAAGCCAATAATTCAAATGAAAAATTATTTAAGATGGCTTCAAGGACTTAGCTCTTCGACTGCTTAGAAACTCAGAAGACTCAGCCTGGCCTCACATTTTGTGTGTGAAGAACACCCTTATGCATGCCATCCCTTTAGCACATAACAATAGAAAAGAACTTCCTAGTATTGTCATTTTAATTACACATTGCTACATATACTATGAATTTTTGAAAGATCATTTTTGTCTCCTGACATTGGTTTTTAGAGCTGGCTGAATTTTAAATTAATAAAACAGACTTTTTTTAAATAAATGTATATTAAATAAAGGCAAGTTCTGTCAAAGTAATGAAATCTTTAATAAGACCTAAAAGGAAGATTTTCAAATAAATTTGTCAGCTTTAAAAGTTCTTTCAAATGGTAACAAAAAAAGATGAATGTCCAGGGGAGAGATAAACCAAAGAAGTATATACTTTTAACAAGTATCATTGATGAAACTGGTATCTGAACAAAAGCTTTATGACTCAGACTGCAGCATATTGTGGTTTTTGGATGGTAGGCACGTGCAAATCATGTCTTCCAAAAGAGGATATACAGTAATAACAGTACAATTAAATTCTAAGTTTTGAGAACAAATTAACTTGAATTATCAACCCATCTAACAAGTATTCTTGGGCATAATTTAAGTACCATAGAGAAGTCACTTCTTTTTCAAGGGGTTGGCTTATTTTCTTTTCTTGAAAGAGATTCCATTATTTTAACATTTTGCATTCAATGAATAATGGATTCAAGATAGTTATAAATAATAGACAATTAAATTATGAATATAAGAAATGTGATATTAACAAAACACAAGGCACTCATTCTAAAGAAAACTGTTAAATGTCAAAGTTCCATTAAGAATGCAATCATGGTACTGATTAGACTTACAGAAGAAAAGTTGTGCAAAGCCAGCCATCTTTTTTTTTTTTTTCCTAATATCTGTTGCTTTAGGTCTAACTCAAGCCTATAGAAAATAAAACTATTCAGGGTTTAGTGACTTTTCCCTTCCCACCCTTGGAATTGTTCCTTTTTATGTTTATAGACAATGATACCTTTTAAAAAAGTTGTATATATTAGAATATGTTCTCTGCCTCTATCTGCTAAAATCCACATGTATTAAGGCCAATCAAGACTATCCTGACCAACATTCTGGTACAGATTTATAAAGGAGAAAAATACTAAAATCTATGTTTTCTGGGACTAATAAATCCATTTTAACAAACTTTCATTAGTAGCCCAATCTCTGGCCTAGCTTCCTAAATTTCAACAAAGAAGGAAGAATTGCAAAATATAAATAGCTCATAACTAAATATCACTTACTTTTTCTAATAGAGCACTGCAAATACTAATTTGTATAAAGTGCTCCAAAGGGGAAGAGGAGTGTCACACAACACAAATTTTGGTGAGGTCACTCAGTTTTAATTGAGTAAATAGAAAGAGAAAGCTTTCATCCAGATTTTTCTTCGTCTACCCAACTGAGTCAATTATCTCCCTTAACCCACATGCAGTACTTCCTTTAAAACTTTATCAACACCTTCTGTTTTAAAAAAACACAAACTAAAAAGAGCCTAATCTAAACAAAACCACCAGAACTGCCTTTTCACATCACTTTTTCTCATTTATTCAGACACAGACCTGTATGTAAAGAAGCACCAAAGTCATTGCGATGCCACTGACTTTTACTCCAAGCCCACATGGACGATTTACTTTCATCAAGCGCTGCAAGTTGTGGTGTGGGGGGTGTCATGGGGTCTACAGAACAGGGCACTGCCCAGCAACCCTGGGCATGGCAGGCTAGGGATCTTTTGGAGCAGCCAGGAAGCAAGGCTTACCAGGCAAACTTACAGCCATGACATGCCTCTCATATACCAAGTCAGGACCAGATCCAAAAAACAATAAGGAAAGTAAGGTCATACTTGACCAGCACTGTTAAGAGATACAGTGCTGATGCAGAACAGTTTTAGTTGGGACCCAAGTGTGAGAACTCACCTCAAAAAGAGTGTTACTCTCAGAATCTTGTTAATGGGCAAGGGAAATATTGCACACACACAGATATGTAAGTAAAGCTAAAACAAGTTAAACAAACACATTTGGCCGATTAGAGAAATTACTGTCATAAAACAAGTAAAACAAAGCTACAGATCAGGAAATATAAAGACAAAACTGGTCTGACATGTCTCAATCTAGAGGTCTTAGGTATGTTTGGTCTTAAGATTTCAGCCAATGGAAAAAAGAGAGAATGCAGAAATATTTACTAATCAGCCCATTCCAGGGAAAGTGGGAGAGAAGAAAGACAAAGGATTAAATAATCCTTCTAGTACCTAGGAGATGTTAAAACATGCACAAAACCTGGCATTAGTGCAATCAAGACATTTGTAACAAGCCTAATTTCCTTTTACTGGTGAGATTATTGTTCTTGTAGGAAGGCTGTATGTGTATTACATACTTTTTTCAAAAAGTCTTTTGTATAGTCTTGTATAACATTCTCATAAGTAAAATAACAAAATATGGGGAAGATGAAATAATGTGTGACTGAGTCCCTAGCTGAACAAAAAGGAGAGAATATTAAAAGGATGTCTATTTCTGGAATATGGGGTTATATTTGTTAAGTTATACTGCCTTTGGGTTTTCGGTCTTACAATCTAGGAAATGGACCAGATACATAATAAATCATACTTGTTATACCTGACTAGTAAGGGTAGTGTGTTCTTTTGGAATGGATCATGGGCTGAATAGAATAACGGAATCACTAAGATCAGAAAAAACCTACAAAGTCAGAGTCCAGCCTTTGAACGAACACCAGCATGTCAACTAGACCACATCACTAGATGCCATATTCAGTTGTTTCTTGAAAAAAAGTTTTGTTTACCCCCTTACCCCTTTGTTTACCCCTTGACAACTGTGTCAGAAAGTTACTTTCTACACCCTCCAGGAGCTTCCTGCACTGCCTCCTCTTTGCTGTGTTGGGTTTCCAGCAGACATACAGCAAGTTAAAGTCTCTGACAAGAACAAGCAATCACAGAGCATCAGCCAGCCACTGAAGTATAGCCACAGAATGCTTCACCTCCCTCTTCAGCCTGGTTGAATGGGTTGAATGCTCTACATAAGACTCCCACCAGGATATTGGCCTTGTTAGCCTTTCCCCAGGTTCCTACCCATAGGCACTCAACCTTCTAATCACAGTCCTCGACCTCTATACAGCTGAAATACTCTCTAACAAATAGGGAATATTTTGTATTTGAGGAAATGTTTGTGCTATGGAAAATTAAAATTGCTATGAATTCAGGCAAAACTATGGATTTTGAAAGAAGTTGACATGAAAAGATAAGACTATATCCAAAATGAGATAATATATATTTGGGGAATAGGCCACTCCACTTAATGTGGGTAGGTCTCAGCTGGAATTTTTTGGGCTGCTGCCCAAAATTGAATATGAAATTGAATTTCAGAATTCATCATATTGAAGGAAGTCAAAAGGAGAACAAGAGAGGGAAGATGTTTTGAAAATATTAACAATAAGGCAAACAACTCCAAATTTTAGTAAGAAAATACAATTTTTCTAGTAATTGAAAATCTATGGTAGGATTTAGTTGCTTAAATATTAATGTCTAGAGCCAATTAAAACAGCCCACATGTCCTGCTTAGCTTCCAGTAGCTCTCTTATAAGAACACGCATTTTCTGTAGTCCCATATCTGTTAACTTCATAAGGAAATCCTAAATGCTTTAGAGGATTACAAATGACACAGCTGTTCATCATTTGGACACCTGTGTGTCTCTCCAGTTCAAAAAATTACATGAAGAATACAAAATTTTGAAGTAGTTTGCAATCATAAATACTTCAATGACAAAGACAGGAAAAATAAAGCTATGAAAACAGCTTAGAATCAGTACTTCTGAATTCTATTAAATAGAAGTTTGTTTTTTTGGTTTTTCTTTTTTTGAATGAATGTTTTTTACCTTTTATTTTTCTAAAGATGCCTTTATGCAAGAATCTTTGAGTGGTTCAAATACTCTTTAGTTGTCCAGGTGCTCTTAATCCTGCCTGGAACCAAATAACAAATTCAGTGATTTATTGCAAATTTTCTATATATTTTAGTCTGTGATTTCCGTCTGTAAATTAATCTTATATAACTGACTGATTAAAGTTTAATATTTTCATGGCCATCTCATAAAAATGACTGCTGAGCTTTCAGCAGTTCTGAATTTAAAATCAGTGCAAAATATTTCCTCAAAAAATTACTTCTAAAACAGAGTATGAAAGAGCATGAAGTACACACCTGACAAGCATCACACTTTAAATGCTATCGTGCTGAGAAAAAAGCATATCCTGTTTTAAAATATATACTTCTGATTGTTTAGCAAGAGTAGGATTTAAGTAGCAAGTTTTAAGTCTAAGATGTCTTACATATATGTCCAATTATGCTGAGAATAGAAGGGAGTCAGATTTTATATAAATAAATGCATTTGAAGAGAGCAATAAAAAACTGGAGGGGTGGGGGTGCTGGGAGGCAAAACAAAATAAATGAACTTCAGGCAGTCATTCTTTTTCCAGTGCTTTTCACGATTCTTATCAGGAAGCATAGCCCCAAATCTTGCTGCAACAGCTTTTGTTCAAATGGTAATGTTATTTTTATTTCAAATTAATGGCATCTGGGTGCAGTAATTCTTCAGGTAAGTTTTCCTGAAATGTCTTTTGTAACTTTTGTTTTTATTTGTAACACAAATTGTGGTATGGGAAGTGGGAAATTTTTCATGTTTTTGTACAATAAGATAAAACTAATTTTGGATTTCAATAATTTCAGAGAATGTGAAACTTCCCTGGCTGTGGAAACACCTAAGCTAAATTGAACTAGGAGTTGAGGGGGAAACCTGATTCATTGCTTGGTAGCAGTGAATATAGTTTGCACTAACTATAGGTTAGGGAATGCTAGAATAAATCTGCCTGCAGCCTTCCACCGAATTTAGTGAAACACTGATTGAATTGACTGTCACGGTATTTTTCTTATTGACTTTATTATGAAGAGTTATCCCACAATATACTGAAAGATTCTCTGTCACTGATGTGTATTGCACATGTAATATTTCTGTGAAATTGTCTTGTTAATATATTACATTACTAAGAGGACCTGCGGAAAGCACCTGTGCATGCTCTGGGGAACATAGTTCTAATTCCCATCTCAACAATCTAGAGGAGAGGATTTTCCCAGCAAGCAGTCTTTTATGGAGAAGAGTCCAAGAACTTTGTAGAGAGTGACATTGGAATACATAGAAAACAAATGTTGGATTCGCTTACAGTTTTTCTAAGTTATTTGCTTATTCTGTATACTAGAATCATCTAAGACTTATACAATATATTATGAGTTGTACAAAACAAGGATCCTACCTGGAGAAGAAAGCTTCCCAGAAACTGATCTTCAACTCTTGTCTTGACTTCAGAACTATATTTGTCCTCAGAAACAAAATTTCCAAGATTAGACACCAAATCAAAGCTGACCATAGCTGAGTAGCCTATGCAAATGTGTCGTTGCTTATAAACATGTAAATTACTGGCACAGAATTAAAAAATCACCACACACCAGAATAAGATCACAAAAAAAAAGGTGCTGAAATTCTCCTAGCGATGATTAGGCTTTCACCTAAATTTCTCAAAAAAAAAAAATCCTCAGTTTCTTTTGCTTCTCAGTATTTGCACTCAATAAAAAACTAAATTTAAAAAAAACATCAAAACAGACAGGCTTTAAAAGATTGGGCTGGAAAGTAAAACAACATCATCAGATTTCCAAAATCATAAAATCTAGAGGTAATAATTTCATGGATCATGGTAATTCATCTCATCTTTCTCCTTTAAAAGAATTTTGCTATCAACTATTTTCTTTCTCCCAGTCAGATTAACATATCTTGTAACATCCACAGCATTTATTCTAAAACTTGTTCTTTGCTTTTGAAGTTTCTTTTTCCCATGGCAGATGAGCTTATGGATCCAAAAGCTTCCATCTTCTCTCAAGCTATACTAATTGATCTAAAAAAGATACTTTATCTTCCTACAAACCTTACCTAATTTGTATCCTTACACTGTCACAGCTGCAATCAATATAATCGACTTAACACCTAAGTTATGGTAACATTAAGTGAATGATCATAATGTCTTTTTTAATGCATTTAGCTAAAGTTTAAACACTTTTTACTTTTCTGGTTATATCTGTCTCCAGTAGTCCTAAGACATTAATTCCTGTTATATAAACTATAGTAGTCAACCTTTTTAATAATTTTCCCAAAACCATTTCTTCAGATGAAGAAACCCACTGATTTCTGAGTTTAGATCAGTGATAGATGAGAAGTGTCAGGTATTTGCTCAAGTTTACCTAAAAACCCTCTGGACAAAAGCACAGTGCAAGGCTCTTAAACCTTGACAGTTCTTCTAACCTGTAGAAATATCCTTTTGCTCACTTAAAAACGTGGATAAAAAAGAGACAAAATCAATCTTATGTCCAACAAATGTTTTTCTAGTGTAGTCGATATTCTGATTCAGACTTACATTTCATTTTAAATTCTATCTAGATCACACTTTAGGTTAAATTAACGTGGTACAATTATACTGCGAGAATTTCTTGGCCATGATTTTTCTCATATTGTACCTGGCCTATTTTTCTAACAGGAAAATTACATCAGGGATTCAGTTATGCTCACAGAATTTTATTGCTTTGCTTGAATTTGGGCCAAATCTGGGAAGCAAGATATATGCAAATGGTTCAACTTTGCTCCTATGTACAAATGTGAAGTTCCTTGCAGTTCACATTTCTCAGCCAAAACAGAAAACCTTTTGCAATTTAAAAACTACACCAAAGAGATTTTATTTTTGAATATATATATGAACAGCATTCATCTATGAGGAGTCTACCAATTAAATCACAGTAAGACACAAAAAACCTGGAAAACCAATGAATTCAGTTAAATAAAAATATTGCATTTTTCAAGTTGCAAATCCCAAATTTGAACCCATGTTTCTGCAGAGAGAGTGTATCAGAAATGGCAACTACTCCAGAATTAAAAATTCTTTCATAAGATTAGCATGCTAAGTTGTTTTTTTTTTCAAACCCCTCACTCTAGGCTCCTTATTGGTTCATAAATCTTGATGAGCCTTGTAAATCTCATATTTTCAGTAATGGTGACTGTACTGACAGGAAAATTATCCATATATTCTGACCAGATGATGACTATAAAACAATGTAAGGATATTGCAGAGAAGTAAAAAATAAAAGCAAATATCTGTAGGACTTACCTATACTCACTGTACAGCCCTGCAGTTTACAACAGCCCTATTAAAGTATAATTTTAAAATAATAATTAATAGAAAAAGCCCATCCATGACTCTTAAGTAGATAAAAACTCAGAATCTGATTTTTTACACCTAGTTTAGTCAGCTAATAAAACAAAAATGAAGCTTTTAATTTATTTCTTAGGTCAAGCCATGAAATTTCCTGAGTTTTTCAACTAAAGGGGAAATTATACAAATCTGAGTGACTTTAAAAAAAAAATGTTACATTAACTAGCACTTTTTGGTTTGATTTTTTTGCAGTTTAATGGTTGTTGCTTTTCATCAAGCTAATAAGGGTACTATAAATAGTTTCAAAACAGCAGAAATTAAGTAATGTTGCTGAAAGATGCAAGTCTTATAAATAATCCAGAAAAATAACAAAAATTGATTTATTGTCCTTGCTTTCCTCCTTCCACAACTCAGAAGCCACTGCAAATCTCTGGGCAACTCATTACCATATTCCTAAACAGAAGCAAAGTAACTAAGCTAATAACGTGGTTTTTCTGCTTCAATATTTCTGAAATACAAAGTTATCCAAAGACTGCTACTCAGAGAAATTCTTCTCTTTAAAAAGCATAGCTTAAGGGGTTGAAATACTTTTGCTTCTTAGTAGTTAGGATTTCTGTCTGAAACTTGAAACTGTTTGCAGCAAAACTCCAACTTCTTTATTCCAGATGGTCAGTTATAGAACTTAATTTACAAAAACATTTTGGTTGCCGTGTTAATTAAGATTCAAAAGTGGTCTTTAAATGGGGATGTTGTTCTGGTTTTCTCCCTGTCTTATAGATTTGAGCCTTATAGTGATTAAAAAAAAAAAAAAGAAAGAAAAAAATTTAAGCCAGTAAAATAGTTTCCATTGCAATCAATCAGTGAGATTTTGAACCAGGGCCATTTATGCAAATGATAAAAAACTGAGTGAGCCATTTGCAATGCATAATTTAGCTAAAAATGTTAACCTCTCCTTCTGTTCAAGGCTTATCCACAAGCAGATCACAGACTCCTTGAATTTATTTCTATTTAGACATGCTTTCTGGGAAGAAAAAAGAAATGAATCTGGTAGTTTTATAATCACAAATATTCATGAGTATTTGGCAACATTTATTTATAGTTGTGTCTGGTAGTAAGTACAGATTTATTTATTATTTGTATTTCTAATTCAAATCATGGGGTTAAAAATATTTGCGGCTAAAATTTCACAGCATTTTCTTTCTTAACAGGGAAAGTAGGACCTCTTTGTCTTATTCTTAATATTTTTAATATTTTCAGAACCAGATTCCAAATAGTTGCTCTGTTTGATACCTTAAAGAGCTTTCAGATAGGGCATTTTTCAAACTGCCTGTACTTCAAGTCTTCCTATTTTGACAACATAAGACCCTATGAACATATGATCTAATTCTGTTTAAAGTGTTGTGTCTGGCTTGCCTTTGTGAGAGGTCGTAGGGAGAGAACTGTAAGCTCATTGCAGACAGAGGAAAACTTGCCAACCATGCACAGACCCTACTGGGAGCCCTGTGACCATGTTAGCACACAGTAAATGTTAATGTCATAAAGCCTTTCTCTCAGCTTTCATTTCTAACAGACTGGGCAGCACAGTGCTGCAGCCTCCTGCTGTTGGGTCTGTAATACTTGGTGAGCTTACATCTGGTCATGTCATGAAGAAAGTGTAGCACATCTGCAAAAGAGGCAGCACTGACACTCTAGAAGCCCACTTGCTAATAGAACAGATGACGTGGATTGAATAATAAAATATGAGTGCACCGTTTCAATAGTTTTCTTCCATAAATGCAGGAGACAGGAAGTGCAAGTGCAACCCAGTAGGTAGGATTCTGTCATGTGAGAAGAGTACTACATTCCTATCACAATGACAACTGCAGAAAATGACAGTGAAACAACTATTCTTTGTAAATTATAAACATATTCTGCCATGGAATATTTGTAATTAGCTGATATTGTGATTTAGAATAAGCACTGTCTTAAATTTAGGAGAATTTTACTGCAAGAAAGAAATGTAGATGTTCTTACATTTATTGGAATGAAAATTGTACTGCTAATAAAGAAAACAGTATATAAAAGAAATAGAAAAACAAAATAATAGAAACACCAATTACAGCTAGGAAATTATGGAGATTTTCCTCAACATAATTAACTAAGCACCATAAGACATGGATTGGCTGTTACCAATAAACAATAAAATATTACCATAAAAAGTTTAAAATAGAAAAAATACCAGTACATTTTAAGCACCCATTTTAGATTTAGCTCTTTTAAGGGCAAAATGTTTCCTCTGCAGCTAATTCAGCATCCCCATTCCCTGACTGGTATTTTCTTGGGTTCCAGTCTATATCACACCAACAAGGCTTAAATTAGTGAAAATATGAATATGCTACCATGAAAAAGATCCCAAATGAAGCATGTTTTAGTCTTGTTAGACTAAGCCATTTGGATTTATTGTATTCCATTGAAATATTTTAAATCTCAAAAATCTCTTCTATGTTCATTCCAAATGGAGCTAGCCAAAGAAGAGTCATGGCCAAATTGTTTTATTTTACTAAAATTGCTTAGTTTACCCACTGGTTCCAGTTCTCTTGTTGTTTAAGGCAGGAACAGGAGTGTTTCTTAGTAAATATTCACACTCCCTTAATCATCAGAGGAAGCAAAAGTTTTGTCAGTTTCGTGTCACTTTTGTTCCTGAAAAACAACACAGATTCTAATAGCATATGCCACAAAGTATAAACTTTTTCACTTTCTCATAGTTTTATATACTATATATTTTTTTTTCTTTTTTCTTTTCTTTTTTTTTTTTTTTTTTTTTTTTTTTTTTTTTTTTTTTTTTTTTATTATTATTCATACAGCTTTACTTCCCATAAGAAATAATCTCCAAACCTTGGGAAGGAACTGAGAATATTTTCCAGGTGCTGGGAATCTAAAGGATTTTCATTTGGTGAACCATAGCAATGCTTTCCCTTTCAATGTTTGTGTGAATTGTCAGGAAAACAAATTTACCCCTGTAAGACAGCATGTATGATCAGTTGCTGCTTATGGATGCAGAATTGTAGAATGAAGACTGAATGGGAATAAAAAGAAATGGGGGAGAGAAAGGAGGTGTCCTGTACACAGTGGCATTTCAGGGAAAAAAGAACCTCCATTTGACCTGAGGACTGAGTCTTAATGAATTTTGATTTTTATATTAAGGTAAACATAAAAGATTACTTCTACTGGGGATAGGATACTGAGCAAACTAATTCAGTTCCTGTAGTGAGACTCATAAGAATTGAATGCATCTTTAACTTAATTATTTGATTGCCAAATGTATTAACTGGATGGACTGTGATTTAATTCACTGCCACATCTGAGCTTCATTTTCTAATTACAATATCTAAGTTTTTTACATTAATAATTGACACTGGTTAGAATATGTGGCAATGCCCTTAACTTTTTTAATTTGTTTTACAGTCCTTTATAAAATCTACAAAGGTGCATATAAAAGCAGATTAAAATGAGAGATTAGTAACTTGCACTGACAGTCTTGAAAACTTCCTGAAGTACATACTTTTGCCACATCAAGTAATTGATTCTCTCCTGGAAAATGATAAACAGATTTCCCAGCAGAAAGACAAGAAGCAAAGAGGTGCCCTTTCTTTCCCAGGGGCAAAGAGAATGCAAGGGTTTTGCCAGGCTGTCTCTGACTCAAGGGTGCAAGTTTCTTTCTACCCATAATATGATATCACTTCCACTTCATTTGCAGACTTTAAATAAGGACACCCTATGCATATATCAACTTCAGCACACTGGCCATAAGAGAAAAGCCATGATTTTAGACAGTTATTAACTCATAAACACAATAACAATTTGAATATAGTAGAAAAAATATATAAAACTCCGTATATAAATAAAATAATTTGTAAATTTGCCTGTGGCAATTTGCGTAAAGATCATGTAAAAAGGAGAAACTAAATTATGCAAGCTTTCTTCTTGGTTAGAATATGTTGTCAATATTCAAATAACATGAAAGTTTCTTTTGGGATTTTTGAGAAGTTCTTATTTTTGCTCTAAAATCTTGTATGGTAGAACAAATGTCAGAGCTAAAAACACAGTAAAAAGCTTCGTGCTTGAATTGTCATTTTATTCTTTTGTGCAGAGATTGAATGTAAGTGTCCATATTTTAGTCAGTGATGTCAACAAAAATGACATATAAATGAAACAACTTACACCTGAGGTTTTTGTGCATTTGACAAGCTATAATGGAATTGTTTGCAAAGTTTTATTGAAGTTCCTACTTCCATTTATCTTTGTTAGCATAGCTACAGAAATATGCTTTATAATATTCCTGTATAAATTAAACTAACTATAACAGAATTAGACAAGGAGAGGAAAAGACAATAGTGTATTTTATGCTTAAGTAAAAATGCTTTTGTAGGAAAATGTTTATATTTATATAAAAATAGATTATTATAGATTATTGGTTTGATTTTTGTAACAATTAGATTTGGTTTATTAAACAATGCCTAAAACAATGCCTAAAACTTCCAAGAACCTCTGATCAAGGATGTTGAATAATTTGTTTGCTCTCTTTCATCAAGAGGGGAATTTCCAAGCATTAGTGAACTTTAACCCAAATGCTTCTTCATAACTGACAGGGTAGATTATTATTCCTAATGGGTTTTTTTCACTTTTGTTTTATGATGCATGATCAAAAAGTGAAATCTAAAGTTGTGCTTAATGAGCCACTAAGTTCTTACAAGATGCTAAGCACTAATTCTCAATCCACTGCAATGTTTAGCTTGTGCATGAAGGTAAACATGCAATAGCCCTCCAAAGTAAGTTGAAATAAAATACTTCCATCCATATGTTCCCACCAAATAAGCTAACTAGAAATTATCAGGACTAAATGTCCCACCTTGAATTCAATTGCATAGTCATATCCCTATTTTATATCAACTTTTATAAGACTCCAAAGTTCCTGTGACCTTGCAGATAGTGATCAACTTGAAAAATACCATAAAACAGGAAATTCACAATATTAATGATTTTAATGTGTAAGCACAGCAAAAATAGCCAAAAGAAAAAAAATCTTGGAGAATTATACGAGTTTTCTAAGAAATAGCAAACTAATTGTTTCTGTTCATTTGAAGTCTAACTGTAAGAATATTTATGTACCTGCTTTCAAAATGACACAAACTAAATTATATAGAAAAACAGAATATCCAAAATGTCCCAGTACATATTAAACAATAGGTTTCTAATGAATCTAGAAGTTTAAGACAACTATAAGTGAAGAATACATTGCAGTAATGAATTGGACATCCTTGTAAAGAGAGAACAGCCTCGACCACTTAACATTTCATAACTCATTACTGACTACTGTCCATTGCCTCACACCACCTTCTCCCCATATTTAAACCTCTGAATGCCTGAAGAAAACTACTCATGCCTTGACTCCAGAAATTAGACTGAAATATTTAATGAAGTGAAATTGGCTTACTTAAAATACATTTAATATTTGCTTCACTTTTTTTCTGAAAATTGACTTCTTTATCCATGTGAAAATCATGTAATGGTGTGGGATACGCATCACTAGACATCATGGTGTGGATAAGACCTTACCTAAATGGCAAGAAAGCCAAAAGAAGATGGGCAAAACATAATCAATAGTCCAGAAAGCAACTACAACATTTTTTCAAGATAAATGTTTTAATGATTCACTTTACCCTGCCAGTGCCAAACTAGATAAAAATACCTATGTTAAAGAGAATCAAAATGTATATCGTATAAGCCAAACATTTTTAAAGCTCTAGTCAAAATTTTAACTAAACATATTTGATTGTTTTGTAATACAGAAGAACTAACTATAATTGCCGCTTTAATTTTCAAGCATTTAATATTATTTCTCTTAGATTAAGTCTGCCCATTGATGTTAATAAAATCATAATATCATCTTTTGTGGTTAGTTGACTGCATGCTGAATATTTTCCCTTAAGTATTTTCTAGTTCTCTTTCTATCCAGTCTTGCCTCACAAGGCTGTGCTTTATAACAAAACCTCCTTCCCAAGTTAAAATACGGCACCTTCCACAGAGGAAGCTACAGCATTTAAGAGGAAGTAGAAAGAGGAGGATGTCCTTTTATACAAAACTTCTGAATTCAGAGCTGTTCATCTGAGTTTGGGTGAGAGACCTCCATTGGGTGGGGAAAGAAGAAACTTTCCATTCTTTTTTGAATTTTTTTAAAATAAATTAGCATTTTTAATTTAATAAGTTGGCATTCTGGACAAATTAAGTTAAAATGAAAATACAGAAGCCTGAAAACAAAACAAATAAATCAGGAAATGTTCATAGAACACAAAACCACAGCAAAAAGGCTATATAGATATTTCATAATTTCTCCACAGTCATTCTAGTCCTGCAGTCTGATTTGGTTACATCACTGCTAGTAAAAAGAAGGTTTTTAAGAATATAAACACAGATCTTTATCCTTTTATATTACTTTAAATATATTAGAAGCAAAAATATATTTTTTCTTCTACCTCCTTTCATTTCTACAATAGTTACTGTTTAAAATGTGGATTGATATGAATTCATCACTGGAAAAGCTTTTGGTAACAGTACTAAAAATTCCCTGTACCATCCTCTCCTTTACTGTTGGTACAGACCTGTCAGGTGTTGAAACAAACCTGGTTACTGGAAATTCAGTTCCTTTGTAGCCAAAGGGAATTTTTCCACAAGGTTTCACAAGTTCATAATTCCACCTTATAAATTGAATCAAACATTTATGAAAGCCTTTAGAAATTTCAACTCTTTCTCATGCTTCTGGGATCCAGAAAATGCAAGAATATGCACAGCAGGAATTCAGCTCTCTTTATTTGAAAGAGCTTGAATCTGTTTACTTTTACAAAATGCCAGATATACCTGAATTTTCTTTTAGGTATGTGCTTCTTCTGATTGCTATTGTCTCCTTTTGTGTTATGCTTTTCTTCAGAAAACAGTTACTAGTGAATATCTTTAGTATTTGAATATCAGGTTGACATGAGCTTTATATTTCAAGACACAATTTCTATAAAATTTATAAGTGTGTTCATCATGGCAGCAGTGCTTCATTGCAGGGGATAACTCATTATTATGTGCACAAATAATGTATAAAAGATTTGTCTGAGGATTCATACATCCAGTTGCGAGTCTGGAGAAACCAAAATTCTCCTGCTGTGAGATACAGAACAGGGCAACTTAGACACTATTTTCAGTCTGCAATGGGTTGTTGTGCTGGTTGTCCAACCAGCTTGCCTGAATTTTTTGAGTGATTGTACTCCTATGGGTGCCTTTCCTACAGTCACACATGCTGCAGAGGCAGGAAAAATAAATGCTTCACATTTGTTACAGTGATAAGCCTGATACTTTAACTTGGTACAGTTTCTCATATCACTTTCTCCCCACTTACTACTCTAATCTGTTTCAGACTGCAGCACTGGCTACGCTAACTAGTCCTTCTCCTCAAAGTTTGTTCACAATCATGGGAAGTTATGAAAATTATTTGAAATTATTTTCAGGTTTCCCTCAGTGTCTGTATCAAATGAGTCCTAACACATGATAGATGTGTATTTCCTCTTCAAATACTAGTATTTAATAAAATGCAATGTAATATAAAGCAGGATTTTTTAAACTGTATTTGTTATTGACATCAAAACTGTGTTTCTAAAGATGATACCCATCATTTAGCCCATGCATAATTTTTAAAGTTATAGCCTATGTTTCAACTCTGAAAATTGTCCATTCATTATGCCAGTTGTGTCTTACAACACAATAATTCTTTGTACTTGAAGATCACTTAGAAAGTTTCTTGTTAATACATACATAATTAGAATTTTTCTTTTAAGTGCAATACTTGTTAGTAAATTAAATATAGGTTAATTGTTCAAAGTTAAATTTCACCTTTAAGAAAAGCTTTTCCAAACCGAAAAGCTAATTTGAGCAAAATGTTCCTAGTTTTCATCCAAAGTAAGGTTCATGTCCAGCACATTTCTGAAGCTATTACCCTCAGATTTAATTAAAATATAGGCCACTGAATTTATAATTTATTAACAAACTGCCACTTAAATCTTTTTCTTCCCCATTACCAAGAGCAATACTGAATCTTTTTCTTCTGCTGTTGTTATGTCTTATAGCATTTTAGCTAACTAATTGAATTACATCATAACACCACCCTCAACTTTGGCAATACAGTAGGGAATCTAGTCTGAGTAAAGATGTATCCTCAAACGGTGTGATTCCTATTATCTTATTTTCATTGACATCAGTAAAATGAATTCAAGCAGTTGAGAATTGAATATTTGCCAGTATTCTATCTCAGTTCACATTCACTAATAAAAGTCATTGTGCTAGAGATATTACTTTCATCTTCTCCAAAATCTTTGGCAAGATTATCATCACGTTTATTAATACCGAAAGCTAAATTTTAGTTTTTTCTAATGGGGTGCATGAAAGATTAAAGACAATTTGCAGGATAACTTGTATTATTGTCTGAAGCACTAGGACTTCAACAAAAAATTGATATCATATTTAATAGGGAAAATCCTATTTTAGCTCTCTTCAGCACTTTACTTGAAGTTCCCATTAACCTTAACAGCGCCACCAGAAAAATTTTTGATTGAATGAAATATTCTTAGGACAGAACAGGCTAGATTTGGATATGATGAATCCCATGAGTAGTGTTAGCAGGTTCTAAAGGTCTGACAGAACTAATACATCAACAGATTCTATACAGCAGAGAGAGCCTGACTGGCATACAAAATACAGAGAAACCTTTGTCGACATTAAATCCTCTCCCAACATCTTCTGATCTTCTGTTACATTATCTTTTTTTTTTTTTGTCTCTCTCCAAAAATAGTTCAAGATCCCTGCATAAACCCACTATAAATCCAGAATGTGTCAAAATTCCTGAGCAAAACTCTGTCAAAATTGGGCTTAGCTTTCGCATGCAGACACCTGTGATGTCAAGCAGACACTTGGAGGGGTACTGGGCTAGCAAGTTTCCATAAATTTTCCATAATTTTATGTGGACCAGTTTTTAGGGGATGAGGTACTTTCTGATTTTGGTTAATGTTTTTATCCTTTGGGAAGTTGTTTCCCTGTATATTGGCTATTAGTTAGGTGGCTATTCAGAGACAGCACAGGTGTGGTGTGCCCTTCTGTTATATGGTGACTACACGCTGAAGTTTTTGTGATAATTATGAAGTGAAAACCACCTTCAACATAGAATTACTTCATCCAGACACAAGGAAATTACTTTAGTCATAGTCATAGCTGAAATGGAATGATTGTAGAAAAGTTGAGCACTAGGGAAGCAGAAATTCAACAGCCTCCTAAATGTCCAGAAATGATAAAGACAATTTAAAAAGAAAAAACACATGACAGATTGTCTGCAGTGTGAACTTAACTTTAGTTTCGTAGCTTGAATTGATAACTTAGGAGGATGAATTTAGGAGGCTGGATCAAAGCTGAAATTACTCTTATTTCCTTGAGAGGAAAAATAAAAGTATATCATTAAGAATTAAAATCCCTCATTTGGATGTCATAGAACATAATTAAGAATTTATGTCTAGTGATGCATCAGTGGAGAATTACATTATTTTTTATCAAGGTGCAGAGTTAAAACAACTGACCATACTGAGGCATACTGTCTTAAAGACACATTTTCTCACTTGAAATTCCCAGTTTTTTTCCAGATAGATTTTCAGTGGTTAACAGACATGTAGGAGTTATAGTCAGCATTGTCTCTTAAGTGACATTTTTTTTACAATCTTAGACAGTGAGAATTATAATTCCACTGTAATTTCTACAGATATTCTATTACAGTTTAACTATTTTTTAAGACTGAAAAAATATTTAAAAGCAAACATCAGAAATAAAGATCTTTTTTCAAATGTGGATCATCCATATTTCTGAGAGAGAAGTCATGAAAAATAAAAAAGTTAACCTAATTATACTTTTCTCATAAATTACCAGTGAAGAAAAAGCTTCTTAAGGGAAGAAAATATTAAAACATACAGTTAATTTTCAAACTAGCTTTTATTTCTATTTTTCTTCCATTTTCTACATCATGTCCTTTTTATGATAGTGGCACTTAAAGCTAAACAAGGGCTATTTTCTACAGGTTTTCTACTACAGCAACAGAGTAGCATGCATATCCCCTCTGACCAATTTGGTGTTTTGAATATGTACATAAAATGTTGCCAACAATTTTGTCAAATATACTGAGTATTAGCAATACTTCTTTTTAAGTTATTTTTCATCCTGAATTTATCTTAATTGGCTGAATGCTCAGATGTTTTACAACTGCATTCAGTACGAGGCAACATGGCAGAGACAGTGACTGGGACTGTTTATAATCTGATAGTGTGAAAAAAAGTGCAAGAATTATTATTGAAGTCTTCATTATACCTTTGTTAAAAGAAATAGCAAGGTTTAAGGCATTCAAACAGAGATAACAACTGAAAAATTTACAAGGTGTTTTACGAAGATTTGATTTGTAAACACTTTTCCCTGCTAACTTTGCTGATCATTCTATTGCAAAGATTTTTGCTGTGACCTCCTTTATTTTGTTAGAGATCAAAAATCATGTACATTAGTGTATTCAGGTGCAAAAAGGTTGTGAAAATTAATTAGGTCCAATTGGTTTAAAAATGGGATACAGAAATGAATGTGATAATGACTGTCTGTGATGGTTTAGCACAGGTAGTTTTTTTTGGTTTTTAGTCTTTAGGGAAGTTGTAGCAAATACTGACAGCTTGTC
>JBBMKD010000216.1:34068094-34079468 GCA_037834095.1 Argya squamiceps
AAACTATTTGTTTACTTTAAGTTGGGCCTGTTTGTGCCTTTTTCTCCCAAAAAATCCTATCTCCCAGAGGGAAAAAAGAGAGTAAACCACTACACTTGATTAGGCGAACGTGAAACCACGACATCTGGTTAGAAAATTAATTTTTGCATTTAACAAATTATTTACAAGCATTTGACCTCCTCTATTTTCCCAACTCTAGAGTTTCTTCACTTTTTTTAAATACACTGATTTAAAATATAATACTGAGCAGATTATTTTTCTGAAACTGCATAACTGATTTATTAATCATTTACATTTGGATATTTGTCATTAGAGTCCTTGTGAAACTGCCATCAAACACCAGAAAAGCAGATCTCCTGTGTGAATAGATAAAATATGAATAGATCAAATACATTCTATGAATAATATTACAGCCAAATGGTAACTTTAAATAGGACAAACTATTCACAGATTGGGACATTCTGAAAATAAGGTTCTGTGATTTAAGTAACTTAAAAGTTTGTCAAAATTAAGATTTTTAAATTCTTAGATTATAAAGAAGAACACATCTATTCAGCAACTTTTTAAAATAGCCGTATAAATTCAATGTGAATAGTTTCAATGCAGAAGGAACATATTGAACACTACATTCATGAGGGAAAAACCTTTAAAATTAGATGCTTAAATTAGACTTCTTAATATTTGTTGGATATCAAGAGCAGAGATAGGAAAGTCAAAAAATTACATAGCTATCTAAGACATTTCCAGGGATTTTACACAATGCCCAAAAGGCATTTAATATCTTTCTGGTTCAAAGTGCTACCTAAGTCCTCTAACCATATTTAGAAATGTTATGCTTTAAAAAATGGCCTGTTATGCAAAGATGCAGCTCCTTCTACTGAAACTAAAACAATGGGTGTAGGATTTTAATTCTAAGCAGTAATTTATAAGATGGAATGTTAAACAATAATCACTCAACCAGCTTTAGCCACAAAATAATCTTTTCTCCCTCTTCTTTCCTACTTTTTTTTTTTTCCTGGCATTTCCCCATAAAACCATAAAACTGTCTCTTAAAAAAAAAAAAAGAAAAAGAAAAAGAAATGGGGCAGTAGGTGTTCAAAGGTATTATTAATGTTCCTGTCACAGTAGTTTCTTGTCCACTGGGAAATTGCTCATTTATGGTGAACCAGACCTCAACTACAGATGGAGGTTTATAAGTTAAAAAAAGTTCCTTTCTCAATAATAAAGAAAGAACGTTGAAATAATACATTAAAAATGTCACAGAGGCCACCGTAGATGACTAATGAGTGACTTCAAAAGGATGAGTGCGATGTTTAGTCTTATAAGATTATTTATTGACTGTACATTTACCTTTTGTCTGTTTTTGATTGACCTTTTTTGAAATATAAGAATTTCTCTCTGTCTGTCACCATGTTTATAAGGTTTTGGTGCTAAAGATTAATGGATGAAGATATACCACAAAAGATTTTTTTTTCTGTTTTCTTAATATATTTTAAAAAGGAAATAAGGCACTGCTGCCAATACTACGTCTATGCTGACAGTCTGCATACTTGCAGTTACTTGCAGTAATCAGTTTTCCTTTTTTATCACATACTTGGCATCTACAGACTTATTTTAAACAGAGAACTTGTTTTAAACAAAAATATTTCTACAAATAACAACTTGTGCTCTAAAATCTGCATTTTATAATTGCATTGATTAAATGTTTAGGTTGATTTAAATTAGACAACAATTATTTAACAAACTAATTCAATACAAGAAAGAAACAAACTAGAATAGTTAGAAATTGCATTAAGAATTGAAAGCAAAAACAAACCCATAACCTTGATCCTTCCTCTGACGGAACTAAGAAAAGACAGTTTCAAATTTTACTGTAATATCCAGAGAATAAAATATATTTGATATCTCAGGAACAGGCAAAAACTTGGTATTTAAGTGAGAGAAAATGACATTGAGCAGGAATTGGTGTGATTATACCTTTCTGATGACTCATAACCAATGAAGCAGTCTAATGCTCGTGAAGCAAAACTGGTGACTAAAGTGAGAAGAATGCAACTGGCAACATCAAGGAGGCAGTGAAGGAGAATATGCATCTCACACACATTAGCTCAGTGTCATCCTGGCCTGTGTCAGCAATAGTGTGTCCAGCAGGACCAGGGCAGTGATTGTCCCCCTGTACTCAAGCATTGCTGAGGTCACACCTCAAACCCTGTGTCCAGTTCTGGGCCCCTCCAATAAACAAAAGACACTGAGGGGGTGGAGTGTGTCCAGAGAAGGACAACAGAGCTGGGGAAGGGCAGTGGAGCACCAGTCATGAAGAGCAGCTGAGTGAGCTGAGGGTTGTTTAACCTGGAGAAAAGGAGGCTCAGAGGAGACTTTATTGCTCTCTACACCTGCCTGAAAGGAGATTGTAGAGAAATGGGGATTGGTCTCTTCTCCCAGGCAGCTGGTGACAGGACAAAAAATGGCCTCACATTGGGCCAGGGAAGATTGATGTCGGATCTTAGGAAAAATGTCTTCAATGAAAAGCTGGTCAGCCACTGGAATAGGCTGCCTAGGGCAGTGATGCAAACACCATCAAAAAATATTGAAAAAGCATGTAGATATGGCACTTGAATACATGTTGAAAACATGATTTTGAGGTGAACATGGCAGTCCCACGTTAATTGTTGGACTCAGTGACTTAAATGGTCTGTTCCAACCTCAATGATTTTATGCCTCTATGTGGTTTAGAGAAAAAAAGAGGAGAAAAATAAAAGAAAAAAGAGACATTTCAATGTTTTTGCAGAAAAAATATCTCTGGTAACTTATCAGACAAATCTGCTCACTGTGTATAGAGTTCTAGTAGGAGCCTAGTGAGTAAATTAAGAAAGAAATTTTCGTATCTAATGTGGAGAGGAATAAAATCTCAGGTAAAATCATTTTAGAAATACTTACAGAAGCACTTTACAAATTTGAGTTGGTAAAAAGTCAGAAAGAAAAAATGTACTGTTTACTGTGAGATTATCCAACTTTTAACATATAATTCAACCCCTTGAACTGTCCTGTTTTTATTTTTTTGTTTAGATTAGAATTTTTCACATAAGTACTGTCTCTCTGCTTCCAGAAACCATGATTTTATACTTTACATTTTTCTCAATTATTTGGTTCTCTATGGCAGGTTTTTTCTTTATTCTCTTTCCTCTTTATATGTCTCTTCAATTTCATCTTCTCTCCTCCCATCTCCTCTCCTGTCAATGTGTGGGCTTCTTCTCTTGCAAAATTGAAATAATTTGATTTATTCACATCTGCAATGACAGAGAATTTTTATGAATGGTTCCAGTGTCTCAGCTGACATAGAACGGCTTTTTAGCTCTAGCAATTTGTTTGTGTGTCTATGTCTTTATATTATTTTCTAAGCTTTTTTCAAATATTTTAAAAATATATTTTTAATATGCTGTAATTACATATGTTGTAATCTGTCTCGTATTGGAGGTATCAAACCATGCACTTTAGTTTTTTCATCAGCAGTCTCATATCAGGACAGTTTACATACCTGAGCTTCAACAAGAGCTTTATAAATCTTATTTCTCAGAGAGGTACCGTTACCACACTACTTTTCAGTCTCTGAACTGCCACATTTCTCTCTGTCTGCCTCAGTTTCCATGCTTCCCTTTTTCGTCCTCTCTCAGGGGACATCTACAAGGCTACATAGCTATCATAACTACCACTAGACCTCAAGTAACATTCACAGTGTGATCCCCAGAACCCTTCTGTGTCTTGGCGAGAGGGCTGGTTGCTTTTGTCTGCTCCGAGCACTGCTGAATTGTTCAGGTGTCTGCTCGCCACCATGAGCCACATGGAGCTTTTGTGTGTGTCAAATTAGCTTCCAATATTTCCATAGCAAGAATTTGGGCACTGATCTCCCAAACACTAACTGATCTTCTAAGACAGAGGATTCTCAGAAACAGAGCCGTGTTTATTGCTTGAAAGAATATTAGCATGGGAGACAGGAGAGAAAAAAAATACTAAAACTCTGTAGGTTGCTCTTTTGTCAGGGATATGCAACATAGAGATTCATGGAGATTCTAGTCCCAGGAAATTTGAGATAATTAAGCAAAAGTGATACAATTTTCAGCGGAATCCACTGAAAAAAAAACCTCTCAAATCACTCCAGGATATCTGGGTTCTGTATATACACAGGGAAATAAAATTCAAGTTCTGGCTCCAAATCTCTTTCTTATGAACAAGTAACACTGCTTCTTGTGAGTGTTGCAGTTGGAAGTTGATCTTATTTTTCAAGGATAAAGGAGACTATGAAAATCTCTTAATGTAATAAAATTAAAACCTTAAATAGATGGATCTTTGTTGCAGACAGGAGGGCACATACCTCCACTTAGAACAGATATTTAAGAACCTGAGTCATACTCTTTTTTCTGTTTTATACCCAGAACATCTGTGAGTCTTTGTATAGCCTCTTAGTTCTTACCATGAGTTCTTCAATGTGAGAAGTTTGGTTTGACAAATGTCCCCTCTAATTAGGATATGCAGTGCTGATTTTACCCTGCCTTAATGCTTTTTTTTAGGAAATACTCCAATGAAACATAGATCAACACAGCCTAAGGTACTATACATCAGACGAGCCACCGACCTCTTCAACTGTGCTCCTCTAGAGCTCAGTAAATGTGATGTCATTTAACAGAGCAAAGTTGGAATGTAAAGAAGGGTAAGCAGTGTTGCAGATCTGATTTTGGCCATAAGGCACTCTTGGGGACTGTTACCATTGCTCAGCTGATGCACTGTAATTAAACTAAATTTCATTGTGTGTAAATCCCTTTAATGCTTCCTAAATCTCTCAGAAAGATCATGGCAGAATGATATGTACTACCATACTGCTTTCCTGCCTTTACAATTCTTTTACAATTATAACCAGATTTCTTCTTTGGTTCAGTACTGCCCTTAATATTCTTATTGTTTTCCATAGCTACAAGTCATGAGCTGTATTCTCTTCCTATTGTGAAACATGCCAGAGTATGTGCCTGTCTGATTAACAACATCAGACTCATGTCTTATCTTTCTACAATTGAACATACTCCATTGTGAGGATGCAAGGGAATTGAGTTAGTGATGTCTTGTATAACGCTGTGAAGATTAATGTACACTGCTAAATCTCTGACTACAGGAGTTCCCACTGGACAGCATGATGGGAACAGTAGGATATTTTGTTATCTATGGCCATGACACTATGTCCTAGTTTCACACACCGCAGTACAAAGCAGTTGTTCTACTTGGAGAAGTTACTTAGAGAAATTATGTAGGTAGAATAGCAGAAAGGCAAAAATTATTTGATCAAAATGAAGCATTCTAAGACTTCCTAAGAAAGCGCATGTTGTTTGGCAATTACTTTAAATAACTTCCGGGAGACTTGCACCTTGCAGATATGTGCCACTCTGCATGATTCTGGATGTCAGGTGCTTTCAGTAGTTCTCATCTCCACCTAGCTTCCAGGCATTCTATAAAATTCTCAATATGACTGTTTAATATACTTCTGCTGTGATTCCTGGTATTTGTCATGATCAGACATTGAGCTGGGTTAAAAGGCAGTAAATACAATGCTTGCTCATACAGTTTCTCTCAGCTGTCAGACTGCATCCTCCACATCCTTTTATCTCCCTTGTTCTGCTGTTTTCTTTCTGTGGTGAAAGACTTTCCAATGGCTCTACTTTGCTCTTGGTCTTTACTGTCACAGGGCTTTTTAACATGTAGGTTAAAACTTTTGTTTTCATAACTAGAGCCAACAGAGGAGGTTTCATCCTGAAGTTGCTTTAATGATAAAGCAATGTCTTCTCAGCAATTCAGCGGTATTTCAGAAAGGCATCAGAAATTAAAAAATAATGGCCTGTTGAATAGGCTGCACTGGATTTTAGAGCCACTCCTGCTAGATTTCACCTGTCATATATTGGGGAAGGGATATTATTGATCTAGTATTAAGTGGAATTTTAGTATCTTAGAATAAAATATTTTCTGTGATGAGAATGATTTGTGAAACTAACACATGAGACAGACCACAAGGTGAATAGAGGAATTTTTTTCGACAAAAGCCCTATAAAGACAATCTTTATGTGTTTGCACACTCAAAACAAAAAAGAAGAAAAAGAAATGAAAAATAAAAATCCTTGCATGCAGTGTAGTTAGCTCTGGAGCCTTTATCACAGTACCAATTCTGAGCTGTCAGAAGGCTGCTCTATTTTATTCTTTTTTTCTCTCTGTGTGTGACACATTTTAGCTTTCTACAAAAAGGGAATAAAGGGGAAGCAGCTCTGGCTAGCCTTGGAAAAGCTATTTAGCTTGCATATTGTGGAACTGTCTTCCCTAGCTAGTTACTGCCATTTTATAACACTGCAGCATATTGGATCAAAGACTAGAACTGCCACCTCCTGTTTACAATGGGCTGGAGCAGTCAGAGAATTGTCAGGGCTACTTTCTGTCTCGATGTGATTGGAAATAAGACTGAAAACGGTAGGTTGCTACCAACAGGTTAATTTCTTTTTTTTATTATTTAATTTTTGGCTTTCACCTGCAACGTCAATGCAAGTAAAGGTAAAACACTTAACCCAGAAGGGGAAGTGTATTTTAATCCTTTCAAATATTCTTGAATATGCCTGAAACAACAGGCACAAATATGCACGCAATACTATTGTTTCAGAGATAATTTCAAAGGCAAAACCATAGAGACAGGAAAAAAAAAACCCTAAAAATAATCCTTGAAGTGCGTTCTACATTTTTAATATATGTTATGCTGAGACAAGAGTTGTTAGACTGCATAAACACTATGTCCCAAGGCTTAACACTTAGAAAGATTATTTTTGTAGCTCTGCCAGTACCAATTTTTTGTGAGAGTCATCAGTGATTTTCATTTTGCAGTGACAATATGGTGTTTAAAAATATCAATTGGCTGATAAGAATACTTCCTTTTAAAGGTGAAATTATATTCCAAGTATCCAGAGGGTGTTATGTGGGGGCTCTGGTAGAATAATAAGCATTTGGCAGACAAATTTCTAGTTTATATATCTGATTCATCTTTCCAGCTTTTTTTGCTTATACTTATACTATGCTTATAAAAAGTAATTTTTTTGCTTATGCTCACCAAAAAGAGCCGTAGAGCAGAAAGACAACAGACTGCAATTTTTACACTGGACTAAAATACAAACTTTAAGATTTTCATCATTGTGTCAGTTAATGCAGGTACCTTAGCAAGAAGATGTGCATAAACCTATAAAGTTGGGTTTTCAAGAGACAAAAGAAACACAAACAAGAAACATGGGTACTCACCATGTTCTTATAACACCAGCTAAGGTGGGAGACCTGTGTCTTTCTTCTGTCACTTCTTAAACCTTAAACAAACAACCTCATTCCTTTTCCTGCATGTGCCTTGTGCAAGAATTGCATCATTGCTCCCATTTAGTGTTTCTAGTTGGTTATGTAAGGGGTACACATTGTAATGTGAAAAATAATAGGATACAGATGAAGCTGATCTGCTGCTTTCTTTCTTACAGTGGGCTTTGACATATGCCAAGATCAGAGAGCAAGATGCATGCTGCACCATGGGACCGTGGATCTTGTGAGGATATTTGGCATCTATAATATACCATCTATATGTGCTTTATGTCACTCTCAAAGGTCCAACCCTTTTGCTTACTTATTTTGTGTTTTTTGCTGAAAGGCTGACTTGTATGTGCAAGCATCAGTTTGTGGACTCAGTGGTGACTTAAGGACTATTGCTTAGTCCTTACAGGGAGTTTTTGCAGTCTGTGCAGCTGCCTTTTTTCCTTCATGGTCTTCTACATCCAACTAGAGCTGCTTATATTTTTAGTTCCAGATGTTTCTTGTTTGATGGTGATGGTGACTGTGCATCCATCACCATCCTGAATACTGGGTGTGTAATATTTAAAGGGATTAAACTTTGACATACTCCTTCCTTAGGTCTTGCAGCACTGTATGTAAAATAAAGGAGTATGAATTTTTTCGTACCTTGTATGGTCTGGTATATTGAACAATTATTTTTGACATACTGACAAGTATATATTTTGTAGAAATTTTACAAAACTGGATCAAAAGTTGAATTTGCATCTCTTTTTTTTGTGTTTTTGTGTATGAAAGTATATATATATCTGTAAAGCATTTGGGACTGAAAAGCACATAACTTTTTTCTTAAATATTTTCTGCTTTCTGCATTGAGAGATCCCTAGGTTACTGAAATCTCTTCAGCATTTTTTCTAAACTCCCCTTCAAAAATGAAGAGACACAAGGCTTTGCATTTTGGATCTGTTAATGCAATCAAGAAATTATGTCAATGGAAATTAATTCAAGAAAAAAACCCCTGCTGCTCAGAACATAAATGGGACTTAGAAATGTAACTCCTAGTATTTCCAGACTGGTTCAGTTAGACTATCATAATAAAATAGAGTGATTATAACTATTACCCAGTTATAACTGTATCTTTTCATTAATTACCTTTTCTCACAGACATCTAGGCTCACACATTTATGCATTAAGATTCAGGCCATGTTTTTTATTATTCTTTTTCAAACCTTAGCATCCTTGTGTGTATTTGCTCAAAAGAGAAGCCAAGAGAAACCATCTACTTTCTCTGTATTTACCAGAATTTATTAAATTAGTGGTACAAAGAACACTTACTTCATATCTGATCATCAGACCCACTCCAAATAATATTATGGTACCATTCCTGCTACTCTCTCTTGCCTTGTATATTAATTTTAAATATCTTCTTCTAGTTCTTCTCTATGTGTAACTGTCAAGTATAGAAAGGAAAGAACTCTGGTGGTTACTGGAGCCCTCCAGAATAGCTTTTTCTGGCTCAAGTCCCCATTTGAACAAATTTTTTCTCATTAATTACTCAACTCTCATTGAATTTTGAAAATATTTCACCATGGAACTGAAAAGAACTACTTTCCAAGGAGAAACTGTGTTCTTGCCATGTAGTGGATAGTCAATTACATTCAGCCATTTCTTTGCTGTTTTCACCTAGCTGCAATCTGCAAGTCTTGCTTTAACAATATTATCCCAGAGGAGAAAAAAAATCCCTGAAATGTTTGTTAGATGAAAAGCATTCTTTAAAAAAAGAAAATATAATAATTTGAATACTGTTACTTAGGCAACATCAGAGATTCAGCATAGCTTATCCCTTACTAAGAAGGAAAATTGCTCTAGGTATATGTAAATTTAGTCCATGCAATTTCTTTATACTCTTGGAAAGCAACCAGTTAATCTCAGACCACCTGGTCAGGGTCCCTCTTGTTTTTGCATCTAACTACTCAGTTTCACATCTGGTACAGTTGAGAAAAAAATAAGAAATAAAAGGTCTAGCTGGGTTGCTTTGCCTCTTCATAAATAAGACGTCAGGCATTCCTTAACTATTTCACCCGTGATTTGGATTTCATTTTTCTTTTCAGAGAACAGACTCGTTGGGATGATGACTTTAAAATCCCTTCCCTATGTTGATATTTATAAACCGCAGAGGGTGGAGGTTAAGCTCTGGCCCTGTTTCCAACGCCTTCTCTCATCAGCCAAGGTCAGGAGCTGAGCTCCTGGGGGACCTTGGGTTCAGAGTTTTATTGCCAATGAGTAATGCCTTGAAACTGCATCCAGTTCTGCTGCACTTCAGAAGTTTATGTGGTGCTGTTTTTAGTATCTTGATTAAAACTTAGTAGTAAACATAAAGTAACTCTCTTGTCACTATATATTTTCAAATTTTACTAGTTTTTCACCACTCCTCTTTATGATCAGAGTAATAAATGCACCTATATAGGTTTCTCCCTGACATTTTATGCCTCTGACTCCATGAACAAAATCTGCTGTAGAAATGCTAAAACAATGTCTCAGGCAGTTAAATAAGCAGAATGACCTTATTAAATAAGTGTTTTTCAATATTTGAAAGTAAGATATATATTTTAGATAAAATATGCAATTCATCCATTTTGTGCTCACATTTTTTCTTTTTTTTTCTTTTTCTCTTTTTTCTTTTTTAATTCAGTAAAAGACAACCCAGAATTGCTCACCTCCACCTGCAAATAAATGTGGAAAGAATCAGCCTGGACAGATTTTCTCTTACAGAACATAATTATGATAACAGCTACACATAGATTTATTTAAGACTACCCCTATTCTTGGCATTTTCTTAAAGATTTGTAGAACTCTTCTTAGCTTTTCCCATTCCTTATTTTTTTTCTCTTGGTAGTGCAACTTGATGATCAGGTTCAGTGTCTAATGAGGCAGCCATTCTGAACACGTAGAGACAAAGAAGAGGTTTCCCTGGCAACGAGGACCATGCCAGAGCTCTCAGAACAGTTATTTTCCCTGTATTCAGGTTCCTTTTCTGTTTAGGATACCTATTAGTGTGAGTTCACAGGCAATGCCTGGCAAGCTTTTCAGAGATTACAGCTCCTAAATATACATAACAAAATACAGCTAAGGCTATGATTTATGAGCAAACTAAGAAGTGGTGAGCCAACACATATATTTTTTCAGTTTTATATTTTTCTGTGGAATCTTAAAACAATGATGACTACAAGTTCATTGCATATGTCTAAGGCTATTAAATACATTGGCTATATCTCTTTAGAGCTTCACTGGTCTCAGCAAAATTTGTGTGAGCACGGAAGTCTCAGCCATATTTCTGCTGTCAATAGAAAAGGCACTGATCGAGGTTTTAGATCTGAAACACATGAATTTAAACACACATAGATGTGCTGAAATATTTAGAACTGTATGTAATATAACTTGAATTTAAATCTCAGTCTAAATGTAGAGAAAAATCACAGTAAAGTATTGAAAAATTAGATATTTTTTACCATTTAAAAGTAAAATGAAATTACAATTAAATTAAATTCTTTAATTCAAATATTTTCTTGCATCTGAAATCTATAAGCCTTTTATGATGAAGACATCTGAAGTTAAATTAAGAGATGAGCTTTTCCACATCCTTACAAGTTCTTGAGAGAACTGAGAATATTACTATACCACCCAGCTCTAAACTTGGTCAGTATCTGGAAATCGTTCATGCAGTGATCCAACTCACCCATGAGTTTTGATCTGGAAAGTGTTTTCAAAGTGCACCTGTTTACATACATTAAACACACAATTGCAATTTCTACTTCATATAAAGCAGAAGCATTAATCTCATGTCCATGATATCCACTGGAGATATGAAATCGAATAGTCCAAGTTGGAAGGAACCTACAAAAACCAGCTAGTCCATCTGATAAAAACATCTATTTAATTCCACCTTCATCAAGAGAGAATTCAAACCAACCAGCTTGCTTTTCCTTTCCTTTCCTTTCCTTTCCTTTCCTTTCCTTTCCTTTCCTTTCCTTTC
>JBBMKD010000216.1:34079568-34123854 GCA_037834095.1 Argya squamiceps
TCCTTTCCTTTCCTTTCCTTTCCTTTCCTTTCCTTTCCTTTCCTTTCCTTTCCTTTCCTTTCCTTTCCTTTCTCTCTCCCCTTTTCCTTTTCTCCTTCCTTCTGTCCCCTTGTCCTAATAAATACAATCTTGTGACTACATCACTGTATGAAGGAATGGACAGCAAGTGTAAGAATATTCTGCAGCAATAGGAAGGACTTTTTCTGGACAAATACTGCAACCATCTGACTTTTACTGCAGTCATCATTTCATCTGTCAGTAGCTGAATTTTTAAATCATTAATCCAGTTCATCTTTTTTTAAAAAAATTATATATATATATTTATATCCTGAGTACTTTAAAGTTCTCCAAGTTAAAATTCAATCATTAGGATCCCAAGAGGACAAAACTTCTCTACAGCCTTGAGTAAAGAACCTAAAAAGGCAGAATTTAATCTCTGTCTCTTCATTATTCACTATTGATGATCTGTAGGAAGCTACATAGTGTCTATGCATACTGAGTGGAGTCCTGCATATTTAGTGAGGACCCTAGACGGGTGCTTCCACTGGGATCTTATACAGATAGTGACTAACCCCCCATGTCTGTGAGACAGGAAGGTCTTCTGACTGTCCTGGAAAAATTAGAGCCTTAAAAACAAGCTCTGCAAAGTTCCTTGTATCTGGTCCTCATGCACTAACCAAAACACTTGTCGCAAGTTCAGAGGGGATCGATAAGCCTAAGATATTGTTTGGCTCTTCTTTACATCCTGGCTCATATTCAATTCCATTGTTATATGTAAAGTCAAGGCAGTTGCAAAATAGTGAGAAACTAAGGAAGAAAAATAAAAATGAGAAATACTAGTAAAAGTAAATTAAAGAGTGGGATCTTGCTTTGAACCTGTAAGGAAGATTTTCTTATTTTTTTTCTCCTGTGAAGATTGCAAAGGAAACTCATTTCAGCTTTGCAAGACCACAAAGATTGCTTCAGACACAAAATGAATCAAGCCTCTTGTTGGATTATGTGGGTGGTATTTCCACTCTTCCCTAGTGGGATAATTCACAGCCTGCAGCTGTGGCATGAAAACTTAAATATTTTTTCTCTGTCTGGCTTTAAAAGGAAGGACCTGCATTTCTTTAAAACATTCTTTTTTAAAGAAAAAAGAAAAAGAAATTGAAGGCCCATTAAAGATTAGTAGTGTGAAACAGAGCAGTCATAAAACAAAACTGCATAAACAAAGAAGGAATTAATTTGCATCTTTTTAAGCAGCTATAGTCTAGTGTTTGAAAGTGAATGAGAAGATATGTACTTGTCCATTAATGATAAGATAATGGTTGTAAACAAGCCTTTTTCTTACTGTTAAGAATCATAACTCTTTATTTACCTGCTCATAAAGAATTCTTTTCCTTTTATACAGCAAAATTTTTAGTACTGTTATTACCCATTAAAACAAATTTCATGGATTCTTTGTGTGCAATTCAAACAAATTAGATAATACATAAACTATAAACTTGCTATTTTATATCTTTAAAAACACTTTGCAAATTCCCAGCTGAACTTCACTTCGGAGTACATTTCTATTAGTCTAGGAATATCTTCTCCAAAGGAAAAAAAAACCAAAGTAAACCAAACCAAACAAAACCCAGAACAACAAAAAAACCACTCCAAACAAGAAAAACTTGAGTTCAATGTTTCTTTTCTCGCTAATACAACATAAAGTTGATCTTCCATGACATGTTTCTTAAAAGCTGCTTTATAGTTTTTCCATACCCCATAAATTATTTTCTTTCCTTAATGGCTTATTGTACTGTTTGCCAGTACAATGACTAGGATACCACTATTAACACTTGAGCTAATTAAAGTTTTCTGAAAACATCGGTTATGTTGTTCTCATTAGCAGACTTTAAAAAAATACTATTCAGATATATGAAAAAGAAGACTTTAAAACTCAAGAAATGAATGTAAGTGTTCATATTCTGGTACATTAGCAGTTTGTTCCAGTACATTGATATTTTATGTGGAAATCCTACTCTGCAATTAATATGCCTGATGCAAATTGAAAAGCCCATAATCCATCCTTTTCTGTTGTAATGTAAGAGCATATTATTATTGAGAAGCTACAGGATATCAGAACCATTTTTTAAAGTTGCATGCCCATTACCTTAACTCTGCACTTAAAATGGTTTGCTTTCAGAGTAGGTAATATATAACTGAATTTATCATGATACACATGAAAATATAACAAAAACCAATAAGAATAACAACGAATAACAATAATAATGATTAGTCCAGTGTGTTTCACCTCCACAAAGGCAATTACATCTTTTAGCATTAATAAATAAAAATAGCTTAAAATTACACACAAAAACTTAATGAAATATCTGACTGTTCTACATAACATGAGATACCTGCAATATCTGCATGGTCACTTATATTAAATTTGAAAATAATGTGGTCATTATTATCTTTTTGGAAATTTCCCAAATCGACTGAGAAGCAAGTTATATTTTTGAACATATAAGTTAATAATTGTGTAAATGTCAATAAAGTATATGAATAAGTATGCCACTTACTATGCCCTGGAGACATTTTCAGTTGAAGTGATTGCTAATGGTTGATTGATACTGAGATACCCTATCCGGATCAGATGTGGATTATATATTATGAAGGAGCAGGGTTCTGGTGGGTTGACACTGGCTGGATGACAGGTGCCCAAAAAGCCATTCTGTCACTCCCCTCCTCTGCTGGACAGGGGTAGAGGAAATATTAGGAAAGGCTCATGGGATAATATAAGAAGAGAAAGGATCACTCACAAATTATTACCACAGGTAAAAGAATTTCAGTGTGGGGAAATTTGATTTAGTGCAAATGAAATCAAAGACAATGAGAAGTAAAAACACATTTCATAGAACGTCTCTCCCCCGGCCCTCCCTTCTTTCCAGGCTCAACTTAATTTCTAAATTCTCTACCTCCTTCTCATCAGCAGTGCAGGAAGACGGGGAATGATGTGTTCAACACACATTGTCAATCCTTTCTCCTCAGAGGAAGGACTCCTTCACAAACTTCTCCAACAGGAGTCCTTCCCACAGGCTGCAATTCCTCACACACTGCTCCAGCATGTGACCCTTCCACAGGATGCAGTCCTTCAGGAACTGTTACAGCAGCAGGTTTCTCACAGGGTCACAAGTCCAGTCAGCAAATATGCTCCAGCATGGGCTCCTCTCTCCATGGGGAATCCATGGAAAATATTGTCTATGGAAAACATCGTAAGTCTATGGGAAGGTATTGTCATCCCGAGCGTAAAATAGAAATGTTCAACTTCATCATCCTCATGAGTCAGCAATGTCTATCAGGCACAATTTTATCCTTGACTTGATTTAAATTTAGGAAAATATGTATCAAATTGGGAAAGCATTTTATGTTTTAGGTTTTTTATTCTCATCCTCGGAATAGCTATTGAATAGAACATTCTTGTAGGGTGCTATAATTTGATGCAGCAGAGAGTACTACCATGGCTTACTGTGCAGCAGCAAAACCCTGAGAGATACCATGATGTCTGTCCTGACCAGAGAAGGTGGAAAAAGGAAGTGATCTGCACACTGTAAGGCAGAGAGCCACATCCTTATGGCTGAACATCCACTCTGGCAACAACAGGCAGATAACGGTCACAGTAGCTGTGACATGTGGCAGAATTGCATTAATTGCATTCTTCAACTTAATAAAATCCCAAAATATGACCCTTAAAACTAGTAATACTCAAAGCAAAAATGCAAACAAAATTTATTACAGTTATATGCAATTTTAAATGAGATTTTATATAGGAAGTGGTTTCTTTTGCATTCTACTTGAAATTATCCATATACGTACTATTTTCCTATCAGTTTTTCTTCTCCACTCTTCTTCCCCTAACTGGCTGCTGCTTTTTTCTCTCTCTTTTTTCTTTTTTTAAAAAAGTCCTTCACTCTGTCACAGTACTTGTTCCACTTTGTTCCTCTTCCACCATCACACTTCAAAGGCTTCCAGGAGTCAGACAAAGTCCTTTCAACAAGGTAACACTTTCCTTCACAAAAAGGCAAAATTTGTCTCTGTATAAGGCAGGAGCAGTAGGAGCAGTCTAGGTACCCTTACAACCCTTTTTTTTTTTTTTTTTTTAAATTTAACATATCCTATACCCATTATTGTTGGAAAACCATGAGAGAAATGCAGTGAGCTACAGTTGTTAAGGGAGATCACATGATTTATTTATTCTCCTCACATCACAGAGGGACTCTCAGCCCCAGACTGGAATAGAATCAAGATCTATCTATCTTTTACAAGTTTTTATATCATTGTTTCCAAATTAAATATTCTGCTTTCAGATAAAAAAATTACTTGCTTTAGAAAATAATTTTTCAGATTATTTATTTTAATAATTCAATATTTTTATATATAAAAATATAATTTCAAATTGCTTTTGCAGAGAGGAACTTGAGATTTTTATTTAACTGTGTAGAGAAAGCCATCTTAGACTCTCTGACTCCCGAATTTATTTGATTTTTTAAATTATTGAATTTGAGTACTTCATTACACTGAGGGCTTTTTGTGGTTTTTACATATATGCAGATTCTGATATCTACAAAAATTATGAAAAGACAGTACATGATGACAGATATTTTATTTCAACTGTACAGTAACCATCTGCAAAGATGTTGTGACGCAAAAATGACAATGAAGGCTCTCCCAGAGCCAAGCCATGGAAAACTCTGATGTTTTCTGGTTTATATTGTGGCTTTAAAATCTTACCAAGCTATTGACGTATACAGTTTGACACTGACAGTTCCTGAGGACATTTGATTCACCTAATGGCCTGAATATATTTTATTTGTAAAAAGATAATATCACTAATAAACAGTTTTATTTTGCTTATTTATTGTTTTTTCTTTAATTTCAATGCGTGTTTTATGCTTTTACAAACTTAGATAAAGGTATTAAATTACATGATAGCTCTGAACATATACACCTTGAAAATCAAGCAAACCAGTTTTGACACTCTCCATAGGAAATTGTAATTTCAGAATACAGTGCAAAGTTTTTACAGATAGTGTGTGTTTCAATAAATAAATGTTCAAGATTGGCTTTGGGTGGCAAGAGGTTTTTTTGGCTACAGTGGTGGTTTCTGTGAGGAGGAACCCATGTCAGAGCAGGTCAGGTGGATGCCCGAGGGAGGCTGTGACCCAGTGGGAAGCAGGGTCCTGGCAGGGCCTGAGGTCCCATGAAGAGAGGGGCCCACACTGGAGAAGGAGGAGAGCTTGAGTAATCCTTACACTGAGGAGGAAGGACATATAGACAAAAAGTGTGATGAACTGACCACATTCCCTATTCCCCATCTTTGCTGTGCCACTGGCAGGGAGAATGTAGAGAAAAATAAGAGTGAAGTTGTACCTGGGGAGAAGGGAAGGCTGGAGGCAAGGGTTTTCAAGATTTGATTTTATTTCTTGTTTTCCTGCTCTGATTTGATTGACAGTAATTGAAACTAATTTCCTCAAGTTGAGTCTATTTTGCCTGTAACTATAATTGTGTGAGTGATCTTTTCCTGTCCTTACCTCAACCTGCAAGCCTTTGGTTTTATGTTCTCTACCTTGTGCATCTGAGGAGTGGAATGACAGTGAAGCTTTGTTGGGTAGCTGGTGTCCAGTCATGACCAACTCACTACAAAGTTATAGCTGTCATTTTTAGGGTTGTCATTATTAAAGACTGGTAGGATAATTGTGATTTTAAAAAAAAAGTTATTCCAAAAGAAGTACAAATACAACTAATCTGAAGCATGAGCTATTACAGGCATTCTCACAGACTTCCATTAGGTAAATGTTAGTTTCTCCAGTCTTTCTGACAACACACATTTTCTCTTCCCTTTAAGTTAATTTCACAGCAGATTCCTAAAAACTCTCTGGGGACTTGAGCTGACTGAAAAAGAGAGCTGCTGAAGCATTATATGAAAGGTGAATACTTTTCATGACTGATACAAACATCTCAGAGACTTTTCCAAATCATTTCAGCTAGTGTAACATGTTCTTTGTCTTCAAGAATGGTTTGAACCACACTTTAACCCAAATACCCTTTAAAGCTCTGCAAAATCCACTGCTG
Organism: Argya squamiceps; assembly: GCA_037834095.1. Classification (NCBI taxonomy): domain Eukaryota; kingdom Metazoa; phylum Chordata; class Aves; order Passeriformes; family Leiothrichidae; genus Argya; species Argya squamiceps. The sequence goes on from JBBMKD010000216.1 coordinate 34,085,668, forward strand.
AGCCAGACTGACTTTGACAACTAGTGTCACCTTTAAATTTCATGTTTTTGCAAAACATGGATTACTTCTGTTGGCCAAAGTGTTCTTATGTTTCCTATCTGATCTAATTAGACCACTGCAATGTTTTCCCAGTAACCCATAATGTTTTTATTTTGCTTCTTTTGGATTTTTGTGAGATTTTTGGCCAGGGTTTTTACAGCGTTTCTTTACATTGTTTTCTTTACATATAAGACATTCCCAAACCTCCTCACATTGTTCAGTCTCCCACTGAACAGGTGATAAATAAATGGATTAGGACTGTGAAAGTTTCATTGGACCAGAGTAAGCAAGTCCTCTGATTAAACAAAGCTGAGGGGAGAAAACTGCTCAGGCATTTTCTAGAATCTGGGATTCCAGTAAGTGCTGGCCAACTCTGAGGTACAGGCTCAATGTACTAGAAGGCTTTACAAAGGATAAGGTTATTTTTCTCAGCTATTTTTTCATGCTACCACCCCCCTGACAACTAGGGGCCTCTCTTTTATGTGGATTAAGTCTGTGCCAGCTGCTGTTTTTTCTCAAATTCCCATTCAGTAAACACTGCCTTATTAACAAGACCATATTACTCAGAATCGTTAAAAAAAGAGAGTAAAAAAAATTGTTATGTAGTTAATTATGATTGTATATTGATGATATCAAATCCTTATTTACCCTGATTTTATAGATTTTTTCTTGCTAACAGCATGGTAATTTCAATGAATGGGGAAAGATATGTATACATATGTATACAACCTCTTATTTCTGTTTTTTACCTATTTACATTAAGCACAGAGCAAATACACTTTATAATTCACAGAAAGCTAAACCAAAATTATCAATATGGGTGAACAAACCCATGTTTTGAAGTCTAGCTCTGTCTGATACTCTAAGGTGGATATGCACAAGATCATTATGTATTCTTCACCACAGGTCAGTTGCTTAGCTACCAGAGAAGTAGAGAACTACTAATTGAAAGTATTCAGTATTGCTGGCAGCATCTGTTGCAGGACACTGGTCTTGGAAACACTCAGATATAAATCTTGCAGGAGGAAGAATGAAAGAAAAATCCACACAATATAATCTTGCTGAAAATGGCAAATGTCTTTCTTCAGTATTGTAATATATGAATTATCATCAGTGGAATGATATTGATTCTGATGACCATCAAATGCTCCTGTGATGAATTTTATTGTAGAGATTAGTTATTCCCAACAGGTTTATATGCTGTGGTTATATTTTAGATTCCATTGTTGCAAATAGTGGAGTAATTTCTTATTTATGTAGCTCCATTACATTTCCAAGTGATTCATTACATTCAGGGGCCTCTACTTAATAATAGAGTCATTAATTTTTTTAAAAAAAATACAGTCAAGAACTGGCAAGAATATCATCCTCTCAGGAGGATAAATTACCAAATTACTAAATACTAATTACTAAAATTCCTGCATTTAGTTCACAGGAAACCTGAAACTTTGTAGTGCAACAAGCACTCCTTCATTTTAGCTCAGAGAAGAATTTGACAATACATTATTAACTTTTGACAGTATTCTCCAGTGTAGGTGTTCTTTTTTTTTATTTTATTGTTTTTCTTTTGCATTCAGAGTTTTATAACTTCATTTTCTGCCACTGTTAATGTTTGGAATAAGAAAGTTAAGGCCATCCTGTTGGGATAAATGAGAGGTTCTCTTTAATCTATTGTCCTCCTATCATACTTTTTAAATGAGAGATTTTCAACATTTACCTTTCAGCTGTCAGATTATAAAAAAAAAAAAATTGACTAGAATTACCTTCTATTGCAGTTTTGTTTATAAAGTATTAAGAAAGCATTCCTTGTAACAAAATCTCAGCAGTTTTATTGAGAAAGTTCAGTTAAATTTCTTCCACAGAGAAATGTCTCACAGATAACTTCATGTGAATACAATACATTTATATTTTCATAGATAGATAGTTTTTTAAGTTAGGGTTGCTCATAATGATGACTCTGTCATAATGATACCATTTTGTAGATTTGACAGAGCCCTGTAAGAGAATGAAAAATACAAGTTTGTTGTATTTGTCTGATTTCCAGAGACTTTAAAACTAACAACAAATCTTTAGACTTTCTGGGCTTACTTAAAATACATTGTCCCAAGATTATCTCTTCAGATAACAGGATTTCATATTCTCTTACCTGGGAAGAGAATCCAGAACCTGAGGAAATAAAATACATTTAACTGACAGTCTGCCATGTTAATTTAGCACCTTTTTATCTTTTTATTCATGGATAAAGTGGGCTATTGCAGGGCTCCAGTAATATAACTCATTAAATCCTTTTTCAATTTTGTTGTGAATCTGGAAAAGTATTTCACTTTACTTTTTGCTTAAACTGTACAGCTGCTCACTGCAGAGTAGGCCTAGAACTGTCCCTTGGATGCCTTTATAAAAATATCCCTAAACCAAGTCACCAGGGAAAGCAGCAAGTGCAACTGGTTGCAGACAACTTCAGCTCACACAATTACGCATTCTAAGACATCCAGTTGAATATTCCTATATTTATGATTGCATCACCTTGCAGTCAGGCAAAGGTCAACAAGGGCTGACATAGCCCTTCATAGAAGTAGTACATGATCGTCAGGGGACAGAGCAAACCGCCCCAAGTGCAGAGCTATGTTTAATATACCAAGACCACCTTAATTATAAGCTATGAATTCTACCAAAATTTCAATTTCCTCAGCCAAATTAATTTTTCTCCTCTTGTAAAACAGTTACAGTTCTAAAAACACTAAAACAACACTCATTAGTCTCAGCTAATACCTTACATCCCACAGCCTAGGGAATATTGACAATGTCACAGCTTCCTTGTTATCCTGTGGATCTTTCCAGAGATTATTCTACTGTTCTTCTTTCACAACTAAATTCTGTTACATGGAGAAAGTAGATTTAACTTCATAAGTTAACATCATTTTAAGAGAGCAGTTGCTTAGTGCTTACTTGCCTGCTGTGCTTAAACCATGACACTGACTAGTGCTTTTCATCCCTTCTTATCTTTTTTGAATACCCTGAAATCCATATAGACTGTTCAGGGCAAAATGAATATTTGGTCTCGTCTTAGGCATTCCCATGAGATGTGTAAATAATAAAACTGCTAACATAGAGGACTAAAGCATTTCAGTAAAACCTATTTTAAGTTGGGGAAATAAGTAAGTGGTGATTGAAGGAAAAAGCCACTTTTCATCCAAGCAGAACTTAAACAAGAACTAATAAAGTTGTACCTTTGAAATCACAAGGTATAGATAATTTACAAACAATAATTGGAAAAGGCTCAGCTAATGAGGTCTCTGGACCATTAATAATCTGTTTCAATAACTCCTAAGATCCCAAAAGACTGGTAAGAAACCGTCACCGTACGTTTGGTTTAAGAAGGCAAAACCAATGACCCAAATAACTATATATTTTTCAGTCTGAGCATTTTTACAGATGTAAAAGGATAAATACTGATGGAAATTCAATGGAGACATTTTTTAAAAAGGTAAATTAATTAATAATTATTAAATCTTTGCATGATTGGAATATGAATAATTATAGAGGGCATGGGGCAAGGGAGGTTATATAATATCCCTATATGACACTAGAACCATTGTGTCTTCTGCATTTCCCAATTCAACTCATACATCAACAAATTTGAAGGAATAAACAACCAACCAAACAAATGCCCCACAGCTGATAGAACTCAGTAAGGTTCCAGATGGCTGAAAATAATTTGGCTCAGTTAGGTGGAAAAATAAAGTGTCCAAAGTTTGGTTGTGGAATTTAGACATTTGAATAAGAAATAAAGCATGCATTTGAAATATTGGTACTGTGGTGTTATATTTCAAAATCAAGAATGAGATCAGACTACTTGATCAAGACTTGATTCACAGACTAAAAAACTAGCTCTGTCCCTTTGATTCTCACAAATCAATCTGCCACAAGGGCCAGCAACATATCCTTACAACTAAGAAGGTCAACAGCACCCTGGACTGTATTAGGAAGAGCACCACCAGCAAGCAGATTTACGTAGTGGATCCTGCCTTCCTACACAGCACTGATGAGATATCTGGAGTGCTGTTCCCTGTGCTTGGCTCCACAGAGGCATGAATGTATTGGAGAGAGCACAGTGAAGGACCACTAATGTGATTCAAGGATTGTAGCATCTGTTGAACTAGGAAAGACTGAGAGTTGGGAGTTTCACCAAGAGAAGAAAGGGTTCAACTGGATTTTGTTAATTTGTATCAATACTTAATAGTAGAAAATAAAGATGTAGAAGCCAGACTCTTCTCAGTAACACCTAACAAAAAGACAGGGGGCAGCATGCATATATTTAAAAGCAGGAAATTCCAGTTAAACACATGGAATGGTATAATTCCTGTAGAATCATTAAAAAGTTTGAGTTGAAATGGATCTCTTAAAGATCATCTAGTCAAACTCTCTCCCATGGGCTGGGACATCTTTTACTCAGGTTACCCTTCGGACCAGGTTGCTCAAGGCTGTAAGGCGGAAGAACACTGTAACAGGTTGCCTGGAGAGGCTGTAGAGCCTCAATCTTTAGTAAGATTGTACTTGGAGAAAGTAAAGGGCCCACTCAACACATGTCTGAGCAATCTGCTCTAGTTCATCTTGTTTGGAGCAGTGGGATTGGGCAAGATGACCTCTGGAGGTCTCTTCCAACCTTAATGATTCTGTGATTCTACGGTGAAAGGAAAAAAGAGGGAAGTGTTAATGATGTATGTGATGTTTGAAATGGAGCTTCCCACAAAGCTTTATTATTAGATACTGAAATATTTCAGGTATTATAATTTATATACAAATTGTTAAGATATGGACACTTGCCTTATAAACCTTCCCTTTCCTTCTCCTACTCCTCAGTACACACAGAGGCATACAAATCAATTTTACTTTCTCTCTTTAACAACCAGACCTGTCTTACAATCACTGAAAATTCTGAGACACTCTTAAAGTCATTGTGATTTTTAGTAATATTTTTTGTTTTCAATTTTCCTGAACCCCTCTTTCTAACAAATAGACATAACTGTAAGATATCTAAATTCTATGTACTAATAATAGACCTCAAGGTTTTAGTTTCAGATATGTGTGAGAGGTGGGAAGCATTCACTGAAATAATGAAGTTTTCCAACAAAAATATGCTAGCATTGTAAAGTAATAGTTGCCAGGTTGGGCTTTTTGGGTTTTTTTTTTTGTTCGTTTTTTTGTTGGTTTGGGTTTGTTGGTTTTTTTTTTTTTTTTTGGGGGGGGGGGATATTTGAGGGTTTCTCTGGCTTTCTGCATTTTCCTTTATTAATTTTCAGACTTTTCCAAGGATAACAGTGTTCTCACTGGGTCTATTATCAAATAGTTCCTTCATATCATTTCTATATCGGGACATTAAATGAAGAACAAACACTTTTACACAGCTGTTCTTTCCTGTAAGAGTTTTTCCTATTAAATATATGGAGGGGAGGAGTGGGGGGAAACTCCAAACAACAGAAAAGTAATGTTCAGAATAAAGAAAAGCTGACTAAGAGTTACAATATTGTATGCTTCTTAACTCAGCAGCTAATTTCCTTCTCAGTTATGTATCAATAACTTTGACATATAGAATTATACAGTATTGCCCTATTAAACTGGTGGCTTATATAAAGGAATAATTCCCCACTCATTTTCTGACTCTAGCTAGTCTTTGAAAATGTCATTCTTGGATAATTACCTCCTATCCAAAAAAAAATCAATATTTGTTTATACCCAAGTTTATGCATCCTTTTTATGGCATGAACAGAAACTGGGTGCTTAGGCTGAGCTTGCAATAATAAGTCAAGCATGCTGCTTCCTGAATTTTTTTGTTATTATATTGCTTTTGACTTGCTGATGTTGTTACCAAATGTGCAAACTGAATTGGTCTGCACAGTCCAACTGATAGCAGTGGTTAGAGTTAAGTCGGCTGCAGTTATCATTGTTCTGGAGATGACAGTAAGCACTTCCCACCCTTTCCTCATGCCTGCTTTTCATATTGGGAGGAAGAAACAGGTTGGAATAGTCTTCATTAAGACCCGTACTACAACAATTTGCTAAAACCTATCAATCTTCTGTTAGTCTGTCATCTCTCCTGCCAGATTCCTTCAGAATCCTGGAAAAATGGAAAAGTGAAAAGAGGAAGCATCCTCAAACTTTTCTTGGCCTTTCATTCTCACAGTGAAACCTTAACCAACTCTCACAATTTCTACTGCAAATACATCTCTTGATAATACAGCCAATAAGACAAGTACAAGCAATTTAGTCGCTAGAATGAACAAAAAAAAGTAATCTTATTTAAGTATGGTGAATTCTCATATTACTTATTCCAGTCATACTGGGTTTTTTCATATTGTTTCATTCCTGATACTCTCACAGTGTTTTTCTGACACCATGCCAGGAGTCTTTTTTGCTCCTTTTTATGTTCTTCAATCCAAATTATAAATCCACTCTGCCTTCTTTAAACTAGTAGATACCTTGATAATGAAAACTTAACAATTTTCCTTCTACCCCCATTCCCTCATCTCCCCAGTCTGCTTTCTGGTCCACTCTACTTTAAACTGTCTGTCCTCTGGGAGTCATAAGATGAAGTGAGTGGGGAGCTTTGCTAACCTGTGGGTTTATGTGGGTTTAAGACTGTAGAATCATAGAGGTAAAAATCCAGAAAGCCAATAATCATCTAAATTCCTACCTGTACTCTTCATTATAAGTCACCCAGGATGCCACCTTGTTGAATTGTGACTTGCATTCCAGTGTGTATTCCCTAGTTCAGAAATATAAGAAGTGCTCATTTTCTTATCCATATAGATTCAGCTTATGCTCAATTTGTATGCAAAGCAAATAATTTGCTCATACTTGTAAAGGATATGCATTATCAGAACACAACACCTGCAGGACAAAGGATAGGTTAATTTCATTGTTGCCATGAAGCAAAGGAGATCATTATAGAGCCTGCAGTAACCAAGCTCTGTGAAATAGCTGCATTAGTCATTAACTTTCCAGCACTAAATTTCATATCAGACTCAATTAACTACTACATAGCTTTTAATGACAATATTTTTCAGATGCAGCTTTTGTTTACTAATAAGATTTCCCATCACAACCAACTTTGTCATTACTTTGGTGGCATTAATATTCAAGCCTTGTGTTTCTCTGAAGAAAATGGAGCAATGAAAATCACATTTGCTGAAAGTACTCCTTGAATTATTCTTCCAAATTCTAAAGCATTTAAGTTGTGCTTTTGCACTAAATGGCAATAAGTGTGTAGATGAATGATGTTCCTGCATTATATCCCCAGATCAAACTGGATTTTTTTATAGAACTTCCATTTGGCCAGAACATTTCTGTTGTGTTTGGGACTTTCATGATCAAAGGCTTTTAGTTTTTCATTTTCTTATTGTACTGAAATTCAAAGCTCAGAATAAAAGAAGTCACAAAGTTAATACAACCAGAAAATAATTTACGTAGTAATTACCACAATATGCACAAAGAGCAGTTGGATTAAGATATCAGATCACCCACAAGCTACAGAAGAAACATTTCAGAAATAATCTTTGAGACTTCAGAAATATTTTCATGTCTATGAAATGAATCCAGTAAGCCAACCCTGGCTTTTTGTCTTTACTTTTTAAAGGTAAAACCTTAAAATGGCACCTATTTAAAGCAAAAAAAAAGAAAAATATTTATTTACTGTATTTTGCTTTACAACACAGGCAGAAAGCAACTTTAGCTGTTATTGGCCTTATTATTGCACTTGAAAATATTTGTTTTGTATCCTTACATTAGAAAAACAGAAGCTAAAACTCACCATTTGCTTTCAAAATTACTTTCTCTCTGCTATTTGTTTGTTTTCAGCCCACTTAGAGCTGCATTCCATTTTTATGTACCTTGTAATTTGTAGTCGTATCATCCGAGCTTCTCATTTCAAAACCAATCAGCTCCCTATTCATTCACCTGCTCCTGGGTTTTGAAATACTCACTATGCACTTATCCCTCCAGTATTGTTTTAGATACTTTTCTAGTTTCTGCTGGTTTTGTCCTTTTGAATGTTGCATAGGAATAAACAGGCAAATTTTCTGTTACAAACACATATGTCATTTTGTCCTTTTTTTTTAATATGTTTTCATCATCAATTTCTCAAGGATTATTCAGTGACTTCCAAGTATTCTGCTAGACTAATTGAGTAAAGTAGGCAATTCACAAGTCTTCTTTTGCACCACTAAAGAATATTTTATTTATCAATAAACAGCATACAAACAGTAACATACCAGGCTTCATTCATAACCAAAGAGATCCTTTCTCCTAATTTCAGCATTCAGATTAGTGTACAAACCTAAAGCACACATCACTTTTATTATCACTCTTTTGGACAAGGAAATCAGACAGGAGAAGCAAAATCTATACCAGACATTGGTTTTCTTTTTAACCTTATCATAGAAGCCACCTATGTATAGGATTTATAGAACCCTTTTAAGGGTGATTTTAAAGGTCAGCATTACCCAAAGAGAGGAGCTCACAATATGCAGAAAAGAACTGATTCTGGGGTGACTGCTTGCTCTCTTACTTTCTGCTACATGAGAAGCCATACAAATGTTCAGTTCTGAAGAGATGAGCCTGAATATTTACCTTCACAGCTTTTAAAGAATTTTGAAGTAGTCCTTTTTGAAAAAGAATTAAAATAGTATGAATTAGGCTAGCAGAGGCATTACACAGATTTATTTTTTATTATAAACTAAAACACCCCAAGTTTTCACCTCCTCATTATATTTAATCAGCCTTAACTGCTGCCTTAACTACTGGCTGAAATATCTTACTTTAAAAGCTTTACCTGCCTAGAGAAGCCTTGCAGTAATAATCCTACCCTAACTGGTAGAAAATGACTTGAAAGTGTCTCATTAGTTTACTCTCCTAATAGTGAACATTTACAAAATATTTCATGCTTCCAAAATGATCTTGTACTTTTATGCCCACTTAAATAACATTTATTGTGAAAAAGCGTGGCTTCAGGAGCCTGTGTAACAGATTTGTCTTCTGCTAGTCCATATAGTTTCTGCACAGTTGCCAGACATTGAAACAATTGAAGCAATTTAATTAGCAGTGCCCTCTTCAAAATCTAATTTTTCCACTGATATAGAACTCCCAATATATAACTGACATATAACTCCTAATCTCTCAAGTGGTGAAAGCCTCCTAATAATATCTCATCTATATTGACTCAGGGATGTCATAGATATATAAGTTCCAGGGTTCAGAAACCATTTTTTCTAGTCAGTTATGCTGATACAAATGAATATCTGAAGGACGACACAAACTTTAGAGGATATCCTGAAACAAGATCTTCAAGTCCACCACATTAATATCAATAAATATAAGGAAAACACTAAACTGAGGAAATTGGGAAGAATTCTCATGGATTGTTATTACAGAAATGTTCCTACAGATGGACCTGAGCAAACCTGAAGACCACTAAAGAGGAACAGAAGCCCAAGGACAAGCAGTGACACATTTCTTCTGTTGAGAAAACGGATTCATAATGGATCAGCATATCTCTTCTCCAAAATAATCGTTTTAAAGATTGAAAAATAACAATGCATAGAGAAAAACTGAATAGTAAACATCTACAATCAGGATTCTTAATTAATCTGAATTTTAAACTCACTTGAGTTTTCCAAAAGGCACCTTGTTTATGTCATCAGACTGGAGTCATCTTCTAGCAATACTTTTAAGGTCCTGCCTTCTGCTTCCCTCAAGCAACAATACTAGACCATGGTTCCTTATAATAAACACACTGTGATTACTTAACTGCCAGCTGCCAAACTTCCACTAGATTTGCACTGGCTTTCTCATCTCCCACATTTATAAAGTTAATATTAGACTCAATATGGCTTCCATGATTGTCATATTCACTCTGATAAGAAAGAGGGTTTTTACAGTTATCTATACTCATACTTAAGTTACTTTATACTTACCCCAGTTTTGATTTACTAAGAACAGTTTTAGTGGGTAAGGAGGGAAACTGCTAAAACTGATATGGGAAAGAGAAGTCAATTCAGGCATTGAAATATTTATGTGTTTTGTTTTTCTTGCTGTTTATGCAAAAGAAGTAATATTTTCCTTGTTATGCTAGCAGTGTCTTCTGAAAATCTGCCAGATAATACAAAGTAGAAGTGGCTTTTTAAACCTGGGACAAATAAGAACTATTGAATACAAAAGGATGTTTAAGTTGAAAGATCCTATTAAACTTAATAATGAAAAACATTAAAATTCACTAAGACAGAGCATTTTTAATTACTTTTTCTTGGATAAATCTTCAGTGCCATTGCTCCACCACAGCTCAGGTTTAATGGATCCTAAAGAAATCATTGTAGCTTCTCAAGTGACCTTTTACAATCAAAGTACATTACATTCCCTGTGCATGCAATTTTAAATTTTATTGTGAATTTTTTTTACCAATTTTTACAAATAATAAGTGTGGATCAATAACATTTATTGTCTTGCAATATAGCTAATGTGTAAAATATATTCAAGATATAAAATATTGTAATACAAATTAGACATTTCTTTTTCTAAGAAAGATTAGGCACAAGATAGGAAAAATAAGGTACAATTAGTTAAACTAAGAAACTAACAAAGTGACCTGGGGGTTAAAAAATTATTATATATTTTCAAATACATGTTCTATATCACGCATTTAGCAACCACACTCCTCAGTTCTAATTTCTCTGAAGTTTATCATAATTTTGCTAGCTACCTGATTATTCAGGTATTTCTTCAGACATAGAGAATGAGTCCCAGGTTCTTTCAAACTCTATCAGCCTAGACTGGACTGAAAGGGCTGGTTCATTCTGTTCTGACTGCAAACACCTCTGCAGAACTGAAACCTTTACAGACCTGTTTCAACAGAGAGCTGGAAACTGTCTGTAAGACATGTGAACAACATTACCACTTCTTTCTCTACCTAATATGAAAGGCATTGACAATTAGCATTTGCTGAAGAGCTAAGCTCTGTCTTATCTGTGATGAGAGTTTCAGCTCTGCTCTCATCCTCTAAATTAAGGAGGGAGTATTTTACTCTATTTGAATTACTCTCCAATCCATTCAGCCTGTGAGAGCTCTATTTATCAGAGCATATAAGTTTATTAGTCCCCGAGAAGTTGAGAACACCTTTTTTTCCTACTTATTTAGCTGATTAGCATTAGCACTAATCATATACTTGTTAAAGTTAAGTTTTTTGGTAGTTAAGAATACACCCTAACTGATGAAAGCAGTTTTAAAGTTGAATGTATGAAGGAGGTGGTAGTGGTGCATTTTTACAATATGCATTAATGCATTGATAAAATTCATTTAGTAGTAAAACCACATTTTCAAAAATTGGAAAGGACTCCTCTGGGAAGCCAGTTTAACTCTGGTGTTTATTAAAAACAACTCATGAGCTCACTGCAAAAAGTCCTTGCATTCTTTTCACAAGGGGATTTAATTTTAACCCTCATTATTAGGACATGCCCTTACTGCTCAAGCTTCAAGATATATTAACACTTTCATATGGTTGCTATCATGTCTATTGATACAAAATTGTCAGGAAAAAAAAGCTAATCACCTCATTCCTCACATATTCCTACCTGAAGGTTTTGTCCAGGCAACCCAAGGGCAAAGGCTTTGGATTACAGCTTTATCAACAGCTTGTCTTAAGGAGGTAACACACAAAGGTTTTAAGAAGACATGTAGAGATTTGATGTCTTTCTAAAATGAACAACCAACACAAAATTGTATTCCAGTTGTTGAAAATAAAAATCTCCAGGGTAGTCTCGTCACCAGCCTTTGAGAATATGAAATCCAGGGGTACTAATCAGAGACACTCAAAAATATTTTGTTCATTACAATTTTTTCATTACTGAGTTTTCATGAAGAGGCTCAAGAAACATCTTTTCAATGGACTACAAATTTCAAAACAAGTTAATATAATTTTAACTTTGTCAAGGTGAAATATCACTATGGTGTAGTTGGATTGCTCTTATAGAAGTGTTTATTCTAAAGTAAGGCTGTAAAGGTACTCTTTTCTAATTAAGAAGTGCTGGATGACAGACATAATGCTCCTAATATCTGTTCAACTTGAATCCTTGTATTAATTTGCTAGGACCTCCTTCCTCATTTCTACTCCTTAAATTATACAAAATATAGGGATAGGCCACAGAGAATATTTTAAATATTAAATATTTGAATCTCTGAGTTTCAAATGAAAGGATTTGGGACAAAATTAAACTCAATACTTTGAGCTAAAGTTCAAAGTAATTCCTTGAGTTTCTGTTGTTCTGGATTGTTTTGTGGTTTTTTGTTGGCTGCTGGATTTTTATCAAATTGGTATCAAAAATAGGAAAATTAAGCTGAAAAAAGGCAGCTCTGTTATGAACATTTTCAAGCAGTGAACACACACTTTTCAACAAAAAATGATGCATGGGAGCTACCCTATTATTTTACTCAAGATCATTTACAAATACCTTGGAAAAAACCAGAATTTGAAAATCAGTTTCAGCCAGTTCTTAAATAAAAATTTCAATGGATAGTTTAATCATAATTAGATCCAAATAATATCTCTAACAGAAACAGAAGACTAGTACATTTTCACTCTAAACCCGATAATTTTTTGTAGAATGAACAATAATGTATTAAGTAGTACAAGAACAATTCACCAAAATGCTGCAAATATATTTCTCTGTTTTACTATTACTACCTGTGGTGAGTTAACTTCTTATTGCCAGTAGCCAACCAAACTACTCTCTCACTCCCTCGGCAGGGCATAGAGTGAAAACAAGATGAACAAACTCACAGATGAAGGCCAAGACAGCGAGATCACATCACAGGCAAAACAGACAACTTTAGGAAGGAAGACTAATTTAATTTATTGCCAATAAAAGTAGAATAAGACAGTAAGTAACAAAAACATAACCAGAAACGTCTTCTTTCCCTGCACCTCCACATCCCAAGTTCAATTTTCCTTCTTCATTCCCAGTTGTTCTACCTCCTCTCAAACCAAAACAGCATAAAAGGGATGGGGAATGGGGGTTATGGTCATTTCAGAACACTTCATCCCTGCCTCTCCTTCCTCCTTACACTTCTCCTACTCCAGCATGGTTCTTTTCCATGGGCTACTGTCCTCCAGAAACAAACCACCCCAGCATGAGTCCCCATGGGCCACCATTCCTTCCAGAAAGCCTCCTGCTGCATGAACACATCCACCTGCTCCAGCTGAAGCTCTCTGCAGGCTGCAGTGTGGCTCTCCACAGGCCACAGGGTACTTCACTATGGCCTCCTCTGTGGACTATGTAGGATTCTCCAATTTTCCTCACTGACCTGACTAAGGGTCTGCAGGATCTCTCACATTTATCTCACTTCTCTCTCACAGCTGCTGCTGCACAGAACTTTTAACCCTGCCCTAAATATGCTATCACAGAAGCACGGCTGATAGGGATCAGCTTTGGCCAGCACTAGATCCATTTTGGAACCAGCTGGAAGTGACTGTGCCCAAAACAGGGACAGTTCCTAATCTCAAGGAAAAGGAAAGAAGTAAAATAAAATAGAAGCAATAATACAAAAGACCACTGACAGAGTCAGAAAACAACCTGACACCCTGGTCAGGGTGTTGGAAACGATCCAAAAGTAACCCCTCCTGGAGTGGCAGATATGGTCCTGATGGAAGTAGAGATGGTCCTATAGAGAAAAGGGTCCAGAGGTGGGTCCAGTCTTCCTACAGGAGTCCTGTGGGAACACTGGATGTCTGGTGGCTCCTTTTTAACTAAGTGGAAATGGTTTGGCTCCTCCTCCCTGGGTAAAGCACCTCACCATGGGATGACGTAATGTGTCATGTCATTGGTGATCTTTAATGACCCATTAACAGAAGATAATGGAGAAGAAACAATGTCCTACCCAGTTTTAACAGCTGGCTTGTTATCAGAAAGGCAGCCGCACTCTCCCTCCTGGAGTTACGACAGGTAAAGAAAAAACACCTCCCCAACTGAGTTTCAACAGATGGAATAGAATGAGCATTTTTTTGGTAAGATAACCCAAGACAAGGATAAAGCCCATAAGGATTATGAATGTCCCTATTCTAAAACTGTTGTTACCTGCCATTAGGATAACATTTCTCTCTGTAGAAAATAGTATATAGTACATTTAGGTGTATAAAAAGGATTTCATGCCTCTGCCTGAAACATTGAGATAGATATTTATTCATTTAATCATTAAGTCATAATACTTCAAGAGCAGAATCAGGGGAACTATTGTGCTAGGCACTGGACAAATGAAATCCCAGAACTCGATAATTTACAGTATTTCTAATGAATGACACAACTGGAGAATTAAACATTCTCTTTCCATTCAGTATCTAAACAGACAATTAACCTTTTTCCAGCATGGTAATTCTGAAAACTTGCCTCGGGTAAGTGAAGTAACAGTAAAGGAAAAGATGAAATGCAATAATAAGATCAGCTTGTAAACTGTTGGAATTCTTTTTACAATAGCTTCTAAAATTTCCACAGTAACTATGAAAGAAATATGGTCCCTACATAGTCACCTAGTACAGTTCATAGTATGCTCTGCTCAGCATTTCATGTTAAGCAATATAGTGAGGTCTCAAAACCTCACTTCTGGCACCTGATACATGTGAAGAAGACTGTCCATCAAGTGGTCATGCAATGCTATTGGTCACATATATCCAAGCAATACCCAATTCTGTTCTAGTAATACCCAATCCCTGATCTAGTTCAATGAGCAGCAGCACAAACATTTCTGCTAGCCCAAGGGAGGAAGCAAAGCAGGGTGAGAATAAGCTGTCAGGTAGAGAAGGAGGTCAGGGCTGCTGCTTGAGGCAGCAGTGCTCGCTGACAGAGTACTTAAAACTGCAGCTTGAGATGTTTTCCTATCTGCATTTTTTTCATCAAAACCAAATCTTCATGTTCTGCTCTTGATTAATTCTGATGTTCCCAGAGAAAGGAATACAGCATGAATCTTTATTTATAAATACTTTTAAAATATTACCCGTTTCTTTTTTTTCCAAATGAATGACAAGGTTTATTAATGAAAACAAAGGTGAAGTCATGATTAGAACAGTGGAGAAATAACAAAAAATCCCAAATCAATGCAAAAATAAGCCAAATGAAATTATGTTGCTCCACCAGTTCAGACTAACAGTGTTTATATACTAGTTTCTAGTTTTTAGCAGCCCCTGTAATTGAATGTTGTGGAAAACTGCGTCTCCTGGAGTGTCCTATTTTTAAGGGTATTTCTGTGATACTTGAACAGTTTTGCAAGCCATTGTACATATGTAGCTGTCTGACATGAAAACTAGCTGTGCAGTAGTGAATCGGTATTCCAATCTGCACTGGTTATAACTTTTAAAACAGTGATGCTTGCACATAAGACTAAGATTCAATTTATGTACCTATAAAAGGGAAGACTCAAACAAGCCAGCTTTCTGTGGAAAAGCAGTCAGTTAAATTTACAGCCTTGTATTCACATGACTGCAGCAGAGCAGATTACACTAATTTAGAGATGAAAATCAGTAGTTATACAGCAACTATTGCATTTCATTTGTACAGTTGCTGACTGGAAATGAGGTAAGAATGCAGCAACATGTCATCTAGCTACTATTTGCTACCCTGCAACAAAAGATGACTTACATGGCAAAGAAGTCACCTACTTTTTCACATATTCATGGATCATAGACCCCAATTAAATACAAAGATCTTCAAATATTTTTCAGGTAAGGAAACTTCATAGGCATTGCTTAAGAAAGCAAATTGAGGAAAACAATTCCAGGTGACCAACTGATGCGATTTTTTTGAGTGATAGTATTAAACAGAAATAACATTTACTCATTTATGCAGCATCAGAGAGCATTTCAGCATCCTGGGCTCACAAGGCAGATGTGATGCTTTGTTATAGCTGTCAACAATTTGCTGCATTGCAGGCTAATGGTAGTGGTGTAGGACAGCAGTGCTACGGTAATGTTCAAAGACTCATCATTAACAATCACACTCAGATTCTAAAATAGGATATTAATTGAACACACAGGAATGTTAAAATGTAAATAACATAGTCTGTTAAGTTTGAACATCAGTAGGTTTCTGCTAGATCTTTAACTGTGCAATTGCAGCAGCCTTACAAAAATCTGAGGTAGAATTTTAATACAACAGCCTCCTCAGAGAATGGCTTATACAGTCAGACAGATGAATGCAACAAAGGAATGGTAGATATCTATTTCTGCTCTCTCCTTTGAACACGCATATAGAAACACTCATCGAAAAGCACATATATACGTTCCTTTAATAACCTAAAATATCCCTGGTGGCTAATACCTACTTGCTTTTTAATATTTTACATCTGTTTCATTAGAATTGAATAGAAAAAAAACCCCTAAATTATAATAAAAACTAATAGACACTGCGAAATTCCATAAAAAGTTAAAACTAACCAATTTCATCTCCTGACTGAAAGCATCAAATATCTGATTCTCCCAGACACTGATAATCAGAAACACATTTTCTTCTTTCCATCTCTATTTTTAACAGTTATCCAGTGCATAAAGGTTTCAAGGGCAAATTCACACAACTACTAAAAATCACCATATAATTTTATATGACTAAGACAGAAAAGAATTCTGTTTAAAAGGCATTTTCACATGGATCCCATATGGATTTTGCTTAAGTAGTTTTTGTCACTTGGACTTTAGGTGAACCAAAATTTGCCTATGTAATTAGATGTTCACAAAATTACACCAAATTTTCCATAAACTCATCAAACCCTCTTAAAAATTGTAGTGTTACTTGATCCCAAACTGTGTATTAATGCTTCTATCACTAAACTTAATTACTCAATTTTCCATAGCTGGAGTACAAAGCCTATACCCCTCAGGACACAAACTTGAAAATGTCACCCATATAAGTTTTTTGTTTCTAGAATGCTATATGTCCCTTCAAAAAAATGATGGGAAGGGTTATTTACAGAAAGGGAGGAAACAAAACCTTTGTAGTCAGTCAGTTACTGAATAGTTCATGGGCTTAGAGGGACATACTGTCATCGCAGAGGTACAATCCTGGAGCATTAAACTGAACCCATCCTATAGAGGTACCATATTACTTGTAGGTGGTTTGCTACCATCCATTTCTGTCAAGGTGAATACTATATAGGAGAAAATGAGTCTTGCCAATTTGCACATACAGCTTAAAAGAATTAGTAGGGTATAGGTCATTGCAGAGTATGATGCCGTTTTTCTTCCTGTGTGATTAAACAGGAAGATAACAGTAATCAGGCAGCATTGATTAACTGGATGATGAAAGATTTTTTTTCCTTTCAAATCCTAAAATTAAGGCAAAGAGATTTCAGTATGACATTATTTGTGATATGTGGATATTTTGTTACTTGGATTGTTTAGATAGAAAACAGGGTTTAGTGCTGAAGGAGCTACAATAGGGATTGGTGGAAGAGCCTGGAGTCTGATCCTGAAGTGATGGCTTATGTGAAGAGAATGGACTGTGACTGGGATGCTATAGTACTAAGGGGACACTTTAGTGGTAGGGTGTAAGAATCAGAGATGAAAGTAATACATCTATTTTTTTGATGTTGAAATTTCCTATGCCATCAAAGATGCCAGATATTTGCAATGGATGTAAGCCAATACCCGGGGAAATCTTGGCGTTCAAATGTAAGTTATTGATTTACTATTCCAAACTGGTTAAATGAAACAGTATTAGGGGGACTGAGCATCTCCCCCTAAACTCTTGAGCAAACAAGATCAAGAGATGAGGATCATTTCTTCTCATGCATCCTGCATCCCCTAAAAATAAGGGTAGGGTCCACATTGGTAACACAGGATATGCGTCCCCACCTGTTCTTTGACACAGGGCTGAAAACAGCCTGTTCTAGATCCTCTTACTCCAAGCTGTGCCAGAAATGAATAAAAGATGGGTTAGATAATTTTTCTCTGAGCCAATATTTCAGGAATACCTGATTCTCTAGCAGAGATTATAGTCTCTGGATTACAAATTATTGATGAAGCTTTAAAAAAGAAACATGAAAAGTTAAAATGCTGACCCTTAAAACATGTCTATGATTTGTTTTCTTGAACTTCCAACTCCACAGCAGTATCATTTCCTAACATTCAATGCATAATTACTAGCCTCAGCATCACAATTCTGGTGAATACAAAGTACAGCTATGAGACATATAGGATCCTTTCTGTTAATTATACTTTTCCTATAAATCCGCATGAAAACTCCAATTACTAAAATTGATATCAAATTCTAGATGTAGGACTTCCATACTTCTTTGGTGGAACAATGAAGAAAAAAGGTGAGAAACTTCTGAGCACTGAAGTAGGAAGCAGCATGGCACAACCGACAGGTCTTCAATCTGCTTCTTCAAACAGTGACTAAGCACATCTTGGTATTACATACTCACCCCTTATCTTTGCAGATAACTCAACATTCATAGAAAAAAAACAAACAGCAGAGGAGAGACTGTTTCTCACTTTCTCCAAGGAATACAGTCATTCCAATGAAAAATTTACTCTTGGATTAGTCAGAAAGCCTTTTCCAAATTCTAGTATTTGCATTGTTATTGCTCTGCTAAATTTGAATCAAGTCAACATGCTTATGTGAATCAGCTAAATAGGACAGGTTAAACACGGAAAAAAAGGAAAAGAGAGTCTGCCTTTCAAGGTAGTTTTTCAAGGTTATTTCTTTCGAAATTATTTCTTTCGAGGTTACTCAAGAGTTGGAAGAAGAAAATTGATATTGATGCATATAACTTAGTCTTTTTCCTTACTGCACACTATATTACATGTGCACACTATATTTCTTCTCTTGGGAGAGGAAACACAAAAAAGGGACAATTTTAGAATATCTTGCTCATATAAGGAAAAATACCAACTGATTCTAGTCCTGCACTTATTGCCCTCCCTCTCCCACGTTTGAGTTCTTGGAGATTTTTCACATTAAATAAGAAAGGATTAACATTAACATACTTGTTGTGAGCTCATAACACCAAGGAGGATGGCTCAGAAAGGCAGCAAGAAAGTTAGTGTTTGTTGGATTATTGTGGATTTAGTCACATGTGTATAGAAATAGCTCCTTGGGAAAAATACAGTGGAAGCATTTAATAACTAGTGTCTCTTCAGCTCTTAAGGTGATCCCACAGAGTAAATTCCAAACAGAAATCCAGCAACACAACTTTTCAGATCTGACAAAAATCACCACTACTAGACTCTTCAAGATGCACTGTAAGGAATTAAACTTCAAAACCTATAAAGGCAATCACCACAATTTGCCATTTGTTACCTTGAACACATTTTTTTTTCTAAATGTGTTTTTTTCCTCAACCCCTGCTTTATTCCTGAATTTTATAATAATGGTTAGTGAAGGAAATTTTAAGATTAAATCTTTTATATATGATGTAATTTTTCTTGCTTATATTCCCAATTACTTATTCAAACTGGAAAAACAACAAAAAAATCAGCATATGTATTTTAATTCAAAACTCATGCCATTAATAAAGATACAGGTATTTAATAAAATTGTTGCCCTGAAGGCATTCTTAGGCCTACTTCCCTCCTCTAAAACAAAAGGAAAGTGCATGTATGGCACAAGTTATTGCTGTCTGCAGGTGAATATGCAGTAAATGTGTGAACTCCTGGATCCTGGGTTTTTTTAAGAGATTCATTATATAAAAAACATCAAAAATGAGAGATGCACTGTGTTCCTTCATTACTAGGTCTGATCTTTTTGTTAAACTCCTCTTGAGCTGTGGCCTTAGGGATGCTGCTCTAAGGTAACTCCATGAGCCTTCCCTAGACCACATTTCAGATTTTCAAACATCAATGTCTTTGCAGGAGTTGGTAGATATTTGGAGAACTCGTGTTAAATTTTAAGAGATGAATTTCTCAATCAGATCTGGAAGCTGACATGGCCAATTTAAATTTCTTACTATGAGAGCTTAAAGAGAAAAGAAAAGCTTTCATCATACTTTTGATAATTTTTGAAGTGCAACCTCATGTCTTTAGCTGATTATGATACTGCTATCATCTGGAAAAAGCCTGTGTAAATCTGTCTCTTGTGAGGTTACAGCTTCATGTTACTGAGCTAAGTCAAAACTCAAACTTTGACTTTGTAGAAATAAACTTAACATCAAAAATGTGTGTGAATAAAATATTATTGAAGTGATACTGTAGGTTTTCAGTAGCCATTTCACAAAGTAAAACAAGGGCAGAAGTATTTTAGTGTCAGTAATAAATATGCATATTCGAATATTGATATCATAAGCCCTAATTAAAAGTACTCAATTACCTTGTACAATTTATGATAGGACTAAAAATAAAAAACACAGAAAGAAATTAAATTTGGAGAAAAATCTAATTTGCTCAAATAGTTGACTTCTGCTTTAAACATGTAAAATCTATGAAAGTATTAATTATTATTTAACTTCCTATTTTCTTTGAGAATTCTGCAGCTGACTTGATAAAGGGCATGAGGACCTAATTTGTCCAGTGAGGAGCTATCTTGGCTCAGCAGGGAGTGGTAAAGGTTCAGGGACACATTTCCTGGCTGCTTGTCCAGCCTAGATGGTGTCAAGGGAAAAAAAGATCTCCCACACATTCTTGAAGACATATGGATATCCAAATTTGTTCCTGAACCTCTCTATTCATAACCTCAATACGGGGACATTTCAAGGATAGGGGATTAGGAGCACAGGAAAACCAGATGACATGCTTCAGTGATATTTCAGTGATGCATATTCCCTGGTGATTTGGAAGGATTCAAATGGAAGTTTATTTGAATTTGTTAAAAATTGACCTTAGAAACTGAAACAAATTGTAGAACATTTCCCATTAGACTTACTTCTTCAGCTTCTTATTTTTAATTATCATGCATTTCAATAGCATTGTCTACATCCATTGCTCATGACCCTGCCATAGAAAGGACAGATCATGTGCCTTTCAATTCTGCTAGTTAATTCTCATGAATGTCAATGTTGCAAAGTTCAGGAGAACTTGACCCAAAATGTTTAGGGTACCAAACTTTTTTTCTCCAAAATGAATGAGTTGTGCCTAGGTTAACAGAAACTCATAAAAAGAAGCAAGAAAAATACCTTACCGTCCTGCTCCTTAAACAAATTGTTTTATATCATTTTCTCACATTTTTTTTCCCCACAATTATGTACATGCCAATTTTGAAAACAGAAACTATTTGCAAACAAGATGTTCAATTATTAGCTGAATTTGGCCTCAGGCAAGTACTTTAAAATTTATTGCAGTCTTAAAACCAATTTAAGGTGTTCCTTAAGTCTTTGATTAGATTGTGGTTTGTTCCTTAGTGCATAGATCAAGATTTATTGGGAAAAAATCAAATATACAGTGTTTATCATCACAAACTTAATTCAAAATTCTAAATCTTCATATCAGCCACCAGATATAAAACTACATAGTGGCTACTTGTGACAGAGCTAATAAAAAGAACATTTCCAGTTTTAAAATATCTGTAGGACTTCATATAACAACTATTCCTCCCTATCTAATACAGAAGGCTCAGAGCTGAGTTTCTTTCAAAGATTTTGAAATCAGGCACAGATACTGTTTATGGAAATATCTCCATCAGTGGGATGGAGAGTGAGTGCACCCTCAGCAAGTTGCAGACCACATGAAGCTGAGCATTACAATTGACACAACAGAGGGAAGGGATGGCAACCAGGGGAACCTGGACAAACTTGAGAAGTGAGACCATAAGAACTTTGTAAAGTTCAACTAGCCTAAATACAGGATTCTGGAGTTTAGTCAGGGCAATCCCAGACATGAGTAGAGACTGAGACAACTCAAAGAGAGCAGTCCTGTGGAGCAGGCTTGTGGGTTCTAGTAGATAAAAAGCTGAACATGAAGCAACAGTGTGCACTTGCAGCCCAGAAGCCAGTTGTATCCTGGGTTGCATAAAAAGCAGCATGGCCAGCAGACTGGAGGTGTTTCTGTCCCTCTGCTCTCATCTTGAGAGACTCCATCTGGAATACTACCTACCAGTCTGGGATCCCCAACATTAGAAGGACATGGACTTGTTAGAGCAAGCCCAGAGGAGGGCCATGAAGATGATCCAAGGGCTGGAGCACTTTTCCTGTGGAGACAGGTGAAAGAGTTGGGGTTGTTTAGTCTGGAGAAAAGAAGGCTCTGGGAAGACTTCATTGCAGCCTTCCAGTACCTAAAGGGAGCTTTTGAGAAAGACGAGAGCAAATTTTTCACAGCCTGATAGGGATTGGACAAAGCAGAAGAATTTAAAAAAAAAAAGGAGAGATTTATATTAGATATAAGAAACAAATTCTTTATTCAAGGTGTGGTGAGGCACTGGAGCAGGTTGCCCAAAGATGTGGATGTCCCATTCCTGGAAGTGTTCAAGGCCAGGCTGGATGGGGTCTCAAGCAACTTGCTCTAGCAAATGGCATCCCTGAGAATGGTGTGGGGTTGGAACTAGACGGTTTTTAAGATTCTTTTCAACCCAAACCATTCTATGATTATATGAAAGGGAGCTAATATGAAAATTAAGAGGAGATTATTTTATTTTCAGGGTAGGACATCCATATTGTTCTCAAACTGTGTATGTATTTTGAAAGTATAAGATAAAGACATAAACCTGCAGAAAACCGTACAAAAATAGTAACTGTATCAACAAAATGAAAAAGCATTGTGATCAGTTGGGGCATATTACTTTTTTCAACATCCTCCTTTACATTCAGATACACAGAAGGTAGGAAAAACATGCTGGTAAAAGTCCAGAGGGTACAGATTTCTAACATGGTGGAGTTTGCTTTCCAGAAAGTAGAAATAATTAAGATGATCTGCGTAGTTTCCAGATGAGTTAATAAAGATGTAATCTCATTAAGTTACAGTCCTTGCATCTTATCTTCTTTCATGTCTGGGACAAAAGCTAGTTCTTCAAGACTTTGTGCTCTCCACTAAAGGGAAAGAGTTCCATTACATTTTAATGGCTGCTTTCTGCAGCCTTTACCTTTGAGTCTGTAAATCTGTGTCATTCCTCTTTTACTGAGCCAGTCAAAAGCTATGTACCTTGTGATGAAAGATGTGCCCTGTGAGTGCTTTCACAAGAGCACCATCCTCTCTATCATGATGTTGGGGTAGTGCACAACTGTAGGCAATATGGAGCACAGTCATACTGATTCCACTGTCCTTGCTACCCAGGGGTAGCTTTTAGAGTCCAAAAGAGATGAAAGAGGCAATCAGGAAAGAGATTCCACTTCACTTTCTAGCGAAAGAACATTCAGTTTGTTTTTGTGCACTGTGGTTCTGATGACTGCTGACATATGAAGAGAGACCTTAAGGCAAGCCCATATCCTCTTATAAAATGTAATAAATGACACAAGCCTGGCTCACTTTCTTCTTACCATCTGACTTCATTCCACTGGCATTCTAAGTACCTCATAAGAACAAAATTTTTTTACAAAGCAGAAGTAAACCAGGAGGGAAAATCCTTCACAAAAGAGGAGGTAGGGGAACTTGGCAAGGATATACACAGCTGGATTTTTGTCTTGCTTGCTTAAGAGTGTAAACAACTTTTGCGGGTTAGCTTTGTATATGACCATTCAGGAAACCCTCCATATACACAATGTATCTTGTCAACCATTTCCTCTGTGTGTAAAATGTAATTCGTCACCCTGTGCTGCCTTGGCAGCCGCCTTGTAAAGAACTCACTGAATTAATGAATATTTCATAAAGATGTGATTTATTAGCATTCCTCCCCCTCAGCTTTGAAAAAGATCCATCCTTCAAAAGCTGAGTGCACAAAAGTTATCTGCAGGTATGGAAAAAAGACTGAAACCCCTGAAGACAAAACCAGGATTTCTTAATAACTTCTGGGCTCTATAGACTTTAGAAAATATATTTAGTCAATCTTATATTAATATTTTAGATGGTAAAGAAAAGCAACACTAAGATATTATACTGAATTTGGCTGTCAGAACCATGGGTTATCACATCAAAAAATTATTACCAACTCAGAATCTTTTATTTTTGTGTATTTTGATGAACATATAAAAAATAGATCGTGGCATAATGCAAATACCTCTAGGCCTTCTGAGGTGCCCAGATTTTCATACTTTCCTCCCAGAACTACCAACAAATTCATCACAGGCACACAGTTTTAAGTACCTGTGCATTTATCCTCACCACTGCTGTCCTTGGGAGCGTAAATCATCCTACAATACAATAACTACTATAAGAACAAGCATTCTTTTTTCTATGATTGCAAATATTTATTGTGCTCAGTTAATACATATAGCCTTGTTTCTAATACATAAACATTCATTTTCTGAGAATTTGCAGATTCTGACACATATTGCAATGCAAACAAAAAATAAACTAAAAAATCAACTGTGATTGTAATATCTCAATAAGGTAGTACCATCTATCGGTGGCAAAAAAAAAAATAATAAAAAATATGTATTTTTGGGGTTCTTGTTAAAACAGGCATCCCTTATCTGTAGTTCTAGTGCAATCCCAGTATTAATTGTCCTCTGTGTATTTGATCCACAACACCTGTTGCATTCACACAATTATTACAGCTGGATTACTAAGCTCTTATCTTCAGCTGTAGGAATTTATGCTTTCAAGTCAGGAATCCTCTTATTCTGTAAAGATGGCCAATGCTGCATAATGTCAGACCATGGCAAAACAGCACAGAACTACTTCACAACAAGAATCATCTATTATGGTCGTGTTTAAATCTCCTTGACTAAAACTTTCTTGTGTCTCTTTCTCTGAGAGAAGATGAATAGCTCCAATGCACAGATTTGAGACATGAGGTCAAAGGAGAAAAATGTGTGCAGCAAGTTATAAAGACAGAGTGGTTTTCCCAGGTGATAGAAGACACCTTTTGCAGTGATTTTATTTTTTTAAATCTATCTTAATCAGTTAATCTGAATTTTTTTAGTGGAAGAAGTATCCACTGTGTGTCTTTAGACTTCAGAAAGAGAAAAATGTATATGAGAAAAGAGGCTTATGCTACAGGAATAATATTACAAATAGGAAGAAGAAAAGTAAAGAGCACCTGAGGCATATTCAAACATAATATGAAATACACGAGACAGGGACTGCATGAACTTAACATCTGTATAGAAATAATTCCAGCAGTTTTTTTCAGAATCCAGAAAAGCCTTCTCACTTATGAAGCTATGAATTTAAGTCCAAAGTTTTAAGGCAAAATATGGAGATATACTTCCTAGAAGTTTGTTCTTGCACAGAAGCATTCATCTAGGAAAATATGCCTGTAATCTGTCAAGAGGGTGTATGAGATATCATGCATAGCTCAGATAAAGCTTATAAAATGCTCAATCAAATATTGGTATGATGGGCATTGAGAAATTAAAGACTATTGCCTATAATCAGCAGTTAATGTTCTCAGACACATTGGAAGGAAAACGAGACATTTTCTTGACACTGCTGTCATCCCTTTCCAGGAGCCGTTCCCTGGAGTCTTGCTGTGTATTGTTGGTTTATCCTATGATCACCACAAAAAAGATACAACTGTGGTTGCGGTCATCTGATATTTGCTCTGAAAATGCAATGCTTTTCTTAAGGCAGAGGTTGAAACAGTATCAAAATTTATATTTCACTAATTATCAAAGTTGGAGAAAAATACTGTCAGACAAGTTTTTAAGGATTTATGGAACTAAACGGGGTAAAACAAATAGTTAGACTAAGAGAGCCCCATGAACACTTTTGAAGCAGAAAGTGATTAAGTTACAGTTTCACAGTGCTTATGCTCCCTAGATAAACTAGCATGCAATCTGATTTAATCCCCTAGCTAAATGGAAAAAAAAATTTGGATGGCATTAGGATTTTGGAGAGAATAAGACTGAACAGCAGGCTGAAGCAAGCATTATATATACTCAGTGGGTCAATACTAATTTACCTTACATGATGGTTTTATAGACCTGTACCTTGGCAAGGAATTTATAAATAAAAACTTAGATAAACACATGGGGCTTGAAGTCCAACTTCTTAGTTCTTTTTAAATATCAGCAGTTTCAGAAATATTGGGGAAATTCTACTGATGTGGTGAAAAGGGTTAATAATATTACTAATAAAGTAAAAAAAACCCTTTTGTTACAAGGTCACCCCAACAACTGCGCATGTGAGTAGGTTAAAATCCTATCACAGCTGGGAGGTGGTTGTTAGTTTCAGAAGCAGCAGGCAGAAGAGAATTCAAAGTGAGCACAAGATAAAAAAATAAAGTTTGAAGAATCAGTTCTAATTGATTTTGTGATTTTTGGCTTCATCGCCAAAAAGTTTTAGACTCAAACATAGTGGTTTTGTAGTTACTTGTGAAGTGCATACTTAAGTAGGAAAATGTCAGAGTAGGAATTTGTAACTAAATCTTTGTAACTGTCAGATAAGGTGCAAAACTCTGTGTATGAATACTGTGAGGAAATAGAAAAATGAGGTTGCATGAAAATCTCTAGAAAGCCAACATGTCACTTTCATCAATGCATTTCTTTTTTGAATGGCCCACTAGATTACATAAAGAAAAGAATGCCAGGAAAAGTAGATTTAAATGGAAAGCCCTCTTTCCACAGAGGAAAAACAAAACCTGTTCTCATCACTGGTGAGAGACAAGAAGATGTCAAAAGGCTGACTAGTCCTTCAACTGTATATTGAGGCAGGTAAGCTAAATGCTGGCTGTGTTACATAGTCATGACAAACTCACATTTCTGCACCCCCTCCTTCTGAAATTGGAAACAAAAAAAAAAGCAAGCATTGAATTATTTGGGGAAACCCACCTACAGACAACACGCTATTCAAATCATCTAATGTAGTTCAAAAATTACTTGCAAGATAAAGGAAGAAATCTACCCCAATCCCTTAAATGTGGAGGCCTTTACAGATTGACACAGATGCCTAAAATCAGTCTTCCACAAACCTTCCAGGTATCACAGAAGTTTTGTGGAAAATTTCAATGACATTGTTCTACTGTTACTGCACTGTGTAATAAACAGAAGGCTAACAAGGCAACTGGTCAAGAGAGAGAGAGGCTTTCAGAGGGGCTTGAAGTAGATAAAGGCATCCTTATCTTAATCTTTCTTGCCCCATCTTTATTGTCCCAAACTTTGCAAAAATATTTGAGCATATTTCCAATATTTGAGATATGAGTAGGAAATTTGGAAAAGATGGAGAAGGGAAAAAATCCTACCTTCTTAGTCTCCTCAAGGAAAAAAAATGTAAGCAAAATTTTTCCATTATAAAGAAATTATACTCTCTAACAATAGAACCATTATCTGATCAATTGTAAATGTAGGCATCTCTCACAGTAGTCCCCTTTAATCTGGTTTGACAGAATGAAAGGAACATATTCTAAATTGCTGTAATAGTGCTTTCTGCTTCAGAAATTTAATATGAGAGCTGTTCAAATCAAAGGCAAAATGTGCATATCAAAGTAGTAGATTTTTTGTCACTTTCCAAAACAGTAAATGAGATGTTTACATTTAAATTATGCAAATATATTTTTCCTTTTCTATCTGCCTTAACCTTTGCTTTGTGTCGAGAGACACTTCAGGTTAGTTGGCAAACATCAAAGCACTTTAGTCCCTGCCTGTGTTATTTTAATAATAATTGTATTAGACCACTTAACAATGTTCAGTTTCTTGTATAGGTCTTATTGGTACAGAAAGGGCAAGGAGAATAGGAGAGCGAAAACTTTAGACCTGTAGATATTTCCACAGAAACTGTTAATGTTTGAGTGCACTGTTGTGATAGAAGCATTTCCTAGTGTCTCACACTAACCACAGAATTATTAATAGAGCAGTCAAAGAGAGGGAAGACTGTATGAACTTTGGGGATCTGGACCAATTCATTATAAAGACAAAATATATTTGTATTTAATAGTCAATACATTACTTTTACATTAGGAAAAAGTACCAATTGCCTGAATTATTGCCATAAAATTATTCCCAAACATATCTCAAAGATGTCAGATGGTACTGCCTAGACAGGATGTTTTTTTCTTTCTGATTTTTTTCACTCTGCAGTTACTACAGTTACTATATGTGAGTTTTATTGCCTCATTATGACTAACCACAGAGATGGAGGGGGGTTTTTGTGTCTTCATGAGTTTATCACAGTGCAAGTGTATATGGTTTCGCATATTGATTTTCACAATTAAAAGCACAACCTTTTTCATACGTAGCTGAAAATGCGTGGCTTCTCATGTAACTTGGGGATGTCAGCCAAAGCATTTGGAGAGTTACATATGGTTCTTTATGATGACACACAGTGGAGGACTTTTATGGGATCGAGGGATTTGATTCCTATTGAAGGGGGCAGTCTCCCTAATTCTAGGGTAGTGACTAAGCTAGAGTGGCAACACAGTCAAAAGAATCCTAGCAAGAAGAATGCCTCAGATGTGATGAGTAGAATTATTGGATATCATAAGCCTTTTTGGATGGTTGGGGTATGATGGCCTTAGAATGTGTTTGCTCATTTGACGTCTCATCATTCCTGCAGTATAACCAGGGTTGTGCAAGTAGGCCTGGGCTCTGGAGTCATGAGGAAATGTAGTGAAACCATGGGGTTAGTCCTGAACTAGTGACTAGGGCAGTGGCTGCCCTGAAGTTTGGTCAGGGGCTTAGGCCTACTATGTGTAGGAATGTACTTGATGGGCCATTAGACAGTTTAAAATATGTTGTTATAGGTATAAGTTTAATAAAAGAAAGAAGATGTAAATCGGGACTATGGCCACTGCTACATCTAGAACAGTTAGTAGGAGTAGGGTTGATACAGTTGCCCTGTTTCTCTTCTGGAGAGTTATCTACATATTGCCTGGACAGCTGATCCTCTCTTCAATCCCTACACATGGAGATACAGATTTTGGCCAGCTGGATTATGTCAAATTCTCTCATCAGTTTTTTTCCTGAGATACTAGTCTGCAAAATACGGCTGCTGAAAATCAGACCTGTGTTGTCACTTTTGTTAAAGAGGCAGAAATATCCATGGAAGATCAGAGTGAATGTATCATGGAAGACTCACATCTTCAATTTTCTCTACTGATAATACCACACCTTTCTTCTCAGTTACACTGGGTATGCCACATGAACACATGAGGGAAAGGAGAAATACAGTCTAAGAATACTAGGGATTTGGGTTTTGCTTTTGTTTTTCCTTTTGTGTCAGTATTCCAAAGGTTTGCACTGTTTGCCTTTTCTAATTTGAGTGAATGGAAACTCATACCTCTATATTTTGAGCCTCTTAGGCCAACAGAAAACCTAAGCACAGCAGGCTCACTGAGGAGTGACGTTTTAGATTTAATGCCCAATTTTCTGCATTCCAGTGATTTAATCCGTTTTACATGGCTTTTAAAGAATGTTATTCTGGACTCTACCAACACTGATAGTGACTTTAGTAGTTGAATAAAAGTATTCCTATGGACTGCAGAAATTTATCTTTGGATGGTAATTTAATGTTTTCTTTTTGTATGTGTGGAGAACACGATATTAAATAATGAATATAAAGTGAAGAATACAGAATTGTTTAGCAAGCACTCTGAAAATTTTTGTATATTATAATCTTATAAAAATTTATGGCAGAAAAAGGGAATAAGGATAATGTACATTATTTGTGAGTGTATAAAACTTCTATTGTGAAATAAGAGTTGCTGATTTATGGTGTGTCATCTGCTATACAGTTCATAATATATATGTTAGAGCTAAATTCTCTTTTAAAATTCATGTCATGGTGAATTTGCATGTAAGTGAAGTTCAAAGGATTTTTAACTACTCTAAATTTCATAATAATGTATTTCTTTATCCTTACTTATTCAGTAACATGTCTATTAAGTTTAGGGGTACAGGTCTCCAAACTACAAAATTTCCACAGGGTTCAGGTAGGCATATGCCTTTGAAATTGCTTACAAATATCTTTACCCTGTAAATTGAATGTATTGAAGAAACCTGATTTGAAGGCAGTCCTGAATACTGAATACTTTTTTTTCTTTTCTTTCTTTTTTTTTTTTTTTTAAGAAATAGAGGTAATGTTTCTGAAAGGGATGGATAGCTAATTCTTGAGAGTGGTATTCTGTTATACAGTAAAGAAAGCATAAAAAATGACAGAAAATATTGCAGGCAGATTGTTCACAGAAGTAAAAACTAGTGACCCATCAAAAAGCTCTCAACCATGCCTTTCTTTTTATTGCAAATGTGACAGTTGCAATTCGTTTTCGTTCACATTGAACATCTGAAATCTGGTTCTCTAGACCTGATAAAAATATAACGTTAATGTAATGGTTATTTATGAAGGGTCATTTCCTTCATAATGCATATGTTACATCCAAATTCTCTCTTGAAAATACATGTCATGGTGCTATGTCAAGGCTTATGGGGCCTCTGATGTTTAATATCTTGATCAATGATCTGCATGAGGGAATCCAGTGCACCCTCAATAAGTTTGCAGACAATACTGAATTGGGTGGGAGTGTTGATCTGCTGAAGGGTAGGAAGGCTCTGCAGAGGGTTGTCTACTGGCTGGATTGATGGGGCAAGGTCAGTTGTATGGATGTCAACAGGGCCACGTGCCAGGTCCTGCCCTTGAGTCACAACAACCCGTGGCAGCATCACAGGGAAAAATGTGGCTGGAAAGCTGCCTGGTGGAAAAGGGCCTGGGGTGATGGTCAACAGGCAGCTGGACATGATCCAGCATATGCCCAGGGGCCAAGAATCCCAACATCCTGTTGAGTGTGGCCGGCAGGACCAGGGAAGGGATTGCCCCCCTGTACTTGGCACTGGTGAGGCCTCACCTCAAATACTCTGTCTGGTCCTGAGCAAGGGAGTTGATGAAGTGCCTGAAGAAAAAGTCTTATGAGGAACAGCTGAGGGAGCTGAGCTTGTTTAGCCTGGAGAAGAGGATGCTAGGAGAGCTAGGAGAACTTATCCCTCTCTACAACTGCCTGATAGGAGGTTGAAGGGAGATGCAGGTTGGTCTCTTCTCCCAGGCAACTAATGATAGGACTGGAAGAAATGGCCTCAACCTGTGCCAGGGGAAGTTCAGGCTGGAGGTCAGAAAAAATTTCTTCACTGAAGGAGCAATTAGACATTGGAACAGGCTGCCCAGAATTGTGGTGGAATTACCATCCCTGGAAGAGTTCAGGAAATGACTGGATATGCTATTTAGCACTGTTTAGTTTAACATTAATTTAACATGGTGGATTTTGGTCAAAGTTGGGCCTGGTGATCTTGGAGAGCTCTTTCAGCCTAAACTCTAAATGCATTTTATTGTGAATTAAGAGAAGTATGCATTTTTTTCTAGGAAATGAATCACCTAAGTTTTTTAGAAAATATTTGAGGATGACTTTCCATCAAGCAATTTGTATCTATTTATGTCTACTTTGTATATTTTTATGCTCAATAAAAGGCTGCCTGTGGTAATTACCAAGAAGAGCTCACAAAAGCCTGGTCAAGAATCTTACTCTTTGATATATTTTTGTTATTGGTGAATATATTAGAGATCAAAAAGGGGTTACAAAATCAGAATTTCACAAAAACACATTGCTTTTATGAGGCCAAATTCTCTAACTGATTGTTGCATTTTAGGTCCAGATCAAATGTGGGAGGAACAACACAGCAATATTTATCCCTAAAATTATTTCATTATCTCTCTTATGTTAGTACACCAAGTTTCAAACAGATTTCTGAAATTCAACCATTATGTTAAAAAGTTTAGCTGACATAGAGAGAAAATATACTATAAATAGTACCAGAATAGATAATTTGGAACATGATGAACACAGAAAAAGAAAACATGGATCATAAATGGAATAAAATTTTCAGAGCTGGGTCCAGTCACAGAGGGTAAATATTTTCATGGGAGTGCAGAACATCCCAGGTGGAAATTACTAAGATGTTATCAAATTGTCATCAAGCTTCAGTAGAATGTTTTGACCTTTCAGAAGACCAGAATACAATCTTTCACAGCACACAGCTGAGAGACATCATCCCTGTGGGCGAAGTATTTCCCACATCATCAGAGGGAGCTGTTAACAATAACAAAACAAAAGGAAAATCATTATTGGATTCCACAGATACAGGCGTCAGAACACCAGTAAATAGTGACCAATTCATATTACCAGAATTGAGGATTCAGAAAGTTTTGTGGTCCCAGATATTCAGGTTATCAAAAACAAGAGGTGCAACCAGACACAAAAGATATTCTCTCCATTTTGTGGAGCACAAAGTTCAGTTCTCACTCCAATTTCAATGAATGCTAAAAGCTAGACAGGGAAGCAAAATATACTGATAAATAAAAAAATTGAAAGGACAGAGTCAAATGCTCAAATAAGTACCCCTTGGTTAAAATGTATATCCATTCTTACATTAGATATATTTTAAATAACCTCTGACACAAATGTTCTTTGATTTTTTGTCTATCTAAACACATTCATTTCAATAGAATTATAGAATTTATTGAAGTTTGCTTAAAAATTCTAAGAACGTTTTTCCACTCTTCAACATCAATGTAAATCTGAATTGATTGCCTGTGAAATCATTGTATACCTCTGGAGTGAACTACTCAATGAGATTGGCATCACACTCAAAGAACTATATATACAATTTTGCCTGTTATGTCCTTCTTTCCACATAGACATGAATCCATTTAATCTGGAAATTTTTATGTTCTATTAAAAAGAGTCAGTGCTTTTGAGCTGTGAGTAGGTTTTAAAAGGTAACAGCTTTGAGTAGATCTCTTTTCTTTACAAGATTTAATTTGAAAAAATGCCAATTTTGATGGCGTTATCAAAAGAAGCAATTTTGCTCATTTGTTTACTAAATCGTATTTACACTGAGAAATGTATTACTCCATTAGTGAATTGCTTTGCACATACTCATGTGCATTTATATAAAGAAAATGACAGCTGTTCCTGATAATTTACCAATTTTCAGAATATTCCTTGACTCTCCAAAATGTATGTCATAGCTGAATAAAATATTGCAAAATATTGTTTCAGAGATGACCTCCAGAGATGGTTCTCTTTGTATGACTTGTTAACTATTAGAGATCATAAGAGAGAAAGTATCAATCTAACATTTTTTCTTTTCTTTCTTTCCCTTGTGAGACATCAGTAAAACGTAGTAGGCTCTAGAGACCCAGGACCTAAGATAAACATTTTCCTTAAGGTACCACAATCAAGTCAAAATTTCCCAGACAATGACTATGTCATACACAATAGCAAAGATATTTATTTTAAAAGAGATTTGGAAATGCTGACCACTAGGCTAAGCTGAGACAACAGACAGGCAAGAATAGTACTTGACTTACTACTTGGTACAATACAAGCTCAGTACTAACCATGTATCAATATTTATGTTTTAGCTGATTGGAAATTTTGGATCAGAGTCTTGTATGAATATTAAAGGCATATTTCACACTAGCTTTAGTGAAACGAGTTCTCTCAAATTCCCACACCTGATAAATTCATTATACGAACA
The DNA here is from genome assembly GCA_037834095.1 of Argya squamiceps. Taxonomy (NCBI): domain Eukaryota; kingdom Metazoa; phylum Chordata; class Aves; order Passeriformes; family Leiothrichidae; genus Argya; species Argya squamiceps. The sequence continues at coordinate 34,119,217 of JBBMKD010000216.1, forward strand.
CAAAACATTCACAGACTAAAGAATGAAATTAAATGGATGCAAAATTTGAATGAATTTTAGACTGAATGCCTTGCAGAAATTATCCTCTCAGAAGAGCAAACATGAAAGTGAGGTACATAAGAATAGAATTGGTTCTGAACTCTCTCTTTAAAGGTGGTTTGCTTCTTTAAAATTATGTAGGATGGCAATTGTGGGCCAGTCACTTTACCTAACATTTTTAAAAACAATGCTAAAAATAAGCATTTCAGTGGGGAAAAAATCCTATCAAAATCAGGACACAGAAGTCAAGTATTTTTCTATTTGATCAAAATGACAATTTGTGTTTTTGTTATTATTAACAGTAATAAATAATAACCATCATCTACATTTTCATATAAAAAGATTTTATTTCAGGATCTTTTGTGCTATGGAATGGTGATTAATTATCCTATTTCATAGTTGAGATAGATAGAAAGATAATGTTTCCATATCATTCCTACCACATTTGATGTGAAAAACATGGGGAAGGAGGAAAAGTAGGACAAATGAGGAAGATGTAGCTCTGATTTAGCTACTCTACACCATCATAACAGTTTGGAACATACCAGTTATACACTAATGTTATTTAAAACACTAACGTTGGTACTTACATAATCAAAACTGTGTAACCTTCAGCTAAATATGAAATATGGAATGTGTAGAGGTAAATCTGAATTTTATCTCCATTCTTCTTGCAGTTAGTAGATGAAAAATGTAATAAACAAAACAATGGTTTCTGCATTTCATTAACAAAGCTTGAGTCCTTCAGGTTGTTTCACTCTTTCTTCACCTTTATGATTGTGTTCTATTTTAGTACTGATGCTGTTTTATTTTCTGTATGTGCCAAGCCATTATACCATAGAGCCTTGTCTCATGCTTCATCAATAAGTCTGAAGTCTTATAAAATGAAATCATAAAAGAAATGTAGAGAGTGAAAACATATGTACATCCATTTTTGCTAGTGTTCTCATTCTAGAGAGTTTTCTGCTTCAAGAAAAATTAATAGTAGTGCACTGCTATGGAAATATTTGAGTCTTCATATTTTCTTTTCTATTTCATCACCAGTTATGTTATGTTTTCTGTGGCTTGTAAGTTCACATGCATGCCTTGCTTTTATCTTAACTTCTTATTTTAACTTTGTTAGTACTGTAATAAATGTCTCTTAAAATATTAAATATCTTGTACCATAATATTTGTTATTTTTACACCTAAATAAATTCAAAGGAGAAAAAAATATATTTTATCTTTTTGCTCATCATAAGTTCTTTTCAAATGTATGTGATGTATCTTCAATGTAAAAAGAATGATTAGATGTAATTATCAGACCAGGGGGAAAAAAAAGTTATATGTTCCATTTTACTTGCACTTTTTAAGGAAAGAAAACTTACCAGCAACCATCTTGCAAGGTTTGCTCTTCCCCCAGGCTTGAAATGAATATAAGTAGCTGTCATAAACTATGCCAACAAACCACTGAAGGAACACAAACTGCAAAAGTGAGGCTGTTTTACCATGCTGCTGTGCCCACTGCTTCACACACAGCACAAGCTCTCCCTTCTCACAGTGTGTATGAGCATGCACTTGCACATCTGTAATATTCACAGCTGCACCATAAAGCATCTTTGGTTACTGCAGATGATGAGGCATGTACAAGTTTCTGATGCATCTTGAAACAAATGTCTCTTTAAGAGTATGTTTAGGGTTCATGGGAGACAATAGAAAAGGAGAAATTATGCAGGGAGTTGATAAGCCCAGTCATAATTGCAGTAGGTTTAGGATGGTCTCAGACTGAAGACAAATTCATGAGGGATTTTTTCTTGTGTTACCACAAACTATTTTTGAAAAACATATATATTTAAATTAATATATAAAAATTTTTTTGCATACATAGGTGTACTTAAAATATACTTCTAATACACAGTTATATCCATATGCAAATGCAAAATGGCAACCGAATCATCAGATACATATCAGTTGCAATATAAAAGCTATTCTATCAAAGATGAAAATTAGAAATAAATTCTGCACTATATTTATTGTGAAATATATGACAAACGGTTGTGAAAATTCTGTGCCATTCAAGATTCTATTAGCTTTCCAAACTCTGGAGTGCTCTGCAGTTATATGCAGAAATTACTGAAGTAAACCATACAGCAGAAAGAGTATAACTAGGCTAATGCTGGCCTCTACCTGCAGTGTTCTTACCAAATATAAAATGGGAAACTCTGAAATATTAGCAGTGTAAAAAGGTTCTTGATATCCTTCTGGAGCATGTTTTCATCTTCTCAATGAAATGCTCACTAGCTCTACTTTAGATAAAATGCAATAAATCACCTAAAACTTCAGTTTGAAGATTTCTTGCTTAAATTGTTTAAGGGAAGTCAGATGAACCGGTACTGACAGAGCTTTTCAGATGGCAATGCAAAGGGGAAGCAGTGACAAATGGGTCTTTGGTAGTAGTATCTTCAGAAGCTAGTTGTTAGCTAAATAAATACCTTCCCATAGCTGTTAGTCTTTTCTACTGAGGCAACTTTGATTTTAGTACCTAAATAGCACAATATCAAGTACACAGCTGAGTTGGTTTTGAGAAATCTGTCTCAGGTAATGAAAGCTCTCGGAGCTGTCCTGATCTGCCTATTTGATGGGGTCACTGGTCCATGGCTATGCTAGCCAAACAGCCACCCCTGAAACCATTGGACTGCTCTTTGTCCTCTTCCTACGCACCTCTTTTGCATTTACCTTTAACCTACCTGTGTTCTGATGGACAGTTGTTGTGGATGCCCAGTTGGAAATGCAGCTGCATTTCCTATTTTTAATTTTAACCAAGCGGCACTGCTAATCAATGTCAAACAATGCTCAGATCATGATCAGATCACAGTATCACACAATTATTTTCCCAGGTAATTTGAGAAATCATTTTGAACACTTTTAAGCCTTGGCTTAACCTATGACGCTGATGTATCTTTCTGCAGAGCCGGTTCAGCACAAAAGTGTTTCTGCAAATATTGACATGCAGAAGATTAAACACAAGATTTATGTAATTGTAAGTTTGAGTAGCAGCTCAAAAGCAGCTTTGGAGACTTTGGGACGTAAAGAAAGTAAAGAGAGAGGTGCGTTCATATGATTTGAGACCCTTATTGGAGAGTTTAAAATGCCAAGCTGTGAAAGCCATTTTAAAAAATGGCTTCTACAAACCTGGAAATTTTAATTATATGACTAGCTCACCTATGGACCACTCCTTGTGAAAGAATTGGCCAGATAAAGCATACATGTAAGGGTAAATAAGTTGTCTTGATTAGTAGAATAGAATTCTGCCAATATGTAGGAGGAAACTGTTTAAGAAATAGAATCTCAATAAAATGTTTTGTTCTTAAATGCCTACGTTTTTAAAATTTCTGTAAAAAAGCAGTTTTAAAAGTCACAATTTTCATTTCATAATAAATTTCTAGATACTAATTCATATTTGAAACTGAACCTGAAATGTTTTTTGAAATATTTTTTGACGTTTATTATTTGATCTCTTAATTTCATTCTTTTCCAAAAAAATCAAAGTCACCAAGTTTCAAAAGTCTTTATTTCTACAATAAGATTACACAATAAGTGTTAGATTATTTTTCTTCAGAATAAATTTTAGAGCACTTGGGTAATGGCTATGCACTAGTAAACAAGTGACATTGCTTTCATGTATTTTCTACCCATGGTAGTTTTTCATAAAGTTTAATATTGCACCTTTGATAATGATGGTTTTTGCTCAGAATGGTAAGATAAGAAGAATTTTTGTGAACATAACTCCAGCAGTCTCATTTTTGAGTTCTGAAATCATTACCTTTATTGCTGCCTAAAGATATAATGCATCACTTACAGTAGAAGCCAGCAGTGGCATTTGTCTTCCATCACTTCCAGGCTTGGCTTCATTTTTTGTATTAATTTATGTACTACGTGTCTTGGATCTCAAAAAAGATTAATGCATAATGGCAAAAAGGTGCAGCACATGCTATAAAATGGCATACTTTCGGGGTAGATATTATATATATAGGTATAAGAAATGCGATACCCTGTATTGTTATTCTCATCACAGAGCAGTAGGTGGTATCTGGGACATAACATTCTTATATTGCTTTATTTACATGGTTTCATACAAGGCAATGAGTAGTAGAAATTAATGGGATTTTTTGAGTAATATGAGATCACCCTCCACAGGAAATACCATAGAATGCAGAATTCCTTGATATCCTGCAGGTTCCAGTAGCTCCCCTATGCGCTGCCATAATTTTCCAAATATTCCACAGTATTTTTCACCTATGATGTATCCTGTTCAGTCTCTCCATGTTTACCCATCTTGTGACAGCCAACAATCCTTTCAAAAACAAAGAATTGAAACAGGACATTTTCCATATTTCACAGTTTTCAGTCACAGCTTTAACCAATTCAGCCTGCAATGATATAAGTCTTACAGAGGATAATCTTGTTTGGAAAATTGATGCTCCATTCCCTTTTCTTTCTCTTTTCCTTCTTCTTCTTCATCTTCTTCTTCTTCTCCCTTTTATTTTCTCCTTTCCTTTCCTTTCCTTTCCTTTCCTTTCCTTTCCTTTCCTTTCCTTTCCTTTCCTTTCCTTTCCTTTC
>JBBMKD010000216.1:34124076-34139657 GCA_037834095.1 Argya squamiceps
TTCCCTTCACTTCCCTTCCCTTCCCTTCCCTTCCCTTCCCTTTCATCTTTTCTTTCATCTTTTCTTTTGAGTTTACTTAGGTGGAAAATAATTAACAAACATGAATTGCAATGCCAAAATAAATCTTCCATGGATGAGGAATCTATGTCTTCAGAAAGAAATGTGTCTACTCTGGGTAATACTGAAGCTGTTATCCTCTCTCTATCCTTGGTATTTGTCTTTCCCATGGAAGCAGACTGATGATGCCATAAAAGCCTTTGGGTTTGGTAAAATATGAAGGGTAGATAAAAGTAGAAATTTAAGGCATGAAGAGCAAAGGAAATGTATATCTTTGTAGATATGATTTGTATATCTTTGTAGATAAATTGTTCTCATCAGCAGGGGGGTAAGCAGAAACCCTCTGTAGGTGCTATTTTATACAGCAGAGACGTCACTCCACAGAAAACCAATTTAAAAGGCATAGTTATTGCAACTCTGCTTTACTGATTTGGCAACACTTCTTTTTCTCTATTCTCCTCCCCTGCTGAGCCCATCACTGTGCATGACTCCACCATTCTCTACCATTAGCTTTCTCTTTTTTTCACACCCATTACTCCACCTCTCTTTCTAAGTCGCTTTTTAATGTTATCTCTCTTTTTTAATGTTTTTATTCTTTCTGCTCCACTTGAAGTTACTGTCCTCTTAAAAGTCTTGTCTCATACACCTGGAATTAATGAAAAACTTTGGGTCTTTTTACAGTTCATTTCTAGAACCCTCTCACTGGACAATGGCCTCTAGCAATAGCAGTGTATGTGCTTCTCCCATGAATGGAAAAATGGGGAGAAATACCATCTTTCTCAGGGGGGAAAGACATTGGTATTTCACTGGTATTTTGAATTATTGTGTTCCAGGAAGACTGTGATGTTCAGAAGTAGCTATTTGTAACCCCAGTTCCTGATCTTCAACAGGACCCATGATCAGCTTTAAGCAAGGTGACTGTGACTGTTTGGCAAAGCCAAGGTATAATAATAATAAAGACCTCCCATCCTGATTTCTATGTCTGCTCCCTGTTCTGTACCCTTCAGGGACAGTGAGCAGGACACTGAATTCATACAGAAATTCACAGACCAAATATCAGAGCAGTGACCCTCATACCTGGTTTGTTCACATGCAGGTACCCTGCAGACATTGATACCCTGTGCAGGAGCTGGGAGCAGCTTTGCAGTGGGTCCTGAGCCACTGCTTGGGTCGGAGGGCATGAGCCTCACTTCCCCTCTCACCTGGAATGAGATGGATATTTGGCAGGTGTGAAAGAGGCTGCTATTGCTGATTTTTGCTATGCCTTTTGGCACTAGCATTGTACACATCATGCCTTGAGACCTCTATAAATACACACTTGAATTAATTTAATTTATTGCAATTAACATTTTGCTCTTTCCTTTGAACCATTGATCATCTCAATCCTATGCTTTATGCCCATAAACTGGTCTTTTTGTCTGAATTTCATAGAGGTGTGTATTTGAGAGGGTGGAAAGTATGTATGTCAGGTATAACAAAATAAACGGTTTTCCTAATCTGCAAATAGTATTCATAAAGTACATTAAACAAAAATCTTCTAGAAAAATTTATGAATTTTATATTTTGAATATAACAAACATTTTCAAAGGCTTTGAGGTGAAGTCCCACCTTAAGGTAAGAAAACATTGAAAAGTAAAACCATAAAAAGAACCCTTAAAACCAATAATTTTTTAACATCAAAGATCACTTTCTGTAGTTATTATAGAAATTACATTATAGAAATCATAGGTATATAATAGCATATATTATATGTTGGGAGCTTATCATTAATATATTGTCTCTGGCAAAGTAAAAAAAATTACAAAAGACTTTAGGAACACTTTGAAATTCAAAATTATGTATGGGATGACTTGCAAAGAAAAAAGTGAAGGCTAGAGATAGGTGACAACCGGTAGATGAAATTTATTTAACCTGTTGTTTCAGTTAAAGACTGCATTACTGAATTTTACTGGCATATCTAACAGTAAAAGAATAGGTGAAGGCAATGAATAATTTGGAAGTTAGCTGACTAGATGATGCATTGAAATACCTACCTATTTCTGTTCTCAAAAAATTACTGTAAACCTGGTCTTGACACTGCAAATACAATCATAAACATTCTTTTCAGGTATAATAAGACAACCTCAAAAGATTCTGCAGTCATAAGAGTACAAATTACTGTTATGTATGAAATAAATACTTTGGTAGGTAATCTAATCAGGTTAGTTATATTTTGGAATTTGCTTTTTCTCTATTTATTTCAAATGGTTTTTTTCCCCTAATATTTCTAAAATGATCCTTCCCATTTCAAATATGGATTATATTCAAGAAACCATTGACTTCTTCATTTCCCTTTTACCTAAACACACATTCACTTTGATAATTTACTCTCGAAACTCCTCCTATGCAATGCAGTATGCATTACAACATTTCAGTAAAAAGGCTGTTAGAGACTTGAGGAGAAAAAACTTCATGTAATAAAAAGACTGCATATTCATCCTGCTCTTTGTAAAAGCAGTTAAAATTCTATCCGAGGAAGAGGTGAAAATTATTTTGCAAACTATGAGATGATACTTGCAGTATCTTAGTTTCCAGACTACAATTATATTCAGCAATCAGTAAGTGAAATTAATCCTGTTTATATTGTTGTGGTTTGGTGATATAATTACAGTTGAAGCATAGAGGAGTCTTTGTTTTCAGCCCAAGAATTAATTTTACCCTATCCAAATCTTTTTTTGAAATCAAACTATTCATACGGAGCTTTACAAAAAGGTTGAAAACAATAACTAACATATGTGTCTTCCTTTCTAAGAAGAGATTGGATGAATACATCACAATAACAACAGAAAACTTGATTCTAAATGCCTACTGAAACTGGTTGTAAAGTTGCTTTTCAGTGTTTATCTCTGACTGAAGATAAGAAGGCTGCTTTCTAAAAGATTTTCTTCAAGATCCCATATGATTCCTCTTCATCTCATCCCTACTGCTGCCTGTTTAATACATAAATGAATTTTCAATCGAATCTGAAATCATGTAAATCCAGAAACAGAGAGGATAATCCAAATAGTTCTTCACTTTTATTATTTGTATATCTACAATATCTTAACAGTATTAGTGTCACTGCCCAATGACTGTACTAACTATGAACAAAAAAGATAAAGTTATGTCACATTAATAAAATAAAGAAAAACATTTATGGGCAATATAACATCAAAGGCAAATATGCCACAAGTCATAAACATTATTCAACTTTGACATGAAACCAAGAAGTCTATTAATCTATGCTCCTTTATGGAATTTCACTCCTATAAAATGTAGCAATGATTTGCGGTAAAGAAGCAGTGATCTGTAATGAAAAATGCACAGATGATGACTTAAACTCTGTCTACAACTTCAGCTAAGAGCAAGAAAACACTTTAATGGGATTTTTTATTTCTCTGAGGACAAATTTTTTGTCTTAGTAAAAGATTTCTATTTTTATTTCCATTTCACCATTCGAGAATATTCTTCTGGAATATGTTTCCGTTATGCTTCCTTCCACAAATTCCCAGCATAACAATTTTAACTACCTGCCTTTGTGTCAGATATGTGAGGTGCAGTTTCTACACAACAATTGTTCTACAACAACAATTTCAGACAGCAGTGAGACAGACTGTCTAGGACGTGGTGTCAGAAAGAGTGTTCACTTAGCTCCAAGTAAGACAAGTGTTTCATATTGCTGCTTTTCAGGTTTTTCAAGTAGTAGCAATCCCAATCTATGTCAAGTTAACATTTATGAAGCAGCTTGAAAAGCTGAAAATGTGTCCTGATTCAGAGCATGACCTTGGCTTATTTCTAAATTCAAAGTGCGCAATCTTATGAAAATCTGGACCCATGATTGAAAAAAATCTCCTGTATGTTGCAGTTAGCCAAATCTAACAGAGCTTTGGATATTAAATGTGCAAATAAAAGGGAAAAAAAATTACATTTTCACCATAACTGTGCAACAGATTCAATTATTTGAGATGCAAATTTCCAACTTCTGTGCTCTGGGAACAACTTGGACTCCATAAGGAATTTCTATCTCCTGTTCTAACAATGTATTTACCAGCTTACGTTTCAATTACAACCATCATCTTGAAAATTGAGTGATCCCTGAAGAAACTTAAAATGATAGATACTGGAGTACATTAGGTCGTAAAGGGACTTGCATGGTCATGGAGATCATTCCCTGGCTAGTGCTAGAGAAGATAACCACATTACATAATCCACTGATCAAGCTGCATTTTGAATGAAGTTACTTTTGTGAGGTTTGTTGTTTCCTTTTGTCTCTACTCCTCCTGTTGTGAGTCATGCTTCTTCCCTATACCATAAAACCCAAATTGTCCAAAAGGAAATCAGTTGTGTTCTCCTCTTGAAAATTTCAAACACAGAATATACAAGTTATAACTTGTCATAATCTTAATTTCCTTAAGTGTTTTAATTTTTAAAAAATTAAAAAGAGAATGAAAAGAAGCAAAATAAAATGAGCAAAAATATTTCTGTTTAATTCTGTTTTCTCTGTCCTTTTTTTATAGTTTTCTAGCATGAATTTTATGTCTGTTTCAGCTCTTTCTCAGAGCTCTTTTTTTTACTTATTCCTACTAAGACTGTTTTTTGGAACATTTATCTTTCAGTCATTACTAATTAGCACTATAAAGTACACTAAAATTGATTAAAATTAAAAATGAAATATTAAAGTAATATTTTGTAGAGAGCATCAGATAGCATCTGGTTGACCTCATCATATCCAACACAGAAGTGATAACTTCATCCACACTTTAGCCTAATGTGTAAAATTATTGCTAAAACTAGTTGGCTTGTAAGCATAGGTTAGGTGCTGAAGCTCAGCTTTTCTCAAAGTTTTACTTGCATGTCCAACAGTCACTCCTATTGTAAGCGTATCTTGTGGTCTCTCTTTTCAGGCAGATATTTTCCATGCGTAGAAAATTACTATACTACAACATGTTTCAAATGCAGATTTCCATTTTTGGGTGAAATGCTGAGATTTTAAAATGTAATTTTTTCTTACACTAAGATACAATGATGAAATCCCCTTCAAATGTATATCACCTATATAGAGATCCCATTTTAAAGATGCATACACATTACTATACATAGCGATATGTATAAACATAACAGATATAACCAATATTTGACATTTTTAGCTTTTATATTTTCTTTTAAATGCATCATAATTATAATATATAAACCCAAACATCAGGTTTTAAATGTCTGAAATAATAATATAATTTCACTGAAATTCTAATTTTACTGAAATGTAATTTTTCACTGGAAATATTTTACTCAATTTTAAGCTTGAATTGGAAATTCTAAAGTGTCTGGTGAGAGTAAAAATAGAAATTTGTCTACACATACTATCTGTATATCTACACATACTGCTGTAGTTGACAGATTCACAAATATTTAAATCTGTGATATCAAGCATGGATTTAGACCTCAATAGTTACACCTTCAATACACACATGGCATCAGTCTAACCAGGATATTATGTGGTGGAAACATTCAAATTTCCTCAAGCAATTAATGTGAAAAATTTCAAAATACAGGCACAGTTATATTATGTACAAGCTATTTTTAAAATTTAGCCTAAGAATTTTTATTATGCAGGGCATGTTACAATAAAAGCATGCAACTTTTTGGTAAGAATTTGAAAACCAAAGTATTTATATAATCTGATAAATGAACAATGGGCATTGTTTTTTCAAGAACAGTAAGCCGTAAAATCCTAAATAATTTTCATGCCTGGCTGAATTATATGCCTATCTCTATATAAAATTAAATGTAGCAGAATAATCCACCAAAACTATCAGTGATTTTCATGCATTAATTCAGGTAACTTTAGCAAATTAATTCTGCTGTTTTTAGAGATGGTTAATTTCAAGTGTTCTTCAAGTTGAATTTTTGTGGCACATATGGAGAATCGCTGATTTTATGAACATTTGTTTTGTAAATGCCAAACTCATTATGTTTGCTTCTAAGGTTTTCTTCCTCTGGTATTGTCTTCTAAATGTCTAAACATAGTATGTAAAAACAGGCTATATTATACTAGCCTTCTCAAAAGTTCTAACTGCAAAAAGAAAACTTTGCTTTATAGAATATCTTCTACTTGTAAAACATGTCTTTTTAGTCAGTATCTAGCTTTAGTCCTCATCATTATTTTTATGTACATTTTATAGAATTCTAGCAAAAGAAAAGAAAATAAAATGGAAGGAATTTCTTATCTATCTCAATGGATGACAAATGGTACATATACATATATACCCAGAAAAATAAGTTATTTTGAATCCTGCTGCACAAACATTTCTGTTGATATTTCATGGATGGTCTATTTCTAGACCTAAGCACCTTTCCCACTGTTGTGGATATCACCTCCAAAAGAGAAAAAGGCAAATGGGATAACCATGGACCTCAATATCTTCTAATTATGGAAGATCTGTTGTCAGTAATTAGACTTTTTTCAAATACCCCATCAGTACTGTAAAACAAAAATAAAAACATAAGTCTGTTTCAGCCATATGCTTGAGTGTAACAGTGTATGCAATAGTTCAAGAAATGGGGAGATATGGATAAAAAGGTAAATAAAATAATGTTACAAGCTACCACAGAAATAAATTGTCAGAAAAGCAAAAGGATTCTCATTCTTTTGATGTCATAGTCAATATATGAGGCCAAATGTAGGTTACTGAGTTCAGTACAGAGATTAATTTAATACAACATAATGATGTAGTCATGCTTGTTCTCAATATTAATGAACCTAAGCCACTCAGTTTATTTCCCTACTCAGATAAGAAGGGCATCTGAGTGATTAAGCTGCCTATGTATTGATTTGGTTTTTCCAAGTATAGTAGGATAAAACACAGTAAGATCCTGAGTTATGTGCTACACCTTTTGCTCTGGGGGACCACAGCATGCTGTGAACTTCAAATTAGTGAAGAAAAAAAATAAATTAATGGTATTTGAAAGAAGTACCTCAGAGAGACACATTCCTTTTTGTGTGTACTTTAATAAGTCAGCAAAGCAAGTTTTAAATGAATTGGACTGTCACGAGTCAGGCTGAACTTTGAGTGAGACCAAAAAATTACACAGAAGAAAAAATCCACTGCCTTTGCTTGGATGCAGTACAGACAAAAAATGTTAATCATCTGTGGCATTTTTAAGTTTGGTTGAAAAGCTGAACAAAAATAATGAAAAATTTCAGTCTCAATGAAATCAAGTAAGCTGCCTAATAAGAGTGGCACATTAAATTATAGATTCTATAGGTTATTTTGTTTAAACAATCTTCGTTAAATAAAGCCACATCGTGGTAGCAATGATGTGAAGGATAGATCAAGGGATTTCCTCTTTGATCACACTAAAGGCTAAGAGTAACTGTGAGACATTCCACTGGTCCCCAGGCCACAGGGTGCACAAAGGCTGATCTCCACATTGCCCAAGGCTGGATACCACTAGACTGGGAAGGCTATCCCCATATTGTGTATAACTTGGCCAAGGTCTCTTCAAACTCCTTGGGGTGCTCCTCTGAGTTTAAAACCTTCTTTTTACTGTACATATGGTTCCTTTAATGTCATGAGTAATTAATAGAAAGTTGTCACCTGAGGGAATGGAGGGCACAACTGATTTGCAGTAAGTGCAAGACCTCTATGGATGAGCATGAAGAAATATGGGGAGTTAAATGACCCAGATTGTTGCATATAGGTAAAAACCTTATAAAAGAAAGGCCTTATAAAGGGCCTCATGGCTTAGGCCTGTTACTTCGACTAAGTGCAGCTGAATTAACAGCTAGCCTGTTAAGTTCCCATGAGAAAGAATCAGAGGAATGAGAATCAGTTTGCATAACAATTTATTCTTGTAAAGAAAAAGAGGTTGCACCTCCAAAAATGAGAATTCTGTCCTGTGAAGGAAATATGTAAACATATCTAGAAAGAAAAAAGTTTGATGGACATGTACAATAGCCCTTACCAACAAACGAGCTGAGTTTCACTGGATTGCTGACCAATTAGATTCAAACACTGTGACTTCTTATTCCATAGAAATACGAGCTGTGTGAATAAATAATTGGCTTTTCTGCATGAAGAAACTGAGTCCCACCTGTTTATATTTTGACACCAGATGTTTGGGATTAATCCATAGAGCCTACAAGAAAGATCCCTGGAGAGAACATCCACCTGAAGAAACACTTGTTTAAATGGGAGCTAGCTGATTTGCTCTGAGAGGAAGCTTGGAACTAATGGGATATACTTGTGTAAAGTAGGAGCAGGGAAGGAGCTGGATCAAGTCTGATGGCCGAAGTGCTTGATGATGAGGAAATAGCCAGAATCTCCCACTCATCTGAGAAGTAGAGTTCCATTATTTTAAGATGGGAAGTGAATTATCTTGACATGCAACTCTGTGTGCATCTACACAGGTGATTTCGTGCTTTGGAATGGCTCTTTTTAGCTGTAGATTTACGTTGTACCTGTGCATGGATTAACTGCTTGCTGTGCACTGTAGAATGTTGCTATGCACTTTTCAAGCTTTTCCTCATGGCTAAGACAAGAGTGATACTGTGCCCTACTACACCATCCAGAAATCACCACACAGCACAACAGCAAAACAACCTGGGATAGCTGTACAGAAATCTAATTAGCATTGCCTATTAGGTGCAACTGCACAACACAGCCCTATAATCATTGAAAGTCAAAACTTCCTACCTCCTTCTTTGTACAGAAATAGTCAGTAGTGTAGGTGCACCCTATGTGGGTACATGGTAAGTTTCAACAGCATTTTAAAGGTCATCATAGCTTTTAGAATATAGTGAGGAACAATAGAGACATTTCTCTTTCACCCCTAATCTACGCAGGATCTAGGATCTACAATAGGATCACCAAAACTTTCTTCCTTCTAGAAAATGCCTGCATAAAAATATCAAACTGTGCATTAAATAATTTGAAAATTCCCCATATTTAAGTAAATCTTAAACAAAATTTATGTGTTTTGGTGTAATTACTAACAAGCAAAAGTTTTAGCAAAAGAGAGAACAAAGGTATTCTTCACAGAAAGATAACCATTCATAAATATTTAATAAAACCCATGTTTTCACATCCTGGCAGACAATCTACTGGTTGCTGCTCTAGTTTTCCTCATGCCCTGAATCTGAGGCAGCATTGGGAAGACTAATTCTATCAAGGACTTGGCAAATTTAGTAATCTGGCTTTACAGAATACAGGCTGGACAGCCTCAGTCTAGGGCTGTCAGGGCTTCAAGCCATATTGCCATACTCCTATCTGACAAATAATCATATCCTTTTTATTCTCTTTTTCTTTCTTTAGCAAACAGATGGCATTGGTGCCTGACTGTGTCCTAAAATAGTTTTTAACTTTGCAACCAATTGTAGTTTCTTCATACACAAATGCATTTCGTCTTAGCCCTTTGCTCTCTATTTCAGCACTTATTCAATATTCACCTGATAGTGAGCTTACAACTCACTCCTTTATGCATTTCCATTCTTTTTTTTTCCCTGCTTGGGTACATATAGCCTAAAATAATCCTAAATGAGCACAGCCCTACAAATTGAGAAACAAAAAATGTCAGCTAGATATTATATTCCTGTACGCAATATAAAAGGAATCTTACAATAAACTTGCTACAGCAGCAGAGAGTCTGATCTTCAGTCATGAGCCCCTGCACTGTATTGCCCCATATAAAAACATGAGATAGCAACAAAAGAGAAGCACTTTAGCCATCTTGATATTCAATGAATGCGCTAACTGCTTTTGTGGAATTGCAGTGTTCTTCAATGTGTTACCTTTATCAAACCAAGACCTGCATAAAAATGAAATGTCAGACTCCAATGCAGTTCTAGTCAGTCATACAGTTTATCTTCTTGTCCCCTGATAGAGTTCACAAATTTAATAACTGTCCTTTATCCTTGTCTCAATTCTCTTTCAGCTTTCTATTTGACTTTCCTTCTGTCCTGACTTGCAGGAAATGCTTCATCCTCTTATAGTAATCAGAATAGAAAGAAGAGAACAGCATACCTATTGCCATTACAAAGTGTATGAGGGGTAATCAAACCACTTTGATGGTCAGTGAAAAATATGTTCATTGGTATTCTACCACATACAGTTTAACCTATTTAGACATAAGTTGGCTAAAGCAAATAATTAATTTAAACTGAAAAGTTTATTAAGAATCTTAGTCACTGTGCTTCACATTTGTTAGGAAAAAAATATAATTTATTCTTAATCAAAAATAATAGAATTACTTGGAAGAAACTGCTGATAACATTATCAAAATTATTTTCCATCTGATTAGAAAGTGTAATGATGAATTTTTGCCATTCTGGTTTCTGTGACTATAATTAAGAATGACTCTTCAGGTCTCTGTGTGGTCTGCAAATGACAACTAATACCAGTTTCTACCTCTTCCAGGACATTCACAAATGAGAATAACTGAACTTTCATTTTCTCTGAATTGAAAGTACTAAAATAAAAATTGCTAAACTGACCTGCTACAACGCCAACTATGTGTTTCTGTGGAGATACATGCAACCACTAAATCCTTGACTCCTTAAAATGCTGAGCAAGGTTCATGTGTGAAACAGCAGCCAGCTCCCTTACAGCAGTGAACTCTCCACTCAATTTTCTTCCTCCTCTCTGGTACAGTGCAGTGCTATGGAATCAGTACAAGAATAATGTTGATAACACAACACACTGATATTTTAGCTGTTGCCAAGTAGTGCTTACCCTGCCAAAGACTTTTCAGGTTCCCATGTTCTGCCAGTGAGTAGGTTCACAAGAAGCTGGAGCAGAGTATGGCAGGACAACTGACCCAAACTGACCAAAGGGATGTTCCATATCACAGAACATCATATCCAGTAAATCAGCTTGGGGAATTTGGCCAGGAGTCATCAATCACTGTCTGGGAACAACTTGAGGATAGTCAGGGGGTGGTGAGAAATTGTTTTATGTATCACTGGTTTTTCATCCTTAAATTTTATTTCTCTCCCTCTTTTTGTTAGCTCTCTTTTCATTATATTGCCATTATTATTTATAATTATCAATTATTATAATAGTATTTTCATTAATTTCAATTATAAAATTGTTCTTATCTAAATCCATGGATTTTTCCAATAAATGCTGAACTACTATCTGGCTAAATAAAAACCCCACAATGTAAAGAAAAAGAAAAAAAATAGATGTGGGCAGGTTCAGCTCTGAGGAGATCAGTGAAATTAATCAATGGACACAATACTGTCTTAAACTCAATGAAAACTGTTGAATATTGAATTACCAGCTAGTGTGGGGTAAGGGATGCTGAGGCTGTTGGAAAAGGTTACCAACTTTTTGTAGTTGAAGTGGAAAGCAACATCTGATCATGTAAATAACAGCTCCTCTTTCTGTCAAGTTAGGCATTGTTTGAAATTTCTGGTTCAGAAAATGTTGCTGTAGAGATTTGTCAGCTGTTACTAAGTTTTGAAATTCTGGGATTAAATTTCTTTGAGAGACACTTTTTATTTATTTTCAAGTTTCAATAATTTTGATTCCTGTAACAATATAATTAAGTTAATCTCTGAGAAAATTATTTGTGTTGTGGAACAGTCTGCTCAATATAGTATATTTTGTATATAAAAATTGACTAGAATTTCATAAGAATTTTTTCTCAAAATCCAACAGACTTTTCATTAATTCTGAAGTTAATTTCCATCCAAGTAAACATCAATTCATAAGAGGCTGACTGTCATTAAGAATACTTTTGTAATATTTCCTGTTCTTAGCATGAGTTCAAAGAAAGCAGATTTATGCCATTATTCTAGTCAGTTATTGAAATACAAACACTGGATACATTTGGTGCAACATCACTGCTTAAACTAATTGGATTTTATGTTTATTTTTGTTGTCATTAGAGAGCTCACATAAAAAGAGGGACATCACATTATTCTAAAATTAGTCATAATTAAACAATTTTCTTTGCAGATGCCACAAATTATATGGAACAATTATTTTGAGGAAAGAAAAAGCCTACTGCAGGAAAAAGGTAGATTTCTAATTAAGGTGTTCCATATAATTTTCAGAAGACTTGTCTTTGAATCATACCTCTCTTAGAAGCTTCATTTGTGACCTTAGGCAAGTTATTTAATTTCTCTGTGCTTCTTTTCTCATGTAAAATGTTTTGTTTCTCACAGCATCCTTTTCTCATTACCATGGAAGTGATTTAAATCATCTTAACTGTGCGAACTTACAACAACGTGCCAATATGTCTGGCAAAAATAATAGCATTTAACTGAGGAGGGGAAGCAGAAGACACAGTACTTCTGTCATTTCCACTGCTAATAAATATGCTATCACTTTCCCTAATAATTACTTCAGGTTGCACATTGTTGACATTTACAACAAGAAACAAAACAGCAATCAAAAGCAAATACCCTGAAAGGTACAAACCTAAAATAACAGGATAACTTGGATCACAGTATTTACTGAAAATATTGATTCATTTCTTGGAATACTCTTTGTGAAAATTATATATTTGATTATTTCATTAGTGTAGAAATCTGCTTTTCTTATTAATAAAGGAAATGTAACTTATGAAAATTACCAGATTAATTTATTTTCTTATAGCTTTTAATTTGCTGTAAAATATCAATTAAGCTTTTCTTTGGTAGATCATAATGCCGTCTCAGTTGGGACTGTATGGCACAATAGTGAAAAGATAAATGTCCCTACACTGAACAGCTGTAGTCAATGTCATAAATATGTTTTCCTACAGGAGTAGAAGTTTGTTAAGTTAGAAAAACATTTACATCATAGAAGTTTGTAGCTGGGTTTGTACATATATTTGGGTTTTGCATATGTTACATCTTCTTTTGCCACTGTCAGTGAGAAAGAGCAAGTGCATTGTTACACGCTCAGGAGGGAGCCTCTGTGCTTGTGGTTTGTATGCCCGTAACCTCAGTGGACCCTGGAATCCACAAAGATTCTGCTTGTGCTGCCACATGCTCCATGCAGATGGCATCTTCCGAGAGTGTGTTGGCAGACACACACAACCCCTATTTACCATGTGCAAACAATGTTTTTTAGGAATTTGTCAGTCAGCCAAAGGCAGGTGTCTTTCACGCAGATAATAAAACAGTTCTCTGACCTCATGTTGATACTCTCCATTTCTCCAGCTCCCCAATTGAAAGTCCTTGATTAACATATGAAAAGGTTTATTCTCTCAAATGGTATTGTTTCATAAAGATGATTCTTTTTTCTATTTCCAAAGAATAGCTGGTCTGTTTTAGCTCAAATTTAAGTTATGTTCAATACTCAGCAAAAAAATATCACTTTCAATTCAACAAACACCATAGGGAGAGCAACCACACTGTAAATTTAACTTGCAAATGTAAATTCAAGTGTAAATTTTTAAGAACTTCCAAACAACTTTAGTAGGGTTTGTCCCTAATACATTCTAGTTCTTCAAAATAACTTCAAAAGCTTCAAAAGTGTCAAGTGAATGCTGTCCACAGTTTATGCAGATTGAGGATCTGGCTCAACGCACTTTATAGTGATGCATGATAACATTTCAAAACAATATGTAATGCTTCAATAAAATAAATACCTGAAGTAACCTATTGATCCTCTTTTATTTTGTGATCCCTCTTTCCAAAACCAATTTATCTATACGTTGTTTATAAAGTATATTGAATATATATTTTATCCAAACCAACATTTCACATGCAAACGAGTAAACTTACACTCATATATTTCAGTTACACCTGTGCCAGTAACTGTTTCTAGCAAACGTCTTCATGAAGGCTTCTTATTTAGATAAGTCACCAGTGAAGAGTAAACAAACATTCTAACAAACATTAAACAGCATCAAAACTCCAGATTGATTTTTGTTACTCAGCTGTTGCATCCATGGATTTTGATTATCTCAGTTGAGAAATATTTAATCTATAGTGAATATTTTTTCTTCTTAAAAAAAACAAGTTCAGTACGTTCTTCAGTCCTTACTAAAACTGGGAAAATATGTCTAAGACAGGACCCAAATATAATATTGTGATTAAATGCACTTTTCTTCCCTTATTCTCTACTTCTCAAAATGTTGCAATGTTTGCTTGAGAAAAAAGATGTATTTTTATTATGTTGTATCATGTAGATCTACATGTTGAAAATTTGAGAATTTAATATTGTTGGTTCAACGTATGAATTTCTACCTTATTTTGAGCTTATGCTCTGTATCCTATTCACATCTTGTGATCACAGATTCTCATAATTTTATGTCAAGCACACATGAATATTATTTTCATGTATGAAAGTAAAAAGCTAAAATGTGTATATTTTTAATCAGATAAAGTTAATAATATTTATATACATATTTCCTTGAAAACATGGGCCCAGCAATGTCAAATTGTAAAATTTCTACCAACATGGTGTCGTGGTTTCACGTTTGTTAAATTTTGGTTTACTCTCTTTTCCCTCTGGGAGATAGGATTTTTTGGGAGAAAAAGGTAAAAACAAGCTTAACTTAAAGTAAACAAATAGTTTTATTAACACACACTAAGGAAAAAAAAAAACTAAATGAAACTTCTAAACCAACCCTTTCTCTTACCACAAATTGTTCATTTTCTCACTCAACACAGAGAGGAAATGATGATTTTAGGTCAGTTGTAACTATTTAAACCAATCCTGTATCACTGGAGAGGAGTTTTTCTAGAGGTTTATGGAGGCACGTGCCACACGAAAAGGCTTGGTGGTTCTCACAGTCACAAATCTGCAATCGCCCAGAATTTTGCAGGTTTTGTGTAGTCTTACCCATATAATTATTTCTTAAGCTGCTTATGGGCTTCTACATGTTTGGGATACCATTTTAAGAATGCTTTTCTAGGACAAAACAAGGGTTCTCATCTATTTCTAAAATTGTCTTTATTTTAAAAGAAACAGAAACCTCCTTATTCTTTTCCAGGAGCTGGGGACATACTTTATTCAAAATTTTCAGTTACACAACCCTTTGGCTAGAACTTGCATTCTCTCAAATAGCATTATGATAGTTCATTTCTCTATAATTTGCATCCAGAGAAGTCTGGTCAGAAATGTCTACTTCAATCCCTTCTTCCAAGAATCTTTATCAGTTCTTTTGTTGACTTTGTCTCAATGCTGTCTCTTTATATTTTAAATTACTCTGTCTTCCATGGAGGAGAGAAAAGGGTTAATGTTTTTGCTCAGAATCTTTTTCTCAAGCTAACTCCTGGCGCTGGACTCCAAGGCCATTGGGGGCGGGGGGGTTGGGCAACATGCCCAGGAACGCAGATGACCCTCCTCTACTCCTGGTCAATCCAAAGCCACTCAAACTTGAATCAGCTCAATAGAGCTCCGGAGAACACTCAAGATTCTCTCCTCCCCCAGGCCAGAGGCTCCGGCAGCCAGGCCCCGAGCACGGCCGCTGCAGGCCCCTGGCGCAGGGCCAGCACTGCCGACCTGCAATCCTCCTCCTCTCCCCATCGGAGGAGGCTGGGGGGGAGAGGGGACACTGCCGGCCGGGGC
>JBBMKD010000216.1:34143185-34207636 GCA_037834095.1 Argya squamiceps
CTCAGAACCAGTCTTAAAGGTACAGAACACAGAACAGACGATTTGGGGATAGGTATCAGAGTCACCCCAGGACAGTACTGCAATTGACTGCTTATTGCAATTAAGCCACTTTGCAATCTTCTTTTTGTTTGAGAAGCATTTGCATTCATTTCCTCACTTTTGGTTTATTTTTTAATGTCCTTCAAGGACCATGTGCTTCAAAACTTTTTGAACTATTCCAGTGTGTCATATGCCAAGGCAAAAATTTTGGTCTGCTTTGTCTCACTCACTGCTCATCCTTTTTTCATTTTCCTTGGCTTATCAAAATTCATTCAGAACAGCTTGGAAATTTAGTCTTCTTGAAAAAAAGTATAGTGTCAAGGATTGTTGAAACTCTGATTCAAGAAAAAATGAAGGTTAGAGGTTAGAATAGAAATTTTAAAATCCATATTGCATAATATGTTAACAGGACTATGTACTATAGAGCAAAATTGTCCTTAACCAATCTGGAAAATTTTTTGCTAGTAACTACAAGAACTAGCCATGCAAAACATGTACTATATCAGCTGTAGCAAAATGGTCCTTAACCAATGTGTAAATTTTTTTGCTAGTAACCACAAGAAAAGCACTAGCTACGCAGAACACTCCACAGTTATACACAAAGAAAACTTGTGACTGAGAAGATGGCAATAAACCTCATCTTTTAAGACAAGGGCCATAGAATAGTAGGAAAGGGTCCCATGGTTCCCTGGGTTTTTGATCGGGCCTTTGTACATACATAGAACAAAGGGAACCTCTGTTTTGAGGATCTTCAATAAAATTCTAAAACTCTTCAGTAGCTGGGTGGAACTCATTTGTCTCTCTCAGTGGGATAAATGAATGCTGCTATTAAAAAAGAAAAAGATCACTTGTGGCTGTTCCTAACATTACACAGAAGCACTGACCTCACATAGTCATTCTTCTGATGTAAGCTTTTTAATTAAAAGATGCTGGTTTTTTAACAGCATTGTCTTACTTGAAAAATTAGTATTTTCCTCTCAGAGTTAATTCTGTTAGAACAGTAGAATCCTTGGAGGTTAAATGTGATACATACATTAAAAACAGCTACACTTGCTAATCAATACAATATATATGGGTAATGAGATGCTACTCTACAAGAAAAAATATTATGAGAAAATTTCTTTTTGGAATTATCTGTATGGAGAGAAGCAAAGCAGTGCAGCAGTTTTACTAATGTCAGCATATATACTTGCTCAGTTTGTGAGAGACTGCCATTTTGCACAAGCCATTATCAAAGGTGCACTTTAATGCATGATGAATGATGAGCACTCATACAGCAATATGTCCTCTTGTATGTTGTCACCATATTTGGTTATGTTTAGACTTCTCTGTAAATGATTCACCTACAATGACATCAAAATGATATTTCACTTCTACTCATAAATTTCATCAATAGCTGATGGAACACCAGTGGACTCTGTTGAATGGACCATGCCAGCTTCTTTGCTTTCAATATGAAAAAGACCATGCATAAAAAAGTTGAAACTATAATCAAAACGTTTGTTTTATTGTTCTCATTCGGCTTATGGCCTGGTGAAATGGCAAACTTAATCCTTAAAAAATCAGTTTGGTTACCATACCAGGTCCTCATAAGCTTACAAAAGGGACAGGACCTACTGTTTATTCACACTGTGGTCAACTATGACCACAACTGTGGTCAGCTTTTCAATATTAAAAAAAAAAAAAAAGTTTAAATGAACACATTTACACAATAACTAATTTTACTTGATATTATTCTCTCACAGTCAATAAATCCCTATTATGAAGCGCAGAAAAGCAAGGAAGATGAGAAGGGTAAGGAGTAGGAAAAAGAAGTATTCTTATTGGGTTTGATATTGCAACCCTATTTTTGATTCTTTTCTGTATGTTCACATCATTCAGTAATGATTTTTTGTTTGACTCATAGATTAATGTCGTAGCTTATGTATAAATTATGCATAGCCATCCCATGAATGTTGCATCCACTGGAGAGGACAGGTGACAGATATTGAGGCTAAAATGATCTCCTTTGTGTCTGAATCAATTTTACATAGTCAGAAAAGTTGGGGGGCGTGGGGGGGAGCGTTTGTTGGATTTTTGGGGTTTTCTATTATTGAAATAGTGTTATAGACTTCATCCTTCATTGCAGATACATTTACTCTGCCCTCTAAAGATACGAACCTTGGCACAGTAGTAAACTAAACAATACATTCCTACTTTACTTCTTTTCTTTCACAACTTTCCTGGTACATACAATTACTCTTATTATATATGTTGTTTTGAATGTCCTCTTTCACCAAGTAAATACTCATCTTTCCATTTAGATGTGTTTCTAAACATAATCATGTTAAAATATATAATTAATATATTTTAAGAAGATAAAGATATTTCAATTTGCAAGTTGACTTTTTCATCTCCAGATATTTGCAGTTGCACTGAATGCAGTAATTTCAGCTAAATTTCACTGAGTTAGAATAGTTAACGCATTTATATATATTAATTGCACTATGTGCAGAAAATATAAAAGATTTTTTAATTGGCCATCAGCCCAGCTATGAGGTCAGCACTGATGTCTTTGCCTCCTTAAAAGCATCATGATTGCAGTAGCTAGGCTCACTTGTTAGAAAGTTACGTGACATATTATATTTGGACATCATCTAAAGCATTATTTGCATGGCTAGTTAGTTATTTTCTCCTCTTGGCTTCAGTTTTTCAGGCTGAGAAGGATTAAGAAGACTATTATAGGTGCTTGAAAACTTGGATTTGTGTTGCTGTAAAAGATGTGCCAGTGGATGGCAAACAGCCAGGCAACAACACAAAAGTGGATGTGTCGGATGTGATGCACAGCAGTACTTGAAAAAATACAGAGCTGTAGTTGTATTCCCTACTTCTGCTGCTTAGAACCACCTCTCTGTGGCTTACAACATTTCCACCATTTGGGAAAATAGAAGTTGTTGCAATGCTATTATGAAGTAGAAGTAAAAAGACTAACAGCAAACTTGTTCAGCTTTGAAGCCCTCTTCAGGTGCAGGTACTAGCACGTTTACATATATAGATACTATTTACATGTTTAGGCAACACAACTCAAAACATAACTCCCAAATTTTCACCACCATATTAAAAGAAAAAGAAACACTAATGAAAAATAAAAGAAAACAAAAAGCAAACTAAGATCTTAGATGGTCAGAGTGATTAGGGGGTCAAAACTTTCAAAGCAGGTGATTTTTCTTATGGTCTGTTCTTCAGGGCATTTTCACTGCCTATCTGCTGCCACAGCAACAATTTTTCATGTTGGTGTTGCATAAAAATGGAATAGGCATTCATATATGTGCCATTTTTTAGTCTTTAGGTGACATCCATCTTCAATTTATTTGCTTCTGATCACACTGAGATACACTCTTTCCTCTTTTTGAATACTAAGTAGAAAATTACAAGTTGTTTTTTATTTACATAAGTATTGATACAACTGTAGCTCCAGAAGTCTCTGATCAGTTTGAGTAACATAACTGACATGGGTGTACCTTCATGAAATTTTAGTCATAAAATATAGTCATACAAGACTTAAAACATCAAAACAAACAGAACTAGTGAATAAAAAGATAACATATTCGTTTGTAAGGAAGAAATTAAAAGGAAAAAATCTAAATACAGGCAGGGCTACTTTCTCTACTATATTTCCATTCAAATCCTAACTCTGAGCTCTACCTTCTCTCAAAAACTGATAAAAACAATTTTATCCAAGAGTTACATAAGAAAGGAGTTCAGGTATCAATTTCAAAAACACATTTTACATAAAATGATCTCTGGTAGTTTTTTCCCATTCACTTCCTAGTTAGTCCAATTATTAATGATGATTCCAATTAACTTCAGAATTACTTTAACTGCAAAGATATTAAACCTGAAGACTGAAGTAAATATTTATAAAATAGAAGATATCTGTGCTTCTAGGATCACGAGAATATTTTATATGACATTCCTATACACTGAACAATTTTTGCATCATATTTCTACTTGTTTCATATGAAAAGTCTGCAATTGGTAAGTTTTCTACACAGAAAGAAAATTAAGATCCTGGACTTTGTTGGCAGCAAGACAAATGCTTTTCCTAGATGACCTCA
Source organism: Argya squamiceps (assembly GCA_037834095.1). NCBI lineage: Eukaryota > Metazoa > Chordata > Aves > Passeriformes > Leiothrichidae > Argya > Argya squamiceps. The sequence goes on from JBBMKD010000216.1 coordinate 34,147,322, forward strand.
AATGTCTGGTGATTCAGTGCCTGTTTTTCAAACCCAGCTAGCCTTGGCACCAATATCAATACAGGTGGGTCCTTGTTGGTCAGCAGCGTCAGCATGGCAAAGGCAGGAGGATGAAAGGAGGGACGCCAGAGAGGTTTGGTCACAACAAGTTTATTGGAACTCCAGTGTGGAGCCCTCACCTCGGGTGTCAGCCTCTCCAGAGACCACGACAAGCCCCGGGGGGGACCTTTTAAAGGGGGGTGTAACACAGTGGGGGGGTTCAACCAAGGACCAATAAGGTTTAACAGGGAGGTGGCTCATATCATAACAAACATATAAAATAACCATACAATGAACAGTAGGAGGTGACAGGATCCTGTCCAATCACTTGACGCCTCTCCTAGAACCTTCTAAGGTTCTAGAAGAAGCAGGGAGAAACCCCCAAAGTGATGGACAGGGGCAGGAAGTTACTTGCAGGTGATGGGCAGATAACTGTCTCTGGGGGAAAAAACTTAGGGAGAACACAGAACCAATCATAAAACTGTCACTGGGGAGAAGACAGGATAAAACCAAAAGGAAGTAGAAGGGGTACATAGAACAAACCATTTTACAAAAGAACATTAACTTATGAATTAAAATTAAAAAATGCACTCCCACAGTCTGGCTTACCAACAGACTGCTCAGCCTGTTTGTATCTGAGAATAGAGGTTAGTTGCTTTTGCTTGACCCTAATTAGCAGAAGATTTTGCTCCTTGAGTAGCACTACAGTTTGCGCTAATAGTCAGTATGACAGTGGTTACCTCTACAGTGCATGAGTCCTTTTGTTGTTCTAACAATAAGTGTCTCAATAAGCTCTAAATGTGAATTCAGTGCCAAAAGAATTTCATTTTGGCATACAGATGAAAATATTACTTAGGAATTACTGTCAATAATAATTAATGTAAGGATATTAAGTACAAGGCAAATGTCTAAAGTCATTGGAGTGCCATATCTAAAGGCATTGGAGTGCAAAGCTTGGGGCTTTTTGTCTAAACACTTTTGGCCATATTTTGAAAAAAAAAGTATATAAATAATTGAAAAAAAAGTCTTTTAAATATATATGTCCTAAAATATGTGACCACTTAAAAAATTTCCATTCTTAATCCTTGATTTCTGTATCTTTTGCTTTTTATCTAACGCTAATGTTCTTTACTAGAGAGAACACTATGTGAATCCTCTAACATAGCAAAGACTGGTGCCATGACATTTCTAGCTTTGTCCTTCCTTTAATTATGTTTCATGCTGACCCTCTTGTATGGAGCCAGTACCAGAAAACATAGCTTTGATAGCAGTGTTTACATGAATGTTTGATAAGCATCTGCCAGCCCTTAGCACTCTACAAGACTGTGTAACACAAAAGAAAGCCAGGAAACCCTGGAGCTTTTGCCACCTGAAAGCATAATCTGTGTGTTTTCTGAATTTCAAATGAGGATAGAAATTGTTCTTTTGTAACTCAGAATGTAATTTGTGTAGTATTTATTATGTGGATATATTAATCAGAAAAGACTGTTGGTACTTTTCATTAAATGAAGCTTTGAGGAACAAGGTCAAGATGTCTTTTAATATGTACTTATCTTATTAAATTTTCTTTGATCCCTCTGAATAAAAAAAGGAAACATAAAATACTGACTACATACTGACTACATCAAGATGAGTAGTGAGCAATTAATTGCAAACATTTAGAATGTTTTAATTTTTTTTTTCAATTAATTTTTTTCACTTCAACTAAAACATTTTGATTTGTTTTCTGCTGAATTTTCAAGAATCATGGAATAGCTTGGTTGGAAGAAGTAAAACTTTGCTTTTCCTTGGATTAAACAGAGCAGATAAACTGATTTCTGGTTAACAAGAAGGAACTTCTCCCAGGTCTATCAGTAACCTGTTGTATGACCTTCAATTAGATGTGTGTATTTTTACAGTCTTTTACTCAAGTTGTGCGTATCAAAATCATTTAAATAAAATTTAATTTTGAATCCAGAAGGTATGCAACCATATCATTTTTTCAAGGACCTGTGAAATGTAATGGAACATAATATGCACTGTTGTTCACAAACCATTCCATAAGTGTGGATTCTAATTTGGAAATGATGTGTAACCATCCAGCAGACGGTCACATCTTTTTGTTATAAAGTATACCATTTATGTACATGTACAGGCCTTATGAAAGTACTTAACAAAGGTCCAAAACAGACCAAATCACTACAAAAATAATTACTCTGCTTTAGATCTACAAAGGCAAAATAAACAAGTGCTCAGGTGTTAAACTGCCCAAGTCAGCAGATTTCTTATTTGATGCTGCTGGAATCTGGTAGTTCCACAACACCTTTAACAGCCCAAACAACCAATATCTCAAGTATGTAAGTCACTTGCATAGTAGTTGTCATTCTTCCTCACTTATCATGGGTGAACCTCTGGTCCAGTGTCATCAAGGAATAACAAGCCCAATTTTCCAAGGTCTTTTATTGCAGTTCTTCATTCTGCTCTGGCCTTTTCTTCCCTTGATTTCTTGAGCCAATGCTGCATTCCCATTGCTTTTCAGTTTATCCTGTTTCTTTTAGCTGTTTGAATTGCCATAAATTCATAGAATGGTTTCAGTTAGAAGGAATCTTAAAGATCACCTAGTTCCAACCTCTCTGCCATGGGCGGGGATACCTTTCACCAGACCAGGTTGCCCAGAGCCCCATTCAACCTGGCCCTGAACATTTCCAGGCATGGAGCATGCACACCTTCTCTGGGTAACTTGTTCCAGTGCCTCACCACCCCCACAGTAAAGAATTTCTTCCTAATATATTATATAAATAGAGCCACTTTCAGTTTAAAACTGCTATTCCCTGTCCTGTCGCTACAGGCCCTTGTAAAAAATCCCTCACCAGCTCTCTTGTAGACACCTTTAGTCACTGGAAGGTTGTGAAAATGTCCCCTTCAAGCCTTTTCTTCTCCAGGCTGAACAACCACGAATTCTGTCTGGTCTTCAGAGAAGAGCAGCTCCAGCCCCTCAGATCATCTTTGTGGTCCTCATCTGGACTCACTCCAATACAGTCCCATCAAGGCCAGAGCTGCACACAGTACTCTAGGGTGGGGTCCCATGAAAGCAGAGTGGGAGAGTCACCTCTCTTGACCTGCTGGCCACAGGGATTTTGGTGTAGCCCAAGATACAATTGGCCTCGGGGCTGCCAGTGCATATGGCTGCATATGACATGCCAAGGTATTCATCCAACAACAGCCCTGGTACTTGCTGCAAGTCTTCTCTCAAACCATTCTCCACCCAGCCTGTATTTGTGCTTGGGCTTGCCCTGACCCATGTGGAGGTGCTTGGCAATGTCCACAGATCCTGTCAAGTCTCTCAAGGTCCCTGCAGATGGCATCCCTTCCCTCTAGTTTGTTGACCTCACCATACACTTGGTATCACCGGCAAACTTGCTGAGGGTGCATTTGATCCCATTGTCCATTTTGCCAATTGTGAAGCTCTGGTCCCAGCACCAGCATTCCTGGAGGAACACCAATCATCGTTGGTCTCCACTCAGTTACCAAGCAGTTGGCAGCATCTCTTGAGTGAAGCCATCCAGCCAATTACATGTTCACTTGGCAGTCTGTGTCTCTCCAATTTAGAGGCAAAATTGCTATGTGAGACAGTGTCAAGTGAAGACTGAGTATTCATAAGGAATAAGAGGTCTTTCTTGTCTTGGTATCAGGCACGTTGCCAGTTCTTGGCAAATACATAATACGTACATTTTGAGCAAATTGATAAAATGCCTTTATTTATTGGCACTGTTTAAAAATAGGAAAGAAAGGAGTTGACAAAGTAGACAAATCTTACTACTAAAATTGGTATACATCGTTTATTTAGCCCTGTGCTCTTGATACACATGTTTAAATCAACTTGCAGCTGTTCCTTGTTTATTCTGTGGGAAAACTGGAAATGGAGTGTTTTGAGATCATGCACATAAAGAATAATTTATTTGTTTAGTCTTCATACAGCTGTTCTAAAAAATAGGCATCATGAACTCAGTATAATCAATGGTGTAACTCCATTCAGTCCATCTTTGCAAACAGAAAACACAGTAGTTTCATGGTTTGGAATCACGCTGAGGAAGACTTAGCACATTTAGGCACATTGAAGAAATCTGAATCATTTCACATAATTTGATTGAACATTCAGACCATACTGCTAGAGAAAATGAGATTCCATTTAAATTGCATTAAGATTACTTTGTGCCATGAGACATTCTTCTGTGTTTGTGGCAATTCATGCTCTCATCTCTCAGTTTTCAAGGACTAATTCAGAAGGCAAGGTTAAATTTTTTGACTTAGACTTCCATTTTTCAGGATGTAACATTGACTCTGACTTTATTTGAACTTTGTTGACTGCAAATAGAATTCCTTAGTATTGCCAAGTATTAAGACAAGCAGTGTGAGACAGCATCTTCTTTTTCCAGCATACAAGGCAAGGGAAAGTCAGCTGAGATTCATAAAAGCCAGCAAAGGGGATGGAAGAGACCTTTCTTAGCATGAAATGGAAAGCAAATCAGCGTTTTCAGGAGCACACATATCTAACTCCAGACTGTAGGAACGTTCCTTGAAGCTCTAGTAGTTGCACACTACACCTGTTTATAATTCTTACCTCCTTAAAAAATGAAAGACTACAGCAATCTGTACGTGTTATTGAATAAATTTTAGGGAATTCTTACGTCTTTTCTTATTAAATAAGAATAAAACAAATAAAACAAATAAAACAAATAAAACAAATAAAACAAATAAAACAAATCAGCAGCTTCACCAAGCATCAGTTTCCTTATTCATATCATCCCATCTCTATGTGCTGTATGCAACATTATCATAAGCATGCAAAAATGGATGGAAATCCACCTGTGTCAATTAAAGAAGAGACTTCTGAAATACAAAAGGTAGAGAGAATGAAAAAGAAACATAATATTAACAAAAATTTGGAAATTCCACTCAGTTTTTGGGGTGCAACTGATTAGCCTGCCTAGTAAGCAGTCCCTTAGTATTCCCAGTTTTAAGCCAATTGGCATTTTCTTTCAGACCAGGGATTTGTATGTCCAATTCTGTTCTCAATTACATAGGCAGATATTAGGAGTAACTCTGCTGTCTTCAAAGGAATTATTCTATTCACACCAGTATAACTGAGATTAAAATATGCCCCTCAGAATTCTATTTTAAAAAGTTGAAAGGTTATGGTGATTTCTATACACTGAGTGAATCAATCCCATAGAAAACATGCTTAAAAGACAGGATTTGTTCCTTATAGTATTAGAAACAGATCTTTGTTGTCTTTAAAACCTATTTAAAGTTGATCACAGGTTTTTAAATTGGCACATGTGCTTGTCAAAATATGCTGCTCTAAAATTAATTTTCTTTCAGGAATGTTTCCCTGAATATTGCAATCAATTAAAAACATGCTAATTTGCACTCCCCAAGGCTAGATATCTATATTTAATATTTTCAATACTTTCTAACACTACCAGCAATTTTCCTCTACACATTGGAGTAAATACAGGGAATTATGGGAACCTATTTCAACTAGTTTTTAATGCTTTTTCTTGAGCAAACAATGAGAAAATTGCTAATTAATATTTTCCATTTTTGTGCACAAGCTGTGAAATTACACAGCTAGCTGAAACTAATGAGTCACAGAAACTCTCAATCTTGAGGGGAGCGAAATATACTAAAATTTAGTACTTATAAGTCTCTACTGCATAATTTTCACAAACGATGATCTCATCATAGTCATAAATATCCAGTTACACATTCATATAATATAGGATGCAGGTGCAAAAATGGAAGTGTAAAATTTGCTTGAAAATCGAGCCTTTCAGGAAAGTTTTTAATATGTGAACTTACAACAGTGGGATACCTATTAATGGCATACCGATTTAAACAAACATACATAGGACCTTGTTTTCAATTTCTTGTCACTTTGCCAGACTTGTATAAATAGAAATTTCTCTTTTGAGTCTCATGATAAAGAGTGGATTTGGGTAACACTATGTTTACAGTCTAGACTCTTGTAAAGCTGAACATACTTACACAGAGCTAAGAAAGACTTTCTTTGCAATTCCAGTTTATTTCTGGCAATGAATAAAATTACTGCATTTATGCTAGAATCATGAAAGGAACATGCTGGACCTTTGCAACATAATCATCTGTTAAAAAGTCTCTGGCGCAGTTCTGGGTCAGCTATGACTCTCCCAGACAATACCAGGCACAGTTGGGAGTTAGAATAGACCAAGGACGGGTCCTATTGGGCAGTTTGGATGATGTCACCCTTGTTGTAGGGGAAAGAGTGCAGTAGTGTGGATGTGAGATTCTCTGTTCCAACTGGCCTCAGGGATGAGAATGGTCCTGGGAATGTTTAATTTATGAGTATACGTTCAGTCTATGGTGCCAAGAGAAGGAATTGAGAACAGCTGTCCTATGCTCTCAGTGCCCAAACTGCCAACCATGGGTAGCACAGAGATGCAAGACATTGCCAAAGAACCACGAAGGAAAGACTAAGACAGATGTTTTGTTCCTGCACTTGCCTGAGGAGGGAAATAGTGGGATTGCTGAGGTTTGAAATCTTGTTTGGGTGAAGAGTTAAGGCAGTGAGCAATCCTTCACGTGTAGTGAATCAAGGCTTTAATTTATATTCTGCCTGATTCAGGCCAACTAATAGAGATATTTAATAACTAAGCCAAGAGTTTCCCTGCAAATTGCTTTTAGTTTTTCTTGTTGGTGCTGTTCTACTTTGTTCAAGACAAAATTTTTAACTGGGACAGGAGGAAGAAGGGCCTGGAGTTAAGACCAGATGGTGCCAACAGTAAGCAGCTGATCACTCTGTTGTTGCTCTGCTAGGTATTACTATGACCTAGCAAAAAGAGGTACAGTCTAATCTTAAATAAGGCTTTATTTCAAACTGTTTCAATATTTTCTATACAATAAATAGCACCTCCTCCCTTACATATAATCTAGCATAGACAAAACTATGTGTGAATGATTTGTATATAAGATTCTCTTAATTTCTCAGTATTACTATTTTTTGTTTATTCGTTTGTACTCTTCAAAGTGCAAATATAATAATAAAGAAAACAAAATTATTTGTCCCATGTTTTCATACAACGGACTTTATTTAGCTCTTTCTTACATGTGAATGGTAGTATATTTACCTGTAAGCATTACGTCTTTTTTCCTACAGTTAGAAATTTTAAGCTCATCCTCCTTGACTTCTGCAAGGCAAGCAGATAGCTTTCTTGTTATACAAGATGTGGATCTCAGCAATTGTGGAAATCTGTTCCTGAATTTTGGAGGCCAACTAAAAGAGGAAGAGTCAATGCATACAACTCATGAGCATTAACCCATGTGTCTATTCTAACTGCAAATCCATCAGATTTAAATTCAATTTAAAATAACATATAAAGATTCTAAGAAACAAAACTGATACTTTATTTTCCTCTTCAATTTTGTCTTTATTTTATGGGTACACCAGATGTCTCTAACAAAATATAAGTGTTATCCATTTTCACTGATCATTTATTGATGTGAAATTACTCACATTCATAACAATTACAGGGCTAGCCCTACTGTAACAGGTAACACCTGTCTCACAATTCATTTTTGTTTTTCTGCCTCCTGACTTGCAAGACACGGGTTTTGTTAATCTTTTCCTATGCCATGACTATGTTACTATTAAAAGTCGACAAAATCACTGAAGTTGAGCCTGGCAGAGGCTGAACTCAGAGCTCACACAGCAATTGATTGCTTTTGTAGGTGAAGGAGTACTTACCCGTGTTTTATCTTAAGCCAGTGAGTGAATACATCTTCCAGAGAAACTATTCAATGCACTGAAAAATAATTATTCTTCAGCTTTTATCAGAAATCCTGAGAACACACAGGATCATTTACAAACCCTTTTAAAAACTTAACAACACTGTGAAATAAGCATGTAGTATTGTCTTTGCTTTCAAATACCAGAGTATTGAAAAACTGGTGAAAAAATTATTTCCCCAGAGAGATATACAGAAGATAACAAATTGGGAAATCACATATTGGGGAATCACAGTCTTTTGAACTGTGGCTGGAATAAAAATTGAAAATGTTAAAATCTGTTGAGGTGAAACTGAAACAGAAATTTGCAGGTAAGTTTATGAGTGATTCAACAAAATAAGATTAAATTACAAATTTTGCATCAACTCAATAATAATTTCACTGGGAAAATTAATTTTTTCCCTTTTTTTGACCTGCTTTTAACTAGCTGCATTCTGTTAATGAAAATCTCGAGTGCTATATAAAAGTTAAAATTTTCACAGCTTTAAAAATGTTAGAATAAATTTTAATAGCATATATTTTGAAAAATACCTACTAATTTTTGCACTTATATTCTCTGGCACACTTCAAATGAATTTGAGTTCATTGAGAGTTTTTGTCCTACTTAAGAGTGCAATTTTCCCACAATTCTTGCAATTTTTTTCTTTGAAAATAGTTTCTAACTCTATTTCATGGTTCTAATGCTTATTCTGTATTTGAGTTGCTGAACTACAACAGCAGAAACACAAGTGTCTGAAAAATAGAATAAAAAGAACATAAAGGTTCAGAAGATACGGGTATCAGCTGACAGTTTCAAACAGAAACACGTGAAATGCTTAGCTGAGCTATTATAGCATGAGAATGCAGCTCTGTAGACAGTTAAGCAGTGTAGGAAGGATAAATATAATTTAAAAGATGAATGGTTTAGAATTGGTACTTTCACTAACTCACTATGTAATTACTTTTTTTTTTTTTTTGTCCTACTTTTCTCAGATATTTTCAGATTTTCTCTTCAAAACTCCTCTGTGTTATCTAGAATACTGGTAGAAATGCTTCCTGAACACACCTCTGAGTTACAAGCTATGAAGAATTTCATACAGAATGAAAACACAGTAAGATTTTCCATGCTGTGATACATATATGACATAAGAATCTTTATGTAAAATCTGAAATAAATCTGTTCCAGAGTTTAACTTTGAACATGGAGTCAAGGAGACTTAGGAAACATGAATAAGAAAGTGGGCAGGGGTGAGTTGTCTTTGGTATGCTTGCTCAGGAAGGCCCTCCAACATCTTGATGCCTCTCACAGACACCACACCACACTAGCACTTTTCTAGTTTTCATCACATCTGAAAAGAGTGAAATTTTCACAATTTCAATATTGTTGAAAACAAACATTAAAAAAATTAAATTCTGAAATTAAAAAAAAATATTTATGGATTTTTTTTCCTAGAAGAGTAGCCTTTCAAATGAGTGGCAAAGCTCAAAAGTGACAAAAGATTCAAGGGTTTGGTTTTTTCATCAGGGCTACAATCTTATTTTTAACTTTTTTGTGTATCTCTTAAACATTCTCACAGTGATGTGCTGAAACAGAGTAGGTGTTAGGTTTTAGTCTAAAAGTTGATGTATGAATAAATAACTGAATGAATTCTGCTCAGTGCTGCATTCTCTAGGGATTTCTCTGGCGTTTTTAGAGCTCCAGGTTAATATACTGCAAAATGATATTCCTGAGCTGACTCCCTTCTGGCAGTACATGACTTTATGACATTCAGGGAGAATGTCCTTGCATCATGAGTCCATGAAGTGGCTGATGAGAGCAGAGACACGACATGCAGATGGTGTAACACTGAACAAGTGCACTGAGATGGAAGGGATGTGTCTCCCTCTCCCTGATGCATACAGTCCTCCAGTTTTACAAGATTCAAAAATTCAGTCAAACATCTAAAGGGATTTGCTATTTTAAGTGATACTGATTATTTATTCATATGGACCAGTAGACAGGCAGTAAATATTATTTAAGATATTGTAACAGCAGATGTACTTTCAAGAACTCCTCCTTTGTGTGAAGTAATCTTCCTTTGGCCAGTCTGCACCTGTAAAAATGGTTCAAGTGTATTCATACTGACTGAAGTCAGCTCATTAAAAAAGTGAAAAGCACATTTTCTTGTGTAATGTCATGACAGATAAGCTTTTGGCAATTCATTTCTCAGCTGTTTTCCATTGTTTAACTGAGCAGAAGCAACACGAAGTAGGAAATCTGGGTGTAGATCCTGGAGAAAGTGTGATATATAAAACCCCCATAGTTCTATCAGCTTTTTCTTTCTCTCATACACATTTTTGTCAAAAATATAAGCAGTAGACATATAGAAAATCAGGTTCTTCAAGCAGAAGCAGAAATGTTCCACTAACTTTGGTGAACCTTCTGAACCTGAAAGATGAATTCTATATAAATGATTTTAAAAGGACTAGATTACACTTTCATACCGAAACTAGAATTATACTCAACTTCAAAAGGGATTTCTATCTCCAAAGTTCTGTGTGAACCATATTCAGTGTTTGCCTTTGCTTCAAAGATGCACACACTCCTTTGCAATGTTTTACTTGACTATGATGAGCTCAGATAGGTTTTATTTTGTTGACTCCTGGTTTTAGAGGAGTGGAAATTATTTAGTTAAACACAGCAGCTTAGATTCACTCCATAGGCACTGCTTAGCCCACAGCAAAGCTAGATTTCAATAGCACTTCATATAAAATTGTAGCAATTCCATAGGGGATCCATTATATATATGTTCATATGTATTTTCATTTTGAATTAGTTAATTTTATTCCTTTATTGTCTAGATTCATAGTATATGGGCCATAAAAATCACTCATATCCTGGAAACATTGTGAAACTAAACAGGAACAGACACTGGCTTAGATATCTGACATCACAGCAGTATCTGGCAATATTTATGAGTTCAGACTCAGATTATTTGTGCTCATGATACAAAATTCATCTTTTGAAGAACCTGGAGATCTTTTCAGTTGAGGTATTGAACACCCCTCAACACCAAGGTCAAAGGATTCTTGCACTGACAGACCCTGTGTGAAGGCGACATGCAGCCCTCAGTTACATTCACACTTGCAGGACAGTGCCCATTGTTTGGTGGCAAAATAATCTTGTTTTCCCAGGAGTCAAAGGAATTTCTAATTCATCTGGCTCACCCCATCTCCCATTCCCCAGTTGTGGGTGACAGAAGAGCAGAGATTTCCTTAGAACTACAAGGCTTTAAAATAAAATTGAAACACAACCCATATGTCATGTTGTAAAAAATGCAAAATATGCTGGATCTGTAAAAGCGGCACACCAGGCCATATGCTTCAGGCAGAACAGCTTGCATACGTCTAGGCCTCTACACTGATTTCAGGAACTGAAAACAGTGGCTAGTCTACTCCACTTTTCAACATGTTAAATTTGTTTTGCTAAAGTCAGGTTTCAGTCCAAAGCCAAGAAAAAAATTTAAAAAAAAAATCAGTCTTTATCAAAAGCTTGAAGTTGATGACTGGCTACTTATTTTCTGCACTACTTTGATCAGTTAAACTGCAATCAAGTGAAGTGGAAAAACTGGAAGGTAGTTGTTCAAACCCAGATATTCAGTCTACAATGAGAAATAGGGACTCAGTTTTCAACACCAGGAGAATTTGTCATACTACAGGTGGTGTGCTCTGTGCAAAAAATGGCACTCTAACCTAGTTTTTCCATCATCTCAAATCCTTTCCTGCAATTTCCTACGAGACTAAGGAACATTAAATTCTTCTACTCAGACCCAATTCCCATAACATTTTATTTCACACAGAAAAACCTGCATGAGCACTCTATTAAAGGTTTGTTTCAATCTGCATTTGCCAGGTCATTCTAGAGTCATTAAACTTCCTTATGTTCACAATATCATGGAGGTCTAGGAACAGCAGGATGCTTCACATACAATATCCTATGTGGTATAAGAGCTAAAATGCACACAATTAAACAGGTTAATATTCAGCAATAACCTCTCTGTTTTGATGATGAAATGTCATCAGAACAGTTGAAAACTTTTTTAATATATGAACATATATATATATATATATTTTATATAGGAATCCTTATTGACTATAACAAGAAAAAATAATTTAAATAGTAAACACTTACCTGTTTCCCAGGTGACCATTTTCAACAGTGTGCAAGCCAGCTTTCCAAATGCTATCTGAATTTTGCAGAATGGTTTCCCTCAGTTAATAACTGTTAAATCAAGATCTATTTTCTACAGGACAGCAGACTGGATGAAATTATGGTGTCTTCCAGCATTAAAACCTTATGAATCTGCTGTTACTGAAGTGAAATCCTAAACTCCAAACTTATGATTTCAAACTTAATTTTTTCATATGTTTACATATCTTTATCTAATACTGAATGGAGGTTGCTTCTTTCTGTAAAGAATAAGACAAAAGTGGTTTTGTTTGGTGTGGCACTTTTTTCTTAAACTCAAGGTTTGATCAGATGCCCTCTTTCCACTGCAGTTGTGTCAGTGAAAGATTTATCAATGCTTGTGACAGTGTCAACTGGGAGGTTTTCATCACCTCCAATCTACCAAGTAAACTGTTTATAAAATGTTCAATTATATTTTTCTACCAAAATGAATAGCAAAACCCTGCTCATTAGACTGTGCAATTTTAGACTGAGGTAAGTCAAAGGGTTCCTGTACAAGTCACCTGGCAGATCTGAGGGAAAACTGTCTAGTGTGGGTGGAGATGTGCAGTTGCAGGCTGGCTGGCTGAGTCAGGAAATTCCTTCAGCAGACCTGGTGCATCTTTTCAGAAGGATGTATGATTAGTTTTCTCCTCTATAGAACCCATATGGTGCTTCCATATTGCCATGAAAGCTTGAAAGGAAGTATTCAGAGTGAATCTAATCTTAGCTATCAGGGAATAAGCACACAAATCACTGGACTGTGTCTGAAGAGGATCTCCATGTCCCCAGACCCTGTTGTGCAAGAACAGTGAAACTTAATCATGTTTTATCTATAGTTTTGAAATAACATCATTAAACAAAGTAACAATCAATAGAGTCATGATAACCCTGTCAGGAGATTTAAGAAAACATCTTTTCTATTTGTATAGTGGTGGCCTAATAATATCTTGTTTACATAGATATATATTTAATTAGTAGGTCTCTAGAGCTTTTGTTTTCCCTGGAAATGGACAGATACATAAAAAATGTGGATTTTGGTGTTAGATAGCAAATATTAGATTTATTTTCACCTCTTAAATAAGATAAATCAGATTTTTTTACTTGTACTTAAGCACATACCTGTTTGAATAAAATAAACAAAATAAAATGAAATTATAAATAGTAATGCAACTAGGTTTTTTTTTTCAAAGAAGAAAAAAATCTTATATTTTCCTTGTATTTGCAGGCAGAAATCAAGTTCATCAAATCTGTTTAAAAGACATTAAATCTAATATCATTACATCTTAGGTCTAGATTAATAATAATAATAATAATAATAATAATAATAATAATAACCCATTCCATATGACTATCACACTGTGTATTCGAAAAATTCTTACAGTGGGGCAACAGTTACAGTATACCGTTTACTTATGTGCCTATATTTGCTAATGCTGTCACAGATTTGTGTCCACCATTTATGACTTAGGAAAGCTGATCTGAAACAGAGACTGGACATAGCTAGAGAATAAAATAGGTATTTATTGAAAGGCCTTTAAGGATACACCTTGGGAAGGACAAGAGCCTGGCCAGGGCTACACCCAATATGGACTTAAAATGGTCACAAAATGGCTGACCCGTCATGAGGTTTCACACTTTTATAAGTCTTGGTCATTTGCATATTGGGGTTTAATTGTCCAAATTCAGGTTATGAGGTCCCATCCTTCTGGTTCCTCCCTTCAGTGCACCGTTGTTTATGCTTTTGGACCTGAAAGTTGTCCTTGATCTTCAGCAGGAAAAGGATTTTTTTTGTCTACCTAGTCTGTGAAGAGAGCTTACTGGGACTTAATAGGAGGCTCAGATCTAACCTCTAGGCAGCACAGAATCTGAAAAACATGGAAGCTAAAACTTAAGGCATCACCATTAGGACATAGATGTGGGGTTTCTCACAATTGATTTACACTTGACAAGACTAAAAAAATCATATTCTTTTAATTTGAATTATCTTAAAATATATTAATATTTAGAGATGCCTGTGCTGTTTTATCACTCAAAAATACTGATATGTTAGTTTTGGCAAGTATCTTTCATGCACCATTCATTATCTTCAAGAGTTCCAAAAATTATACTGTTTAACCATTTTTTATATGCCTATGCATATAGAAACATCTGATTGCCTTTTGTATTTTACTTCTTCAAAAATTTTTTGAGAAAACAGATTAAACAAATTGTATATTCTTGTAATTATGCTAAAAGCAGCATTTCAACTTTGTCCCCAGGAAGGTGCACTCCTTAATATAGCACCCAAATATTTCTGTATTTTCCTAAGTACTCTGAAAACTGAGTTGTTTTTATTATGTTGTTAGTTACTGGTTTGTCATTCTCGTTTAATTTTGTCTCATGTTTATATTAACAGTCTATGAAATTTTTTTTCCAAAAGTTTTGTCTCTGGAAGGGAGATTAAATTTGAGTGTTACAAATAAAAAAAAAAAGAAAAATTCATCATGAGAACACTAGTACACAGACCTAAGTAAGGTACAAGAATGTGAACTAAAACATACACTGCAATAATGCTGAATTCAGCTATTCTTGTTATGTCCAGGGGAAAAACCAAACTGACTATCATTTGTGTTTGCTGAACTGAACAGGCCAGTTACAATGAAGTTTAGGAGGAGTTTTGTTCTTGCTGCAGATGCTGAGTCATTTATAGCATTAGATTAAATTGGTCTAGCTGCAGTGGTTACCATCTTCATTTCCCCATCCCTCTGCTCTGCCATAAATTTACACTCCCACAGCAGGGCTGTCTGAGCAGGCAGGCTGTGAAAGGCATGGCTGATGATGAACCATCGTAGTTTACAGACTGTTATGCTAACATAAACCACCACTAACTTTAATATACTCTACATTAATATGCCTGGCAAGAGATAGGAAGGCAGACTGCAGGAATGGAAACTGTTTCAGCTGTCTCAAATTAATTCATTCTATATATATGAGTCAAAGTCTTTAATGTCTACAAACTATTCAGGCAGAAGCTGTTGAAAGATAATGTCTTCCTCTCTGTCTTAGAGAGAGTCATGGAAAGATACAGAGAAATAAGCTAACACTTCTAAGAATACATACATAAGGAAAGCTTTTACAAACTTTTACATATTTTTAAGAGGCAAGGTCATAATACTGTTAAAAAGTTCATAGGAAATTAATTTTTTTCTCTATCCAATTATGAAAGTATACCAAGTGTTTCATATAGGCTTTCATACCCACATTAAACATGTTGGACTTTTAAGATTAATTTTCTCTTTGTGATTAGTCAGAAGATTCTTTTATATTTTTTTATATTTTAGAATATTTTATATTCTCTCTCTTCAAATTTGATCTTGTGACTGTCATCTCCTTTGTCATCACAAAATAAAACTACTGCTGGTTAACACTAAAAGTACTTGACACAAAAATAGAGTTTAAGACTAGTCAAGAGCTACATTTATTTTAGCAAATTTTTCTTGTGTATTTCGTTGTATAATGTTCAGGCAGTGCCAATGTAATCCTTCAAGGCTTTTAAAACATATATTTGGGCATTTGGAACCTAAAATGTTATGAAACCACTCCACTTGTAGTTTGTCCTTTTCTCTCTTGATTCTGGACAGATTGCAAGGGATTTTGTAGCAGGCATTGCAACCTTGTTGATTCTGGAAAAAAATTAAAACATCAGTCTACAACTGTTTTAGCTGTACAACTAATAAACATAACTAAAGACATTCTCCTTCCTCTTGTTTATATTTCCATGGATTAATGCTCATATTTCTCTATGTGACATATACTGAAAGAGAAAGAAAGAGCAAAAGAAGCTGTGTAATGGAAGAAAGCATTGACTGGAAATAGGGGTGGGCATTTCTAAAGACACATTTGTATTTTGCTGATTTGTGGCTTGCTTTTGGGGGTTTTGTGTTGGTGGTTGTGCTAGTTTGGAATTTTTATTTGTTCAGAAAGGGCTTTCAACAGAGGAGTAGGACACTGAGCAAATTGTCTCGTGTCTGACCTTTGCCAGGCATATCCCAGGTAATAAGGAATTAGTAACCACTACACTCCTTCCCCCGCTATTCCTGATAAACAATAGAACAGGAAGATTTTTCTTTCAAAAAAGATCTACACAGGGCTGAAATTGAAAATAACATTTACATCTAGTCCAAACAGTCTTTAAAAAGTAATCATTTGCTCAAAATCCATGATTGAGAATTAGTTGTAAAGCTGTTAATTTGTATTAATTGCAGTGATAGAACTAAAGTTGTGAGTTCATGGTTAAACCACACAGAGTTCAGTGCAGACATGGCAGAGTACTACTTTCATTTTTACCATGTCAAACATGAAGCAATTTATAACTTCTGTAACTCATTCAGCTGGGAAGCTTACAGGCTAAAACTTTGCAGAGTTATTCCACACTCCTTACAGGTTTCATATACTAAGATACGTAGTCAGCAGGATGGGTATAGCACAAGTGGCTTTGCTGAAGCACAGCAAAACCCAGCCCTGATGCATTTACCAAGAGACACAGAGATCAGACCCTAATTCTTTACTCTTATCCTGGTCTAACATAGTTCACAGCAAAATTTCTTTGAAGATTATGCAAGCAGACACTGTACATCTGTGAAATGTCTTCATCTGGTACAGAAATGGCAGGGCTGTGATGTGCTGATGTTTCATCTGAATGCATGTTGCAGACAAAACTGTTGCCAGGATACACACAGTTTTAAGACCAATGAAGAGACACTAACTGAATCTTTAGGAAAATGTAATACATATACATATTTGTTTGCATCCAGGGTTCATTTGACACAACTCGTCACCTGTCACAGTAGTGAGATACAACTCTTTTCAATTTAAGGCAATATTTGAAACATTTGAAGCAAAAATTATAACAAAATTTTTCTTCCCGCAAAAGGTCCATTTTTATATTAACTTTTTTGTCACAGAGGATAACAAATGATGTAAGTTTATTTGCTCAAACTATTCATTTAGCCTCTAAACCAATAAACTGAAAGATAGTGTTGTTTATAAAGTGGGAAATACCTCTCAGAAAGTAGGACTGAAATATACTTGCCTTTATCAAATGTTATAATGAAAATACAGTGTTTAAAATTTTAAAAACACATTCATTTAAAATGTTTATTAAAAAGCAGAAAAAAAAGTCCTCCAGTGTTAGGTAAGGTAGATGCATACAGAATGCTCATCCAAATCTCAGTGAAGCACTTTGAAAACTTCTTTCAAATTCATTAATGAAAAGTAAGGACTAAAGGAAAATTGATTCATTTAAAAAGCATGTATTGTTCATGAAAATAGGTGGTAGAAAGCAGTCTATTTTTATAAAATTCATATTTATTCATAATTATTATAATAAGGACAAATATTCAGCTGGAATACTCTGAACAGAGTTGCTAGAAGACACCAAGGATTCTCTTCTCAGAAGGATATACTTTTGAAATATCTGACATTTTTACAATCCAGTTAATCCCCAAGACAAAGAATGCCATTCTGAACCTTCAAGTTCAGGTTTCTCTTTAATACGGTTTATCACTACTTCACTCATCCAAGAGTCACAGCAGACTCTGTCAGAAGTAAAAAACTCCATCCAAAACATTCTTGAGATTGTTGGGAAAATTTTAACAGGTAGTCCCAGGAGCGTTCAAGATCCTTCTCCAGGAAAACGCTACAAAGAATTTAGCCAAAAAAAGCTGTAGTTAAATGATTCTTTCAAAATGTCATCTCAACCTTTTCACAATATGCAGGAAATAAGGTAGACATAGCATAGAAAGGAGTAAATAGAACTTTAAAGCTTTTTTCATTGATTCCCAACAGATCAAATTTATTTTGGAAAATATTCTGGTATCCTAGAAAAGCTAAATACATGGAGGAAAAGCAAGACAGAAGAGACCTGTGAGACAGAAATCTGACTAAAAAGTCAGTGTGTTGCCACCATTACTTCACACTGAATCCAAAACACAGCACTAGAACTGCTATTTAGAAGGAATTAACTCTATTCTAGCCAAAAGCAGAACAACGTTTTGTATACAAAGCTGTGATATTAATTTCATTGTACTAATTTTGTCATATAATGTATTCAAAAACAATATAGCAGTCTGGGTCAGAACTTGTATTCCAATGGATATCATCCATTTAAATTCTGATATTGTCATAGTGGAGGTTCCATGCTGTATAGAAAGAAAATTACAGGGCAAATTTTCTCTTAGTGGATTTTCACTCAGCTAATTGACAAGTTTAATTTGGTTTGGTTTAGTTTTAAGGGAAGATGAAAATATGGTTTCATTTCCTCCTGGAGACTTTGGAAATTGTTCTAAGATGAAAGAACATCATGGAGATTGCAAAATGCTGAAAAAAAGTTCCATCTTAGCTGCTTTTAGCCAAATTTTACATTTTCTTTTCACTGTGATGTAGAAATGAATCAGATGCAATGACAGAACTGTTACAGAGGTACACAATAGTCCCTTTTCTAGTGGAAGCCACATAACCTGTACGATTCCTGGGACAGCAATAAAATGAAGAGAGGTCAGAAACTCAATTCAGAATTGTTTTATTTCTCCTGGGATCATATTTATAAGCATTTTTTTGTTTGTTTTTTCTCTTCTCTTGAAGAAGAAAATAAAATGCTTTTTTTTTTTTTTTTTAAGTTATTTGCCCGTTTTGCTCTATTTCACTTGCCCCAGTCTTTGAGCCAAGAAGAGGGAGTTACTGCATTGATGAGACTCTCTGCCATGGGGATCCATATGCTCTTAGAGAGGTAGTAGAAATTCCTGTGTGTGTCTGTGATGCACTCCAGCTTGAGGCTTGTTCCTTTTTTCTTACAGAGTTAGCATTTTCAGGGCCTGGATGTGTAGGCTTTCTTCCCATTAAGGTTTGGATAATCCCAAGGTTAATCCTGAGGATTTAACTTTGCCTAAGAATATGTTTTCTTCCTTGGCACATTCATCTATTGCAAATTTTATCATCTTTATTTGTAATCAGCAACAAAGTACTACATTCAAATGAAGAAGGATGTTTGTCTTGAAGATAACCATGAAAGGCTATTTATCTTGAGGTACTAAGTATTGAAACTAAATATTCTACAAATCATGTGGGCAGAGGTTAAGTTATCCATATTTAGGCAGCCATATATTTTTAAGTGAATACCAAATCACACAGAGAACTTCTGAAGAGTACTCAATCTCCATTTAGATTAAGGTATCTTTTGTCATCAATGCTGTTGCAAATTACTAGGTTGTTGCATAACGAAATAATGCAAAATCCAGGGGAATGTTTTCTCTAAGCATTTTACATAATTATTTTAGTTTATACTGGATTTAGTGTTGTCAATTGGCATGCTGAGTCTCCTAAAATATTAAATAAGTAAAGTATATGACCATAAAAAGAGCAAATAAGACATTATAAAGGACATCTCATGTTTCATAACCATACCCAAGATTTACAATGTGTCATTAAAATTGTCGTATGATAAAGATCTCATAGACTTAAGAAGCCCAAAATGTTGAAAATTGCCTCAAACATCCTATTCACATTCCTAGTGCATATAAATATTTTATTTTGAACAAGAGTAGAAAGAAGTCTCTTCAAATATGCAGATTTCCACTATGAGAATTTTGGTTTTGTAATGATATGGAAAAATGCTGGCAACAATGCCATCTGTGCCTTACCCTGCTTCTCAGCAGTCACTAGCTGATTGTCAATCCATTGATGATTTTTTTCAGTTTAGTGGTTCAGGTGATTTTTTAAAATATTGTAATCATAATTCATCCAGCCCATGCTTCCTCAGTTTAAGAGGCAATAGAAATGAGAAAGAAAGTCTTGCAAAAAGACCTTTCAAGGAACATTATAATGATTGTTTTTCACTTTTCGTCAAAACCA
The DNA here is from genome assembly GCA_037834095.1 of Argya squamiceps. Taxonomy (NCBI): domain Eukaryota; kingdom Metazoa; phylum Chordata; class Aves; order Passeriformes; family Leiothrichidae; genus Argya; species Argya squamiceps. The sequence goes on from JBBMKD010000216.1 coordinate 34,167,240, forward strand.
GTGATTTCAACATTGAGGGCAATCAGTTTGGCCTAACTTTGATTCATTCATATCTTTCTGATACATTTTGGCTATAGCAGTATGTTTGAAAGTGGTAGTTGAAAGCTGAGGGAACCCCAAAAATTAGTGGGAAGTTGGGCGAGAGCAAATGCAGATACGACCAGTATGGTTAATCCTACGTTCTCCGTTTATTCAGGCTGAAATGGCTGGTTATATACACTTCTACATAGCTTACATATACAGGTGAATTCTTATTGGCATACAGCACAGGAAAAAATACAAACATACTTTGTTGAATAAATTCTTAAGGCAGCTACTGTGTCTGGACTAATTGCTATACTCATTGTCTAATAGAAAACCCTCTGTCCCTTGTTAACACCTTAAGGGGTAATTTTTACTGCACCACAAACTTGGCAGCTGAAATTCCAGCTGCGCCACAAACTTCTACAGGCCTTAACTCTGAGGCCCAGTCTGGATGATTCAATCACAGTCCAAATACAGATCATGTCCATCTTCCCTAAGAAATTCTGCTACAGGCAGAAATACATATTCTACAATTTTTCTTGAGATTGAAGTCCTGGAATTCTGGATCTTCCATTCTTCATTTAAGGAAGATAAGCATAATGTTAGCGTTTTCTTAATGTTAGCTTTGTCTGGTGAATGCTAGCCAGCCAGTTTGGCTGGCTGGCTCTTCTCAGAGTTATGAAATACTCATTGCAGCACAGAATCCCCCTGGCTTCCTTGTACTACAGTGTGTTGATTTGGTAGATGCCTGGAACATGGAAATTTGTTCAGATGAGGCACAAATGAACAGCAGAAGTCATCTGGCTGCCAGCCTTCATCCTCTGCATCCTGTTGAGAAGGAGGTTGGTAACAAGCACTCACCACAATACGACTGTTTTTTCCCCTTTTTCAACAGCTGTGTCTTTGGCTTTTTACTGGAATTCTGTGTGGTCAAAAAGGTATTTACATGGAAGATAATCACCTCTCCAGCAGTGAAACCAGATTTTTGTTGGTCTTTTCATTTCATCATTCATTACCATTTCATACAGTATTGTCTACACAATACTGAGTTGGATTTCTGTAACATTAGATACCTTCTCATGATATTCTAAGATCAGTATTTTGTAATATTTGTTTTGTGAAAGCTGTTTGAAATATAAATAAATGTCTAGAATAACAGAAATAAAACAAATGGCTTTTGATCCCTTTCATTAGTTTGAGGGACTGCAAGTAAGACTGAACAGATGGTAGGTTAAAAATTGAAAGATGGAACTGTATTGGAGACAATTAGTTGACTGTGATGTCAGTTCACTAAGAAAAATCAGACAAATCTTTTTTTTCCCCTGAGGGTAACATGAAACACAATGGTTCAAGAAAGAAAAAATTGAATGTTTAAACATTTCTATATCACCATATTTAAGGAGAGGTGACATTTTCCAGTTTACACATTAAAATCTTTTTTTCTCTTTTAGGACTGAGACAGCTGCAGACAACTCTTCACTGAAACAGCATGATTTTCTATGTTTTATGGCAAAACAGTATCAAGAAATGTTTCCTAGATATCTTGTCTGAAGTTATTATCAGAAATTATTTATCCAACACAGATAAGAGCTTCATGCCATCTATTTGCATGGAATCACAGATTCACAAAATAATTTAAGCTGGGAGGGATCTCAGATTTTCTCCCTCAGCCCACAACTCAGAGCAGGTGTGAAGTAGATCAGATTTTTTAATGTCTTTAACAACAATATACTTGTTCCAATCAATGACTACTCTCATTACATTTTCTTCCCCGATATCTAATTATAATTTTACTGTCATATATCCAGAACTTTAATAATATACCTTAATGTTCTTCTAAACTAAAGGAAGCAAAACTCTTGCCACAGTATTACCACTGCAGCCTGTCTGATTGAGTCATTTTTATACTGCTACATTTGGCCTCCTGATTTCACAGATGTCAGAATCATAGGGGAAAAAATTAAACGTGCATGCATTTTGAGAGATTAATATAACATATACAAATGATGTGAGTCTTCTCTGCTTATTATCCAATGGAGCTCAACAAATATGTTCAAATTATATGGCATATCTAACCCTACACATATTAAACCCTATACATACAACCCCAATCCTCCATAGGGACAGTGGAAAGGCTTTTCACTTCATTGTCTCACCAGCTGCAGACAAAGCCTTGTCATTTCTGTCTGTCACGCATTTTCTTTGCCATTTTTGAAATCACACTTCAGCTTCATCTCCATCTGGGGCAGAAGCAGGGGTGCTGTAATATTGCAAGAAAAATGGCTTTTTTAGTATTTTTAGCTTGATTGGATGATGAGAGCTCTGAAAATGCTTATGACATAAACTGGTCTTTTGATGGTTATAGAGAAAGTTTGCAGGTGCAATAGGCTGACCAACTGCACAGCAAAAAGCAGCTTAGGATGACAAGTACTACATTAGCACAGCTCATATGGGAAATGACATTTTTCTAACAGAGATAGATATGCCCTGCATGCTGCAGCCAAATAGGGATTCTTCAGATCTGTTCTTTGGCTCTTTGAAATATGTATTTGATTTTATACATGTCATTAGCACGTTTTGTGTAAAAACAGGAGAAATGGTAAATCAAATTATGCCCCAAATACAAATGTAGATTAAGACTTTGGCTGTGTATATGGAATTCAGAAGTTAAACTTACACAAAATGAATGGGAGATGATTACTCAGTGTTAATTATGCTGAATTAAATTGTCCTTAGATCAGGTTAATAGTAATATTAAGGTATTATTTTACTTTTATGAAGTATTAAATATCAATCCTGTAATATTATCACCCATCTGAATTTTTGATAATTTGCCAGATTTATACTGAGGAACATATATTTTCTTTACCCCTTATCCCTTTCAATTCATCATAGAATTGGAGGCAGTAAAAGAATTTCTGCTATTCTTTAACATGGACACAGTCATTTATCAGGAAGATCAGGAACTGAACTATATTAATCTCAAGATATAGTTGCTGATTATAGTAGAAATGAAAAGAACTTTTGATTCTGTAGATATTTGCTGGGTTCCTGCAATGAATCTGCTGGACTTCCTATTGCCTATCTAAGCTCTACTGCAAGTGTCTTGAACCAATTCTTTGTTAAACCCTCTCTTGATCTACTAGAGAAAATTAACTGCACATTGAAAACCAAACCAACAACTCTTTTAACATGTAAGACATGATTTTATTATTTTATTTTAAATTATGTCTAGTAAAAAAATTAAAACTACTGTCTCAGAAAAGTAGCAAATGGACACTGGAATAGCAACATGGAGAACTGAAAGCCCACAAAAACTTTGTTCTGAAATATTCTCAAACACTACTGAAAAAGGTCTTCCCTTAAGTCATTCATAGAAAGTACTCCAATTAAAATTTAACCACACAGTGCTGTCTTTACTAAAATTATGTATTGCTAAGGAGTCTTATGGAAGATACAATTTCTGTGTGAGTTCTAATGCATCTAACAATTTCATAACAAAACTCTAAACAGAATGCTTTCTGTATTGTCCCTAACAGAAGAAAACAATAAATCAATATTCGCAAAATATTGAAGATATTCAAAAATCCCCTGGACATGATCCTGGGCAGCCTGCTCTAGCTGAGGTTGCCTGATCAAGTGTGTCAGACAAGATGAACTCCAATAGTCACTTCCAACCTACACTACTCTGAGATTCTCTGACACTTTACAGGATGAAATCTCTGCATAACTGCTCCCTATTTTCCTTTATTCTAGGATTTAGAGCTGCTGTCTACTCCATGTTTTTGTCTGAATTTACAACATTCTAAAACCATTTCAACCTTCCCTATCATGGATGCACATATTTTTGTAAGGTGTCAAACCAAAGATTTCAAAACATTTTTTCTTTTTCTATCTCCAATGTTTTTTAAATCCCTGGAGATTCCAACAGTAGTTTCTAGCAGTTTGAAACAATTTAGTTACCCTGACTTTTATTGTATACAGACAAAAATTTGGCAAGCCACATCTCAAATTTTGTGTGTAAATTTCTGAACTTGGCAGAGCTAAACATAAGGGTAGCAGAATATGGACATCTAGGAGTCGATTCAATGTCAACTATGAGAGCAGAATAATATTAAATATGACTCTGTTCTAAATCAAATGTAAGCAAAAAATACTTTGATATAAAAATTTCTACCTTCAGATCACAAAGGTCTTTACTAAAGGAGTTTTATCATAGTCTTATTTTAAAAAGGGAAAAGCTGATAAGTAGAAAATCAGAGATTTGAGAGGCCGTCCAAATTTACTGTTTTCTGGAAACAAGAAAACACATTTCCAAGAATTGCACTCCTCTGAAGATTTTGCTTATGTGAGAGCCAGATTCTTTAACTCCTCAATATATAGAAACTTAAAAGAGAAATGTGAAAGTGAGAAAGAATAGTAATTATTCTAATGAATTCCATCAAAGTGATAGAGAAAAAGTACAAATGTTTCAGTTTCACAGTTTAGTCTTAGTCCGTATCTTCGTAATAAAAGGGAAGACTTGTTTATCGAAAAAAAGAAAACAATTTTGAACAGAAAAGCATTAAATGCAATCTTTATTTAAAAAAATACAGCTGTAGAGCTATATTTAAGTATAGTCACTTTTCTTTCTAAGGTAAATTCCTCCCTAGTTTACCTTGCAAGACACAGAAGGAGGAGAAATTTTACCAACCCAACAGTTAACTTGCAAAAATCATTTCCTGAGATAGTGAATAGAATCTGCTCCTCTGAGCAGTCTAAATCTATTGATAGATCAATGACTCAAGGAGCAGAAGTGTTTTGCCCCTCTTTCATAGTGGACAGGAATGAAACTATTCCTTTTTTTTCTTCTGTAGTCATCAAGAAATTGTTGACACAGGAAAAACTGAAAACTATTGTTGAATTGCACTAAGTGCTAACAAGTATTTTTTATTGCTATGCTTTTAATTATTTTTAATAAAAGCATTTATAAACACATTTGGGAATTACATGTCTCTTGAAAGCTAAATTGTAAGAGTACTTCATAGAAACACAATTTGTTTAATTTTAATAAACCTAATATCTACTGTCGCCCTGATGCAAAAGCCTTTTAGTTGTTTACACTCTTGAACTGGAGTTTCTCATGCAGCTTCACAAAAAAAATGTATGTTTTTAGAATTTATCAGTGTGCTTACATTTTTCTTTTCTAGGAGGAGAAATGTGATGGATGGTGATGTTCACCATCCAGGTCGAAGAGGTGGCAACCTGTGTAGCCAATCTCTTGACCTTTGTACAAATGTATATAAGTAATGGGGTCAGATAATAAAGAGGAAGAGAAGCTTTTTCTTGACCTGCTGCCTCTGCCTCGTTCCTTGGGTCGTCCTGCAACTTCTACAATCTACTGCTACTTAGTTTTATTTTCTCATGCCATGTTAAATCTTTTCCTCATAGTTAATACAATTTGAATATTACATGAAAAAATAGCGGTTTAGATTAACATTTCTCAAAGATGGAGTTTGAGCGATGGGTATTTTTTAAGAGAAAGCTTTTACACAAGCATGCTAAAAAGAAATGTTTAAACAAAGAAAAAAGGAAACAAAACCCAAAACCCCAAATACTCAGAAATACCATTGATTTCTAACTCAATGAAAGGTTTACCATAGTTCTAAATAATTCTGTTTTCCACAAACTCAAGATGATGGCCATGTCTTTAAATAGATGCCCCCTTTGTCAGCCATATAAGGCTTGACAAAGGCTAGTGGCTCTAATATTGCCACTTTGCACTAAACAATGAAATGAAGACAAAATTTTATCTTTAAATTAGTAGAAGAAGGTAATGTCTGTTGTTAGTATACAGCAGTATAAAAACATGTAAATTGTCATCATAATATGATCAAGAGGAGCTCATAGATAGCTACTCCATAATTAGCTGTCTCTTTTATTTTTACTGATTCTGGACTGTATCTTTAAGGATTTTATAAATGAAACCTCTGTCATGTTAGATTGCAGTACACAAAAACTTTATTATTTATAATATCTTAGTTTTAAAAGAAGTATCTGAGAGTCACTGTGTTGATGAACAATAATGGGGTTGTCTTCTAGATCAAAACAAATATTTATCACTTTGCAAAATGTATAGTGAGAACTACAAGAAAGTACAGACTGCAGCCCTTAAGGCTCAACAAACACAATTATTTACAATTCATAAAACTGATATAATTATCTAAAATCCATTTTTAAAAGCAAATTATCAATGACAGTTATCATTATTTATTCTTACCTTTAGTACTTTTAAAATCTCATAAAATCTCCATTTGTTCTAATTTCATTCTCAGAAAAATCTTCTTGAGAAACAAATCCCATTAAGCAATTCCATAATTTTCAAATATCAAGGACCCTTTTCCTACAGGTTCAAAAAGTTGGAAGAAAACAAAATTTCTTAGAATTTAGTAGTGTTTTAGAAAATTCATGGTTTTATGACAATTTTATGACAACTCAACTCTGTTTGCATCTGGAAAATAATGCCATACAACTGTCATGTTTACATGGACATGTTTCCTTTTTATGCACTCAAATTTAAAACAATGATCATCTTTGTCAGGAAAGATAGGTAAAAGTCAGGTATTATTATTTTCAGATCTAGTCCTTGCATCTCAATCTATTTTAAAAAAAGAAAAACCACAGATTTGTCCTGTCCTATATTGGGTAATATGTTTCATGAAGTTTAACATAGTTTTAATCAGCCTAGAACTGAAAACAGCTTCTTTTCCTTTCTTATTCTAGGCTATATAACAGTTATGAGGCTGTTGAATTTCTGCAGTGCCCAAAAGTGTTATCAGCATAGCCACTAAAAATTGAATGAAAAAATGAGAAATAAAATATATAAAAATTTTTTAAAACAGGTCAGTGAAAAATTTCTAAATATCATAAAATAAAAGCTAATCAGAGAAACAAAAACAAGATCTGAATTCTGGAACAAGAAAAAAGTATATACTCATAAAATCTTTTAAATCATTATGTGACTTAAATTTTCTCTCTAACAGGTCCAGACAGTGAAAACACATTGCAAGTTTCATAATAAAATAACATGTGAGAAAATATGCTACCTTTAAAAGCATAATCAAGAATAAATGACATATGTATGCTGTAAACAGCATTGTGGCAGATGGACGACAGTTAGACTGCACACTTACTAAAAACTACAAGAAAATTCTAGAGTGTCTCTCATATCATATTTTTAAATTGCTTCACTACAGGTTTTTGCATATGCCAAATCTTTTATCTTTCATAATAATGGTAATAATACAGCACTATATTCTTTTGGCAGTATACCATCAGTTGACATCATAAACATGGACAGCAGAACACAACTTGCTCACCTTCTTCCCAAGATAAATGAAATCCAACAGTGAGTGTTAAAAAATGTGAACTTTTATTTCAGTTTTCTGGAGGATTTTGTGATCTAGTCTATTGTTAGCTTTGCACAGAAAAGACAAAATCATTAGCTATTTCTAATTAAGCCCTAAACAATCACAGCCTGATGATCTGAATCATTGAATTTTAGTCATTGATTTAGTTGTTGCTCTTATGTCAATAGCCGTCTCTGTGCACTATAGATAGATTTCTTTAACTCTAGGTTTATTTTTAAACTCAGCTTTGTTTGTTATGGAAACCTGTCACCTTTAGCTGTTGAAAAATAAGACAGAAAATTTTCAGCAATATTTATGATTTTGTTAAGAAATGCAGCTACTGGTTGGTTATAGATTAATTGGTTTATATGCTGTGATGCTTATATATGCCATGTAATATATATTCTCACACTTCCTAAATTGATAAATGGCTCAGAGGGTGGTTCATTACATTTTCAGTTCAAGCTAGCTTTGGGGTTTTCTTTGGTAAACTATAATGAATTCAGTGCAGAAATGAAAGAAACTTACAGAAATAACAAAATGCTATGCTGATAAACAAATTCCTAAATAATGTTAGGACAGAAGTAAAAATTTATATGAGGCATGTGAATTAGTGTACAGTTCTGAGAAAGAATACGATAACAGTCAAATTTGGTTAACTTTATAAGAAAATTTGGGTTGAAGACTAAATGGGAGATTAGAAACATGTGGATTAGATTCCTTTGCTAGGAACATAATATAAAGCTTCCTAAACCTGGAGATTGAAGTAATTCATTCCCTTCAAAACTTGCTGACTTCTAGACTGAATATTTTGACAATTATATTCAGCTTCCAAAGAGCTATCAAGTTAGGCCTGTCTTGTCACATCGTTACTGAGGTCCTACCAAAGAGTTCTAACACGTATGTCTGTTGTCATTTGTCTGAGGTATAGCAGTAAACCACCAGGGTAGAATGAATGGGAGCAGAAATGACTGGAATGAAAACATTGACTGAGGAAGGGAGGCCAATATATATTTTGCCCAAGAAATATGTGAGACAACCACTAGCAGTCTAATGTTCACAAATCAAACAGGTGCTTGCAACCACTTGAAATGTTTTCCTTCATTCTCTTGGAAATCATTCACTAATGCAGACAGTTTTCTTGAACTATGCAGGAGGGTGTCTACATCCTGCAGACTATAAACTAACCATAAAGTCAAAGATTGATTAGTCAGTGTATTCAAGCAGAAAAAGTGAAAACTTCACTTGGCAACAGAACTCAGCTGTGATTGTGGAGGCCTTGGCAGGTTTGAGCAGAGAGGTCTTTTTCAGTTATTCTGCCTTTAGAAGGACTCTTGTCATCACATGCCAGATGGTCACAGGCATTGAGAGGCTGTGTATGACCACTCTTGCCCAAAAGCCTTTAGAGTGGGGTTATTTTTGGTATATTGAGACAAGTTGTAAATTCGAAGAGATGCTTTTCAGCAATTATTTCATCAGGCATTCCTATTCCAACTGAAATGAAACCATTTTTGAAAAATAGATAAGGGTAATTTAGAATTGTGTGGCATTCCTTTCTCTCAGCTTTTTGCAGCCTCCATTCTTTTATTTCTTCTGATAAAAACTGTCATCTCCTTAGTGGGCATCCATTGCAGGGTGGCTTTAGAGAGGGAGGTGACTGGTGTCATAAGAGAGAACTTAAAGTTTTACTGTTCCTTCTACTTGAAGAAAAAACTCAACTTCAGGAAGCCACTTTTAGTGCACTGGTTAGCTGCCCACAAAATCTGTCATGTTAGGAATTGTCTTGGAAGGAAAGGTATAGTAATGAAGACAATTGAAGCCTTCAAAAGCCAGCTGTTTCTTTAGCTACTATATCAATCAGATTTTGTGTGATGTAGGCTCATAGGGTCTTAAAAGATCAATCACAGACAACAGATGTGTATCGTTATCCACTGTGAATATATATATTTTAGGTACAATTCTAATATTCCATTTTACAACTGTCAGCAAGTTAGTCTGTCTCAGCATCTTAAAAATTCACTGCTCTTGTAGACTTTTGTCATCCAGGAGACAGAAAATAGCTGCTGGGTCCTACTAACTCAACTCAGTGTTTGTGGAAGGTCAGTATGGCAATATTTACTGACATGGATCTCCTCTACAGCCTTTCCATGATGCAAGTGTCTAAAGCAGATAAATGTACATCAAGGAGATGTTTTAGAGACTTTTGGGATAGGCCACATAAACAGCAGCTGCATCCAATGGTCATGAATTCTTCTTTCTGACCTTAGAAACCATCCTAGCCATTATTAATATGTTTTGTAATACATGTTGGTACCCAGACTATTTAGCCTATTCTCTCTCACTTGAAAACTGGAAAGCAAGCTCTGATTTTGTTTGAGAATAGACAGCCTGCAGACTAAAATTAAACCATATTATGTCTCGTTTTCTTTCCTGCTGGGGGGAATTAGTCATGAATGGAGAATTAAATGTAGATTAGTGTTTCTTAACAGACAAGTGAGCCTTTTTATTTTGTGCCGTAACATGGGCCAGCCTTACATTTGCCTCAAATAACTGGTCAGTAGTAATATAATCATATTAAATTTGTAAGTTTAATTTTATATATTATTGTTGTTCCTGCTGCTGTTTTTATCTGAGAGACCAAATCACAAGTCCAGGGAACACTGGAAGACTACCAGCCTCCTGAGTGGACATAAACGGTCCACTAACTTTTCCCAGTCATTTCAGAAAAAAAGTTGCAAAAGAGCAATGGTGGGAAAACTTGTGGCACAGAGGAAGGCATCTTGTTCCTCTTTCATCTGTTTAATTGACCTTTACCCTGAAGCAAGCACTTTTATGTTATGTCTACAAATCTTTGTCTTTGACGTAAGAATAAATATTACAACTAATCATTACCATAGCTCCCCCCTTCTTCAAATTTTATCCTTCTATCAGTGATAGCCCCTACAGGAAATAAGAACTCAATTACAAATGCATTTGCTATCAATCAGGCCCCTGCAGAACAAGCTGAAGTTCAGACTCCAACAATTTCACAATGAACATATTACTGCTCCTCTATAACAGTAGGGTCAAAAAGGTTTTATAGGTCCAGTTGGAGGTTGACAACTAACTATTGGGGTGGTTTTGTGGGAAATTTCAGCCTCCAAGTTAATCCATCTCTGCCTGGTACAATATTCAGAATTATAAATTTTTCATAAATTTTTGAGCTACTAGTAAAAAGAAGATGAAGCATGCATGTCATTCTAGAGCTTTTCTTTTTGTAGTGGTAGCAACAGTGCACACCCTCCACTGATGTGGAGAATATATTAAGTGCTAGCAGAAAGGAATATCACTCAGACAGGTGTAAAGTAGGGCTAGACATAAATGCATCTTGGTAATGGCTGCCTATTGCTAGGACCAGAGCATCTTCTTGGGTTTTGTGAGCCAAATTTTACTTACTACTCTATTGTCTGAGGAACTAATTGGGAGACTACAACATGCAACTCTGATGAGAAGCTTTGGACTTTGACTCAACCTCTTAATCTGCTAACTCATTTTTCACATAATCACATAATAGGTTAGGGACCTCTGGAAATCATTGCTTAGTCCAGTCATCTTTTTTTAGTTGGAAGGCCAACTAGAACAGATTGCTCAGGATCATATCCTGTTAGGTTTCAAAAGTCTCCAGGAATACAGACTCAACAACCTTTCTCAGCAACCTACTGCAGAGAATAATCACCTTCATATTTGATTCAGTATGTCAATATCTGTGTTGTACTGTGGAGCCCAGCACTGAATACAGCCCTCCAGATTTGGTCTCACCAATTCTGAGCAGGGGATAACAAATTTCCCTGCTAGGTCCAGGTAGTAATGCTCTTCCTAATTTAATCCGGGGTAGCACTGGAGTTCTTTGTGCAATATTATCCTGCACTCCTTTTCTGCAAAGTTGATTTCAAGACCTAAAATAATTGTATTGGCCCATTTATTGGCTTTTCAAGGTCTCTCTGAACAGCAGCACCCCATCTGGTGTTTCAGACCTCTCAGTTTTGCACCACCTACAAACCTGCAGAGCGTGTGTTCTGTTCCAACATCCATGTCATTATGAAGTTGTTAAAGGATATTGATACCAGGATAAAACCTTGAGGTAAGCCATTAGTGACTGACTTTCTGCTGGACTTTGTGCTGCAGTCAATTAGTCCTGGCAGTTCAACCATTTTTCAACCCATTTCATTGCTCATTTGTCTAAGCCATTCTTCATTAGTTTGTCAACAAGGCTGTTATGAGAGGCAGTGTTGAAAACTCTGCTAAAGCTAAGATAAACTTCTGCTGCTCTTCTCTTGTCCACTGACAAGTTATCTCACCACGGGATATCAGGCAGATCAAGAATGATTTCTTTGTAAATCAATGCTGCCTACTCCTAATCACATTCCTGTCCTTCATGTGTTTGTAAATGTCTTTCAGAAGGATTTGCTCCATCACCTTCCCAGGGATCAAGGTTAGGCTGGCTGCTTTGTAGCTCTGGTTCCCTCTTCTTTTCCTTTCTCACAGTGCCCAGGAACCTCAACCTTTTCACAGAATGTTTTCATGATAATCAAGAATCACCTGAAAATTACATCAGCAAGTTCTCTCGACACTCACTAGTGTTGTTAGTGAAATCCCATCATTTCTCACAGACTGTTAATGTTCAGTTGCTTCAAATGTTCACTCATCTGATGCTCATCTACATAGCATAAGCCTTCCTTGCTCAAGATATTCCCAGAGATCTGGGATTCCTGAAGGCAACCCTTACCAGTAAAGATATATGCAAAGAAGGCATCTTCCATATCAGATCTCAACAGATCATTTGCCTAATTCAGCAGTGGACCCACTTTTTTCTTAATCTTCCTTTAACTGCTGAATTACCTACGTAAACCCTTCTTGCTGCCCTTCACATTGTTTTCAAGCATTGACTCAAAGTAGACTTTTGCTTTCCCACACACTTGGGAACCAACTTTACACATTCCTGAATCTGTTTCCACCAATTGTATCCATTTTCATGTGCCCTGGTTTTGTCAGCAGCTCCATCTACCCAGGCATCCTATCATCTTTCTTGACTTTCTGATCATTGGAATGGACCATTCTTGAGTTTGGGAGAGATGAGCATTGAAAAATCAATCAGTTATTCTTAACCTGTCTTCTCTGCAAAACCGCCTGCTGTGGCATTCTTCAAAGCAGATCTCTGAACAGGCCACATTCTGCTGAATTTCTTTCCTGAATTCCAGGATTATGAAATTATTTTCCTGGTTCTCTCATGTCAGGATCCTGAACTTTGGCATTGCATGGTGTACTGGATCTGGCTTGGATAGTTTTTTGTCTTCAGAGCAGTCTTATTGATTCTAAGTCCTTCCAGGACATCAGGGTGGTTGAAGTCCTCTATGAGGATCAGGGCCCATGACCAAGAAGCTTCTATCCAGATATGACTGCAGGTTTTCCTAGTTAATTTGGAATATTGACTGGAATTCATGTAGCTTGCAAATATTTGTTGTTTAATGAGATACCTCTTTGAAGTGTATTAGTATAAAATTAGAAATACGCATGCATGAAACTTGTGATTACTTGAAGTATAGTGACCAATTGCACTGGCAAGTTACATATATAACAAACAATAAACAGGCTGATGTTTGCAGGAATGCTGTTATAATTGTAGACATTAGCTTTTCCTTTGTGATGATAATGTTTCTGTAGGTACCCAAAAGAAGCTTTTCCTACTTACATAAGAAAAGGACAAGGCAGAAAATGCTTCTTATTTTCTTTCTCCTTTGCTTTTTAAACACATGATTTCATGATTAGTTGAAATTCTATCAAAATCTTATTCAGATTGCAGGAGACATCTCTACCAAAGTTAATATTTCCCTCAGAGTATAATACTAGAGAGCCTCAGGCAATGCTGTGTAACCCCCTGAAGCTTCTTGTTACCAGGCTGTGTATTATGCAGCCTTACATTTCCATAGTTCAGTTAACAAGTCAAAGAGACATTGGTACCTTGCATCTAGTTTTGCACTCCATTAGAATAGCTTTAAGTGTTTCATTTTAGACTTTAAGCTCCTTGTATGCAATTCTATTTGCAAGTATTTGGCCCCCAGGTTTCTCCTTGAATCTGTCCTCCACTGTCTCTTTCTGCTCTTGTTGCCAGTGACATTTTCTACACCATAGCTCCCAGCTATCCCTCAACCACAAAGGTAGTTGAAGCAGCTTCCAAAAATACCAGCTCCCCGGAGCAGTCCTTCTGTGCTTAGAGTATAAAACAAGTCTCCATTCTGTGTAATAAATGAATTCATGATTCTCAATTCCCAGCTGACATTAATAGCAGCAAGGAGCAAGAAGTGAGTTAATGTTAATTTCTGCAGGTAATGCGTGAAAGTAGATAGGAAAGGCTTGAAAGGTCAACATCTGCTGTCACGTAGGAAAGTTGCAATATTTGATTGGCTAGTAAATGTCAACACCATGTTCAAAAATCTACATGCTATCCTTTTCAATTTAATCTTAGCTTGCAGCACAACTAGAAATCATGCAGCATGTTTCAAAAACCCTTAAGTTAGAAAAGGGGGGTGTATGATTGCCTTCCCATGGCAATAAGGCACTTAAAAATTACAAACTTGTCATTTAATCAGCATAGTAGGTAGTACAACGCTTGTGACTTTTTATAACAATTTTCAGGTAATGCTGAAGAATCCGTAATGATTATATACCATAAAGAACTGCAGTTCCAACTGTTGCCATGGTATTATGCACTCCTCTTTTTTAAAAGCAGTGACTAGAATGTAAAATAGATTATGAATCTAATTGATTGTCCCCTGTAATTCACAGAGATGCCGTATTTTTTTCTCTCCTTTGTTCTGTTTTGTCTCACAATACATCAGACACAGAACTGCATTGTTTAGTACATTGATGGCATTAATTTAGAGGAGAGCAGACGTACTTTCTAAAGCAGAAATATGATGACCAGCCCTAAACAAATGAGAATGAAAATGTTATTTTCTTTGTCTAGATGGCAAATAGCAGTGGCTGATGGAAAACATGTCCTCAGCTTATGTTTATGTAAAACCTTCTGTAAAGAACAAGACAATTTTGAACCAGAGGAAGCTAGAAATAGAGGGAAGGAGAGAGTGCATGTGTCCACAAACAGATAGCATGGGTGATTGTGTACAGCTTCAGAAGTAAAATGTAGCTGCAAGTTCATTAATCTAAATGCAGCTTAAATTGCTGTGCTAGGTGTCATACTGTATTAGTTGTAAAGTTGCACAATAAGGATGATTTGGGATTCAGGAAGCTTCATGTGTCAGTTCCTGAAGAAATGCCATGTCTTGTTATACCTGTCTTTTCTGGACTTTGCTCTATATCACCTAACACTGACATGTTTTTACAGTTCTACAGCTTGCTTCAAATGTACCATGACTAAACTTGCTCAATCCATTTGACACAGTGGGAAGAAGAGGAGCTAAAGACAAGCTACATTCTGTTCTTAGCAAACAGAGACAAACTGTGATGTGAGCCAATGGCAGAGGGAGTAGAAAAGAGAGAGGACCGGCAAATCTCTTGAGTGTTTTGGTGGTACTATCTCCGCAGTAGTTATGCCTCCATGGGGGAAACTACAGGCTTTCAAACTTCCCAGAAAGGGACAATAAGCCAGGGAATGGAGTGTACTGATGTAAGAGAGTTACAAACCAGCTTCCAGAAGTTTCTGAGACGTCTTGATAATTTTGTCAAAATTGCCTCAAAAAGAGATTGTCGAAGTATCTAATGTGACACATTCTGGTTTTTGGTACCAATTTTATCAGAGACCACCAGTAGACAGTTGTGCAAAAAATCAATCCAGATAAGCCCAAGACGCTGTTACTTTGGGGCATTGACAGCATGTAGTACATGGCTTAAGTAAAGGAAGTATGTCCTTTACTTAAGGACATACTTAAGTAAAGACATATAGAAGGATTTCTATACATATTCACAGTCACCTACAGCCTGTGTATCTTTCAAAGAAGAGATGCAATTGAGAATGAAATCATGCAGCAGTTCTTATCAGTTCAAAAACTTGTATTAAAAAAAAATATATATATATATTCTCAAACTTGAAGATACAATCTCGGATGTTTGATATTTTAGGAAACCTAATACATATTTGTATTTTTCTTATCAGAAGCATATGGAAATAAAAAAACAAGAAAATCACAGAAGTACCATTTAGGCATTCCAGAAAGCAGGAATATAATTAAATTTCTACCTTTTTATTCATTCCTTCATTGCACACTGCTATTACATGTGACATATGATGTTTTTTAAAAAGATATGAAAAGTCAAACAAGTTATCAAAGCTTTTAAAAATCTATTACTAATACAGATGATTTTCAAAGTTCCCTATCCATTTAAGATAAATGTTTATAGAATGACAACTATTCCAATATTAATACAAGATTATCTATTGTGAGAGTAAATCATGAAGACAAAGTGAGAAAAACATACATTTCTGTGGTTACATTCTTGAGGAAGTCTTCCACACACCCCTCCCTGACTTCTCTTTCTGAGGTCATGCAGAAGCAAAGTATTCCCCACCAGTGATAATATTTTGCCTATCTTGTCATCAATATGTCATTGCCTCTGAAAGAACTATTCAGGTCCCATAAAGTGTTTCTTCAGACAGTGCCCACCTATGGCAATACCAGTAAAGTTCTTGAAAGGATTACAAAAGTTGTGCTGCAACACATCACTGATATATAGGTTAATATGAAAACAGAATTTCCTTATGTCCTTTAGACCTGTCTATTTATTTCAAGTTTCCTTTATCTTAATGGCACTGCATTTCTTATGGCCTTAGTGAAAAGCACCAAAAAGAATAGGAGTGAATCTTAGGCTTCTCTCTTATGCTGACACTCATTTTGCCTCACATTGATCTACTAATACTTGCCAAGTCAGTCATGCATGGTTACGCTATAATAGCTCCTCTCATCACTTGTCTGCCTTATCTCAACCACAATCACTGAAGCAAAGGATCTTAATCTACCTTTTAAATATAATTAGAGGAGTAATTTGTATACAGATCTACTCATTATTGATTTTCTTTAAAGCACTCTGTCCCCCAAAGTTATGTGTAGTACAAATGGTGCATCTGCCCACACCTACATTTAGATTGTTAACAATTCTTTTGAACATCTGTTATACTGCCACTGAGCAGTTGTGGTTTCTTTAAGAAGGCGCAAGGGAGTCGACCTGCGCTACCTCAATCTTGGCTATTTTGGGGGGAAAAACACCTCTGGGAGCTATTTTTATATATGGTGTCATATTGACACAAACTTACCCTCACCATTTTATCACTTTTTTCCAATTATGTTTTTGATCAGTATGTGGTTTTATTCACTACTGGAACACTATGCTGCATTTTTGTTTCATCACTTCCCAATCAGACGTGCTGACTATTAAAATGCCACTATTACAAAGCCCCTTAGACAAAAAAGGATATGTATCTGAACAACAACTAGGATGAGAGCTGCACATCAGAAAACTAATCTAGGCTAGGAGGAGCTAGTAGAAATTTTTATGATAATCTGTCAGAGAAACAAAAAATAACCAACCATATTTTTCTGTGGGCAACATCACGTATTTACAAGCAATAGTATTTGCTGAAACTACAATTAAACAAAAGAGTTTAAACTGAAATCAATCAAGACCAGGAGCTACTTTAATCTAAGAAAGACGAGGTCTGCTGCTCCCACTTGTAAAGTGTGATGAAGTAAAACACTGCAGAATTTCTTTTCTCAATTCTCAAACAAATTCTCTGTAACATATATTTTGAAAAATAGTTAATAGCTCAATAGATTTTGATTTTTTTTTCTTGCTGGTTGCATTATGTAAGTAAACAGTGCAATGATTTCTGTAGAAGAATTAGTATGGACATCATTGTTGATTTGAAGGATAGATTTTTGTAGCTAATAATTGCCGGTGAGTTTTCACCACAAATGACTCTGAAGATCCTGTTCAACTCTAACAAAAATGGAAAGAAGACAGAGGGGAGACAGTAATGTTTTCTGCATGTTATTGCTAGCCTAGCCACACTCTGATCTGAAGAAAACATTTAAATAAAACCTAGCCAACTGGAAATTCATCTATCAGATACAAATGTTTAACACTTGGAAGCCTCTATTCTTATGTTTGGAGAGGGGAAGGAAACAGCCTTAGTAGACTTGATAAATGATGATGGGCAGACATCCGTTCTTGTCTTTCACAGCTTTTCTGCAACATTAACTCTCTCAACACTAAAATCACTTTTTTTTTCTGCCTGACAGAAATGCCTGGAATCAAGCAAATTGCTTAGATGATTTAGGGCCTGCCCAAGGAATGTATCCAAAAAGTATGCCAAGAAAACTCCAGCTTCAGATCTTTCTCATTTGACAAGGTTCCATGGTTCTCTCCCCTACCTGATGTTTTCTAAAAGTTTTGAAAGAGCTATTGAGGTAAAATACTGAAATATATAAATTGTGGTAAAATGCATATAAAACACAGCTCCTTATACTTTTATTCATGCATGACTGTATGACTATTACTATATGACTTAATTCCCAAATAAGATGAGCTGTACTTGATTAAATCTTATCAATAGAAAGACAAATTTGGTACAGGTTTAAAAGTTAATATTACTGAGTTTTCTGCCTAATTTACTGCTAGTGGTTGTTAAAGAAGGTGTATCCCATTACAATAGAGTATTTCTTGACTCAAAACAGCTCTTTCTACTTTAGTTGAGTGTTCTAGGTTCTGGTAAATTAAAACTCAGACTTACAACATATGTTCCTTCAGCAAGAAAGTACCAAACCTGCACGCCCAATCTTCTCTATTGCAGCATCAGATGCAATGGACATTGATATGAGACCAGGCAGATTATTCTGAGGGAGGATACAATGGAGCTTTTGGATGTATCAGATCCATATTTGGACTGCCAAGTCTGAATTTCACAGATGACTTTAACACAGAGCAAAGGGGAAAAATTTTAATGGCTTGAAAAAAATCAAATTAAGCAAATATTAAAGGGGCATTTTAATTGTGTAGCATATGTGTTATTTTGTTCATTCTCTTGAGTATTGTTGGGTAATTTTTGTAGCTTTTTTGTGTAGCTTTTACTCATCATTTATTCTGTTGCCAATTCTTGCAATAAATGTATAAAGACTGCTGAAATAAGTCTATAACTGAGGTGAATTGGGGAAAGTTACCTACAACTAAAGCTTCATGTAACTTTAACTTCTCTTTCATGTCCTCATATAGATTACCACTCAGAGATGACTTAATATATTATTACTACACATAAATACATGCAGTCATTCAAAACTAAAAATATGTAGTGAAATATTATGGGAAAAAAATCATTAGAGCAGTTGAGCAAAAATATCAAGCCATTTACAGCTATCTATCTTCAGTTCCCAAGCACTTGACCTTTTAGCTTTGTCTGCTAAATTATAGATATTTGCACTACCTGGGCATTAATATATTTAACTCTGACTTTTGCCATACCCAACTAGTGTAGATGTACTTTAAATATCTCATTCCTGTCTTTAATCCGTATTTATCAGAAGCACAAGAATATCACATTTTAGCTATATATCTGTAATTGTCTGTTCATCTTTTTGGCCTGTCTGTTAAGCATTGGGAGTTGAGTAAAGTAGCAACACTTAAATTCTGCTTCATTTGTGGGACTAATTCCTGTTGTGAGAGACTTATAACACCATAGCACTTGTGAGGATTTCTGCAAGTGGAGGCAAAGAATTTTTAGGTGGAAGTGGATGACAGACATTACTCCATTCCAGAAAATAACCAACAGTTACAGCCATTTTCTTTTGCAAATTAATTGGAAAGAAAACTGATTAGAAACAGTGTCTTAGAAGACTCTATGTGTTTGTTTGCCATTCTACCAGCACATTTCATCTTCAGAAAACTGTTACAGTCCCTGTTTAACAGCAATCTTACAGACCAAGCCATCTCCTGTTCCAGAAGGAGTTACATGAAATCCTGCTGGAATATAATAATGTCTTCAAGGGAAGGAAAAAATATAGCTAGAAATTGATTAATTCTGCCAGTGTCTTCCCTACAGAATTTTAAATTAGAATCTGTCTGAAACACTGTGTATATCAAAATTCTTTCTGTACCTGGTGGTTTTCACCATGTGTCTGTGTGAAACCTCAATATGCCTCTAGCCATTTTATTCATATAAATAACTCATATTTGTATGGCACCTTTCAGCTGTGAAAGCAGAATTGCAGTCTCTGGTGGATGAGTGAGTTATGAAACTGCCAGTATAGAATTAGAAATGAAAGCATGCATTATGTCTCTGTAAAAATAATAAGTACACAAAAAATTCTTAATTAATCACAATGAATCGCCAAGGATATCACCAATGATGAGATAAAGGATTTTGAATCACAGTTTAATTTTTTTTATTTCCATAAACAACTAGTTCTTTTTCCAGTTTGTTAAGAAATAGATGATCAATATTTTTATTAGAAAACTAGCCAAGTTCCTATTCTGTAATGTCCTCTATAGATGTTGTTTAACTTAGTCTTAGAAAAGTCATCCTAGAGAGTCTCAACATACAAGGAGCTCTTCTGTAGTTTCTTAACTAAATTAAAAACACATTTTAGTTTATCTTTTTTCTGCTATACACAAATTATTTAAAGAATATAACAGAAATAAAGAGTGTCCCTTTGTCCAATAAGTTGCTCAGTAGCGGGAAAATTTTGTGTGCAGATATGTTCTAAGTTGAAAGAAAAAAAACAAGGGAAAACTTATCTCTTCTTTTCACTACCTTACTGGGTTTTCCTAAATATTCGCACTATATAGAAGGGGATTTTATTTGGTTTTCCTTTCATAAATCCTACAATCAAGAGAGCATTATAATTTTAAAATAAAATATGCTTCATTTTTAATTGTGTTACAGTACTTACAACCAAGAGATTACACAACAGCTAGTTTAAAAGTGAAACTGATTTTAACTAAAATGGGACTGACATTCAATTTTCATTGCCTGAGATAAGAGAAGACCTGCATGATGAGGAAGGAGGAAATTGCATTTTCAGGTTCTGTTAGCTTGAATAGATGAAATAGCTATAAGAGACCAAATAAGAAAGAAATTTTTTGTTTACAATGCAAAATTGATTTAACAGTGTCTCTTGAAGGAACAGTTAAACTTGATGCTGTTCTTGAAATTAGGTATTGGGACCAAATAGTAAGTGTTTCTAGGAATGTACAGTAAAATCAAATTAATCTCAGAGCACTACCAACCGAAATAATAAAAATTATTTTTGTTAATATTTGTTAGGTACTCTTAGAGTTCAGTGATGAACCACAGAAACAAAAGTTCTTAAAAACACACAGTGTTGTGTGTGCCAGATTTCAGAAGAGTTTTCTTCTAATATAGACTGGGGCCTAATCATATGACAATCCTTATCATCTGTGTAGCTGTACCGAATTCAACGAACTCTTTAAAGCTAGAGTTGAACAAGCTTGCTCTCACAACCCTGTATTTTGTAGACAACAGGGAAAGAAACAGTTTACATGACCTGGGTTATCTAATCAAAGTGATATTTTTGAGGGGAGAAAGACCTAGAAAATCTGGAAACACCTTTTATTTGGAGCTTCTTTCTTTTCTAAGATAATTAGAATTGCACAAATATTTGTTTTTCTTAACAGAATACTTCACTAACAGATAAAAGAAAACTAAGAATTCTAATTTTGGTGGAACAGAAAAGATTACACAAATCTGTTTAGATAATCCTACAATATCAGTGAGAGGCTATAACCACTTCTGATATCCTCTCATATTGTTGCTGTGTGGGACTCAGTTGAAAGATATTAGAAATTGGCAAAATAAAAAAAGGCCTTTACACAAAAAAAAGTTATTTCACTGAAATACCAGAAAAACAAACGAACAAACAGTAACAGAAAAGTATAAAAGGCAAAGTATTGCCCATTAATAAAGCACCAGAGGCTATCAGTGATTACATGAAATCCAGCCTCTACAAACTAGCAAACAAGACAGTGTAATCATCTGCCTCATACACTTGGCAAGGCAGATTGGTGAAAAGTCCCTGAGCTCTGCCTAGTGTCTTGCTCTGGAGCAGGAGGAGGAATACAGCTGTCATTGGAGTGGCATCCTTGCTTTCCTGCTCTCCTGTTGTCTTCCAATACCAATAAATGGTCTTTGTAATATATTTGCAAGTTGAGGGACAAACACAGGACACATAACACATTGTCATGCAAGAAGCATGTCCTTCTTTCCCATTGGATAAGAAATTTTCTTATTTTTCATCGAGTTTGCTGAGCTGCTGCCTTAGACATATCTTCTTTTGTGTTTCATGGAAGTGACGGGTATGAATTCCTGCTTCTATTAAGTAACTGTAATTTCATTTGATGTAGATGCATACTGGCTCCATTCACTGTCTCTTGAAATCAGAGTACTTAGCAAGCTATTTGTCATCCATTTCAGGAACTTCAAAAAATTTTGAAGCACAACAATGCAGAATATTTCCTATTCACAGCAAAGTAAATACATTTGAAGACATACTGTCTAATAATGAATCTGATAGACCACTGAGTTAGAGGAAATTCTAGACAGTAGTTTGTGAGTACTCTAATGATCCTGCAAGAGCAAGAAGGGCCACATGCTTGAAACTGCACAAGCAAAACTAAATTTGTAAAGGCATTCTTTCCCATAATAAGTAAAATTTATTGCATTGATTAGGATTGTTATTAACAATATTTTCAGTATTGCACTTAATTTGAAAAGTTTGGATGACAAAAGTTTGTCATGACAAAACATGACAAAAATTTGGATACTGAAGTTAAATTGTCCTAGGCAATAGTACACTTTACATTATATTAATACCTGACATGGCCAAAAAGTCCTCTACTGTTTAAGAAAATGGGCTGGGTAACTTGTACAATAAAAATGCTTCCAATACCCATCTTTCTCAAAATTATGAAGGACACCAGAATCTGAACCTTGCCATCTGACTAAACTAGGACTATTTAAACTGGAAATAAATAAGAAAGCACCAGCTTTCTCACTTACTCTGGAATATATACTACTGCTTTGTAGTGATATAGAAAACACAAGCAAAGATTTAATAAAAATAATTTAATTGGACTTTTAAGATGTCTCTGAAAAAATACTTCACAGGAGATTATTAAGGAAACAGGAGCCACAGAATAAATTATAAAAGTTCTGTTTCATATAAGAAAATGACTCAGAGATAGGAAAACAAAGAATAGATATAAGTGTTCATTTTCAACATGGAAGAAGGTTAATAAAGAGATGCCCCTGTATTCTTTCTAACAGTAGTGGTACTTGACACATTTATTACACACTTATTAATGTCCTGAAGAAAAGGATAAATAGGAAGATGGACTGAAATCTCTTTCTGAAAATTATGTAGGTCAAGAATTAACAAACTAACAAAGAATTTCATGCACAAACAAGACAGAGAATTAGCTGCCATAACAATAAAGAGAATTCCTAAAGCATAAGCAAGGTGAATGTTGGATTTGACTACTATACATTAATTTATCCATATTGACACCTCCTAAATCAACATCAATCACTAAGAAAAAAAATAGTTTCATGATGAACAATTTATTCAAGGTAGGTTTCATGTGCAATGTATTTAATTCTTCAATGTGCCTAGGAAAAAAAATGCAAAGCAAATAAAATGGTATTTTCTATTGAAGAACAATAGAACAGTGAAAATGTGTTACTATATTTTTGTGGATTGCTGGCCTGCTATTAAAAAACTCTAGAGATGATACAAAAGAACATTAAGATAAGATATGGGGGAAGATTTATAAGTTAGAACCATACTTTTGTGATGTAAATAATACAGAAATTTTGTTGTATAATTATTGTAAATAATGGACAAATTGAATGACTCATAATAATTCATACTACTAGGACAAACCTCACCCAATAAAGTAAAAAAGACAACAAATTTAAAAGTCATACCAAGAAATTATTTGTTTACTCACACACTAAAATATATGCATCTAAATGACGTATTGTTACATTGCACTGGTTATCATGATTAGGCCATAAAAACAATTATAAACTCTTTCAGTTACACTAGAAAGATTTTCACAAAGCACTAAAAAATCTTTCTATGATGAAAATCTTTCTAAATGAAAATTCTGAGTTTTTCTCCAGCTGTATCATATGATTAATTTGGTCTGCTCTTTTGACACCATAAACCAAACAAAACCAAAATTTCTTAGAGTCAAAAGCAATAGACACTTTTAGTGTAGTAGAGTCCAGGCATACAGGGAACACCCTTAAAATAATCATTTAATAGTTTTTTTTAAACTCATCAAAAAAAGATTGAAGTCCTGGGGGGGTAAGTAATTAATTGTATTTGAGTGGAAAATTTGAGAAACAGAAGAAGATGTTTCAGGGGAGAAGTCTTCATAAGTTTATTGATGAATTATTGCAAGAGTATTTAATGAAACATTTTTTACTACCTCAGTAAGCTTCATCTTATTATACCCACGAAAGAGACAAAAATTGGCTTTATAAAGTGTAAAAAAAACCAAAACTCCCATTAAATTCAATGAGAATTTGCTTGGCAAATGGAATGACGTAAATGTCCCTGCAATGCAGAATTATTTTTAATTTTATCATTGCACAAAATTTGTCTATTAATAGTGAAAATGTTTAAACAAACACTCCACACATGCAGTTAACAATGTTCCATTTTAAACACATTTCTATGTGAAATTCCACATCTACTCTTTACAAATACACAAGAAGGTACATATTTTAATTAAGATCAAAATGTTGCCATTTCCATCCGTGTAGTAGATATTTTTGGATCTGAAACCTCAAGTGATTTTTAGAAAGCTGCTACAATTCAGCTTGAATTTCTATTTGTATGTTTGCCTGAAGGGCTTCTGGGTATTCTTGATATAGATAATTCATACCTTTGTTTTCTGGATGTTTTTTCAGTTACTCATGAGAGTTCAGTTATTTCAAATACTTATGATCAGTGTCATCTATGTTAGCACTAAAATCCAAGTGAAGGTAAGTAGTTTGAATAGTTACATCTCAGAAGGGCTGGCTGAAAGTCCAAAACTGGGATACAAAACCAACTCTTGAAATACAAATAATTTTTCCTAGTTTTTTTCTTGGTCAGATATGTTGAAAGTAGGTGAGGTAAATAGCTGAATAGATTACTATGAATCAAAATATCCTTTTAAAGAAGTCTCCAGAAAGTGAAAGAAAACCATTGGAAAAACAGTTAAAAAAGCACCAACCCTTCTTTTTCCTGAAATAGCTCATTACAGAAATGTATTGTTATGTGAATGATTAAATCTTGCTTGGTCATAGTTAATTTGTTTCACAGTGAAACTGTATTTTCTCAATTGGTGTTTAGTTTCTTTTTTCTCCTACCATAAACATATATCACAGGAAAATTAGGTGGAAATGGTAAAAAAATTAATATTAGAACCCTAAAATAGAGGAAGATGGGTCCATACTTCACCAACTGAATAAAAAATTTAATTTTGTTGTTTTCTGACTAACATTATACAATAGCAGGGGGAAAAAAAAGCTTTATAATATAGACAGTTCAGATTCTTCTGGATCAAATTTTTCTCTAGAGAACTACCACTGAAGGCAATGGACTTATGCCAAGGTTGAATTTGGACCCAGTATTATTTTCAAACTGAGATTAGAGAGCAAGTGAACCAGCAAAAGACAATTAAGTCAGTGATGCACTTACTATCTTGAGTACGCAAGCAATCTGAAAGCCAGCATAATGCAGTTCTTATTCACCAGGCATGCAAATAAATCAACTTTAATGTCAATAAAGTCAGTAATGACAGATTTTATCACTAAGTTATAACTAAGCAATAATGGTTGGGAAAAAGGCAAGTAGCTCACAGCAGCTGAAGTGATTTTTTATTTTGTCCTAGGTGAAGCCAAGGGTAACTGAAAAGACTGGCCTTTACTCCCTCGATTATTAACTGCAAATCATTCTTGTCATGTTAGAAGGCAGATCACTTTTTTCTTCCCAAGTATTACTCACTGTTGTGGTGTGCCTCACACTATGGCCTCCTTCAGAGGTGCTACAGTCCATTTCCCATTAGTCTCTGCATATTAGAGAGCTGCAGTTTAATTTTAAGGGGGTCAGGACAAAAATACATTTTTATTTAGTCTGTAGATATAGTTAGTGATTTAATTCATCCATCAGCAGATACCAGCGAACAAATAAGTATGATTTAACACTTTACAAGGAACAGCCCCTATGCTGAATACTGTTAGACATATACAGCATTCCATTTGTAGTGGCTGTATTCCAGCAAGAAATAAAATATATATTAGAGATGACAAGAGCCTTATTTCAAAAGTTTCTAAATTATTTGATTGAAAGTCATAATCAAAATGCCAGATTTTTTTTTCTTGATGTGTAGAAGAAGGAACTCAGTATATAAATATTTTTAAACAGTATTATATTAAGTAGGTGGATGAGTAATTGAAACTCACACAGGCATTTCAAAAGCAAGCTAACTTTTTCAACTCTTTATAATGTGGTTTATATGAGTTGGTACAATCATTTTTCTCTCTGCATCTTAACCAAAATGTTACATATTTTTGTTATGCATGTAGTTGTTCTCCCCATGGGAGATGTTTAACAATGGTCAATTACTATGATTCAGTAGTATTGGCTGACATTCAACAAATGTCTGAGCAGCTAATAATGCATTTAGTTCTGTTAGTCCACCCATCTGTCCATCACATCTGCCTATCCTCATAAAGGCTGTCATTAAGCAGCATAGCATTTCTCTAACATCCTCTCACTATTCACTTGCTTTCCGAATGCCTGGAAGGTAAACAATGCATGCTCACAATTATATTTTTTCATAAGCTAAAGATAAATATACACTTCCTTATGAATAAACAACAAACAAAACATTTCTTTTATTATTTTATTAGTGGTACTTTAATCCATCAAATTTATATGGTTATTGGTCAACACTCAAAATAGTTTGAAAACATGAGAAGACAACTTTCTCTTGTCCATAAAAATTTTACAACTAGTCACCATTAACATAACATCCAAAAACACTGTTTCAAGAAAAATAACAGTTAATAAGCTTGACATTTGGTACCTATTTTGGATTTCACATTGTGGATGTCTGTTGCAGTCCCATGGTGGCTACTGACTGCTTCTACAAACTATTTTAGCACTATTTTAGTGTAGCTTTTCCCACATGGGAGAGTCACAGGGATATGGCTCATAAAAACAAAGATGCTGTTGTATTGGTGCGTATCCTTGTTCATGCTACATTTGAAATTGTAATCATTATTCCTACAGGTTCAAATTCATCTTCTACTGCACACCAGTAGGAAAATTCTGACTATTAATCACAATTCAACTGATTTTTAATTACTGTGTTAGCTTTTTAGGAGGTTGAAAAGACAATAATATTGTGAGATCACTTTATGCTTAGGGGTTTTCTTCTCATTCTTTCTTTTGGCCTTTGTACTCATGACTGGCCAGCCTGGTCAATAGTTCATTCAAGATCAGAGATGTTCTCCATTTCTCTTGATTATTGAAACCTCTTGGTTTAGATTTAGCCTTAAAGTAAAATACAAGTGTTATCACTAAATGTAAAATTTGTAGATTTGTTTATAGAATAGAGAAAACACAGAACTATTAGCATTTGATGAAAAGAGTGTCAAAAGAACTGAGGAGATGGAGAAAATGTAACCGATACATTGTCACATCCACTTCTAGAGTGTTCAAAGGCGTGCAAAACTTAGTTAAGGTACTTGACCTGATGATACAGATCCCCTCAGTTTGTAAAGCTAGACAGGGGAAAAAGACTACAGCCCATAAAAGAAGGTGTATATATCTATAAGGCTGAGCAATACTGCTGCCTATCCCAGGTGCAGATACAATGAGGAACACCATGTGGAGGGTCGCAGGCATCCACAAAGGGGGGCCAGCAATTCTAAGGCAGCAGCCATCACTTACTAGTAGTTCTTTAGTAGCTAACCTGTTCCCCTCTCTCTGCCCTTCTTTAATTTGTTTTTGTTTCCCTTTGGCTGAAATGTAGCATGTTTTTAGCAGTTTTGTTAAAGGAATTGAGAAAACCTTGACTGCTTCTTTATTTCCAAACTTATTCCCAATACCTGCAACAAAGTTGAGCTACGACAGCCGCAAACTTCTTGTTGGGATGTTCACATCATAGCATGAAACAACCCTTACAATGCATCATTTTGAAACATAGACTTGGCATCCTGAAAAAGTCTTTGAGGAAGCCAGACTTTATCATTTGCACTATTCCAAGGGCAATGTATTTCCCCCCTCATTTACAGAAGAAACCTGTTAAAGGAGAAAGAGGAGAGACTTCAGAAAAAATATGAGCCAAAGAGCTGACAGCATGAGTTCTGCATGATAACAGCAGCAGCACTGGTGAAAGTTCAGACTTCGAATCCTTCTACTACACGTCAAGTATTGAATGTGAGATTGAGAAAACTGGCACTGAAGATGAAAGCTAGTGTGTCCTCTACTCCTTTTTACCAGTTGTGTAATGGGTACATGCAGAAGAGGGAAGCAGGTAGCTGAGGAGCTCAGCCCTTCTGCAATAGCATGATCCTGTTGTCATGTTGGTCACCATAGAGAAGACAGATGAATGGCTGCACACGGGTTACATTTTACATTGGTCTTCCGAATATATCTGATATTATGAAACCAGTAATAGCCTCCTGAAAGTAAAAAAATGGTAATGCAGATTTATTCAGTTTGAAAAATAGATATTTTCTAATTACTTGGAAAGTTTTCTGTCACTTTCACTCAGCAGATAAAAAGAAAAGCATATCATGCAGATTTTTAAATCTAAAGATAAAAATAAAAGCACAGAGCAAAAATCAGCTCTTTTAATATGGCTTTTCTTTCAGATATTTTTCTCTTTCACTCAGTTAAACTTTTTTGTATGATCTAGTAAGATTTTGAGTGTTTTCATATTAAGAAGGTAAGGTTTAATGTCTGTAGGAGCAAGACACAAGGAATAACCTTTCTTTGCTTTATAGCACTTTTTATCAATATTCTTGCTCTTACTCTTCTTTTTCTTATGACATTGTTATTTCAAGTAAATCGTTCTTATCTCAACCCTTGATCCATGCTTTTTGTGTCTCCCATTGGAGGTGGAGATGGGAGAGACAGGTGGTCTTTCCAGTGAGAGTGTTAAACTGGAGAATACCACTCCTAACCATGACAGTATTGCACAAACTTTTATGAAGTTTGAGTAATGAGTAAGATTTTTAAAAATATTACTTTCCTTGTTATTGAAGATTCTATCATTATTTTATGTAAAACTGAACAACACTTAAGTTTGTTTGCATTTTAAAAATAGTTATTCCCTTAAATTAGAAGTAAAAAACAAGCCAAAAGCAGATAACTTGGCATTTCAGACTCATTTGTTATTTTATTTCTGTAATGTTTGTTGATTATGATAATTAATCACTCCAAAATTTCAAAGATATAATTAAGTGGTAAAAGTAAGTTCATTGCCTTTTATGTGAAATATTTTAATTAACAAAGAACATTTAAATAAATTATCATAATAGTGAAGGTCACACAAATTTTAACTGCAATTGTGCTTGCTATTGCATAGATAAATATTTCTATATGAAGACAGAAGAAATCAAATTAATTTTATTAAAATAAGAATTATATATTTCATTTGGAGTTTCATTTCAAGCATCTTATTCTCCTTGGCCTTTTAGCTAAGATTAAATCTAATGTCAGTTTAATTCTATGTATGACAATGCAATTTAATCTACTTAGTGCTTTGGCAAAGCTGGAGCAACAACTCCAGCTTTGGTCTTTCAAACTCCATTTGGTCTTTCTTCAAATACTGTAACTGTTTTATCTGTAAAATGAAGCAAATGTGATAGCAAAGTGACCTACCAAAAATTAACACAATGGCTGCTGAAATGCATTGTACACAATAGCACTAACATAGATCTTTTTCTTGCCATCATTTTCTTATCAAAATTTTTGGGGATTCTTGTGCTTTCTTGGGCATCTGGTAATAGTGGATCTTCAGGCAGACTAAAGAGAAAACTTTATATTTGCAATTTCCTCGGTGGTGACTGTTCGCAGCTGAAAAGATGTAAGGAGGATTACTTTCTTCTTCAGTCTGATTTTAAACAAAAAATAGTTGTTAAACAACTTTTTCGAAAGATTTCTTTCAAGAAATTTAGGAAAAGCCTAAAAATCCTAAATTAAAATGTCAAAACTGTGTATAGTAAAAGCAAAAGACTAGAGATCTTTTTTGTCTAACATCTATTCTATACATATTAAACATTACACTTTCAAATCAAGATTAGAATCAATTTCAAGTGAAGTTGTGACCTTCTTTAGCTGAAGAAAAAAGTGTTAGGTTGATGACAAGATTAATGATATTTACATGGCAAATGACAGAACTAAAGCTAGAGTACTGATTAAAGATAATTAGTCAGTGTAATGCCATTTTGAACCTTTGCAAAATTATATAAAATCAACAAATAGTCAGAATTTGGATATGTTCTGAATTCATAATAAGTAAGGACATTTTTGCAGAGATACTGTCATTTGTACTTATTTGTTTTCTTATGAAGATCATTTTTTCTTCTGCTCTTTCAGTAGGTCTTGAGTGTTGATATGAATTCCGCTATAGTTCTGAGAGAAAATATTTATAAAAATCACCCTTGTATTGTATATCCCCTTGAAAAAGCAAATCACTTTTCATCAACTCTAGAACTAATGAAACAACATTTTACATGCATTAGTATCCTGACTCTGATTGAATTTCCTATTCAAGGGGTTAGGTCTGATTGAAACTTTTTTCATGGTATCTGTGCTATTTTTTGCTAGGGTGTCTGAAAACTTCTTCAGACAGGAAACTGACATCGTCTTCCTAATCTGCTTGGCCACATATCACCAAAAATTAATAAGAACATCATTACCTTTGACTCTATAATCACCCTGCTAAAAATGAAAAATCCCTCATTAAGTTCAAAAGGAAAGGACCATTCCATAGAAAAACTGAGTTTGTCTTTGCTTGGTTTCCAAAAGAAGTCAGGTTACAAAATAATGAGGAATTTTCAAAAGTATTTTCTGCTCTAATTTGATCATTTCCTTACAGAAATCAAAGGGAATTAATGCATACCTAAACACACAAAGGCTTTGTAGCTGTGACAATGAAAGTATATAAAAGTATCAAAATATGTAGGGAGAAAGTATTTTAATTGGCAAACCATTAGTGTTGGAAAAAGACATATTCAGTCACATTAGCCCTTCTGTGAAACACCTCCCTGGCTGCACTTGCCAGCAGATAAACCAAATATGAAGAGAAGGTGCCACTAGCCATTCATACTTTGTGATCTGTCTCTGTGTCACTTAAATGTGTGCAAAACCTGTAATTCATATGAAGGGGATTGATGGAAATCCTAGCTCTGTTATTCTCTCAAACAAAGAGTTATGCAGCTATTCTAAAGGTTTTGGACTAGTAGGTCTCAAAAACAACAGTTTTATATATTATCAAGTAGAAACCCTCAGTCCAAGGAGTGAACACTGCTTTGAAGGTAAACTGAATTTTC
Source organism: Argya squamiceps (assembly GCA_037834095.1). Classification (NCBI taxonomy): domain Eukaryota; kingdom Metazoa; phylum Chordata; class Aves; order Passeriformes; family Leiothrichidae; genus Argya; species Argya squamiceps. Next base: position 34,198,275 of record JBBMKD010000216.1, read on the forward strand.
ACCTGGCTCATTGCACACATCACCCTGATCTTTCAAATTCCTAATAGTGCCATAAAAGACATATTTAACTGTTTCTGATCAAGAAAAAGAAAACATATTGTAATCCTTCACTGAACAGACATTCCCAGGCTATAGCAATGATAAAAGAAGGCAGATTATTAAAACGAAACTATTAAATTTCATTAATCTTCTACAAATCAGACAGGCTTAAAAGCAACAAGAAAGAAAGAATAGCAGTCCTTAGAATAAAACAAAGCCCTATATAATTTATACTTTGGAGTAAATCTGTTTTGTACAGATGACAAATAGTATTTACTCAGACTACAGAAACACCAACACAAATATTTAATGGAAGAAAATTCAATGCATTGTTAGCTCATTAGTCTCACAGGAAATTAATGATTCTAGTAACTGTATAATTAGAAATGGGAATTTGTGAAAATCTTTGTTAACCTCATATTAATTTACAAAATGAGACAAGAAAAGAAAATATAGAGAAAATTTTGCTCCCCAAAATTACCTTGTATAGTATACAGAATAAATTGCATCTGTAAAAACAAGAAAGATCTGTCTCTCATTTATAAAAGGCAGAGCTACAAACCAAACCATTATTAACCATTAAGTCAGAACTATTAAATCACTTAAATTATTATGTTCACATGAAACATTTCACTTTCAATGGGGTTAAACCAATAAAATCATACCTTCCTAGGCCAGGGAGAAAATGTGTATTGTATTTTCAATTTTCACAGTAATAAGAGATTAGGTAGGAAAACATATCTTCATATCAGGAGATATGTCACTGTAGCTATACCTTTCAAAGTCTCTTTAAAGCAGGCTTCTTTGATCTCTCTGAGGAACAGAGACCTGAGGAGAATGCTGTAACTAAAGGGGCTTGCAAGCTCTCTAAGCCTTGCTGCAAGAAGTGCACAAGCCAAATAATCACCACGGAAAACTTCAGGTGAATTGTGAACTATTCCCTCATACTAGTAAGCAATTAGATGTCACATTAGAGACAGTGATGGCTCCTGTTTGAGTGAGTATGTGCTGAGTTTGAAGTCAGCGGGGCTTAAGTATGCCCAGCAGGATCTCCCTGAACAGAAACAGACCTTGAATAAAAAAAAGATTCTCAGTGAAAGGAGATTCACAGTCTGGTTTTACTGCTTACTAATTTTGTAAGGCAAGAAACTTGCATAAACTGTGGGAAACTAGGACATTATTAGGATGATTAGGTGATTAGGATCATCCAAATAGTCCTTTGGTAAATTTTAAAAAATGAGGAGAAAAAACCTTTTATGGTAGAGGGATAGATACAATCTACACTACATACACTAACAGGGCTTACAGTGACTGTATATATGTATATATACATAAATATAGGAACCATTTCTAGAGGTTTTAGGCATTTCTACTCTCAACAGTGGTATGTGTTCTTGATTGTGCTGCAGAAAATGGGAGCAAGGGCAGCTGTGCAGTGCAGCCTCTGAAAGAAATGCTTCCAAAGTTTCTTTTGAAAGGGCTGCTTCTCAAAGGCAGCTGCTCAATGCCTCATGATGTATTCCAGGCACAGCCTCGTTGCCTGGCCCATCACCCTGCTGCACCTGCTCCTCTCAGCTCACTTCACCTGAGTAGATTGTGACAAGAGTAACAAAGTGCTGTGCTCCAGCTTCCTACAGAAAGCTCAGTGATGCTTTCCCTGCCTCCTAAGCTGTGCCACTGCAGAGCCAAGCTCCTGGTTATACACTGTATTTGCTCAGAGCATCAGGTACTAGCTGTCTGTTTACCTTCATTTCATTCCTCCCTGCTGCAATTTCTCTGTGCGACTAAGCAACTCCTGTATGAGGAGTGCCTTGCTGCTGCTCAGAATTTCAATACGGTGCCTGAGATCTTTCTTCCATTACATGTCTCAGAGGATGGTATTAATATCCCACTAATTTCAGACATCTTCACATTTGGCAAAAGTACTACCAGGCAAATTACAAGTGTATTGGTAAATGAAAACATTTATCATCAAGATCTATTGAAAGGTGTCCACAATATTCATTTGCTGTAGTCACCTGACTTAGCACCCTGTGCTACCTCCATCAGATTTACCTAAGATTAAGTCTGGCCTCCTCTTTTAAAATGCCTGCTCTTATTCAGGCCATACAGTGTCATCTCAGCATAGCAGGTACCTAAGGCTAGAATATTTACCCTGAGATTTCCAAAATATCAGTAATCTCTATCCTGCCACCTGATAATTCTTATTTCACTTTTTATTGTGTCCGGGATGATATTTATGCTTTTTAAACAAATTCCAAATATTTCAAAATAAAAAGTATCAAATTAAATTAGAACCGCAAAAATTAGAAATCTATAACTCATTATAAATAAAGTTTGAAACACATAGTTTTGCTGTGTTTTTCATTACTTTTGATGGTTGCAGTTCTCTTTTCCAAATAATCTTCAAGATTTGATCTAAGGAAGGTTTTTTTGGTTTTGTCAGAAGGATTGAATCCTTCTGAGCTGTTTTCCATTGTCTGGTTGTGCTGCTAGTAGAACTCAAGCAATTAAAATGCAAAGATTGCAAAAGTTCAAAAAGAAGATGGTTTGCATTGATTTAGCACATTTATGATTATAATAGGGACTGAAAGGTTATAAAGGAGCTTTTAATCATGTATAAAATTTGGTTTGTATAAAAGTATTTCCATAGGATTTGCTATATTGACCACATACAGATGTACTACAATTTGCGTCATTTCTTGTACAACTTTATGTGTAAATTTTGCTACAGTTTGAATAAACTTAAACCACACTTGAAACAGTAACATTTGATTTATTTTAAAATACTCATGCAACTGATTTTGCAGGGCTCCATCCCTTGTTTGGAGAAGAGCTGAACATTGTTTAGCATAATTTGGGCAGTAAGCAAACTGCATACACAGATTGAGACAGTGGAGCTTTAAATTTTAAATAGGTCTTACATTTAGCAAATTCACACTCTTCTAAGAGGAATTATTCTCCAGGATGCAGTTCAGAACTTCTCTGATGAAAAAAACTTGTATTGCAACATTCAAAAAAGGATGACACTGTGCCTTTAAAATTTCCTGGCCCTTTTAGGCTTTTACAGGGGAGGCTCAAGGCAAGTCTGTTTTTTTTTTTTTAGCAAGGGACCAAGAAGATTCTCCTAGATCCTTTCTGTACCAAGAAATAACACTGGAGCTTTTGTTGGGACTTCAAACCACTAGATTGAAGTGCCTGAACTTTCCAATATCTGAAGCAAATAACCAATCTCTGTAGCTATTTTTCTGCAGCACTTTAAAATTTCTTCAGAATGGCATGGTAAATCTATTATGGTATTTGTGTCCCTCAAAGGAAAACTGAAACCTGGGGACCCATGAGAGGAAAAAAAATTAGGAGGGAATATTCTATCTGCAACTACACAGGGGGACAAAAAAAGAATGAGATTATTTTCTCACACAAATCTAATGTTTTAGAGGAATCTACCCTACACCCTGCTCTCTCCATTGGCTATTGCTTTTCATCCTTACTTTTGCCAAGATATGCTGTTGCTACTCTCCAGATACAGAGCCTTTATTTATGGAAATACAAAAATAATGGAACTCATACCTGCAGGAAGAAAGAATTAAAAACCAGTAAAAAAATTGGTTAGTAGCAGGACTCAGTTATAATGATAATCCTTTCTCTAGAGAGTCTTTGGTGGTGAGAATAGCTGCTGTACTCTCTTAGAGCAAACAAGATTTTCAGAGTTCCAAAATGAGTGCTTTATTTTTCCATTATCAAGGTCTTCCTTTTATTTTTCTGCAGTAGTCTGAGTGTATTTTTCATAAATATCAGAGTTTTGTTATTCAGCACTTATTCTGGCAAAACTACAATGGATTGGCCATACATTTCAAAAATTTTTCACTGTGCAATTTGTGAGAACTCAGAGAATCATGTACAACAGTCAGAGGCATCTGGTTAGAACAGGTGTTGCAGAAAATTATAATCCTGCCTTGATTAAAACTGTTGGGGGTTTTTACCACCACCCTCCAGTTATGCATGACAAGTATCCAAATGATAAAATGTATAGAGTCAGAAGTAACAATCTGAGATATTGTCAGGAGAAACATCAGGAATAACTTCAAGCTTGTGAACCAAAAGAATTTGCTTTTTAGGGAGTAAGATTTTTCACAAAATCTTCCTCTACTCATGGATTTGCTGGAAAATGCAGATTTGTTTCCAACAGCTTAATTTCACTGCTCATTTTCAAAAAAGCTTTCACATGAAGAAAAAAATTGAATATGAAATAAAAATTAATCAATATTGAACACGCATTGTAACAGTTGAGTAAGAGAGATTAAAACCTAGTTTAATGCAGTCTTTATTCTTTTATCCACCATACAAGCAATAAAACCACTAAGATCAAATATGTAGCTAAAGCTTGAATGTTCTGATCTTCCCCCAGTCTTAAGATGACTAGATACGCTGGCTACCTCATTTGGTATTGGTTTGGAACAACTTAAGACTTCACAAAGGAAACCGATTTTAAGAAAATTCAGAGGTTCCATTCAGTGAAATCAAATACCTTTCAAAATCTTCACTGTATTGTCACAAAGCAATCTCTGGTCTCCCTGCCATTGAAGAAGTAGGGACAACAGTTTTTGTGACAACGGATATCTAAGGTCTTATGGGTTTTTTTCTTAGATTAGGCGGGGTAGAGAAGTGTGTTGCCCACAGAAGTAGGACTCTGCTTCTGTCCACACCCTCCAGCATTGCAACCAAAAACAGATATGAAGCTTTAGCAGCTGTAGGCACCCACAAGCAAGGCCTGCAAGGAGGAACTGTAGCAGTAGCACACAACAGATAGGGCAAAAAGGGATTCTGTTAGGGGGCAATGACACATCCACTTGACGGCCTGAGAGGGAGCCCTGGAGTTACTCCTGGAGAGGGAAATTCTTCACAAAGACAACAATCAGCCATGGGAATAATCTCCCAAGGGAGTGATGACTTCCCTGACATCGGACACTTTTAAGATTCAGCCAGACAGGGTGCTGGACCGTTTCGTCTAGACCATTTTTTTGGGAGAAAGCTGGAACAAAGGTATTCTGTGATTATTATATTCTGAAAGTAAAATAAAGACAAGTTTGTTTCGTACATGATCTGTCTTTACTTTTTATAGATAGATTTCTATCAATAGAGATATAGAGATATAGAGATATGGAGATATGGAGATATGGAGATAGAGAGATATAGAGATATAGAGATATAGAGAGATAGATAGATAGATAGATAGATAGATAGATAGATAGATAGATAGATAGATAGATAGATAGATAATCTCTATATAGTATGAGGGAACAGCTAGGTTTTTTACTTAAAAACTGCATTTTCCAACGCAATTGCAAAAAAATGCAGGAAAAAACAGTGTTCAATTGCTTTTTCCATTCCCAGAAATAAATGAACAGGAAAAACTGGACAGTACAAATAAAATTGCAAAAGCCAGCAAGATTAATGCACTTTAATATATTTTACAATTTTACAGCACTTCACAGAATCACAGAATCACCTAGATTGGAAAAGACCTTTGAGATCATGAAGTCCACCTAGTCCTTCAGCTACAGTACTGAAGTTTTGTAGAGCTTCAGCTTGTCCCTGAACCAACCGCAGTGACTTTAACTTGTTTTATTCTTTCAGAAAAGCAGACAACATTCAGTTGGATTATGGCCTGGTTTTCAACAGTTTCAAGGAACTTGCAATTCCAGCTGAAATCATGAGAATTGAACTGTTTTGATGAGCAAAATGAGACCAGAGGTTGAATTACTGTTTATATCATCTGTCCATAATAAGACATTGACAGAAAAGAATCCACTCCACCCCCTCAGTCAGGCAAAAGTTAGATGAAGCTGACCATAAAGTGTACTGAGTACAAAGTGAGTGAGGAGCATCAAGCAGTGGGGGTGTTCTCCCTCCTAGCACAAGACAATTATGCAAGATAAGCTTCTTGACAATCAATATTTGACCTGTATTTGTAGATTTGACTCTGAGACCTATGATTACACACTCCTGGCAGATTTTCATTTTAATTACATTTATTTATTTATTTATTTATTTTAGGGGTTAACAGCTTTTTTGGCACCATACACAGTAGTTATCCAGATGGTCATCTGTTGTAAGGCCAAGCAAAATAAATAAAAGGACTTTTATGCTTTCCTTCCATGAAAGTTAAATGGTGCCAGTCTCTATTTTGATTTTATATATATATATATATATATGAGTATGTGCAATATTGTAAAATAAGACCATAAAACAGAGTTACTGCTGGGGAAGTTTAATTTATCCTGAAATCACAGAATAAATTACAAAATCAAAAAAAATTCTGTGTTGTAAAGAACCCCCAAGGATCATCAAGTCCAATCCCTAAGTGAAAGATTAGAACTGGGATTGAAGCCACAACCCTGGTGTTACTAGCTCTAACCAATTGAACAAGTCCCAGGGTCAATGAAAAATGGGATTTTTACTGCATGAAATGCTCTGATCTAATTATACACTATATTTTGGTACTGTATAATCCTATGAAACAGAAAAACAAGGTCCTGCACACCTTATTCTACTGAAGTAATTTGCTCATATTATTAGCTTTACAAAATGATGTGATTTTATACTGATAACATACTACTCATTCACTCTGACAGAAAGAAGAAATTTTAAAATCCCATCACCTATTTTGGCTGTCCAAAGTAAAAATTATTAGAATAATGTTGTATCAATGTACAGATCATTTCTTTAATCATGAAGAAGCAGAGAGAACAGAGGAATATCCTTAATTACTCTTTATCTGGCTATATCTATGTCTTAGAATTATCATCTATACTTGGCCCCATATCCACGAGCCTACTGCATTCTTTTTGAAGAAATCATTATATAATTATTTAGGATCAGAAAAGTAATTTATGAGATGTGAAGTATTCCATTTTCCAAGACTTGAAGCATTTCACTGAAGACAATTCTGTTCTATTAAAAAATGTACACTCTCATGAGAAGTAAATGAAAATAAAGAAGTAACTTCCTCTCCCCTTTTTTCTCACCTAACAGAAGTAGGGGACTGAAAAACTGCTTCTACTGTTGTAAATATTTGTTCTTCTAACATGAGGAAAAAGAACTGTATGACAAAATACCTAATCTAAAAGTCATCGTTATGTATAATCTACACTTTGCAAAAGGCAAGCTGTCTTCGCATGCTGGGTGTTGACATGAAATCAGAGATGAGTTCTATTAAGTACAGGAAATAAAGCATGTAATTCCATCTCAGCTTAATGTCACCTATATCCAACACTCTGTGATACAATTATCCTTCATTACTCTCAGCCTCTTTGTTTTCTCTCTCTCTCCACTCTGCTAATATACACATTTTTGACACTAGGGAGTGAGCTCCTTTAGGAAGCTGATCCAGCTCAAAACTAACCACCAAAAGTTAATTATTAGTACCAAAACAAAGGAAACTTATATTTTATGATGACTTACCATAACAGCACCAGAATTCAGTCAATATTTATATTAAGCAGCTTTTGCCATATGATTCACAAGTGGCAAATCAAAATGTACATGTTCTTTGTGTGACTAGCAGCAGAATGGACACTGTTCAGCATTTGTGCAAATACACAAATATGCTTTAGCTCTACCTTTTGGTTGTACTTCAAGTTGCTGCAGATTAAGCACAGCAATTAGGAAATACGATTGCAGCTACTGTGGTAAACAACTTTTAAGATAAAATAAAGACTGCTGACAACAGCACAGACAACTTTAAAGTGCTTACTCATATCTTGAATGTATCTTCTAAACAATGGTCCTCAGAACTCAGAATAAAATCCAAATTTTATTGAGCAGTAGTAAAATTTACTGGGACTCTGTTCATTGGATTGTTTAGTATCAAAACCCTATTGTAAAATCCCTTTCAAACTTCAGCAAAATATCTGTTTTACAATGATATTGAATAGTGCTTGTCTGAAAGATAAACTGCTTATCAGATTTAAGGCCTGTATTTACTTTAGAATGTTATCTATTAATCTATTTTTCCCTGTAATATTTTTCTAACTTTATTCTATAGATGGAGCAGTAGAAGCAACTTTTGTTACTATTCTTTGGGCTTCAGTAGGGTTTAGGTTGTTTTCAGTATTACATCTTTCAATCTAACTTTCCTGTTTTCCAGAGAATTTGAACTAAGATAGAAAATATCTTTTCAAAGTATTTTCTTGCATCTCTTTAAGTAAATTTCTAATAAGAAAATCTGCATTGCATGTAGATTAAATTTCAGGTAAAGGGCCCTACCTACTTTTTAGTCAGGTATGATTCTAAAAAGAAGTACAAAAGATTAACTAAAATGCTAAAGGTTTCCCATTTTAAGATGAACTGTAAATTGTTTTGAAGTTTATCAGCGTGAAATATATTTTTTGCCTTTAATCTTTGTTTGAAAACACCATAAAGAGCAATTAGAATCAGTATTTACCTTCCCTGAAACAATACATAGTTTTAGATAGGTTTAATAAGTTCTTTATGGAATTTTTTTCATCAATTTAGCAACTAATATATCTCAGGAGTTCTAGTAAAATATTTATTCATGCTAAATTTTTAAACATCATTTAGTGACAGATGCAATAAAAAATATGCCAACCACATTTTCAAATAAGAAAAGGAATTTAAATCGGTTTTGGTATTTTCTGATTACATACTTGTGTACTCAGAAGATGTTGTTCACACATTTTTTACACATTTTTCTGTTTTTATATATAGTGCCCTATGTAATTAAAATTATGACAATTTATATTGTAGAATTATTTTAAAGAAAATATTGAAATGCTCTATGTGCTTATTTACATGTATTTATTTTTGTCATATTAACCATAACTATCTTTCCATAGTTTTTATAAAGCATATTAATCACAAGATGTACTAAATTTTGTTGTAGAGTACTAAAAAGTTTTTATAAAGAAAAGTACCTGTAAACATTCAGAAATTAGTAGCTCTTTATTGATAGCAGTATATACAGTTATATCTATAATTTATTCACTTTTCATGCTTAAATTTAATGTGATCACTGTTCTAACTTCCCTTAGCTTAGCTGAATTAGAATTGAAGGGAAAATGTGAATATTTTAAAATTCCTTTGCATGCAAAATCAATTGAATTTGTACATCCAATTAAATTTTTTATGAGTTTTTTGCCTTATACTATGTGAGTAAGAAGAGCACTAAAATATACTATAACTATCATATTTGATTTTTAGCCAAATATTATATAAAATATAATATTCTAAGGTATCATGTAAATTGGAAACATAAACCATCTTTTATAAAGGCTAATAAAGCTTTTGTATAAAAATTTAAA
>JBBMKD010000216.1:34212185-34223124 GCA_037834095.1 Argya squamiceps
GGGCAGGGCTGCTCCATCTGTTCATCCCCAGCCTGTGCTGATAGCAGGGATTGCCCCAACCCAGGAGCAGCACCAGCACTTGGTGTTGTTAAACCTCATGAGGTTCCCATGGACCTGCTCCTGGAGCTTGTCCAGGTCCCTCTGGATGGCCAGACCCCGTCCCTCAGATGTATCAACCACACCACTCAGCTTGGTGTCCTAAGGTTTAAGTTGGGGACAAAAGTTTTTTTTTGCCATCCTGTTGGAAGTTCCTGGCTTTTCTCTTTTATTCTATGTCTGCTTAGCTTATAGCACAATTTGACAAGTTTATACATATGACAGTAAGAGACTAAAGCAAGAAAAGAAAAATGAGCAAAAATTTCTGGTAATCATCTGGTAGTGCAAATAGAAACTCAACATTGCTCTTGCACCCTCATGCAAGTAAACCAAAGGAAACACAAACAACAAATTAAATCAATGAAATTTGGGGTTCTTCCAATATTAGCACTGTTATATTTGAAGACTTGCCTCTAAAATATTTTTCTTTGGTGAGGGTGGTAAATCTATGTGATGGATAGATTACAAAAAATAAATTTAAAGACAATAAATATCAACAGCTGAAGAGAGGAAATGTTCAGTCACGTATATATTTGTTCCCTGTATATATTTGTCAGGTCAAATTTACAACTGAATAATATTTATTATTTAAAATATTTAAATATATTAAATATTTAAATTTAAATTAAATTTAAAATATTAAATATATATGTAATATTTAAAATATTACATTTATAATTTTTTTGCTAGTTAGAACATATTTAATAATGATGAGGTAAATACATAAATATGTAGTTTATGTGTGATTGAATATATTTATCTTTGGGGTAAAAAAATTATTTTTCTTTTTAACAAATTTGTATTTCAAACCAGTTTAAAATAATTTCTGGAAATTTTAGGATGCATTTTTAAAAAAAAAATACAAATGTAGAATTACAGGTCTGATTTTACATAAGTCCAGTACTTTAAACTTCACTTGCATTGCAAATATATTCAGTACGACTACATACATGGAATTACATGCTTATCATACATTAAAGTATTGGAATTTTTATTTTATTATTCCCTTACACATATATTAGCATTACTTTTTATCACAATGAATTTTCAAGCAAATAGTTTTAGAACTTTACCAGGTATAAGTTTTTATGAATAAGGATGGAAAACGTTACCTAGATGCTAAGAATTTTCCTAAGTGCTGGCTTTTATTGAGTTAGAATCAGACTTTGTGATGGTGTTGATATGTTATGTTATACCATGGTCACAATTCTAAAATTATTCTTCAATTCAATTCAAAATTTATCCAATTCACATTGGATAAAATTTCACCCTAAAAACTGCCAAAAAGAGTAGTGGAAATGATAGCATGATAGTTTTCATAAGTGAACAAAATAATGGAGTATAAAATACTGTAAATAATTAATGCTTATGCTATGCATGGCTATGTCTATCTTCCTTACCAATTTTGATATTTTCATCTAACTTAATATACAGTTTTTTGCAGTAGTATTTAACATAAAATTAAGCTGCCTGATAAACTGAAATCATAGCTTCCAAGATTTTGATGGCTTTTACCTATGTTAGGTAATACTTAAGGATGATAACTGGACAGAAGAGTGATGAGTTTCCAAGTACCTTGTATATCACTTTAGACATCTAGTGGATGTGACTCAGCTGAATCAAGAGTTTCTATTCCTGTTGTCACCTAAAGCAGAAATTTCAAAAAGCATTAGATTGGTATTTTCTCTCCTCTAGTATTTTAATATGTAAACAAAACCCTCTGCTCTGTTTTGATTTCTGTCTCCAGACAACAGCAGTTATTAGTCATTCTAGAGCCAGATGTTTATTGGGTGTAAATCAGCATAAAGTTTTATAGAAACACAGTGATCTAAACAAGCTGAGGTTTTTGCTGTCCTTGGGCTATGTCTCAGAGTTATACTAGAAATAAGAAACAGAAAACAGAAGGGTATCAAAAATCATAGTGCGAAAGAGAAAGACTGAAAAGTATTTGGCTGACTCACAAAGATTCAGTCTTTTAAAATCTGGAGATATAAACAGTGGCCAAAAAGGATTTGTTTTTCTCTAATTTACACAATATATTTATTATCCTTAAGCCATTCATAAAGAGATGTCTTACAGACCCATGTAGAGACTGAGAAGGAAAGATACCACTGTCATTTTTGCAGTATTTTTTTAAATTAAATTTTCCATATACAGTGTAAAACTTTAACACTTTTTCAGCACACAAGACACGGACAGGGTCCTGAACCTGCTGTAACATTTAGAAAGCATTTTAGAAAAGCAGAAAATTTTAATTATTAAAAGGTTACATGGGTGGTTCTGCTCTGTTTGTCCATAACACTCTCAATATGGCGAAATTGTCTCTGCATTCTAACACCCAGCAGCAGCAGCAAACTGTGCTGCTACCACACTAAACCAGGATGTTTTCCAGCAGTCAGTTAATTGGAAAATTGTAATAAAGTGTAAAGCAAGTATTACAGCCCCATATGATTCCAGCTTATGCCAGCACTTCCCTTGCTTCTTCCTGATTTGTTGTGTTTCTCCTTCCATAGTCACTTGGATTCATAAACTGATCTCACACATACCAGCATTTTAGTCTGTTTAAACACCCTTTTATGTGAAATTAGCACAGTATTTCATGGCAATCACCTTTCTTTTTATGTGCTTTACTATTAAAGTAGTTTCCAGTGGTTACAGAATGCCCAATCATAATGCTAAATGGTTGAATCACAGAGCCTATAATTTATAGGAGCTACATTATCATGTGGAAAAAAAATACTCAATACTCCATGCTGTTAGTGTTATTATCACTGCCCTCACAATAGCTGCTTAGCTGCAATTCTTTAACTCTGAAAGCTTAAAGTTAAGCATCATCTTTCCAGCATTCCCTGGTGAAGTGAGTATCCAAATGAAGAATTCTCGAGTCACAGCTAAAGAAGTAGTTATCCTTTCAGGATAAAATACAGTAAGGGCTTTATAGCACTCAGCAGGAATCTGTGTAGGCAAAATGCAGAATAATGGAGCAAAATAATGAGCCAGAGATGAAAATAATCCAGAACTGAATTTAATACCTTCCCCTGACAGAGAGAGATGTGGCTGTATCTCACCACAAATTACATACCTTTTTTCTGGTATGACTTCACACTGACTCATGGGAAGGTGCTACTTACCGTTTTACCAAATCTACTCCCAGATGCAGCTAGTTGTTACTCCGATTTCTAAACTCAAAGTGAAGTAGTGGCCCATGGCTTTTCTAATATACAAAAGCTGAAGAGACTACAGTGTATGGCTATACTGCAGCAGTAGCTTGTTGACTTTACTACTCAATAACTGAGTCAATTGTTTTCCGTATCTTTCCATTTTCTTTGAACTAATTCGTCTTGCTTAGATTCAGTAAATACCGTGTTTCATCCAGCTCTTTCCACACTATTCCAGAGACATGTACTTCTAAAATTCAGGTGGAACATTTTTCAACTGCTTTTACATTATCTCCAAGAACAGCTCCTTCACCTTTGTTCACATCCTTATCTAATTGCACTGACCTTGAAAGCCTGGGCAGGTCGATCTGCTTAATCAAGAATTGGCAAATATTATAAACAACACAGACCCCAAATGTTCTAAATCTATCCCATTGACATCTTATTCACCTTCCTGTACTGAAGAGCACTGGATCTTGAAAATAGCCTTAAGAAATTGCACAACTGATAGGAAGCTGGTGTTACTGCTATTCATTTTGGCATGTTGTATAGAACAACAATATTGATTTGTGTGCCATGATTATGAAAAAAGGTTGCCTTTTACTGACAATGTACTTGAAATTTTTGACAACAGAAGACATTTCCTCACTGCTGCTGGGACTGCTCCACTGCAACTTTAAAGCAAACTTAACATCTCCATGTCATGAACATTTTGATATAGTTTGCATTTTCAGTTATGAGGAGGTTTCACAACAATTTGCTAAGGCAAAGATTACCACCACTTTTGAAGAAATTAGCATGACAACTTGTAAGGCACATGGAAAGAGGGTAAGACCAAATCTCATTCAAGTGAACATTTCATTCAGTCATCTTCCCTGGCCTAATAATCCTGAATTATTCTGGATCTATTAAAGTCTATTTCAGGTTTAGTACAATAGTACATATAGCATCATCATACTGAGAAATCTATAGTACAGAGTAATAAAGAAATATAGAGTGCAATGTAACACTTGCTACACTTGCTTTTAATATAGAAACATGAGCACCATATAAGTCATGGTTTATGCTTTTCCATGTACAGTCTTTTGTTGGGGGCAGTCTGAAGAGTCATAGTTTTCACTTAGTGCTAATTTAATGGAAGCTGAACGTTTATGCCAATTTTGAATTAAGTTTTCCCTTTCTATTTTAAAGCAATTGGCATGCTTTTGTGCTATTCTGTTAGTTGCAAAATCAATCAAAGAAGCTTTCCATTATTTTCCTTTTTCTTAAGTCAGAGACATTCTCCACAAGGAAACAGACAGGTTCAGTCTCTTTTGTTTTGCCTTTATTTCATAGGCTGTTCTTTGTTCAGGAGAAACTTCTTTTTCTTTTTTTTATGGAAAATGGGCATGGTTTTGCTCTGAGGAGCAATGAACTCTGCTTCCTTACAGGCAGTCAATAATTGCTTTCTACAAATAGGAAGAATAATACTTCCCATCACTCTTTGCATACAATATTAAAAATAATAGCTATGTTTTCCATTAGTTATTTTAATTATGGTATATTATCACACATAGCCAGAAAATCTCATTTAATTTGTACAAAGATTTGTTCAACACAGACATTTCATGGTATCCTTTATCTGATGAATGTCAAAACCAGCACCTGAGTGGCTAGGTTGGACTAAAATACAAGCAGTCACCTAAACCCACAGCCTTAGATCCTGACTGAACAACACCTTGGATTCAACCTTATCACTCTCCATTTTCCTAAGAGTACATGAGCATAAATAAGTCAGTTTTGGTCAAGTCAAAATCTTACCTGTGAATCTACAGTTTGGAGTTTCCTCTGCTTATGGCCCTGTGTGGTTTAACCTGGTAGCTGCTGCTCTCAGAAGAAACCTAATCAGTATGAAAGTGGTGCTGCTGTTTTCTTCTTAAACTTGAAGATTGGCACATATAGTGACAACTTATTGACTAGATGGCACACTATACTGAATCTTAATCCTCATTCACTTTCCATTGCCTAAAATTATCCAAAGAAGTCTCCCAGCTTAGAAGGACTCTGTTGCTTTACAGGAATATAACGGTGGCTGTTGTCTCAGTTTAAAAGACTGACAAGGTCTGAAAATGAAGACCATGTCAGACTTCTCCTGGACTTCTTCTAATCTTTATAATAGAGAATCCCATGTATCTTGCCCATTGTTTCGAAAATGACAGATCTTGCAGATGTGCCTTAATAGCACCAAGTCTTTATAAGGAAGAGTGAGAAGAATTTTTCTGACCAAGACCGTAAGATCAACCTTCTCTGGAATTATAAGGGACTCCTGCCATCAAGACTACCCCTATGTGCACAGTTAACAATGGGAAACTCTCTGAATATTGTGGCTACCTAAAATACCAAATTCTCCTCCTCTACCAGGATCCCAGGAACTTTAGAGTAATTTCTAGATTTTTACCATGGAGACTAAGCCTCTAAAAGCTATAAACCATTTAGCATTGTGACCAATGCAATTACCTGAGTCGTTTAGTCCACGGGGTTTGTCAGTCCAAGGGACTATGTATTCTTGAGCACCATCTAGCGGGATTTTCATGGTTTACAGATGCACAGATTAATGTCACAGCTCTTTGCTGCATTAAAAAGGATTTAAAACATGAAACCATACTTTGGCTAAACTTTTCATTGCTGTTAGAGAGCCTCAGGCTTTCTTTTTGTCCTGAGTGTGCAAGGGAGTAAAGAACTCTGAGCTATTATGATAATTTGCTGGTCTGTTTCCAGGATACCTGTTTAACTAAGAGACCTTTCACCTGTTATTTTGGTTTTCATGTTTCTCAAAGCACAAAAAGAAAAATACAAAAAATAAGAGGCAGTGTAATTGGGAAACTTTGTGCCTGGAAGTGGAATCTAAGAGAAAAAAACCTGTTTCATGAGAAATCATCACTTGAAATCTATAAACTGAGTTTACAATAGGAATAAAAATCTTCCAAACACATAATAAACCCAACATTTTAAACTGATCTAAAATTTAATTTATACACGTTTCCAGCTATGGTCACATTTCCAGGTACTTTTCCACAGAAAAATATAAATTAATATAGTAACAAAAGTCTTGTTTACAGAAACAATGAAGTAGGATACAGCATCTGTTTACTTTATGGTTTTTCTTAGAGACATGTTATTCTGCACAATCCTTATCATTGTATCTGAAGCACTATTCCTTGCAATGGCACAGCTTGGTTTTAGCTCAAAATGGCTTAGAATTGAGGGAAAAAAATATTATGTGGAAAATAGTTGTTGTAACTGACATGACAAGGGAAATAAAATTCCTTTCTATAGTTTTTTTTTTCATAGGCAAACTTTGAGCAAGAATATATTAGTGGTTTATGTTTGGACAAAGTTTAACCTTCTCATTAATTAGGTAAATCTTGTCCCTCTATTTACTCTTAAGTATTTATGGTGTCCAAGACAAGAAGTTTAGAGTATGTTCTAATGGGAAATCACTTTAAATATCCCTTTTTTTCCACGAAAAATGTGAAACTAACACATTTTATACTCAATTGCATAGTAGATTTAACGTTTGCTGTAGGATTTTCCTAAAATTATCTCTAAGAGAAACAGCAAATAAAACCTCCAAAGCCTCTTGTTTTTTGCCTTTATTTAGTCTTTCTTTTGAAAGAGAATAATATGGCTAGGATTTCATCAGAATTTGCCATCATGATAAGATGCTTAGATCATGAATTATAACAAGATTAAAATTACAATTTTAGTACTCTTATAGTACATCCAGATGCAATAATTTACCTGTATTAATGAATAGAAAACCTTTCATGACACTCAAGAATATATTGATTTCTTTGTTTTCCCAAGCAGAAAAAGGGAAATTGTGATTTCTCTCTGAAATATCATATAAAACTCCCTTGTAGGGGAAATCATCTCTACAGAAATGGATGTAGTGCATGGTGTCTATATGCATGACATATAGACACCATGCACTATATTTTGAAGTAAAGGGCAAAAGTTAAAAGAAATATATATTTTCTGCGGCAAAGTTCTTCTTTATTGAGAATTATTTCCTTAGAGGAACCTAAAATATGAGGAGAAAATAAGAGAAGAGAGATGTTCTCTAGCAATCAATAGTAAAATTACAACCAGTGTTCCAAATTTATCATTTCCCTGCATTTTTTCTGGGAAAATAGCATAAGCTCTTTGAAATTTTCCTGTGTCAAGACTATAGATGTTTGGAGAGGCAGATGTACTGGCCACAAATGTCAAGATTTTGATTATTTTTGCACATATCTGCATGATGATTACATGTACACAGAAACATCTTGTCCAACTGATGTACTTTATCACTGATTATTTATTATCAACCACAAAGATTTTTTTTGTTTTACTTCTTTGTTATTTGGAGGTGGTTTTTTGATAAAGCAAACTAAAAATGGAGAGGACATGAGTTTCAGTTCATCACTCTTATCCTTATTAAAAATTGGTTGAATTTGACAAATTTTGACTCTTTTGGGGGTTTATTCCATATCTGAGAATATATCAGTTCTGCTTGTGAACTTAAAGTTTTTGCTGTTTGCTGGAAAATTCAAAGGTTCACATTATCCAACATAGCCTTTCATTTTGGCATATCCCAGTTTCAAGAGATCAGACAAAATTCCCTCCAGGTGCCTGAGAAGTCAGCAGCACCTCCAGAGCTCCTCATCCTGAGCAGTTAGTCTTAGCTAGTGGTTTAGTGCTTTGATTTTTATCATCACTTGCCTTGTTAAGTTCTCTGCTACTTAACAAAAAGAATCAGCCTGTGTGGAAGACAGAATGATCTATTTTTGTCATGAAATAAGAACTAAGGAGTGCCTCTTTAAACACTCAGGCAACACATATAAAATTAAACTAAAACTACATTATGTTTAATTGACGAATCTTAGAACTACAGGATATCATGGAAATCAAAAACGTGCATAAGTCTAAGAAGTTATTTGTAAAACTTCAGGAAGTTGTCAAGAATTGGTAGATATTGAGCCTGAGAAGATTAAGAGACTGTGTGTGTGTTTATAACATCCTTGAAAAGATCAAATATTTTAAGCAGGGGAAAAAAAGTCTTTTCATTTTCCTGACATTGATTCAAACAAGAACCGTTATTAGCAGAAGAAACATTTGGCCATTTGTCTGGTATATGATCCATATGGAAGCTTTGTTCTTCCCTATAAATGGTTTTGATGTTCCAATACTCTGACATCAGGGCAGCAATGATCTGAATAATTTCTGTTGTAAAGCAATGGCATCTGTCATTATTCACTTCTGCTTTGGAAAGGAGATTATTTCAGTTAGTCATTTTAGCCATTTTAATCCACATAATAAATATTAAAAGTAATCATTAAAAATCCTATTTAGTAGAGATTGATCCTTTATTAATATTCTTACGACTCAATCCATCCCCAATGTTAGATAAATTCATCATTCCTTTCTTGTTTTCATGTATCAGAGTAATCTTCTTCAAGAGTTCCTGACTATACAGCTTCAGAGTAATTAGCTTTACCCAGATTCTTTTTTACTCTATTTCAACTTCTGCAAACCAAAGGAACTGAAATTCAACATACTTCTTTTGGAACAGTTGTTACTGAAATTTTTTTATGCCGCTAATATTATCATTCCTTTATGTGCCCAAAGATGATGTTATTTTGAAGCCTGAAGTACGCTAATTAACTAACACAAAGAAATGGTGGCGTCTTCAGTAAATGTATGCATACCTGTATGCAGACTTTGATGGAAAAGGTGCTGGATTCCTGATTCCTACAGAAAATATTAATTTGTATTAAAAGGGTATATTAATCCCATGATATTTGTTATAAGAGAACTTTTTTCAAAGCTATGTTCTAAGAGTGAAATTATTTTTAAATGAAAAATTGTGAGGGTTTGGGGGTTTTATTTTGTTTATTTGTTTGTTGGGTTTTGTTTTGTTTTGCTTTTTAGAATGCAGACTAGTTAAAATTGAACTTTCTCCCATGTTAAATAGTTGGTTCCAGCAACGCCAAATGAGCCTCACTATGTAGCAGGTTTCAGGTGCTTCAAGTTCCCTGCCAGAGAGACAGAAGCCTAAACTTTGTATCTTGAACCAGAACTCCCAGCAGTTCCAATAGTGTAACCTGGAAGTTAAAACTTTCTCTTCTTAAAAAAAAATTAAAAAATAAAAAAATAGCAGACTCAGGCAAACACAATTCCAGGAAACATAATTTTAGAGCAGAAATACTTTTTTCAATGATAGCTGAACAATTTTTCTTATTCTGTGTTGCTTGTAGGATTTTTTGTCACTTGCTTTTGATTTAGAATGAGTCCACATTTTGACATCTCAATGTTTTTGAGAAATAGAATTTTCAAGTTCAAGCCAATTCTATTAGCAGTTCTAAAATTACTACCGTCAGCATGGTCAGAAAGTAGAAGAGTAAAAGAGAGAAGAGTCACTTCAGGAAAACCTAGGAAAAGCTGATATGTGGTAGAGGAAAAAAATAGGCATGAAAAAGATGTTTTGCTTCAGTGTTCATTTTCAGGGAAAAGAAAATTCTCAGGAAGGGTCCAGAAAATTAGAATAATTTTATACAATATGGACAACCCCTGTATGTAAGAGCATTAGTATTCTCTGATGAATATGTCACATTATAGACTCTGAATACATAATATTTGAGTCCTGATCACTGATTCTCTCCTGAAGATGGAAAGTCTTGTAGCATTGATGAGTGGTATCTCAAGGACTATCCATTTTGAGTACCAATATGACACTGGAAATATTAATTTCTGACTCCTGCAACATAGTTATAGATACAGACCTACATGTTGACCTGTATTCATTGATAGGAATATTCCTTTCTTACTATAAGTAGTTCCAATGGCTTTAGTAAGGCTCATGTCAGTGGCCTAATTCAATTCAAAGCTTAGAAATCTAAATATCTACAGACATGAAAAATGAACCAATAAAACACCTCTGTCTGCAGCTTCTTTTATAACATCTACAAATTCTGAGCTTATAAAATTTAAATGAGCCTAAAGCTTTTAGCTCCACTTTTCATTGTTTTTTCTCTGTGTGCCTTTGTGCCACAGCAGGAGTGTTGCATGCCTTTGCAATATTAATATTTCTAAACATCTGGCATCTCCTATATGACTTCACAGATTATCTGTAGCAAAAGACAAATGAAAAAAAAATTTAAAAAATAAAAGGTGAAACTGTATTTTCACAAATAAATCTCTGCTAGCAGCATTCCCTGAAATGTAACAGATTCAATAAGGTGATTCTTTCTACTGGAAGTGTATTAAAAACGTAAGTTAAATTAATTGAAAAGAAATTCCAGTGGTGTGAAATGATCCACCAGGGAATATCTAACCCTGTATAATCTTTATTTTCACTCTCATAAGATTACCATGTTTATAAATTTTTAGCCAGAATTGAAGGAGAGATTTTCAAATTAAACTCACAGAGACACATATACACATAGGCATGCAGCTCTGCCTTTGGGGATTTATGCAAAAAATGACACTGAACATCAGCACACTGTAACCACGTCACCTTGTAGTTATTGGAAGTTATAAACCCAAAAAGCCAAAATGGAGGTAGTTCTTATCGCTGACAAAAAAAAAAAAAAAAAAAAAAAAAAAAAAAAAAAAAAAAAAAAAAAAAAAAAAACAAAAAACAAACAACAAAAAAAAAACACAGA
>JBBMKD010000216.1:34223224-34238980 GCA_037834095.1 Argya squamiceps
AAAAAAAAAAAAAAAAAAAAAAAAAAAAAAAAAAAAAAAAAAAAAAAAAAAAAAAAAAAAAAAAAAAAACACCACAAAAAAAACCCAGGAGAGGCAGATGAGAAAGGCCTGTTTCAGAAACTGTTTTGTATTTAATATTTAAATTACATGTTTATTATAAGATTCAAAATGGAGCTTTTTTATTGTGCTGTGAATATTTGATTCCAGCACAGGAAACCTACGCTCACTAAAAGTAATCATAAATGCCCCAAGTAAATGTTTATCTCCATTCTGTATTTTAATCAGTTTAGTGCTTCGTTTTTAATGCTTTTCATGAAAGCTGTTCAATGGCACATTGATTGAAAACATGATTCAATTCCCAGAGTCCATTTCTTTCAGGATTGTTATATTTAGAAACTAGCTTATATTACCTTATTGGATTATGACTTGTTTAATTTCCTAAGAAAGTATGTAATTTTTAAAATATTATGGAAATTAAGAGCTTTGTTATTAGCATTTATAAATTCAGTCATTTTCATTTTCACTGTAATCAAGGCAAAACTTGTAAGTGTATCTTGGCTTTTGCACGCACAACAATAATTATTCTTGATATTGTGTATATATGGGTTTGACTTTCAGTAATTTTTTTTGGTTTATTCTTTGTATTTTTAGTTTTGCAAGCAGTCTTTGCACTTGACCTAGTCTTCTTCAGGTAAAATAGGTAAACCTCAGCAGCATCTCTTCTGCCTCGATTCATCACCTCTTTACGTAGATGCAGACAGTTGGAAAATCCATCTTTCCTTTCACAGGTAATTTCCAAAGCATAAAAGGTCTAGAAGAAGTCTGCAATGATGGGACAATGTGAAGCAGTACACCAGAAGTGAGTACAACAGGATGGATTAATCACACCTCAGAAATCCCAGTCAGCCAGAGGATTTTCCCTATAGTCAGTTTTGGAAGTGTTTTAAAAACCACCAACTAGTAGAACTTGCTTTTTCAAGGAGAGAAGAAAAGTAATATTACCTAATGAGCCCAGTAGAGCTGCATTTGATCTCTGTCTCACATCTATACAGGGGAAGTGAGGTGGAGGGATGATGCATTGATCAAATCATTTAAATTCCATATTTTTCTTTAATATATTGAATTTTAAATTAAATATATTTTAAATATATTATTTAGTTCAAGTAGAGACATTCTAAATTTATGAGTTTTATCAATCAAGTAGAATTATGGATATATCCCATGCAGTTAAGCAGCAGTTTTGCAATTAAAGCACAGACTCAATAGATCCAATTTCACACAGATGTGAGTGAGTAAAACAGCAATCCTTTCCAAATTAGAGCATTTATTTTTCATAAATGAAATTGAATTTTATGAGGTTTTACAAGTAAATTGGTGGCTAATATAACATCATAGTAATGATAAAATTTGTCTCCTTGCAGAAATTCATTGGGGTTTTTGTTTTTTTTGGTGATACTTTTCGTTTTTGAATCAGACAGCAATATTACAGTGGTTTTGGAAAAAAGAATATGTATAGACATATACACTTTGATATGCATTTATCCCAAATATGTGTATCAAACAAAGGAGAAGATAATCAGGAACTCATTGTTTCTTTGAAGACAAAAGATAGGAGATTTAGTCCAAAAGCAGCAGAATTAAAACAGAGTGTGATATTTCCTTGTATAACCTGCAACTATAATACAGAGCTCATTGCCACAGGACATTTTACCTGCTATAAGCAGTAGAAGTCCTCGCAAAGGATGAAAACAAATTAATGGGAGAATTTTCTGTAAAATATCCACCAAATAACCACCTATCAACTAGGTCTATCAATAACTATGCAAATATTATTTCTGGTATAAAAATTCCTGGATTACTAGAAGTGGGAGGCGAAGTTTTGGACTCTTTGTGTCCTCTATTCACAGGCTCTGTAGTGACTTCTGCTAGAGCTGGAGAACTGGAATAAGATGAACACTTCAGTGTAGCACAAGTTAACAAGTATGGTTTTCTTAACACAGATTTAATTACTGAAATGTTGCTGAAATGGCAAGCTTCTTTTGAAGAGGGGATAAGGGAAATATTTGATTAAATAATCAAATAAAAATTGTTGTATAACAACGTTTGCTTCTGATATCTTTATAATAAAAATTTCCTTTTAAATTAGGCTGAAGAGTAGCATTTTCATCAGGCAATTCCCCATTGAAAAGTCTGTTACATATGATTTTCTTATTTCCTTATTTTAGTGTGGTTGAAATATATTGCTTTCTTATGTGTGGTGCTTCTTTCTTCAGACTCTTTTTTTCCTTTCATTGCAGTCAATAAGACTAAAGTGCAGATTAACTTTTGCTAACATAATCGTTGTCAGTTCCTCTCAATTATTTTCAGCTGTAGAAAATACAGAAAAAATAATATTTTCTCCTTTTTACACCTTTTGAGGAAATGGAGAAGCTGACTACCTTTTGAAAGAGATGCCTCCATTCTACTGGTTTAATTCATGAATCCTTTCAAATGGAGGTCACCAGGAAAACAAAAAAAAAGCAAGAAGAAAGAAAAAAGTGGAAAGCTATTCAAAAAGTAAATTCTTTAAGGGTAAGAAATGGTTACAACTATTTAAAATCCAAACAAACAAAATTGTTGTCCTCTTCCCAGAGTAATCCTTTTTAGACAAGTTTGTGGGATTGCTGAATTTACTTTTGCATGTTTTGGTTTTTATAGGTTTTATTATAAGTTAGAATAGCCTCTTTGTTATAAGTTAGAATAGCTTAGGTGCCCCATATGGGCCCCTTGCCTTGGAATTTTTCTCTCATCAGAAGTTGATAAGGGTTGCTGTAGCCTCTACCTAGAGACCACATCCTATTGGCCCTCTTCCTTAGGATGCCCCCCTGTCAATCATGCCCAATGTAGTCTATGTATCTCTTTGTCCAGCTTGTCTATTCCCCAGTGACCACTCCCAAAATCAATTTTATTTGTTAGTAGTTATGTAAGCTTGTAAGAATTTGTTACTCTACTTTGTTTAATTGGTTAATGCCTTGTAACCACCCCTTGGGATTGTAACAGTTAAAAATCCCTCTCTGGCCCCAGTTTGGGGTCCCTCCTGAGGCTTCTGAGACTGTCAGGGGGATCCCCTGTCACCCCCCCTCATCCAATAAACATCTGAATTCTCAAGCCTCTGAGATTCCCCTCTTTCATCGTACCACGGTTGTGACAGCGACAGTCGAGGTGCCGTAGCAGAAGAACCCACAAATAGCAACTGAAGTGGCGTACCCCAAAAGCTGCCTGGTGGGCCGGCTGAACAGCAGGCTGGCCAAGGGGCACGCACCCCTACACAAGTTGACTACATGAGGTGGTCTTTTCAAATCTGCAGGTGCAGATTTTCACTATACAAACCAATAACTGAGAAATCATCAAAATAAGAGTCAAGGGGAAACCTGTAGTAGTAGAAAACTTGGAATATTTTCAAACTTAGGGTTTGCAGGTGGGTAGCCTCTCTGAAGATTTTAATACCCAAATACTCTCTACTTATACTTGGAGACTTCTCCTTTATAGGTTCCAACAGGAAAGGGAGGCTATTCACAAATGCATGCCATTTGTTACATAAAATGTGCTCTGAATGTACAATCTAAATTTAAAATAACCTGATTTAGATCAACCTACTTAATGAAGAATACTCAAAGGTCACTAAAACTTTGATATTCCAGTTATCTTATTTTATAGCTAGTGCTTCAGAAGCCATAATGAGATAGATAAATCAGATTGTTTTTATTGGTCTATTGTGTACATTTTAATATAGGTAACAAGAGTACACACTGAATCAGACTTTGGAGGTATTTGCCGCATACTGTGGCGTAACTTTAACCTTGACACTTCTAGAAAGATCACTAGTTTGATATTAATCAATATGTATTTTCATCTGAATAATATATCTGATTAAAATTTCATTTTTTTAAGAACTTAATACTATATTATGTTGTTAATAGATTTCTGCGCAGATCTTCAAATATACTGCACAGTATTTTTTAAGAGAGCTGTGAAAGGTTCTAATTAGAAATTAAGTTACAATAAACACAGTGTGATTTTTTTTATAATTAATTTTGTATTTTATTTTTGAAAAATAAATAAAAATATTTTTGAAGATATGTAAATAACATTAGATTGCCATGACTATGTTTTCATGCACTATTAGAAAGGTTTCATTTTTTCTTAGAAAGTCAGTAGGAGAAAAGTCTCCAAGTGATGAATATGTCAATTACTGAGATTAAAAACTAGAGCATTTCAGAAACTCAGAGTCAGAAAATTATTTAAGGTTTTCCATAGAGCTGACACTTATTGCATACCATAAATGTCATTTTGACTGTTGCAGAAATCTTTGAACACCAGGTAATGTAGAGCAGACTAGACGAAGAGACACAGATGTAAACACTATGGATTTAAGACTGTTTGCTCTTATAGAATCAAATTTGACAGCTTCAAAAATAATAGTCTCACCACCAAAATATAAGATTTGCTTATAAAAAAGGTTTGCTCAGTACTGAAGTTTTCCTGTGTTCTAGTGGTTTTGTTTCCTGTTTACATGTAAAACTTGTCCAGAACAGTCAGTGCCTCAAAACATACTGTAAGAATCAGTGACATTAGTTCTAACTGCACTGTAAGTGCTAGAAAATATTGATAATGTGTGTGTATATATCTCTAAGTTATATTCTCACTTTGATGTCATATTTGTCTCTGGAAAGGGTATATGAGCACCTGTGTATCTTACAGGAGGGAAAGGAAGGCCAGGTTGCCAATTTGTGTTGGGCTCCAGTCCATTATTTGACTGTTATAAATACAGTGATAAAGTGTAGCTGAGTAGTTGACAGAAAAGACTCAGTCAGGCATGAGAAATGCAACACTGATTATGTGGATGATTATGTTTAGATTTATCGCTAACAGAGAATCTAAATATTGCCAGTGAAGTATATAACATTAGCCTGTCTGATGGGTTATAAGCAGGTTCAACTGGAAACACACAGGATTACAGTCTTTGGCCTCACAGGATGCACAATTACAAAGTAAGAAAGCACCTATGTAGCTACTTTAGGATTTTATCTCCGTATATGACCAGACCTCAGTGCTTTTACTCACCTGTCTAAAAGTGAGTATTCCCCATCTTCAGGCTGGACATACCCTGCAGGAATCCCTGCTGGGAGAGGGAGTGGGATGAGACACTTAAGCTGCTTGATGCCTCAAGAGACTAGTTTGCCCAGTTGGCCCAGTGTCCAGCAGCACTTTATACCCAGCTCAAGGCTGATGTGAAACCAAGTCAACCATCACTGGTCCCCCATCTCTGGAATGCATCAATTATGTGAGCATCCAGATGGCTCCTCCTACAATTCCCAGCCAGTGTTCTCATTCTAGAAGAAATCACATTGCCCACCAGAGACAATTGCAAAGGAGTGGGTGACCCAACTATCTTTCATCACCATCACACAGAAGTTTCTAGAGAGCAAAAATACTTTCCGCTGTATATGAAGAAATGCAAGTGAGACTGGACCTACTGTCCCATGCAGATTGGTGCATGGGCTAGCAGCAGGAATGGCAATTTAGGCATTTTTGTTTACCAGGGATACTGTTTGTAAATTATGAACCTACATCATGCAAGATCAGACCTTTGACTAGTGAGAGGTTATGAGTGAATTATGCAACATACATTCTTCTGCAAGTGGCTTAACAAGGAAATCTTATTGCCAAATGGGAAAGCAGGATAACATACTGTATAAGTCCATAGGACACAATAATCTTGGCTACTGATGCGAAACATGAAATCAGAGTTACCTTAAAGGTATTATCCTTAAACTTTAGTTTAAAACCTCAAGGGTACTACTCTCCTTCAAACAAAATACTTCAAAAAGGTGAGCTTAGGATGGTAGCTTAAGTGGTTAAATAGAACTCCACTTGTCTGTGGTGCAAATAAGCTGCCAGTGTAACATAAGTAAGATAAGATCCCTCCTCCAAATACCAAATGATAGCTGTAAACAAAGCTGAGGAAGGACTACTGGAAGAGTAACCCAAACAAAACATCAAAGACAAATTAGGCGTGAAGAGTACCATGTGGACACCACTGGTGATGAGATGAAGGATGGATATGAAAAGCTACCAAAGGGTTACTCATAAGCTGACACCGACCACTAGAAAACTCCTGGAGACTTGAAAGCAGTCTTTCATACTACCAAAGACAAGTACTGAAAAAGGGAGCGAGAATTTTTAGTGCAGGATGTTAAACATACTACTTTGAAAATATTAAAAACCCGACTATCAGTGTGTGGTCCTCCTGCATATGAAATTAAGTTACAGTAGCCACTACCTCCAGGAATCCACTAATCTAGGGACATCACTAAAATACTAGTATTGCACAGAAAGGGAATTATTCTACTAGGATTTTCTGCTGAATATAGATCTTCAAGGAAATTTTAGAAGGCTATGATCTCTGCATGAGTTATTTCCTATGGTAGCTTCAAACGCTATGATGGCATATGTCATGGTGCAATTGGACTTCTAAGAGTAAAGAGAGAGCATAAATATCCCGGGAGCAATTTATGTTTATCAGAATCCTGTTTCAGCAAGGACCAAAGACTGAGTAGGTAAGATCAATTAAAGGCACTTAGTAGGAAAAGAATCTGGTGGAAAAGTTAGATTAGCTATGCTGAAAACTACCTCCATGTTGCCTCAGAGCCTCTGAGGAGAACAGAGGTTAGAAACAGTGAATAGCACACCCACCTGACTTAACAGGAACAGCCCTAAAGGCAAAGAGAAAAAGTGTGTGGTCTTATACTGTGTGAACGTGCTCTCCAGGAATGAGGAGTACTTTTACAGATGTGATCAAGTGAGATGCAGGATTGTGCTGAAACCAGGCAGTATTTCTGTGTGACAATCCTACATCAGATTTCCCCCAATGACTCAGGTAGCTGTGTGAGTCATTGTGAATTTTAATGCGCCAGAGAAGGGGCTGATTAAATACTCACCTGGGGCATCTTCAATTACATTTGTAAAAAATGCCCAGTGGAGAGTTTTGGCTCTGAGAGTTTTAATTTGTAGAGTTCAGAAAAGTTCCCCACTTTCACATAGTAGATGTCAGAGACAAATATTTCCATCGCTGGGATTTCATCCCTGGCTATCATTGTAACAAAGTTGCACCTAAGGATTGAAGTAAAGCTGCTTTTTCTGATCCACTATAGATTGTCCCAAGGGTTTAGAATGCCCTCTTATTCATGAATACAGCTGTGTCTTTGGACAAGATTATAAAGTTAATTAACAAAAGAAATAGTTTCCTTCTTGTTGAATGAAGGGGAAAGAAAAAAGGAAAAAAATAAATTATTAAGTGATCTTTTGGGGTTTTTTTGTGATTTGTGTTTTTTTTAAGAGTTACAATTAAGCTTGCAGGAAGCCTTCATCACATTTCCAGTAAATATGATAGGTGCAAGCAGCTGAAATTTCAAGTCTAAAACCTGATTATTACAAACTACTGGAAAATCCCTGTTAAGCTGGAAAAATATTAGTTTGTAGGCATGATGATTTGAGGTATCTCCAACAGTTTGTTTTCTGGCTGATTTGTTAGACAAGAGTGTTTCTTGCATTCACTTGGCTTCACATATCTGTCCATCTAAGAAAGAGAAATGTTAAATCAGATCTTGGCAAAATAGATTAAAATAGTTTCTTTTTTAGAAAGCCAGCTGGAACATAAATAGGGGAAAGTCTACAGCAATATTATAAAGTGAGAGTCTGAAAAGAGGTCCGAGAAAAGCCTAAAAGAACAACTGGAATCCCTTGGGAAAAGTTTTAATAGCTGTTGAGAGATATTAGTTGTTTAATATAAACAGCTACATTTTCAGTGGAATGAGTTATATATAGTTATAATACCGTGTTGTCAGTATGTTGTTTGTCCAGCTTTACTAGCTCAGCATGAGTAGCTGGTTTAGATAAAGCCATGGGCCCATAGCTCTGAACGTACATCTACAGATGTTTTCATCTGGAATGGAGTTAATTTTCTGAGTAATTTTCCTAGTAGCTGGTACAATGCTGTGTTTTTTCTTTAGTACAAGAACACTGATAACACACTGATGTTTTAATTGCTGCTAGGTAATGGTTATCCTACATCTAGGACATCTAGGGCTTTTTTTGTTTCTTGTGCTCTGTCAGAAAGCAGAAATGCAGACAGAAGACAGAGACTACAGGAAACTACAGCAGCCAGCAGAAGCTGCAGCTCCTCAAGATAAGAACAGCCTACCTGCACAGACATAGGGAAAGAACCCAATAAGGTGGAAGGAAAACCCAGACCAAAAATCACCATCAGACGAGGCATGTGCAAGGCTTATGAGGGTCAGGTGCATAAGTCATAATTGCCCAGGGACTTCTTTGTTCTGGATTCCTTCTCTACATGAACATATTTAATATTTTTAAAACTTTTTACTCACTGATGACAGTGACTCCAAAAGTATTAAATGTTACCAATTCACCTTCTGATATCTCAAAATTATTATATAGCTGATTTTTGTGTTCTGGGTTTTTTTTAAATTGAAGTAATAAACTGACTTGCCTTTGTAATAAAAAGAAAAAGAGGATGTATGGAAGCAGCTGATAATAAGGAACTCAGAATACTGACTGTATGTACAAGTGAGAATTATAGACTATATCTGTAAAGTTCTTTGCAAAGTAACTCAGATATTGATTCCCACTGAAAGATTTCCACTACAAGTGGAATTCCCCCAACAGTATACTTCAAATCTTACTAAACTTCCTCCAAAATAACCTTGACTAGGTATCACACAGTCTACCACAGATGATAACTTTCATATCACTATTGCTAGCAAAGGCATATGAGATAGATCTTAAAATACTGAAAAAAGTCAGAAATTTTTTGACTCAAGAAAGCATAAACTAAAAGCTGTCTAGAAGTACAGCAGAAATAAACAGCCACCTCCTGTGACCCACACAGAATAAGAAAGGTAAAAATTGGTAACTGGTTGTTCAGCCCTTTAATGAGTTCTCTAAACAAGGGATGAACTCTAAAGTAAAAACAACTGTCTTATCAAAACCGATAAGATAAAGGTCAAATGTAAAGAACTGCAGAGGATCCTTCTGAATGCATGCTAAACAGTAGATGAAATTCAATGTTGGTAAATTTAAAACTATTATAAAACAATCTGAATTCTATACAAAAAAGAGATGCTATCACTTAGATATCTGATTTCAGAGCAGCAATTGACAAGACTATTAAAGTGACAGCTCCACACACCACAGTGATCAGAAAATTAATCATATATTATGATAAACAAATACAAAAGTTTGCAACAAAATGAAACACTGTCATGTTACTAAACCATAACTGACCCCTATTTTAACTATTATATGTTGAGTCTAGTCCTAAGCAGAGAGAGTCAGAATGGAAGCTTCTGTAAGAAAAACAGCTGCACAGACTAGGTCTCTTTAGATAAAGCAAGAGACAACTAAGGGGTATATGACGAGATAGACAAAGTCATGAAGAGCAACCAGCATCTCTACCTCTTCCAGCATGGGCTTTGGGGATTATCAAACTAATCAAAGGTATACCTTTTAATACAGTTAAGCTAGTTCCTAGACACTGAGGAAAAGCTTTTTATTCTAAACCTTATAAAAGGAAACCTTTTTCCTATGAAAAACCATGAAAAACCTCTAAAGAGACATTGGGTTAATGTTTGGACTGAAAGTCTGAAAGTCACATAAGAGTGGCATGCAAGTTCATAGCTGAGGTAACACATACAGCTTTTCTTGAACAATAAATTTTATTTGCATAATAATTGGTAAGATTCACGAAAATAGAGATGATATTGAAACTCTACAATGCCTTTGCAAGGTAATTTACCTCACCAAGGCCTGAACACTTACCTAAAGATGGGAAGAACAAACTATTCTTCAAAGAGTTGATTATGGAAGAGAGCTTAGATGACAAGCCTCAGTTCTGGCCTGCTTGTGGTAGGTATGATAAATTCTGGCCTCAATCAAAAGCCTATAGAAAATAAAGTATAAAGCAGAACTGTTCAGGAGTGGCTCATGATGTGATATTTTAAAAAACTTTTATCTCCTTAATATATATATCTCCTGTATGATAAACTACAGGGCATACATACATGGCAACCTTTACTTTGTACAGCAACACGAGGTTCACTGGACATTTGGGCTAAAAAAATGTATTTCCATCAATGGAAAATGTACTTTATAGCAATGTTGCTAATTCAGTCCACACTTATCATGACACTCATAGAGCATTAGAAAAAAAGAAGCAGAAAGACGGTGATAAGTCACTTGTTGAGGTCCATATCCTCCTGCCAACAAGCATAACTTCCCAAAAGGCATGAAGAACAATATTAAACAAGAAATAGAAACAGGCACTGGGCTAATTGTATTGTTCTCTGTACAAGCATATGAGCAAATATGACAAGAATATAAACAGAAGGTTATTTGACAGCTCTTAGCATTTGAAGAACATTGGGTATTCTATTAAAATTGATTCCATTAGGTTAAAAAACATAATTAATCATCTGCAATTTGGGTGTCACAAGCAGAATGACATGAAGACCTGATGTTCATTAAGACAAACAGGTACTATTGTTCATTTTTTAACTCACTATTTTAAGATCTATTAGCTAATAGGTGTTGTCATTAAAAAATACTAAACTTTTTTCAAAAAAACCCAAAACACACACAGAGAAAAAACCCATAGGAAAAACACCTCCACAACTAGAGAAAACAAACTGCTTATCTATCTTTCAACATCTAGCAGTGCATACATGTTGGCAATATATTTACTGCATGAGGAATATTCTTTTTCGACTTTTTTAAAAAATGATGAAGACTCAGTGGTTCAGTCTCTATTAATATTTAAATTATATTAAAGTCCACATCTGTGGGGTAAAAATTCTAAAATTCAAACCAAGTGACTAGGAGAATACACATTCAGTAAGTGCAAGAAAAAGATAAAAAATTTTAGAAGTGTTGTGTCTGACACAGGTCCCTCTGACAGGTCTAGGCATACAGCATGTAAAATCTAAAAGCTGCTGGAGTATAGCTAAATGCTGTTATCCAAGCTGTCATAACTGTATTGCAGTTTAAAGATATTTCTTGACAAGAAAATTGAGAAAGCTGTCTGGCTAGTAAATCAAAACCTTCCTCTTCTTTCAGTGGCCAATGAACAGATGCAGTTTAGGTCACAGATGGTGTTCTTCACCTTTTGGTCACCATGTACATTTTCAGCACAAGTACTTGCTTTCTTTATCACTAGGAGTGAAAAGTACTACTATCCACAAACCACTGTTATTTCAGAAGGCAAAAAGCTGCTGAGCAGATAAGGCTCAGAAGTGCAGAGTGTTTTTAATGATCTCATAATTTAAGATGGTACTGCATTTAACTGAGGAACTATATGATTATATTCCCTTGGGGAGACTTAAGAGAAGCAGAAATACCATCAAAAACAAAAGTTATATTGAGATGAATGTGAAAAAAAAAAAAAAGAAAACAAGAAAAAAGGTGTGGGAGTGCATTTTTCAATTTTAAGTTTAATTCATTAGTTAATGTTCCTTTGTAAAATGGTTTGTTCCTTGTACCCTTTCTGTTACCCACTTTTGGTTTATCCCTGTCTTCTCCCCAGTGACAGTTCTGTGATTGGTTCTGCATTCTCCCTAAGTTTTCCCCACCAAGAGACTTAACTGTCCATCACCTGGCAAGTAACCTCCTGTTCTTGTCCATCATTTTGGGGGTCTCTCCCTGCTTCTGGAAAATTCTAAGAGAGGCATTGAGTGATTAGGCAGAATCCTGATTGTCACCTTCTAGTGTTCAGTGTGTGGTTGTTGTATATGTTTGTTTATGATATGAGCCACCTCCCCATTAAACCTTATTGGTCCTTGGTTGAACCCCCCACCCTGTGTTACACCCCCCGTTAAAAGGTCCCCCTCGAGGTTCATCGGGGTCTCTGGAGAGGCTGACACCCGAGGTGAGGGCTCCACACAGGAGTACCAATAAACTCGTTGTGACCAAACCTCTCTGGCGTCCCTCCTTTCATTCTCCTGCCTTTGCCATGCTGACATTGCTGACCAACAAGAACCCACCGGTGTGATATTGGTGCCAAGGCTAGCTGGCTTGAGAAACAGGCACCGTATCAAAAAGGCACAATGTGTAAGCATTTGCTGGTTTGAGAGTCTAAGTTAAAGCTTCTAAGTGGGCTCAACATTTCACTTATATTGGCCACTTATTTCTCTCACTTCCTTTACACCCCACAATACTGTTTATCTTGTCTCCTGTGCTTCCTGCAAGGGGTCTCTGCCCAGTACAAGTGTCTATCAGAAGTTTTTGTAAGGCTGCCCTGGCCAGCATCCTCCCCTGGACAGGTGCCTCAATCAGCCTTTCCAGGGTCCCTTCAATCAGGGCAGCACAGAACCAGCATCAAACTCCAAAGGCTGTCTCTGATCTTCTGAATGTCAGCTTTCAAAGATTTAAAATTCTGGACTTAGTATCTTGGTCACTTTATCACTTCTTGAAGTGTTCATCACTGTGGTGCCATTTTCATAAATGTGTGTCTCCATAATGGTTAACTTAAATAGATTTGCCACTTCTTCCTTTTTTTTTTTCTTTTTCAGATCAATGCTCACTGGTGAAGTTGAACAAATTCATTTTCATTCTTATTGCAAAGACTGACAGGTTGAGAACATTATTTAAACCAAATCATGTTTTGGGAAAACTTTGTATAAGGTGTCCATGAGAAAATGTATAAAGGAACCTTGAGAAAATCAGAAGTTGATAGCTATACATGAGACCAGTGGGATTCTGTAACAGCCTGTGGAAGCAAATGCCTAATTTTTCCAAAAGTAATCTAAGAGTCATCAACAAGTTTATGAAAAGATTCTTTCTTAACAGCTGACTGAGTTCAGTGACTTGGCAAGTATTTTCTGAACCTGTACTTCTTTGAGAGAGAAAAGCTTGCTAGACAAAATGTCAATTTAAATTTAAACAAATCAAGAACAAATTTCATTAACTAAGTATCTCATTTATGCAAGGAATTAATTAAAACTATTTTCATTAAAAATAATTTCCATAAGGCAACAAATCTTGTAAAGCAAGAGGAAGATGAAGATGAGTGATGACCTATCAGGTGCAGCTTACTCCCAATTCAAAATTATAAAGAGATGAAGTAACCTAAGTATTCATTTTACCAGAACGAAAGATATACACTGTTGAAAACTCTATTGGTTCTGATTCTTCTTTACATAGTAGCTTATGCACATTCATTTTTTAAGTAAACTTGTAAATTTTAGTCTCTATTAATATCCTGCAAATTTCCATGAAAAATGGGAGTGTCCTTCTGAACACAGAGAAAAGATCTTCTTTGAATGTTTTGTTCATCACAATTCAAATAGCCAATACTTGGACATAAGTAGTTTAACTACAAAGAATGAATACCCTGCAAGAGAAATGGGAGACTTTTTCATTATTCTGGAAGATGAAAGGATGAACCGTGTCAAGAATTCTTTTCTTAGTTTTACCACCAACATCCTGCATGAATTTTTGACTAAATGCTCCAGAAATTTGTAGAAAAATCTTTTATTACTACAGACTGGATTCCTAGAAACATTTAATTACCGAACTCATGTATACAGACAGATTACTTCATTCTAGTCATTGGAGAATTAGAAACAAGTAATTTACTTCCAGACCTTCAAAGAACTTTTGACATCTAATTTCCATTAAATTCAATTAATAGCACCCAGACTAAAATAAGTAGATGTTTACTGGTGACTTCAAGATAAATGCTTAATCATGTACTCAGATATTTTAAAAACCTAATAAATTAAGGCATTAGAATAATTTTAAAAAATACTGAAAACCAGTTAATTTTCCAGTGCCCGAGAGAATGGTAAAGAAAATTATATATGCAGTACTGTGATAAATAGGAATTATTTCAGGGTTAATATATAAATAAAATTTATGTTATGGGGTTCCATTAATTATTTTTCATTGGTCTTTTCTGAATGATATTCATTGACATTAGAAAGAAATGTTTCAATAAACCTGATGGTTCATAATCATAATACGGCATATTTATACATTTCCATTCTGTGGAATCAAGTGGTCTCTAAGCAACTACTTGAAAAGAAAATGGGAGTGTATGAAGGGAAAATGAACATGAACATATTTACCTAAATAATGCTCAGTTTATGGCATTCATATATAGGTCAAATTAGAAGAAATGCTTATCCATTAATAAAGTTCCCTGTTAAAAAAATGTCCTACAAAACTAATTTATTCCCAGAGGCTGTGATAACATTTCTGGAGAATTCAAAGGATCTAAACTAAAGAACATAGCCAAACAAAGTCCCAAAAACAACCCTTCAAAGAAAAGAAAATCAACAAAAGAGATAAAAATTTAGCTATCTTATCTTTCACGGAAGTTGGGAAATTTGCAGAGGGTTTTCTCTGACTCTATTCATGCAGTGTCTATTTCACTCAATCAAATGCTCAGAAATCCATTCAAGGAGCAAGCAAAGCACAGACTACAAAAAGGCCTAGAGGTATAAGAGCTTTTTTTTGGAGAGAGTATAATAAGAAGGGCGTAACTAGCACCTTTTTTTACAAAATCATCATGTTGGAAGCTTATAACAAGTGCAGAATCAGGATGATGAGGGCATTTGATTCATATGGCAGACTTCGAAACACAAGGCAAAGAAACTTCCAAAATCAGCAAGATCACACCTTTCTCAGTTGTGGTCACACAACTTCTCTCTTCCCTTTAATTTTGCAAAAACCCCACAAAATTTAAGAGGATGAAGAAGCCTTCACAAAGATGTTTAATGACTGGCCCTTTTCAGATAATCATTTGTGATGCAAACAGACGTAAAGGTGCAAAATGAGCATTTGATAGAGGACTTGAAGTTCTTAAGTTTTCTGAAGCTAAGGATTATGACAAAGCCTACAGATATACACACACACAGAGTCACACTTTCTTCAGTCCTGAACTTCCTCAATGAGAAATTTAACAAAAGAACTCAGTTTAATAAGGGGCACAGTGCAGAAAGAATATTGACCTAAAATGCCTTAAACAAGAGTCATCAAAAGGAAAATAAATCTAACACAGTTTTTAGGCTGTCAGTAATAAATAGTTTATTCTCTGGCAATGTAGATATACCTGAGCTGTCAGGCCCCTAGAAAAATACCACCTCAGTCAATGTCAAGCTCTGTTATTTCAAAAGATGCTGGGTTTAGTTGGTTGAAGTTTCAGTTATGTTAATTTCCTCTACAGGAAAGTACAGGAGGCGTTTGTTAGTAATGATCTAGTTACTCCCTGACACAAAAAAAGTACATAATTTACCAATGATAGTCATAAATACACAAAAGGTACATTTTATTTTGAGAGACGGAGAAACATCCCTTTGTCTCTAGCTTGAATCTTCTGCAATTTCTCTGAGTATGCATGATTTTTAATAGGCAAAATGCAATCTTTTTCTTTCTGCTAATGTATTACCGTCCCGCTGCTGTGCCCGCTGAGCCGGCTAGCGTCCGCACAGGTAACAAGACGGATATATTTTAAGTATGGGCTCTTTTCCGCTCGGGCTGCTCCTGCGTGGCGATGGCGGAAGGAATAAAAAGGGGGGGCTCCGGGACGGCTGGGTTGCAACGAGTTTATTGGAACCCCGGCGTAGGGTCCTCACCTCGAGAGCCGCGTGCCGGAGACCCCGGCTAGCTCTCGGTTCTAAGCTTATATACTGGGGTGTTACA